>JAFEMH010000489.1:0-600000 GCA_022495995.1 Adenophora triphylla var. japonica
GGGCAATATTTTCTCTTAGACAAGGTATTCCTAAGGCGACTCGATCAAATCACGATAAGTTTTCTAATCAATTGTTTACTTGTTTCTCGCTTCTGCTTTTCCCGATCCCTGCTCCATTTGCTTTCGGTTTTGCTATGTGGGCTTAATTGATACGTTGCGAACTCTGATCAATAAATTCCTTACTCGTTGATTAAATTGTTAATTTAATCTCAGTGGGTGCAATAATTTAATTTCCAACAGCCATAGTTGAAGTAGGACGTAATTAAATATCTCTTTAAAGATAACATCTTTTGGTGTGCTCTAACCTACCGATTCACTTACCCACACTCGAGTCATATACAACAGCTTTGAAATCGTGTCTAGTAGCCTGGCGAACCCATCCTGTGGCCTCAATAGAAATGCTTTCTGGTTCATGCTGCAGCAGGTTGCTACCGTTCTTCAAAATATTTCCAGACACTCAAACCTGTTACGATCTTTTTTAGAAAGTGAAACCAGAATGCCCCGGAGGATACTATGCAAAACTGAGATGGGATGCATGTAAAAAGTAAACAAGTAAGATTCCTCCTTCTAGTTCTGTTCAAATCTTAAAATGGCGCTTGTGCCATTTTAGATTGAATAACAGAGACAAAATTTCAAGGATTTGGCTAAAAATTTGGACCAGCAACGCAAGATTGGCTCATTTTCTATCTGCGTAGTGGCAAAGGTTTCCTTAAGGTACTATTAGCTGGTCTAACAAGAGTTACACCACCCAACTTTATGTTCTAACAAGCTCATTATTTTTGTTTTGCATCCTTATCCAAAATGTGAATGATAGCTCGAGTTTTCCTATATTTATGCTGCTGCATTTATTGATTAACTAAGAGTATATAACTGGTATTGAAACAGAATGAAAATGGTAGGGGGTTGATTGAATTCCATTAGCATTCATTAAAATTATGAGCTGGCATGCATAATTTATGATGTGCTCGTTCAGTATTTCTATATATGGAATATGTTTTTTCGTGTTAGAGAAATTATTTTACATCGCGAATCGACAAATCTTGCTTTTATAATATATGAAAGATTACTGGCCACTCTCGCTTATGCCTCCCATGGAAATTAGTTTTAATCCTGGTGGAACGCTCAGCTTTTACTAAGATTGTGATTTGTATCGGAAGCTTGAGTGCTTATTACAACGCAGACCCAACGACTCCACGACAAGTATACTACGCCACTCCGATTGATAAGTCATCACGTTGTAGCTTTGGCCAAGAAATCGCATTACAACGTGAAGCAAGGGAGCTGTCATGTAAGCAGATTATCACACATTAAAAAATTCGACAACTTCGCTACCTCTAACACTCCAGACTTTAAGATTTCTTAGTACAAGAATAGTCTAATGAACATGCGTCGTCGGTGCTTAAAGAAGACCTCCTTCAAATGACCAATAGCTATGAGGTGACGAATCCTTTTATTGATTTATTTTGTTGGTTGGCTTTTGCATCTTCTAACTGGTGTCGTATACTCACCAAATGACACACACCCTCCCCTCTGTATTTTTTTAATTTAGTTGAAAAGGATTGTATCTTCCGGAGTTGAAAAATGTTGCGAGTATATATATATATATATATATATATATATATATATATATATATATATATATATATATATATATATATATATATATATATATATATATATATATATATATATATATATATATATATATATATATATATATATATTTATAGTATAAATGGAACCCCTTTTGAACAGTTCTATGAACGGTTTCAAATTAAAATTCCCATTCTTCGCCTCTCAATTTTTGTCCCTTTCCCATTTTCTTTCTTAAAAAAAAAATTAAAAAAAAGCAAAAAAATAAAAAACAAAAACGTGGCCTGGACACGGGCTAAAGCAAGATAGTATATATATATACTCCTGCCCCGCTAATATCCGCATTAACACTGTTTGCGCGGAAATTAAGGAATATGATATTTTAATAAAATGTTGTGAGTGCAAAAGTAAAATAGGAGAGAAAATGAGTGGAGGGAATAGTAAATTATAATGGTGTTGTGAGTATTAAAATAATGTAGGAGAGAGAATGAGTGGAGTAGGGTGAATGTTTTATTAATATAAAGTTTCCTTTTTGGGAGTGTGCGGTTTTGTAATGGACGCCTAAAAAGGAAAGTGTGCTACTTTGTAATGCGGGACTGAGGGAGTATATATATATCTCCGTCACCGCTACAAAACCGCACACTTTCGCTTTTTGGGCGTCCCACATAAAACCGCACACTCCCAAAAAGGAAGCTTTATATTAATAAAACATTCGCCCTATTCCACTCATTCTCTCTCCTACATTATTTTAATACTCACAACACCATTATAATTTACTATTCCTCCACTCATTCTCTCTCTCTATTTTCTTTACACTCACAACATTTTATTAAAATATCATATCCTTAATTCCCGCGCAAAACAAGATTAGTGCGGATATTAAATGACGAGGGAGTATATATATATATATATATATATATATATATATATATATATATATATATATATATACTCTCTTCGTCTCGCTACAAAGTTCACAGTTACAGTTTGCACGCAAATTAAGAAAAAAGTTAGTGGAGAAAATGTTGTGAGTATGAAAAGTGAGGTTGGAGAGAGAAAGTGGGGTAGGAAATAGTGATTTGATTGGTGTTGTGAATATAAAAGTAAAGTAGGAGAGAGAATTAGTGGGTGGAATAGTAAAAATTCTTTACTATTTTAAAAAGTGTGAAGTTTGTAATGGAACGTCTAATAAAAAAAGTATACAGGAGCGGATCGGAGTTAGTATATATTAGTGTACAATATGTCACTATAGAGTGTGTTGCATAAGAGCAAACACAGCCATGACTTTTAAGTCATGGCTTCATTGGCAAAAAAACTTCCCCCAACAATGACTTTACAAAAGTCACGGATGACATTGCTTTTTTTTGGCATGGCAGACGACGATGTCACGGCGTTGGAAGCTTTTTTTTTTTTACAAATTAGAGGGTGACACGTGTCATATTTTGAAATTATTATTTTTTTTTTACAAAAATTGCAATCAACATATAAAAAATAATAAAAATACAAAAATATTGAAAAAAACTATCATTATTAATAAAAAGTAGGAGAGAGAAACTGATAACTTTTGTCATGAATGAAGATAAAATTATTTGGAGTTGTATTTTTGATGACTGATGACGTGGAGTTGAGATGGAGGAGAGAGGGATGAGAATGAAGTTTTATGAGTAAAGATGCTCTAATCTAGAGTTGACTTATGTTTAAAAAATGGATTTAGTCTTTGTGCTGACGACATACCACACTTTTTATACAGAAAAAAATAATCACTTTTCTGGATTTGAATCGGCATTGGCAGGTTAGTCAATCTAATGTCTCTCCGACAGTTTGTTTTGTCAAATGCTTCTTGTGAGTTACTCCCTGTATCCTATACTATATACTCTGAAATCCTATACTATATACTCTGAAAGTGTGATAGTATTACACTTAATCAAGTTAAAAGGTTGACTTAATTATGTTTTATTACTTTCTTTGTATTTAAAATTATGTAAATATTTTAGAGAATTGTTATATAAATCCGTAAAATTGTTGAGTAAACCCGTAAGTTGTATTTTTCAAAAATGCCATCGAATGAAATGACAAAAATATCCCTACATATATCCCCTCATTCACTAATGTTAAATAAACCCGTAAAATTGTTGAGTAAACCCGTAAACCATTTTCACCACCTTCCCCTCCCTCCCTCATCAATTTTCACCACCTTCCCCTCCCTCCCTCATCAATTTTCAGTCTCTTTTTTACTTAATCTCTTCTTCTTTATTTTTTTACTCCAAAAAAATTACCTCCTCCCTTTCCTTCCTCTTCCTCTCCCAAAAACAAAATTCATACACATTTGTTTCAAGACAAGAGATTCAGCAGGCTCATCATGGATGCCCTACCATCGAATGTTAATGTAAGTTTTCTAACCTTTAAATTTGTTAAAAATGTCATTTCTGTTTCGTAGCTAGAATTCGGCCGAGTGACCGAATATTTGTTCGAGTTCGGCCATCCCAGCCGAAATTCGGTATGGTTCGGCCACACCCTAGCCGAAATTTTAAAATTTTTCGGCTCACGGTCATTGCCGACTGGGCTATTTTTCGGCCAGTAGTGACCGAATATTTGAATTATTTCGGCCAGTAGTGACCGAATATTTGAAATATTTCGGCCACACCCAGCCGAACCGTCGAAGAAAATTCGACCACCACTGGCCGAACCTTTGTTTTTATAGCTTACACCTCCCTTATTGATTTTGAAAGCGTTTTACGAGACTACACCCCAGAATTCACAATGTCCTTATTTTTTCGAGACCGAAAAATAATGTTTGAATGGGTGCGTAAAAAGGGGGAAGAGCATGGGTTTGTCATCTTAGTCGGTCGGTCGGATAACGGGAGCCGTAATTCCGCTTCTCGAATTACGCTTGTTTGTGATCGCTGGGGGAAATACAAGAAAAAACCAATCTCTCTGTCCTCTCAAGGAACTGCCAACCTTGAAATATTGGAATTGGGAAAAAAAAAAAAAAGAAAGATAGAGAGAGCGGAACAAAGAAATGCGGTTGTAAGTTTCAGTTGAATGCCAGACAAGTCACGGTTGAAGGTCAATGGCAATTAAAAGTGGTTTGTGGCTTTCACAATCATCCTATTTGCGAATCCTTGTTGGGTCACTCTTATGCCGGTCGATTACTTAAATCAGATGAGGAGTACGTGATAGAATTGTCACATGCAAATAGCCGGCCGAAGGATATTTTACATGGATTAAAGGAGAAATTTCCGGAAAACAAGTCCATAATACAGACTATTTATAATGCGCGAGTGAAGAACAGGGCAACTGAGCGTGCGGGTCGTTCTCAAATCCAACAGCTCATGTTTAAATTGACCGAGCATGCTTATCACTTCGAATATCGGCAATGCGAGAATACAAATGTCATTAAGGAGATATTCTTTGCTCATCCGAAAAGCATTGAATTGATGAAGGCATTTCCATACGTCTTGTTCATGGATTGCACTTACAAGACAAATAGGTACAACTTACCTTTGCTTGAGATTGTGGGCGTGACTTCAACCAAAATGACCTTCTTAATTGCTGGTGTATACCTAGAGGCTGAGAAAGAAGGAAACTACACGTGGGCATGCGAAGTGTTGAAATCTTTGATGGATCAATCATGTCTTCCTAATGTTATCGTGACCGATAGGGAGCTTGCCTTGATGAATGCAATTCGTGAGACGTTCCCAACGACAACTCATTTGCTTTGTCGATGGCATATCAACAGGAATATTCTAGCAAAATGCAAGAAAATGTTTGATATGCAAGAGATTTGGGAGGCGTTCATTCTTCATTGGAATGTAATGGTCCAAGCTGATACGGAGGCATCGTTTGATGACTATTTACGTCGATTATCAGAAGATTACAGTCAATATCCCGATGCGGTCAATTATGTCCTGAACCAGTGGATTGTGCCTTACAAAGAAAGATTTGTCTCGTGTTGGACAAACCATGTTATGCACTTTGACAACTTGACTACAAACAGGTATATCGGGGGAACTTTTATGTTTCTGTCATATGTTTTGATGTTTTGTTAATTATATGCTAATAAATTGCGTAACCTATGTTAGGGTGGAGAGTCAACATGCCTTATTGAAGAAACAACTTGGATCGAGCCAGGGAGCATTTGAGACATGTTGGAAACAAATTCATAAACTCATCGAATGCTCCCATATTGCAATCATTGCCTCATTTGAGAAAAGCAGGACTGTGGTTCAACACAAATTCAAGTCATCGCTATGGAGTGAGGTTAGAGGCATGGTGTCTATAAATGCGTTGGATTTGATTTTCAACTCACTGGATTCTCTATATGATGGTAGCCGAGATCCATTGTTGTGTGGGTGTGCGGTGAGATCGGCATGCGGGCTCCCTTGTCCACATGAGCTTGCACAGTTCATGCAATTCAACACGCCCATCCCACTTGATAAAGTTCATGCATTTTGGCGCAAGTTAGATACCCTACCGATCATGAGTTACGATGATGATATTGAAGAAGAGATTCGAAATCGGTACAATGAGATTCGCAATACTCTTGATTTAAGATTTGAGGCAGCTCCACGAACCGGAAAGAATTTGATTGTTCGGAGATTGACCGAGATTTGTCATCCTGCAACAACAATGGCTAATGAACCTGCAGTTAAAACAAATAATAAGGGTCGTCCTAAAGCAAAGAGTGCTAAGTTCCTCAAATCCACGAAGCGGGATCCTAGCGCATTTGAGTACGTGGAGGCCATACCCGATCAAGTGTTATTCAACACCGATGCAAATCAAGGGTCTCCGATGTTATCTGCAAAAGCCAAGTTACAGGTAACCTCAAAACTATTTATATTATTCAGTTAAACTTTTATATCATGAAATAATTTTATTTATGTTTAATTTTTTCTTTTTTTGAATTTATCTTATAGCCCGTTCGTCGAAAAAGTCAACATGCAATCAAATATCTTAATCAACTACCGGTTTTCATGCATGGTTATATTGAGAAAACAGTTGATGTGCGGGGTGATGGGAATTGTGGCTTCCGGTGTATTGCGGAGTTACTTGGCCGTGATTCAAATGATTGGCGATGGGTTCGGGGAGTGTTATATCAGGAGATTTTTGGAAATCAAAAGTTGTATGCCGAGTTATTCATGGCCGAGGGTAGGGTGGATAAAGTCCTTTCTGCTATCCACTGGTTTGATGGACCATGCGGAGAAGAAAATTGGTTTGACTCTTCAGAAATGGGTTACGCTGTTGCAAATGCATTCGACGTTGCGTGGGTGAGTTTGAGTAACACCTTGTCTTTGACCTTCCTTCCTCTACGAAAATCAATGCCACATAACCCAAAATTGATTTGTATATGCTACGTCAACAACAATCACTACATTCATGCCAAGTTGAAGGAGGGATGTCCATTGCCACCGGTACCATACAAATGGTATGATTGTCGAGCGGAATGTGCAACCGGATGGCTAGATTTTTATCAAGATCGATTAATACAAGTACCCGAAACATCAAGTTATGTAATTGATATTAAATAGTTTTATTTATGTAATTGATATTAAATAGTTTTATTTATGTTAAATATTATAATTGCTACTTCCATAACGAATCTTGCCTATGGTATGCTTGACATCATCTTCGAGGATCCTCCGATAAAATAGGAAATTGAAAAATAAGATGAATATTTAACTTTTCAAATACTTCAGAAACCATTTAGTCAACATGTGCATAACCTTTGTAACTAAGGTTATGTAATTGATATTAAATAGTTTTATTTATGTTAGATTCTTTACTGGTAATAGACTAAACTTGACCAGTTCACTACAGGTTCGGCCAGGTGTGGCCGAAAATTTGAGCAGGTTCGATCAGTACTGGCCGAAAATTTGAGCAGGTTCGGTCAGTGCTGGCCGAAAAAACAAAGAAAATTCGGTCAGTACTGGCCGAACCTTTGTAACTAAGGCAAAAAAAAATTTAAAAATTTCAGCCAATGTTTAGAACACGTAGCAATGTTTTTTCGTGAACGGTTCCAAAAAAAAAAAAAGACACGCTTATTCTAGGTCTCGGTCAGTAGTGGCCGAACAGAACCAATGATTTCGGTCAGTACTGTCCGAACTTCTTGACTGGTTCGGTCAGTACTGGCCGAAATTTTTCCAGTTTTTCGACATGTACTTGCTGTATTTTGCACTAACCAGGGCACGTCCCCGACTAGTCTATGCTGCAACCATCAACCATTCAAACCATAAACCATAAACCATAAAACCATAAACCAATTACTCCATATATACACAAAAACATGAAATATAAAACCATAAACATTACAATTACTCCATAAACCAATTACTCCAAAAATAATTGTTCAAATACAATACCAAAAATAATTGTTCAAATACAATACCAAAAATAATTGTTCAAAAAAAACCAAAACTACATATCTATTGTCGTCTTCTGCCACCCCCCCGAGAAGTTGATGTCCGCGCTGGGGTTTGAGTTTGAGTTTGAGTTTCTGCCAATGCTCTAAACATGACGTCCATAGCCTCCTCTAAACTAAATGAGCGGTCTCCATTTGTCCATCTCTCGGCAATAGGCATAATTACCTTCCGGACATTCATAAGCATATCCCACAGATTAGGGGCAACAACTTCAGTTGTCCTCCTGACAGCGTGAGACCGCTCAGTAATGGGGTGCACAATGGGGTGTGAATATTCAGAGTACCATTGCAGATAATCATCTGCAGCATGTTGAGGCACTCTACATCCCGGTAACCTGCGTTTATCGAGGCAATTCCCCTTCCAGTCATAGAATGACTGGGCAAACATGATCCACCCCATTAGAGACTTCTTATCTCCTCTCGCCATCCCAAGACCAAGTGGAGGGTGAGGTATTGTCTGCATGTACCCAAACTGTCGCAATACCCGGTCGGGAAGATGTGGTTCCACCACATTACCGGCAACTATGGCACCTTGGTATAGCGCGACTCTAGGAAAAGGATATTGAGCGCGGATACCTTCATACGGCATCGAAATCACCTACAATAAAAACATAAAAAATATTAATATAGTTTCATTTAAGAAAACAAAAATACATGTGAAAATTATTACTAAAAAAATAATACTTACATCCGTGTCTTGAAGAATGTCAATATGTTGCCTCTTCACTTGCACGGAGGCAACTGTCGCTGGTTGAGCCCGAGGTGGTAGCCACTTCAATGTGAGCGGCAAATTGGGTAGATAGTAGTTGTTGAAACCGTTCCTAAACGCAGGAAACCTCTCATAAACCCAAGCCTCCAACAAGGTTAAGTGCCCGAAAATCTGATGGCAGTTAAACCTAGATCCTTTTCCTAGTTGCCGGTACAAAAAAGCTAACGCTCCGGCTCCCCAAGCATAATTCCCTATTGCCCCATCATCTCTCAAAAAATCTAGATAGCTAGCGTTGACACATGTCCCGGTCTTATCAGAAAAGATTGTGCACCCCAATAAATATAAAAGATATGCCTTACCAGCACAGACAACTTTTTGGGGGTTGGAGGAGTACAACTGAGGGGAGAACTTCAATCTAAGCCATTCTAAATTGATCAATGCCCCTTGGCAGAATTCCATCTTTAGCAACTTTTTGTTCACTCCCAAAACCTCACAAACCTTATTAAGAGGTAGCTGACTAGCATAAGCGGGACTCTCAAATAAGGGTGCACCTACTACCGGAAGCAATGTAAGACAAGACACATCCTCCAAAGTGATGGTCATCTCCCCAAATGGCATATGAAAACTATTAGTTTCCGGATGCCATCGCTCAACAAAAGCGTTGACCAACGTTTTATCTACGTTGTCATACGCTCCATTTCCATTAACTAAGCACAAGAGACCGGAATTAATGATAAGAATTTGAACTGGCTCTGACACTTTATTCAACTCCAATTCCCATTTTTTCAATTTTCCTATATGGTTAATACATTTTAAAATTCTATCATCTTTACCCTCCCAAATTGATTTAGCAATATGGGTTTCATAGGAAAGGAGTAATGTTTTGTACCTAGGCCCACCTGGATAAGACGTTACCTCCCCACCTCCCTCCTCATCATCCCCATCATCCTCATCATCCTCATCTTCCTCATCTTCCGGCTCATCTTCCGGCTCGTATTCCCGTTCATCTTCCGGGTCACTATCATGTTAAGCCGGAATAAGGTCTATCCGAGGCTCAGGTGAGGTTTCCATAGGCTCATTGTAGACCGACAAGCGAGGATCAACGGTTAAATCCTCAACTGGCTCTTGGTTCTGTGAAGTTTGCCCTTGTGTACGTGCGGCTACTTTTTCACTCCTTTCGAAAGCAGTTGGACGCCTTCTCCTTGTAAACATTTGCTTAACTGCAATGAAAACATCAAAAAATCAAACTCGTAATACATTTTATAACATATCATATCAAAAACAATGCATATATAAGAAAGAAAGAACAATGCATATATAAGAAAGAAAGATTGTCAAAGATCGCCCATGGCAAAAATTCCAAGAAAATAGAAGAAATTTTTCATTGGAGCATTTCATCGAACACTTGGCGTGCATAGTAGAGAATCATGCACAAACTTGCGTTTGGCTACCCAAATCAATCCCTCCTACAGTCCAAATCATGTAGGGCACTCATATATACACAAATGCATCATCAAAATTCAACAAAGGCCTGAGAAATCTAACATGCATTGACATTGAACCTAGTTCTTAATAAAAGGAGGGAAATGTCCAAATTTTGATGAATAGATGGATTAAAAAACATGGAATTGATACAATGTAATCAATGGAAAACTTTGCCAGTAGTGCCCGAAAAATTTAGTAGGTTCGGCCGGGGGTGGCCGAAAAATTGAGCATGTTCGGCCGGTGGTGGCCGAAAAATTGAGCAGGTTCGGCCGGGGGTGGCCGAAATTTTGAGTTTTTTCGGTAGGGTGTGGCCGAATTTGTGTAATAAATCGGCTAGTAGTGGCCGAACCCTTCAAAACCCAGATTTTCGAAATTTTTCACAAAATCACAATGAGATTCTCTCAAAATGAAGCAAAAATAAAGTAATTTTAGATTGAAGAAAGAATAATTACCTGATTTTCCTAGGTTTGACATCTTGAATCTTGAATTGGGGTTGTTCTTCTTCTTCTTCTACCTAGGTTTTGCTTCTTCTTCTTCTTTCTTCTCTCTCTCTCTCTCTTCTCAGCGTTCTCTCTTCTCTCTCTCTGCGCACACACACAGCGTTCTCTCTCTAATTTCAATTTAACGTCTCTCTTTATCTCTCTAGGTTTGGTTGTGGGTGAGGATGAGTGAGAGGGAGGGAGTAAATGAGAGTTAATTGGGTGGGTGTGGGTGTGGGTGTGGGTGTGGGTATGGGTGTGGGTGTGAGAGGGGTATAAAGGGAAAAGTGGGGGGTTTGTTTTTATTTTTTGGGGTGTTTTTAACGATACGGGTTTACTCAACAATTTTACGGGTTTATATAACAACTCTATTTTATATTTGATTTTTATTAGTACTAACCTATTAACCGAAATCTGTTATGTGTTTAGTATTGTTTTGGTTATTTTCTAGGACTCTCACATTGGATAAATGAAGACTCCAAAGATAAGAAGACTGAAGATATGTGATCAAGCTCTTCTCCAATATTTATCCTTACCCGTTAGCTTAGAAGTCCTTGGTTATAAATACAAGACCCAAGGCTGATATCAAGATACGATTTACATACTCCGAAAGCCTGAAGAAATATAGACTTTAAAGGAGTGTTTTTGTGAGAGTGTTCTTTGTTGATTTTGTTATTCTCTTAGTTTAAGTTTTGTAATCGGTTCACAAGTGTTTTAATAAGAGAATTTTATTGTCTACAGCATATTGCTGTAGATAAGTGTTTAAATCCTTGTTTGTTTTTGCTTCTTTATATTATTATTTCGCTGCTTTTTACTGTTGTGCTAGTACTGGTGCGATAGCATCAGGACTCACATCAGTCTTCTGTGTCTTTCTAGCAGCTCCATTTCTTTCAATTGGTATCAGAGCTCCACTCGACTTCACTGAGTGAGATCCAAGGAAGAGTGGTCATTATGGAAGGACACTTGAGTCAGTACCGTCCCCCGGTTCTAGATGGAACTAACTATGCCATCTGGAAAGCTAAGATGCGTCTCTTCATCAAAGCAATTGATGAACGAGCATGGCTTAGCATTATTATTCCATGGTCCCCTCCTAAGGTTGAAATGAAAAATAAAGAAGAAGAGGGTGAAACTTCCAAAAAGGAGTACAAAATTAAATCTGAGGAAGAATGAACCGCTGATGAGGTCACTTGTGCTAATTACAATTCCAAGGCTCTTGGTGCTATTTCAAGTCATGTGGATGAACACATGTTTAGACTTGTTTTAAATCAAAATATAGCAAAGAAAGCCTGGGATATTTTGCAAGCTCACTGTGAAGGTGATGACAGTGTCAAAGCCACTAGGTTAAGGATTCTCATGACCAAGTTTGAAAACTTGAGGATGACTGAGACTGAGGACATAAAGAGTTATTCTGCTAGAATAAGAGAAATCTCCAATGAATGTCTCTCCCTAGGTGAACCTATTTCAAATGCTAGATTAGTATGCAAAATGTTAAGGACTGTCACTGATAAGTTCAACATTAAGATAGCTGCTATTGAAGAAGCAAATGATACTGCAACCATGGCTTTAGATACTCTTGTGGGTAAGCTAACCATGTTTGAATTGAACATTTCTATTCAGCAACAACATAAAGCTGAAAGTGTTGCTCTTGCTTCTGCCCTTTCTAAGGCATCCTCAATTCCAAAAGAGATTGAGGAAATCTCAAATGAAATTGATATTTCAAATTTGGAAACCGAAGATGTTGCTCTTTTAACAAAAAAATTTACTTCTTTTCTTAAAAATAAAAGGGACAACAAATTCTCTTCTAAGAAACCAAATACTTTTGATAAACCAAAAGAGGATAATGAGAATACATTCAAGAAACCCACTAGTTTTTCTAAAAATAGATCTGAATCTGTTCAGTGTAGAGCCTGTAAAGGGTTTGGACATTATGCAAATGAATGTGCCAATACTCTGAAGAAAAAGGGGATGAGCCTGAGTGCGACCCTTAGTGATAGTGAGGATGAAGATGAGTCGCTAAACTTAGCAATCATGGAAATCTCGCCTCCAAATCATGAACATCAAACTGATGTAGCTTCAGATGTTAGCACATCTCCCCTCACATCTTCTGAATCTTTTATAAATTGTTATACCTCCTCACTGAACAAGAAGTCTGAAAATGAAGAAGAAGATGATGGAAACTATAACGAGCTACTGGATGCCTATGCTGAGCTATATGCCGATTGGGAAAAGCGTGTTGAAAAAATCGCTGTCTTTGAAAAGGTAACTGAAAAACTCTCTACTGAATTATCTAAAGTTAAAGATGAACCGAAGAATGTATCTACTGAAAATGATAACCAAAAGGATTCTATTGCCAAACTTGAGGTCATGCTCACTAAACGTGATATTGAACTTGAGAAAACCAAAACCGAACTCACAGAGGCCAAGAAAACTTTTGAAAATCTGAATACTGGAAAGGCAACTCTTGATGAGGTTCTTAATGTGAGCATGTTTTCAAAAACAGGTCTTGATTTTGAATCAAATTTTTTGAGAGAGGGAGAAAGTAGTTCCTCGAAACCTAAAACTTTTTACAACCAAAAATCATCAACCAAAAAGAAAAGATTCGTGTGCCATTACTGCTTCTTACCAGGTCACATAAGACCTTTCTGTTACAAGAGGATTCGTGATCTGGGGAAAGATGTTCCTCAGATGAGTGAACGAATGCAGTCACATCACAACTCACATCGCCAAAAACCTGGCCAGTTCGTATGGGTTGAAAAGAAAAGCATGGAATGCAAAGTAGTGTTTACCTCTCTCAAGAGCAGAATTGCTAGCTCATGGTACTTTGATAGTGGGTGCTCAAGGCACATGACAGGTAATGCCGAATTTCTCACTGATTACGTCACTATCAAAGGTGGGAATGTAAATTATGGGGGAGGAGCACAAGGTAAGATTGTTGGAAAAGGTACTTTATGTGTAAATGACATGCCTAAACTGAAAAATGTCTATCATGTAGAAGGATTGAAAGCTAATTTGATTAGTATAAGTCAACTATGTGATGACAATTTACATGTCAATTTTGACAAACATGAATGTAAAGTGTTTGATAACACTAATAAATGTTTGTTCACCGGAGTAAGGTCTCAAGATAATTGTTACAAATTTGGTGACAACTTATCCTGCCTTAGCTCCAAAACAAATGAACTTGAACTGTGGCATCAAAAATTAGGACATGCTAGCTATAGGAAAATAGAAGAATTAGTTAGGTTTGATGTTGTTAAACACTTGCCCAAGCTCGACTTTAAACAATCTAGTGTGTGTGGTCCTTGTCAAAAGGGGAAGCAAACCAAAGCCTCTCATCCAAAAGTGGACCAAAGTTCCACATTTGAAATTCTAGAATTAATACATACTGATCTTATGAGACCAATTGAGGTTGAAAGCTTAGGTAAAAAGAAATATTCATTTGTTTGTGTAGATGATTTCTCTAGGTATACTTGGGTGCTATATTTAAAAGAAAAATCTGAAGCACTTGAAGTATTTAAAGTATGGTATAAAAAGGTGAAAAACTTGTATGGAAAGAAAGTTATCAAAATTAAGTTTGATCATGGAACTGAATATGAGAACACTTTGTTCTAAAAGTTTTGTGACTCCAAAGGAATCACCCATGATTTTTCAGCCCCTAAAACACCCCAACAAAATGGGGTTGCAGAAAGAAAAAATCGTACATTACAAGAGATGGCTCGTGTCATGCTTAGTTCAAAAAACATCTCTAAACGATTTTGGGCTGAAGCACTTAATACTGCCTGTCACATAGGAAACAGAGTTTATTTGAGAGTTGGATCAACTATGACTCCCTATGAAATCCTCCTTGGTAAAAAAGCCTACTCTTAAATATTTTCATATTTTTGGATGCATATGCTATGTTCTAAATGATAGAGATTATCTATCTAAATTTGATTCCAAAAGTGACAAGGCTGTTTTTCTTGGATATTCCACAAACAGTCGTGCATATAGGGTTTATAACCTCAGAACCAAAACTGTGATGGAATCGATTAATGTTACATTTGATGATACTGCTGACTTGAATTTAAAATCTCTTGAAGATGATGTCTCAGATTGTATAGAGACAATGCAGAAACTCGTAACCAAACTAAACAGACGCAAAGAAATGGATCGCAAAGCAGATGCAGGTACTGATGCAAGCACATCACCACCTACATCAGGGCAAACAAAATCTGGTTCAGAGTCTGAGGATTCAGACTGCGAAGAAGGTAACTTGGATAGGACCAAAGACATACCAAGCAGAGTACAAAAGAATCACCCAATATCTCAAGTAGTGGGTGATGTAAACGAGAAAATTAGCACAAGGGAAAAGCCAAGAGTCAACTACCGTGAGTTGGCTGGGCTAAGTTGTGTGGAATCACAAGTGAACAAGGTTAGTTCTTGCTGCTTTGTTTCTAATATTGAACCTAAAAATGTTTTAGAAGCTATGAAGGATGAAAATTGGATTGTTGCCATGCAAGAGGAATTAAACCAGTTTGAGAAAAATGAAGTATGAACTTTAGTTCCTAGGCCTATTGGAGGAAATGTAATAGGAACTAAGTGGATCTTTAAAAACAAAACTGATGAAAATGGTCAAATTACAAGAAATAAGGCTAGGCTTGTAGCCCAAGGTTACACTCAAATAGAAGGTATAGATTTTGAAGAAACATTTGCTCCTGTTGCTAGAATAGAGTCAATTAGGCTTTTACTTGCTATTGCTTGTTATTTGGACATCACTTTACATCAAATGGATGTTAAGAGTGTCTTTTTGAATGGTATCCTAAATGAAGAAGCCTATGTTGAACAACCTAAGGGCTTCATTGATCCCCATTTCCCTAATCATGTCTATAAATTGAAAAAGGCCTTATATGATCTAAAACAAGCCCCTAGAGCTTGGTATGGGAGGCTAACTGAACATCTCATACAAATGGGATTTAAGAGAGGTGAGGTAGATAAAACCTTATTTATTTTAAAAGAAAATGTAGGAATCTTAGTGGCCCAAATTTATGTTGATGACATTGTATTTGGATCATCTTCCAATGATATGTTAGACTATTTTGTCACAAGTATGACTACCACCTTTGAAATGAGTATGGTTGGTGAGTTAACCTACTTTCTAGGACTTCAAATAAAACAAAATAAGGAAGGAATTTTTATATCTCAAAGTAAGTATGCCAAAAACTTAGTTAAAAAAATTTCTCTTGACAATGCCTCTCACTTTAAAACTCCTATGGGATCATCCCAAAAGTTGTGCAAAGATGAGAATGGTGAGGATGTTGACCCCACCTTATATAGAAGTATGATTGGAAGCTTATTATACCTTTCAGCAAGTCGCCCTGATATAATGTTTAGTGTATGCCTGTGTGCTAGATATCAAGCTTGCCCCAAATTGTCCCACCTCAAGGCTGTAAAAAGAATCATTAGATATGTTGGTGGTACTATCAATTTAGGGCTAAGTTATACTAGAGAAACCAATACAAATCTGGTAGGATTCAGTGACTCTGATTGGGCGAGCGAATGCGATGACGAGAAAAGCACAACTGGTGGTTGCTTTTATCTTGGGAACAACTTTGTATCTTGGTATAGTAGAAAACATAACTGTATATCCCTTTCTACTACTGAGTCAGAATATGTGGCTGTAGGGAGTTGTTGTTCTCAACTCCTTTGGATGAATCAGATGATTAAAGATTATGGTCTTAAAAGTGATTCTGAAGAAGAGGATGTTGAGGCATACAAAGTTGTGTCTAGAAGGTCTCAATCCATAGAGCTTGAGGAGTTGAAGGAAGCTGAGGATATAATTGAATCTGTTGATCAGGACTTTGGAGATGACTTCCCTCACGTCATTGTGACACCTGGGGATTTACATGCTAGAAGGATCGCCATATCTCAACAGTCCCCTGCTCGTGCTACTGAAGGTGTTAATACATCTCCAAACCCATCTCCTCCTGCTAACTCCCCAGTTGTTCGTTCTCAGTCTTCACCAGGAAACTGGTATTCTGGAATTCATTCTGAGGGTGATGAGGTGGAAGAGTATGATGAGACAGAAAATATCCCCCTTCGAGCTCTCTTGGATTTGAAGAAAGGTAAGGGCAAAGTGAGGCAAGCAAAGGCCAAAGCTGTTGGTTCTATCTCTGCCCAAGCTTCAGACATTGGTTCAGACGATGATGAAGCTGAAGATGAGACGTTCAAACTTGGGAGAGATGAACTAGAAACAGAGAAGAAGGATGCTGCTGACGATGTAATAACATCTGCACCCTCACCTAGAAGGAGCTTGAGATTATCTGGTCCCTCCAAAGCTGATCTGCCTAAGCCAAGGCATACCCCAAGTGCTAAACCTTCTTCAAGGAAGGTAAGCCCCCTCTCACCTGAAAAATTTATGTCTAAGTCTGTGAAAGAGAGGTTTGAATTCTTTAGGGAAAAAGGTTTTTTGGTGGAAAGAGTCATTGACAAAACTTTTGAGGATGTTGGTATGAAACGATATTTAGAGGAAAAAGGCTTACTCTTTTCTGTGTCTTACCCCAACTACTACTATCCCTCGCTTGTTAGTGAGTTCTATGCGGGTCTAGTTCAGGCTATTCAAGATCCTAGAGATGTTGGGTTTGAAAAGGTCAAAGTTCGTGGCACTCTCATTAATTTTTCTCCTGCCTTGATTAATATCTTTCTTCATGCTCCCAGTCCTCACATCCTACCTCCTATGGCTCATAAGGATGAAATTTCCAATAACCTAACTAATGGTCTTGATCCTTCGTGGCACTCTCAATTCAAGTGCACAATGCTCACTTCCTTGTGTAGTTTTCTGTTTAAAATCTCTACTTTTAATTGGAAACCCTCCTCAAACAAAAACATTGTCACTGTGTCACATGCGGATTTGATTCATAGGATTTTTACGGGTCAAGTATTTAACCTTGGTGAAGTGATATTTGGGAGTATAGTACAGTTTGCAGAAAAGGAGTTGCCCTCTGACCTTTCTTTTCCATGCTTAATAACTGGTCTGTGTGTGAAGCAAGGGGTTGAAATCTTACGTTCTGATCGTATATGTGAGAAGGTTGAACCATTTGGCATTCAACCTGTTTTAGAGTGCACTAGACGCACGGTAGACTTGCATGTTGCTTTCCCTGATGACCTAGTTATCGATGCTCAAGATGGTGATGAAGATGAGCATGTTGATGCTAGTGAAGATGAGCCTGCATCACCACTATCACAAGAGGACCAAGTTCAGCTGCTAACTGATGAAATTAAGTTTTTGGAGAAAACGATGATCCTCTCAAGGGTGCAGTTCAAAGAAATGTCCACAAGGAGGAATAAGTTGCTGGCTGCTCGTGAACGTCTTTCTGGTCAAAAAGGGGGAGCTAGCTCAAGCAAGATTTATAGGGATATTAGCTCGGATTTCAGGTGGAAATTACTTGCGAAGACACAAGCTGAAGTTGAAGGAAAGCGAGGTTGGGATCGAGGCTTCAATGATGATTGAAGTTTATATTTTTATCGTATGGTTATGTTTTAAAAACAATTTTAATTTCTTGTTTTTTAGGAACAATGGTGATTTGCTTTTGCTTGGTTTGGTTTAGTTTGTTTGGATATGTTTTGAACATGTTGGTTTTATGGTTTTTATTAGCTAGTATTTAGGGGGAGCGTTCGAGCTCTCCATTTCATATCATGTTTTGAATAATCTTTAGCTTATTTAATTATGTTAATATATTGTGCTTGAGATTTGTTTTTGAACAGAAAGCAACAAAACAGGGGGAGATTGAAAGTGTGATAGCATCACACTTAGTCAAGTCAAAAGGTTGACTTAATTATGTTTTGTTACTTTCTTTGTATTTAAAATTATGTAAATATTTTATATTTGATTTTTATTATTACTAACCTATTAATCGAAATCTGTTATGTGTTTAGTATTGTTTTGGTTATTTTCTAGGACTCTCACATTGGATAAATGAAGGCTCCAAAGATAAGAAGACTGAAGATATGTGATCAAGCTCTTCTCCAATATTTATCCTTACCCGTTAGCTTAGAAGTCCTTGGTTATAAATACAAGACCCAAGGCTGATATCAAGATACGATTTACATACTCCGAAAGGCTGAAGAAATATAGACTTTAAAGGAGTGTTTTTGTGAGAGTGTTCTTTGTTGATTTTGTTATTCTCTTAGTTTAAGTTTTGTAATCGATTCACAAGTGTTTTAATAAGAGAATTTTATTGTCTACAACATATTGCTGTAGATAAGTGTTTAAATTCTTGTTTGTTTTTGCTTCTTTATATTATTATTTCGCTGCTTTTTACTGTTGTGCTAGTACTAGTGCGATAGCATCAGGACTCACATCAGTCTTCTGTGTCTTTCTAGCCGCTCCATTTCTTTCATACTCCCTCCGTCCCATAAGTCTTAAGAAAACTTTTCATTTTGGGCGTCCCATAAGTCTTAAAAATTCCCAAAATGGAAATCTTAAGTCACTATTCTCTCCACTCATTCTCTCTCCTACATTATTTTAATACTCACAACACCATTATAATTTACTATTCCCTCCACTCATTCTCTCTCCTATTTATTTTTTTACACTCACAACACTTTTTCCACTCATTCTCTCTCCTAATACTATAATAATATTCCTTAATTCTCGTGCCATTTCACTTTTTCTTAAGACTTATGGGACGGAGGGAGTATATTGGACATATTGGTCAACAACATAAGTGAAATTTTGATCAAACATTAACGCTAACTTAATCATTTTAATGAAAGTCTAAAAATTGTAATGAATAAATCACTAAAGTTTGGTCAAAGCTTCCGTGTGTTGACTAAAATGACCAATATAAATGGAACAAAGGGAATACTAAAAATGGCTTGGTGACTAGTCATACTTGACCTTTGAGATTAGAAATGCTTATATAAGTATTCCTAGAATGCAGCTCTTCTCACTTTTCTCTTCTTTTTTTTTCTTCA
Source organism: Adenophora triphylla var. japonica (assembly GCA_022495995.1). Lineage (NCBI taxonomy): Eukaryota > Viridiplantae > Streptophyta > Magnoliopsida > Asterales > Campanulaceae > Adenophora > Adenophora triphylla. The sequence goes on from JAFEMH010000489.1 coordinate 19,637, forward strand.
GGTAAAGAAAAACAGTATGTTGTTTATTCTCCAGAATACAGCTGATTTTTCTTGCCATAGTCTTTTTGCCACTTAGTGGAGATTGATGCCTTTTGTAACATTAGCTTCAAAACATGTAAATACTCACATGAAAAATGCCCAAAAAAAAACAATCCCTTTAAAGTTAGAGTAAAACATCATAAACATTAACTAGAAAGAATTAGGAGTCAAACACTTGTGTGGTTGGCAACTCCAGTTCCAAACATCAGATTTGAATGTGAAGAACAAATGAGTTCCCATCTTTAGCTCCATGGCTTAAAACTTAAATGGTACTCCTATGTGGCCCTAAAATTCCAAAATCTAACGTATTTGGGACCTCTATATGCAGTATGACAGCATAACAGTTGGATTGCTCATTGTTTCAAATTCAATCTCTCAAAAATGGGTGATTTGATTGATGAGAAAGGGGTCAAAAAGACAATTATACTTTTAATAAATATTCAAATGACTCATATCATAAAAAATACGGTCCAATTTCACATGTCACGATCGATTCTGATATCGATTCTGATTCCGGAAAAGACTAAGTAAGAGTATTTGTGAATTAAAATATCTCTCATATTATAAAAAATACGGCCCAACCTTCGAAGCTAATACAAGCTGCCTATCTCTATAAAATATAATTACTGATCCTATAAATATGCCTTTCTGGACAAGTAATGGTCAAATATTTAAATATTTATTTGAATATTCTTAACATGCCTCGCAATTGGATGTCGCATTCTTGTCGGCCTTCGTCCCTTTTACAATAACTTTAACAGCCAGTGCCGGCTGTACATAAAAAAATACATAAAGATATTTGTTAGATTAAGGTGTACCCTGCCTAACGTTAGACAAGTGTAATGGAAACTTTATAAAGAACTAGTAGTACTGTATTAAATTACATGGGATGTCCCCGTTTGAGTAATAACATAGGAATTATTAAGGGTGGGGTGCGAAACCGTTCAGTAATTAAGACGTTGCGAAACTTTTGTAGAAAGCGTTATTGATAGCGAGATAAAGCTATACATTTTTCTTTAAAAATTAAGGGTTTAAACTTATTAAACTCATGGTAAAGAACCTCACTTGACCAGTGACGGAGCTACGATTTCAGATAAATGGGAATAAGCTACACGCGATAGAGTAAAAACTTATTGCAAATGTGGGCATCTGTCCCCTAGTGTTACATGGGTAAAAATTGACATTTTTCTAATCGAGATGGTGCAAAATTGATAAAATTAATGAATAGTAATTTAGCAAACTTTATAAGTTTACAATGTAAAAATTGACATTTTCTAAGACTAAAGGGGGCAACTGTCCCTTTGTGTTAGATATGGCTCAGTCACGAGCATGGTAAATCCTAACCATTGATGTGTAATCAAAGCCCTATTATATTTTGATCGTTACGTTAAGCCATTGCAATTCAAAACAAAATAAAATAAAATTGAAGTGACAAAGCTGGTCCCTTGGCTTTCCGTGTGATAAAGGAGAGCATGTGCATTTGTCTAGAAATCTCGACAATGTAGGCCGGTTTTTTGAGTTTGCCAGAATTCTGGCTCAATATCTGATATTTTTGGTGTGTATATATAAATATGTATATTTTTAACTATATTAGTTTTCTTATATTTCAAGAAATAAAGAATTGATGTTACATGCACAAATCCATGAATTATATTTATACTTTATTTATATTAAATGCATAGCTTAATGACAAGCCTCATTAACTATATAACCAATCAATAATAATTTTATTTAAGAAGGTTGTGTCCATTTTATACCTTTAACATTATTTAAGAAATTTCTTTGAAAAATTAGGAAAATAGGACATTGAAAAACTCTTTGTATATCTACTTTTTGTAACATATAATACCTACCACTAATCAATTATCGAATCCACCGTTCATTTTCTTGCTTACTATCATCTCTTTTTTGAAAAATGTTTTTTTTTTTTAATTTATAACCACCACTACGAAAAAAATTGTGGATTAGTGACGACAATTTACTGAGGAAACTTTAATACATGATAATTTCCAAGGAATTTACCTAGGAATTTTATTTCCTGCAAATAATGAGAAAAATACCAAGGAATTCTTTTTCCATGGCGAGAAAATACCAAGAAATTCTTTTTTCATGGTTAAATTCAAGGAATTTACCAAGGAATATATTTCCTTGGAAAATTTCCTTTTTAAATTCCTTGGAAAGTATCACCCAAAATTCCAATTTGATAGATATGATTTTTTTACTTTTTTTTTTTGATAAATAAAACTATTTGAGATGTTAGTTAGTAGTGAAATATTTTACAAAAAGTTATATAAAAAAAGTTAAGAATTTTTAAAGAAATGAAAGTACATAATAGAAAAAAGAGGGACGGACAATAGCATTTACTTTTTTAATTTTCTTTTGGATAAATAAAACTATTTGAGATGTTAGTTAGTAGTGAAATTTTTTAACAAAAGTTATATAAAAAAAGTTAAGAATTTTTAAAGAAATGAAAGTATATAATAGAAAAAAAGAGGGACGGACAATAGCATTAACTTTTTTATTTTTTTTTAATTTTTTTTGGATAAATAAAACTATTTGAGATGTTAGTTAGTAGTGAAATTTTTTACAAAAAGGTATATAAAAAAAGTTTAGAATTTTTAAAGAAATGAAAGTATATAATAGAAAAAAAGAGGGACGGACAATAGCATTTACTTTTTTATTTTTTTGGATAAATAAAACTATTTGAGATGTTAGTTAGTAGTGAAATTTTTTACAAAAAGTTTTATAAAAAAAGTTTAGAATTTTTAAAAAAATGAAAGTATATAATAGAAAAAAAGAGGGACGGACAATAGCATTTACTTTTTAATTTTTTTTTGGATAAATAAAACTATTTGAGATGTTAGTTAGTAGTGAAATTTTTTACAAAAATTTACATAAAAAATTAAGAATTTTTAAAGAAATGAAAGTATATAATAGAAAAAGAGAGGGACGGACAATAGCATTTACTTTTTTTTTTTTTGAATAAATAAAACTATTTGAGATGTTAGTTAGTAGTGAATTTTTTTACAAAAAGTTATATAAAAAAAGTTAAGTTTTTTTAAAGAAATGAAAGTATATAATAGAAAAAAAAGAGACGGACAATAGCATTTATTTTTTCTTCTCAAGGCTGCCTCACGCCCTCTTCCCTCATCCCACCATCACCCCGATACATCCCAAGTGGCCGCCAAACTTCCCCATCTTCATTAATTTCGGCGAGCATTACGTTGGCGAAATCATCGCCAAACAAACCCATCTCCTCCTCATAGTCACCTCACACACCTCACAGTCGTTATTCTCCACTCCTAATGAGAGTGTTTCCATGAAATTGTTCTGTGGTGAAGCTGTCGGAAAAGAAGACATGTCGGAGAACCTGTCTGACAATTTTTACAGGTGTGGTGGCTATGCTGGTAGATGAGTTATGGTGGTTTCTTGTTGGAATTGGTTTCAGTAGCAGAATTCATATACTGTAGATTGAAACAGACATGCATATTCTCCGCTCCCCTTTTTCCAGATCTGGTTTGTGTACGTGTGTACTGATGTGTGTGTGTGTAAGTGTGTGTATTTTTCTGATAGTGGTTGACGGTGGGAGAAGGTGGTGGAAGGTGGTTGACAATGGTTGACGGTGGTTAACGGTGGTTGAAGGTGGTGATGGTGGTATTTTAAATATAACCCATTAATAATTCTAAATACATATTTCTTTAATTATGTTTAATATATTTTTTAATTACTAATTTAAATGATTTTTGAATAAATATTTATTTAATTATACAAATATATTTAATATATTAATCATATAAATAATATTTTATTTATAGCAAGGAAATTATTCGTCAGTAATTTCGTAGGCAAAATTTTCCAAGGAAAATCATCTTTTTTTTTTAAATAATAAATCAGTAATTATCAAGGAAAAACTCCTTGACAATTTCCTTGGTAAATTATCAAGAAATTCCATTCCTCAACGAAATTATCGACGCCTCGTTTGTCAAGGAAATTTTCTAAGTTTGCCAAGGAAACTTTTTCCTCACTAAAATATGTTTATCAAGGAATTTGTATCTATTGCCAAGAAAATTTGTCCATGGCATGCAATGACGATTTTTTTCGTAGTGCACTTAATATCAATTCTAGTCATCAGGAGATATTGGACATATAACTGATGCGCCAGGGCAAAATATTATTCCTGTTAAATGTTTGCCCGGCCCGAGTATATGGTCTTTGGGGGGGCCCTATTTTATGAGGATAGGGGGCCCTATTTTATGGTCTATAGGGGGTCCACATTTTATGAGAATATTGTCAAAGTTCTAATTATGATTTGGTTCCCCTGTATTATTTGATATATGTCGCATATTACGTGTTATTTCTATATGCCGCATATCATATGTTATAAGCTATATGTTGCATATTGCCAATGTTATGATTGTTAAGTATTGAATGTCTCAGGTCGCATGTCGCATGTCTCCTGTGGCTTGTCGCATGTCTCATGTGGTTTGTCGCATGTCGCATGCCTCCTGTGGTTTGTCGCATGTCGCATGCCTCCTGTGGTTTGTCGCATGTCGCATGTCTCCTGTTGGTTCCCGCATGTCGGACATTGGTTCCCGCATGTCGGATGTCGCATCTTGGTTCTCTCAGCAGCATGTTGATGTCTCCAGGAGAGATCTGTGCCTTGACAAGTTTTGGACTCTTGACCTTATCCAAATGTAATCTCAGGAGAGATTTCCCTCCAATGACGGCGTGACACGTGGCAATTGACAAGGATAAGGATGATGTCATATTGGGCTTGGAATTTATATAAATACTCCCTCCTTTCATTTTTATGGTATGCCCACTCTCTCTCTCTCTCTCTCTAAAATATTAGATATTATGTCAATATATGTTATGAATCGGATTAATGATTCTCACGTCGGAGGGTTTTCGGGGGGAAAATCCCCCCGCCCTAACGGTGTTTTATCTTGTAGGTCCCACATTATTTAGAGCCTCGAGGAGCGTGTTTATCCGGATCGGTCTCCGTTGCTACCCCGGTCAGTTTCCTGTGCAACCTATTTTTTATGGTAGCATCAGATGGTTCCGTTGCCGGGACTGACATTTTCCGGCGAAGATAGGCCGAAAGTAGAGGAGCCGAGCGTATCAAAATAGACTACAATGAGGGGTAGCAATCAGTTCTGGTCGGTCGGAGTTCGCCGGAGCAGCCGGAGTGGTTAGTTTTACAATTTTCGTTTTATCTGGGAAGAGGGAAAATCAGATCGGAGTTCGCCGGAAAATTAGAAATCAATTTTTCCGTCTTTTCTTTTTTGGGGTGAGAATGGTGATTGGTATGGTAATTTAAGAGAATTAGAAGATAAGAGGAGGGGTTTACTACAGCAGATTTGTGGAATAATCGGAGCAAACAGTTTAGAAAAGATAAGGAAAAGCAGATCTGGGAAATGACCGTCGCCGGAGGAGGAGGAGCTGTCCGCCGGAAAATGGAACGTAAAGTTAGAGGGAGAAAGTAACAGTAGTGAACAGTGGTCGGAGAGACGTGTCAACTGGGGAGCAACCTCATCCAACACCTGTCGAGTGGTTAGACACGTTATCCAGCACGTGTCAGCTTATAGAGGCTCGCCGCCGTTATCTCGCCGGTTCAGGAAAGTCGCCGGATTCGTGAAATCAAAGTGAAATCGCAAACTCTAGGTCGCTAAATCAAGTCCCAGAAATAGAAATGGCAGAAATGGAAATCAAAAGGATTGGAAAAGAAAGGAGATTACGAGCGTATCTTGACGGGAAAGTGAAGACGCAACACTCAACGTAGCCGTTTGGGGGTCACCATTGTTTGTGGTCGCAGAGGGAAGAAATCGCCGGAATCTGGGAGTAGAGAGCCCGCTTAGGGCAAGGTTGGAGGTCGCCTGAGAGAGATTGTAGTACCTTGAGATCGCCGTCGACAAAGTGAAGTTGTCGCTGAGAAAGGGAAGCCGATTGGTAGTGGTTGCTGGTGAAATTGTCGCCCAGGTTGTTGTTGCCGAGCAAGGATCTCGTCGGGGAAAGATGTCGCTGGGGGAGTATGTTGCCAAGATTGCCGGAAGACGCTGATGGAGGAGGCGCTAGCAAGGAGCAGAGAGAGGGAAAGGGAATAAGAAAAGTGGAAAAAGAAATTTGAGAGAGGGTAAAATGAAAATGAAAGGGAAAAGATTATTCAAATTGGTTTGTTATTTTAGTGGGTTGACTGCGCTGAGAGTTTGGGTGCAGGGAAGATGAGTGAGAAAGTGGTGGACAATTCTGGGCCACGCAATTAAAGGGATGGAAAGGACAACCGGATAAGGACGTGGGTTTTCTTGGTGTGTTTAGCTTGGGGGTTATCTTAACGGATGGCCGTTAAGAATTGCGTTAAATTCTTTGACGATCTCGTCAAAATCGCCGCAAATCTCTATCAGGTCGCTTCTTTTCATTTTTGCCATATATAGTGAGTAAATGTTTGATATTGCATGCTTAGTAAATTGATGACTAATATATGCAAATACATCTTTAATAAAGATATGAATATGTTTTGAATATGTGCATCATGACAAGTTGAGGCTTTAACTTGATATTACTTTAAGTGATATTAAATCTTGTGGTCAATTGTTAAAAGTTATTAGATGAAAAGGAAAGTAAATCACGAGGAAAATAGTGTGTAAATGAATATATGATTAGAAATTCTAGTGCGTAGTAAAAAATGCTCTCTATTTACTATGCTAACTTAATAGAATAAATCAGCTTAATATGTTACTTGCCTATTTCCTGCTCCTAACTAGAGATAATAAGATATAGAAACTTGAATATGAATGATTATAATCTAGCGGGAATAGGCTCCGTAAAATAGTTAAAATATACTCCCTCTGTCCCATAAGTCTTAAGAAAACTTTCTATTTTGGGCGTCCCATAACTCTTAAGAAATTTACTATTCCCTCCACTCATTCTCTCTCCTACATTATTTTAATACTCACAACACATTATAATTTACTATTCCCTCCACTCATTCTCTCTCATATTTAATTTTTCACACTCACAACACTTCTTCCACTCATTCTCTCTCCTAATACTATAATAATATTCCTTAATTCCCGTGCCAAATGGAATCTTCCTAAGCTCTATGGGACGGAGGGAGTATTTTGGAATAATGTTTTGATAATTGGCGATTTCATATGAAAAGGATAGAAAGAAGTGCATGTCGATAGATGAAAATTTATGTTTAGTTCTATATTCAAGATAGATTGCCAAAATTGCCCTTATGTTTTTAAAGATATATTCTTGGTTAAGAAATAGTGAATTGCATGCCTTCTTGGAGTCTTTGTTATCTGTAGGGCCGTGAATTTGGTTTGGGAAAAGGGAAGCCGCAGGAGATAAAGATTGTCGGCCAAATAAGTCAGGTCAACTCTTTCCTTTTTCATTGTAGCTTTTACTTTGATAAAATGAAAAGTAGAAAAAATGGTATTGTTATTTGTTGGGCTAAGTATTTGAGACAGGAAAAGTGGATGAATAAAGTTAAAAGTTAATGGGAAAGACAAGCGTGGGACGGCCTTGGTGTTGAATCCATCCGAAATATCGTTAACCTTCGTCAGGTCGTCTCCTCCCATCTTTTCCATTCATGTTAAATTATGTTTATATGAATTTGTTATATGGGAATATGAATGCATGCTCAGAAATGTTGTTACATAGCAAAATTAAATGTGTTATGTGCTCCTATATTTAATGGATTGGCCTAACTTGCTTGCCTCCCTAAGTCATTAAAAAGAGATAATGAGCGACTAAAGTTTTGTTGATCAGAAATATGTATGGCAGAAAATGAAAATGGTTAATGGGTATTTGACAAAGTTAAAGAAAGTGTTCTCTGTTTATTATGCTTGCTTGATAGGATGAGCTGAATTAATTATACGATAAATCCCTTAGACGAAAACTAGAAGTATGTTAAAGATGACTAGAATATGAAATTCCTATGAGATTGTTTGGGACTTAGTTTAATTCTGGGGATATGAATGATTGATTTTTTAAAATAAGAATTATTTGAATTAGCAATCATCTTTTAGAATGGGGTTGCGAAAATAAATTCTTGTAGAAGGAAATTGGTTAATTAAACCTGTGAGTCAAAGTGCAGATATGAAAAATATTTGAGTATGGCGACTTTTTATAAATGGATAAAACGTAGGCAGTGGTGCATGCGTGAAAATGCTAAGTATCGACATCTATTAAGAAAGAAAGTAATTGTGATTTTTATATGAATGAGGCAAATCCAATGTAACTAGAATATATGGAGTCGGTGCTTTATGTGATATTATGATTGCAAAATGTTGTTGTTATGATGAGAGATATGCTTGGCCGCTAATGTGGAGCGTGCTTATAAATATGAAGATATAAGATCAATAGCGTAATGTTAATGTGCATGATTCACATAAAGATTTTTAATATGCCCCTTATAATGTGTAATATGATATGAAGCGCTTGTTGCCTATTTGCTAAAGTATGGATGAACGTGGATTAGTATTATATCGCAACATGTCGCGCCAATTTTTAAGTAATGCCCTTGCTTGTTTGTTTAATTATGAAAGTCGTCAAGTTAGCAAAGTATGAATCTTGATCGAATTAAATGAAAAAGAAGTATGGCGCAAGAAAAATGATATTTTATAAAGAAAAATATGTGAGTTTTATACTACGTGTTTATGTGCAAAATTGCGTCAGAATTGTGAAAAGAGATGCTATATCGAATGAAAATGAAAGTGTCGTGACATATGGGAACATTGACCTGCTACAGGTTTGGGATCGTGAAATGATGGATAGTGAATAATGGCAGTCGCGATAATATGTTTGAAATAATAATGTGCTCAGTAAAATGCGAAAGATAGTAGTGGATCATTATTTCTCTCATTTGTATAAAAGTTGCATAATATTTGCTTATTATGTTAAATATAAAGAAAATGTTTACTTGATTTGCAAATGACTACCTCATGTCTTTTGTAGGGACTCTGTCGAGTGTGACAAAGTCGGCTAAGTAACTTGGAAGGGCTCGCATCCCGAACTGCCTATAAGTTGATAAAGATTGTTGCCGCTAAAGCTGCGACAAAGTTGATAAAGATTGTTGCCGCTAAAGCTGCGACAAAGTTGATAAAGATTGTTGCCGCTAAAGCTGCGACAAAGTTGATAAAGATTGTTGCCGCTAAAGCTGCGACAAAGTTGATAAAGATCGTTGCCGCTAAAGCTGCGACAAAGTAGATAAAGATAGCTGCCGATAAAGCTTAAAGATGGATTGATAAAGCTTGAAGATGGAGTGCGACCTGAGGACATTGAGGCCCAGGCCCGGCGTCTGGAGATAGTGGTTCCAGACGTCTAGAAAAGTCCCAGCTTTTTTATGGGCGAGATAAAAGGGGCGGTGACCTAGAAGAGCGAAATGCTAGGCACCAAACCTTGCGACCTGGAAGAGTGAAATGCCAGGCGCGGCGACCTAGAAGAGCGAAATGCTAGGCGCCTAGAAAGTCCCGGCTTTTTTACGGGCACAGAAAGTTTTAAAAAGAATCTGAAAAGTGTTCAGAAAGTTTTAAAAAGAATTGGAAAAGTGAAAAGCTTGGCGAGATGTCGCCGTTTTGAAAAGTTTTGAAAAAAATTAAAGTGTGGCGAGATGTCGCCGTTCTGAAAAGTTTTTGAGTTTTTAAAAAAGTTTTGAAAAGGAAAAGTTTGGCGGGATGCCGTAGTTTGAAAAATTTTTGGAATTGAAAGTTTGGCGAGATGCCAATGTTTTGAAAAGGTTTTGAAAGGTTAAAGTTTGGCGGGATGCCGCATGTTTCAAAAGTTTTAAAAAGTTAAAGTTTGGCGGGACGCCATGTTTTGAATTTTTTGGCAAGGAAAATGTTTTGAAAAGTTTTGAGAAAAGAGCATAATAAAGTATATAATGGGCTGACATCCCATGCTGTCGGGCTGACATCCCATGCTGTCGGGCTGACATCCCATGCTGTTGGGCTCGCATCCCGAACTGCTCATGTGCCAGAGTTGATAAAGCGGCCCCAAAGTTGATAAAGCGGCCCCAAAGTTGATAAAGCTGCGACAAAGTTGATGAAGTTATCAGAAAAGTCCTGGTTGAAAAGCCAGGCACAACGGGATCTGCACTGGCAGACTCGGGAGTCCTGGCAGAGGCCTGGCTCAGAAAAGTCCTGGTTGAAAAGCCAGGCACAACGGGATCTGCACTGGCAGACTCGGGAGTCCTGGCAGAGGCCTGGCTCAGAAAAGTCCTGGTTGAAAAGCCAGGCACAACGGGATCTGCGCTTGCGGACTCGGGAGTCCTGGCAGAGGCTTGGCTCAGCTCCCAGCCTAGCCTGAGTGGCGAAGCTCCTGCGACCTGGAGATATTGGTTCCAGGCGCGGCGACCTGGAGATAGTGGTTCCAGGCGTCTAGAAAGTCCCGGCTTTTTTACGGGCGAGATCAGGGGCGGCGACCTGGGGATATTGGTCTCAGGCGCCAAACCTTTTGACCTGGTGACATTGAGGCGAGATGCCATAGTTTGAAAAGTTTGCGAAAAGTGAAAAGTTTGGCGAGATGCCACCGTTTGAAAAGTTTTCGAAAAATAAAGTTTGGCGAGATGCAACAGTTTGAAAAGTTTTGAAACTCAGAAAGTCCTGGCAAAAGGCCAGGCACAGAAAGTCCTGATGTTTTAACAGGCATAGAAAAGACCTGGCTTAAAGGTGCTAGGCAAAAGTTGAGCAACATTGGAACTAGTTGATTTGGCCAGATGGTCCAAGGCGCAAGATTTGGTTTAAGGCGATTTAAGTTTTATTCGGCATGGTCGATTGCGGTTTTGGTTTAGTGCGATTGTGATCAGCGCGGTTCTGATCATCGCGGTCTGAGGAATAAGGTTTTGGTTCGCGCAGTTTTGATCAGTGTGGTTCTGATCAGCGCGGTTTTGGTTTAATGCGATAGTGATCAGCGCGGTTCTGATCATCGCGGTCTGAGGAATAAGGTTTTGGTTCGCGCAGTTTTGATCAGTGTGGTTCTGATCAGCGCGGTTTTGGTTTAATGCGATAGTGATCAGCGCGGTTCTGATCATCGCGGTCTGAGGAATAAGGTTTTGGTTCGCGCGGTTTTGATCAGTGTGGTTCTGATCAGCGCGGTTTTGGTTTAGTGGGATTTTGATCAGCGTGGTTCTGGTCAGCGCGGTCTGAGGAGTAAGGTTTTGATCAGCGTGGTTCTGATCAGTGCGGTTCGAGGAGTAAGGTTTTGATTAGTGCGGTTTCGATTATCGCATTTGTGATTGTCGCGTCTTAGTTAGCGCGTTTGTTGATTGCGGCGCGTTTGTGATTGTCGCGCTTGTGATTGGCGTGTTTTTATGCTTTGATCACAGTGGTTTGGCCAAGAGTGGCCTCAGTGCGGTTTGGTCAAGTTTGGCCGCGAGTCTGGGTTTGGGCCAAGTGAGGGTTGGCCGCGAGGTTTAGGCCAAGTGAGTTTGGCCACGAGGTTTAGCCCAGGTGAGGCTGTGACCTGGATGTATTTTGGTTTTAGAGTTGGTTCAGGAAAGACCTGGCTTAAAGGTGTCAGGCGCAGATAGACAAGGAATAGTAAGTCGCCCCGAAGCTAAGTAAAGCTGAAGGGTGAGGAGCATAGCTAAGGAGTAAGGCTGCCTAAAGACAAGCCTCACTCTTTTGAAGGGAGTAGTATGTATATAGGTAAGTTATGAGAAAGGAGTCTTCGATAAACTATCGAAGCAAAAAAGGTAACTATTGAAGCAAAATGCAGTAGGCAACGTGTAAAAAATGAAATTTCAAAGCAAGTTAAAGAAAGAAAGCAGTATCATTCAGGTTAAAGTTAAGGATAAGTCGCAGATTGCAATGACCAAAGTATAAAAAGCGAAGTTAAAAGACAGAAAAGTAAATTGTTTTAGTATAGACCCACATCAGATTGAATTGTTGAAAAGACTTTAAGGGTCAGAGGGATCGAAAGGTTTTTGGCAGATTTGTCGAAACAAATTGCAGGGAAGGAGAGTTATTCGAAAGTCTAGCGACCAGGGTTCATGTCGCTGGCATTTGTGGATATGAGCCGTATAATGTCAGCTCTCGTATGATTGGTTCCCGCATATTTTACCAGCCAAAAATTTACAGAAATGATTGAAATGGGAAAAAGAAAATGCAAAAAGTAGAAGTAAAATGAGAAGTCAGTAATGAAAGTGTTGGAAAAATCACGGAACGGACCTATGTTCTATACCGTGAGAGTTCACTGGATGTGATAAGTAATATTTTATTATGAATATTGTTTTACTCCTCAGCTCGATCATGAATAATCGAGCTAAGGAGTCGGGGGCTTCTTATGCGCCAGGGCAAAATATTATTCCTGTTAAATGTTTGCCCGGCCCGAGTATATGGTCTTTGGGGGGGCCCTATTTTATGAGGATAGGGGGCCCTATTTTATGGTCTATAGGGGGTCCACATTTTATGAGAATATTGTCAAAGTTCTAATTATGATTTGGTTCCCCTGTATTATTTGATATATGTCGCATATTACGTGTTATTTCTATATGCCGCATATCATATGTTATAAGCTATATGTTGCATATTGCCAATGTTATGATTGTTAAGTATTGAATGTCTCAGGTCGCATGTCGCATGTCTCCTGTGGCTTGTCGCATGTCTCCTGTGGCTTGTCGCATGTCTCTTGTCGCATGTCTCCTGTGGCTTGTCGCATGTCTCATGTGGTTTGTCGCATATCGCATGCCTCCTGTGGTTTGTCGCATGTCGCATGCCTCATGTGGTTTGTCGCATGTCGCATGCCTCCTGTTGGTTCCCGCATGTCGGACATTGGTTCCCGCATGTCGGATGTCGCATCTTGGTTCTCTCAGCAGCATGTTGATGTCTCCAGGAGAGATCTGTGCCTTGACAAGTTTTGGACTCTTGACCTTATCCAAATGTAATCTCAGGAGAGATTTCCCTCCAATGACGGCGTGACACGTGGCAATTGACAAGGATAAGGATGATGTCATATTGGGCTTGGAATTTATATAAATACTCCCTCCTTTCATTTTTATGGTATGCCCACTCTCTCTCTCTCTCTCTCTCTCTCTAAAATATTAGATATTATGTCAATATATGTTATGAATCGGATTAATGATTCTCACGCCGGAGGGTTTTCGGGGGGAAAATCCCCCCGCCCTAACGGTGTTTTATCTTGTAGGTCCCACATTATTTAGAGCCTCGAGGAGCGTGTTTATCCGGATCGGTCTCCGTTGCTACCCCGGTCAGTTTCCTGTGCAACCTATTTTTTATGGTAGCATCAATAACCTTTACGATGGAGACTTAAACCTGCTAAAAATGTCTCGGGGACAAGTCATTTGGCTTGGAAAATGTTGAGAATAATACTGGCATTTAAATAGAAATTGTTAAGCAACTACGTATATGGTCCTAATGGGTAGATGCCAAGTATTTTAGGGACTACACGGTTTGAAGGGTTAATTATATAGTTTTGGATATGAAGTATTTTAAGGGACAACTAATGTGAGCTAGTATGTACAACTGCAATCTAGTGGTTCCCGTGAAGGAAGATTCGCCACCGCCATGGAAGCATAATTGAGGTTAAGGTGTTACGCGTTTCCATACACACACAAACTAACAACCCCCACACACCCCTATAGTGTACTGTGTATATATGTATCCAGTTGAGTGAGTAGATAAATAGTGTTTGTAGTAGTGTTAAAATAGAGAGAGTATTTTAAAGAGTGTTTGTGCAAATATGGCTTTTAGCGGCATTTTAAAAAGTGTTGGAAATGGAAAAAAATGTCGGAAAAACTATTTTCGGAACATTTTTCGGCACTTTTGTAAGTGCCGAGAAAAGTAGTGTCGGGAATACTTTCCGATATTTTTAAAATGCCAAAAAATTTGCACCACTTCTAAAAGTGCCGGAAATTTAGCGTCACTTTTAAAAAGTGCCAGAATTTTTCGACATTTTTAAAGTGATGTATTTTAAATAAAATTTAAATAGTATTTAACAGGCCCGGCCCTAGTGCGAGGCAAGTGAGGCCATTGCCTAGGGCCACCAAAAATACTACTTATATTAGGGCCCAAAATTCTAAATATGTACTAGAGTAGCCAATTGGTTTGGATGCAGCCAAAAAGAAAGTTGGCCAAGTTCGATTCCTGGCGACAGCTTGTTGACATTCTTTTTTAATTTTTATATTACTCTTCTAAAATACTAAATGATTCCTGGTGACAGCTTGCTGATATTCTTTTTTTTTATTTTTATATTACTCTTCTAAAATACTAAATGATGCATATAATCAACTATATTGATCAAAAATTTTAGTACTCTTCTAGAATATTAAATTATTTACAATTTTCTCTATCTTTAATTATTATCTTAATATTATCCTAAAAGTTCTTTGAATACTTTGTGATTATCATTATAATTTTATTACAATATTTCTTTAAATTACTCAGAATTATTTCAAATAAAAAATATTAACCCAAACTAATTATCAATCTTCACTAGTCAAGAATTTCAATCATTTTATTAACAAAATCTAAAAGCTAGGGAATAATGAAAAGAGAGACCTTAAAGAAAAGAATGCTAAAATTTAAGAAAAAACATAAAGAAAGGTCTCTGGACAAAAAGAACAACGTGGCAAAAATAAGGGACAGAAAGAGAACGTCATCGCCCATCTACCATTGGGGATAAAAAAAAATGAGGGCACCAACCGACTACTTCGCCTAGGGCCCCATTTATTACAGGACCGGCCCGGGTATTTAATCAAATTCGAACTCATGACCTCATGACAAGGACTCTACCACTAAGTGAAAGCGTTATTTTTTACAAATATTCATTAATGAGTACTCCTTCCGTCCACTTACATAGTTCACGGTTACTGTTTACGCGTGAATTAAGGAAAAAAATAATGATATAAATGTTGTGAGTGTAAAAGTAAAATAGGAGAGAGAATGAGTGGAGGGAATAGTAAATTATAATGGTGTTGTGAGTATTAAAATAATGTAGGAGAGAGAATGAGTAGGGTAGGGTTAATTTTTTAATAATAAAAACTTTCCATTTGGGTAAAGAAACAAAGTATGAAGTATGTAATTGAACGCCCAAAATAGAAAGTGTGAAGTATGTAAGTGGACGGAGGGAGTATTCATTACTACACATACAACATAAGCTTATATACAATGCATTTTTTATGATTGTAATCATATAAATTCAATAAATTAATAAATTAACTACAAGTTACGTGAAAAATATGATTGAGTTAAAAAATTAAAATAAAATTTAAGAATAATTTTCTTATTATTAGCGATACTTTACAAAGAAGTGTCGGAAATTAACGTCACTTTATAAAAAGTGCCGAAAATTAACGGCACTTTTAAAAAAGCGCTAAAAATTTAGCGACTCTTATTAAAAGTGTCGAAAATTAGCGGCACTTAATTAAAAGTGCCGAAAATTTAGCAATACATATTAAAAAGTGTACAAAATTAGTGACATTTGATAAAAAGTGCCAAAATTTACGGCACTAATAAAAAGTGCCAAAAATTAACGGCATTATTTTCTAAAGCACCAAATTAACGACATTTATAGAAGTGCCGGTAAATAAGTGCCTGAAAAAACCATTTTTGTTGTAGTGGTGATTGTGTAAAGAGTATCAATGGTAGTGTTAAGAAAGTATCAGTAATAGTATCAAAAACTGTAGTGTTAATGTTAGAAATAGTGTCAGTGATAAAGTTAAACAATGTCGGTGATAGTGTTAAGAGTAGGGCTGACTCGATAGGTATATCGATTGTATTTCGCTTATAACATGTATCAAACAAGTTTAACTAGGTATATAAAAATATGTACCATAATCAACGTAGTTAAAGAGTGTCAATATATATATAAATTTTGATTATTTTAAAAAATTATTGCTTATTTTAAAAATTAATTCCAATTATCTTAAAAGAAAATTAGTGGGTATTTTCATAAAACATTTTCTTATATTTTAATAATATTAGTAAGGGCTTAAAAAAATATTAGGAAACATTCCTTCCTTAATTTCATCCTCACTCACCATCCATTGGTAGTGCCGTGCCGTGCTTTTTTCTTTCGGCAGAATCAATCGGCTGGCCCACATCTTCACCACCAAACACTCAATCCATTAATCACACATTGCTTTCTTTCTATTTCTTTTTATGCCCTTTTCCCCAACTAATTAAAAAACAAATGGTCCAAAATCATTTCCTTTTTTCTTTTTCTTTCTTTTTTTTTTTTTTTGAAATATTTCCTTTTAAAAGAAGAATCTTTAGAATACTACAAAAATCAGGGCAGAATAATAAGCAAAACCATACATTAACCAAGTGGTGCTAATTCTTAAACGATTTATACAAATAAGTATCTCTTCAACAAATATCTATCGGATTTCTCTAGAATTACAAGATAAATGCTAACTAGACAAATCTTATCAAAAATCAAATCTTTTTTAATGAAAGGAAACCAAACACGTGGATAATGTGACATCATTGCAAAAACAAGGAAAAATTATATCCGTAAAATTTGTCACACTTTTATTTTATAATAGATTCAATCGAATTTTAATTATAATTTTATAAAAAATTAGACATTCTTATGCAATTTTAAAATTGTTATTGTTTCACTGTAAAGAATACAACCACTTATAATTTTTAGAATTGAATAAAAATATCAAAAAAATTATAAAATTATGATTAAAGCTTGTTTGAGTTGATTATAAGAATTAAATTGAGATAAACTTTTCGAAACTGAAGGAGTACAATAATCTTGTGTGGGTGATGCTTAAGCAAAATGGCCAAACGAATTCTATATCCAATATACTTTCACAATTTTTTTTCAAATAAAAAAATTTGCTCAATATTATCTAAAAATGAAATATAATTTTTAATTAGTTTTCAAATAATGCAACGATGTTTTCCCACTATCGGGATTAGAAACTTTATCAAAATGCTGAGTGGCAAGCGAGGTGTTCAAAGTTTTAATGAGATGCTAATGTGAAAACTAAACTTCCGTTACCTCCATCATCCATAAAACTCCTCCATCAAACCTCTCAAACCCTAGGGGGTGGTGAGAAGGTGAGAAGGTGGGAGAAGGTAGAGGCGGGATTTGGGAAAGGGTTGGAGGAGTGGAATGGGAAAGGTAATGGAGGGTGGAGGGGGTGAAATCGGGGGTGGGTGGAGGTGGAGTTGTGGAAGATAAATTTAACGGGCGTTATTTTCTTCATCAAGACCAAGACCAAGACGTTAACTATTTCATTTAATTTAAAATTGCATTATATGAAAAACCTTTATACATTGTATTTCTTAGATATTAAGGAGAATATTCTTTAAAAAAAAAATTAAAAAAATAGTACTAATAAGTACATTGCTTTAATTTTATAAAAATGGCAAAATGCATTACCTTGGAGAGTAATTTTTCCTAAGCAAATCGAGAATCTTGTGATATCAAATGTACGATCTAACGCATGGATTGATGTTTGTTAAGCACATCAAGGATCATGTGATATAATTTTAAAAACAACCTAAAACCATACGATGATCTCGCGAAAATTTACTTCCTTCATCCAATTGAAGTTTCATTATTTTTGTGAGATACGAAAATTAGGAAAAAAATGAGTAAGAAATGGGTTATGAGTGGACAACGTGAGTGGGATGACAAGTGAGTCCCACAATTTAAATGCGTGAGAAGAAAAATTAAATGAAATTAACAAGTGAGACCCATAATTTAAGTGTGTGAGAGATAAAATGTGATAAATGGGGTTCACAATTCTTATCATTTAAAAAAAAAGTGAAGCTTATAATGAGACGTTGTTTTGATAAAAGGTGAAACTTCGACTGAAACTGAGGAAATATTTGTTAGCGATCCAAAAGAAAATAAGAATAATCAATCTTCTGTAAAATTTAAAAATATATTAATACAAAAAAGAATGAAATAACATTATTATAGTCAAGTGGACCAAATTTAAGTGTGATATATTTAGTAAATTCAATTTATTGCTATTTATTGTTGAGTAAGTTTTAGGGGAAACTTATTTCTTCATTTATAAGTTATAAAAAACTCACTTTTCATTCTTAAAAATATCGAGTTTAGACCTTAAAATATTGAATTTAGGCCTTAAAATACCTAGAAAATAAAATAATGAGTTTAAGCGTTAAAACAGTGAGTTTAAGCTAGAAAATAAAATAGCGAGTTTAGGCCTTAAAATAGTGAATTTAAGCTTTAAAACACCAAGTCGATATATTTAGAAACAGGACTTTTTATAACTTATGGAGAAACAAGTTTCCTCAAAATTTTTTGTTTATTTATTGTTTTAGGGGTATATTCGAAACACAACAAGCTGCAGTTTATATACAACGAAAATTACCACCAAAAACACATACTCTCTCTCTCTCTCTCTCTCTTTCTCTCTCTCTTTCTTTCTTTCTCTCTCTAACATAAAACAAGGTTCTTCCCTTCTCCATTCCATCCCCAACAGGAATTGTGATTCTGTTTCTCTCCACAGGCATTATAGTCATCATCGAAACACCTGATAATTCCAACGCCTAGGATATTGCTTCTTCCTCTTGTTCATTGATTTCCCCTCTCAATACTTTCTCTTCTTCTCTCGTGTCCTGTTTGTTTTCATTCATAAGAACAAAGGAATCGGGATTAGATTGATTGACATGGGAAGGAAGAACAGGGGAATGACAAAAGGGAGGGTTTCAAGAATTGGCAGTAATTATGCCATTTCTTCTTCCTCCATTGATGACCCAACTTCCTTTTCTTGCACAACCTTCAATATCCTTGCGCCCATTTACAAGAGGCTTAATCACGAGGTATTCTATTACCCATTTCGTTTATTTTATAAAAAAATTAATTGATTGAATTGATATTATCTGCAAAAAAAAAAAAATGGTTTTGATATGAGGGGTTTGGGATTTTTTGTTTTTGCAGGACCAAAGTTGCAGAGAAAGTGATGACAGGACGAATTGGCTGAACAGGAATCAGAGGATTCTGGATTTGTTGTTATATGAAAGATCTTCCATTATCTGTCTTCAGGTTTGAATTGTTACCTTTTTCTAAAGAAATCAAATTGATAATTTTCTTTTCATTCATGGTTGTGTAAGAATGATATTTGAATGTCAATAAACCCATGAAATATACTAGTATTATTTACAATATGAAATTTTTAATATCCCTCCGTCCCAAAATAGATTGATAACAAAAATGGATATTCATTTTGGGATAGAGGAGATAGTAGGAATTTTGGGTTCGAAACGAAGACAAAAATGGGTAATTCCTATCAAATGTTTCATTAACGTGATGAAAACTGACAAAATGCAATTTCTACCAGGAATTTTGGGTAGGAAATGAAGAGCTTGTTAACATGTACAAGACTAGGCTTGGAGATGCCGGTTACATCAATTTCAAGCTTGCAAGAACTAACAACCGCGGTGACGGTATGCATTTCATAATGATTTCCTGAATTTTATTTTGGCTGCTGCCCCTCAATTTTAATATTTTCTGCCATTCTGTATGTGGAAATTAACAGGCCTATTGACCGCGGTCCACAAAGACTACTTTCGGGTCATTGGCCATAGAGAATTCCTCTTCAACGATTTTGGAGATCGTGTTGCTCAGTTACTACATGTTGAAGTAGTTGCCCCCTTTACACAATGTCGCAATAGCAATGTTCGTCAAGAAATTCTCATAGTGAACACACACTTGTTGTTCCCCCACGATTCAAGCTTGTGTTTGGAAAGACTTCGTCAAGTCTACAAAATCTTGCAATCAGTGGAAGCTTATCAGAAAGAAAACAAGCTTAACCCTTTGCCAATCATTCTATGCGGGTAAGCTTAGAAAATCAAACAACGATTGTGTACCTTGATATGAGGGGTTTGGTTTTAATCTACGCTTCGTTTTGTTATTCTTTTTTCAGTGACTGGAATGGTAGCAAGCGAGGCCATGTTTACAAGTTCCTCAGGTCACAGGGATTTGTATCATCGTATGACACTGCTCATCAGTATACTGATGCAGATGCACACAAGGTCAACAGCGTAAATTACCTTATTATCTTTGCAATATACTCCCTCCGTCCCAAAATCATGATCTCACTTTTTTTGATGTTAGTGGGAACATCATTTTGGGACGGAGGGAGTACATACATACATGTATATATGTTGGAGTTGAAGCTAATACATTCAAATTATGTGTTATTCCCGATTCAGTGGGTTAGTCATCGTAATCATCGGGGGAACGTATGTGGTGTAGACTTCATATGGCTTCTTAATCCAAATAAATACAGGAAAGTACTCAAAACTAGTTGGAGCGAAGCAGTATTTGGCATGTTCAAGGTACACAATCGTTGTTTGATTTTCTAACTTTTATTTTATTTTCGATTTAGCACTGTGATTTTGTTTTTCTTTCATTCATGTCTTGGTCTAAATGTGAAGCTTTTCCATTTTCAGTACCAACTGAGACGGGCCTCACTTACAGAGGAAGATGCTTTTGCGTTCTTGAAAGCGGATAACTGTGGTGATTATATTAGTTATTCTGATTTCTGCGAAGCACTGCGTCAGGTATGATCTGTTTATGAGTGTCTAACATTTAGAAATGCTATATCTTGATTCAAGGCCTTAATATAACCTTTTTTTTTTAATTTGCAGCTTAATATAACTGGTCATAGCTATGGTCTGAGCCCCGACGAGATAAAGAAATTGTGGGTGCAAGCGGACATTGACGGAAACGGTGTTGTTGATTATAAGGAATTCCAGGTAATATTCATTTTCTTTTCTTAGAAGAAAAAAGAAATACCAGTACGTTATAATAATGCTTATATAGTTGAACTGATTGCATTGCAGCAACAAATTTGGAAAGCAACGTGGTTCGATAAAAAAGAGGAGCATATGGCGAAGAAGGCCAGAGAAGATATTGTAAATGGTACAGAACAAACGGTTGGTTTCAGTGTGAAGAATGCGGTGCTTTTCCCAACTGAAGCGGAGAAAGGGCATTGGCCAGAGGACTATTCTCTCTCCGATCATGCCCGACTTACTGTTGTTTTTTCGCCTGTAAAAATGCCGTGCTCCCGTCTCATTCCTTGACCATCCCTCAGGTGCCGCAAGTTAACAACTTCATATGTTTGGTGTGGCACTCTTGGAACAACACAGATCCGGGGCCTGTGCAGACGGACTGCGCGCAAATCCGACTTTTATAATAACATGAGTTACATCTTATAGTAACTTGGTTATAATTTATTCAGACTTGTGTGCAATCGGATTGCACAAGCTCTAAACGCGGAAAAAAACACAGGGCTTGGATGGTTGGTTGATATGCGGTTGAGCTAGGGTGCAGCCTTGAAGACCTGTTTGTTGACCATAAAGGAGCTGTGAAAATGCTTATGCTCCTTCAGTCTCGAGCCTCAGGCGGGTGGTCATGATCCCTGGCACGAGAATCGTCAGGGGTTTTCACACAGTTCACGCACAACCCACCATGGATGGGAGCTGATGGTGTATTTTGTGTCGATGTTGAAGAGAGTAGAAATTGTATACATATTTAGTGTAAATATGTAGCCTGCTGCTACTGCTGGTAACTAACAACTAACAATCAATCTCCTTGTTTAATACTAGTTGAGTGAGATTGTGCTTCTTCCAGCTACTGCTTACTTAAATTTAGATTATTTCCTATGAAATATCATTATTATTATTGCTTCCTTTCATCCCAAATTAAACGTTAATATATTATTTACCGAAAATAAATTGGTTATTCATAACCAAAATATCATATACATTAAGACGGAAAAGTATTCTTTTTCTATTTTAGGATTGTGCTTTACGTGTTCATATTTATATATTTTATATATTGTTGAACATGTTTGTATATTAATGTTTGTATATTCCTACTGCGATAATGAATGCTCTACAAATTATTATGACATTTATCAGTTTTTTTTAAAATATTTTGTGACTGATATTTGGTAATATCTGATAAATCATTTATTTAACAAATTTTAATTTTTAAATAAAATAAAATAACATTAAAAATTATTTTTTTGTCGGTATAATACGACAACTTGACGTACATCAGTTGGGTCCTACCAAGAAAGGTGAAGCTTTTATTCCACGTGTCGTCCTCATATTTGTTACAAGACTTCACTTTCTTCAGTCTTCAGCTTCTTCGTTAAGCTTTTCACCAATTCCAAATTAACCCTAATTTAGCTCGTTATCTCTTGACTGTGTGAAAAAAAGGACATTACTGTAGATAAATCTAATCCCACGCGGCTTATACACAGAATAAGAACGCGAGCTCTCTCTCTCTCTCATCCAGTTCAGCTTCACTTTCTTCTTCCTTCCGACTTTTATCTCTCTCTCTAGAAATCACAAACCCTACCGAATATCTCTTCAAATCCTTTTATCTAGGGTTTATTTTTGTCCTCATTTTCCCCCAAATTTCGATTGTTCACATTTAGTTTATCATCTGAAGGGATTTCTATTTATTTTTTCTCAAAATTTCCGGCTGTTTATGGACGTTTCGCCCGTCAAATCTCTGCCGGTCGGATACCGGTTCCGTCCCACCGATGAAGAACTAATCGATCACTATCTCCGCTTGAAGATCAACGGTTTCGAGAAGGAAGTCAGTGTAATTCGCGAGGTTGATGTTTGCAAAATGGAACCTTGGGATTTACCCGGTATTTTTTATTTCTCCTTACTTGTTAATTGGGGGCTTCTTTACTGTTTCACTGTGATGCTTATAACATGTTTGGAGTTGCTAATTTCGATTGAATTATGGCTTGATTAATTTCTTTTACTTCTTAACGTTGTGATTTGCTGCTTGATCAATGTAATTTTGTTGACTATGAAATGTTTAGGGTTGCTAATTTTGAATGAATTTTATGCTTTCTGATCTACTATTCTTTAATTGATTGTTTATACTTCGTAAACCTTGTGATTAATGCTTGATCAGTTTACTCCTGCTGTTTATGGAGTGTTTTGCATGATTAATTTGGCTGATATGATTGCATGCAGATTTGTCAGTGGTGGAGTCGATTGATAATGACTGGTTCTTCTTCTGTCCGAAGGATCGGAAGTATCAAAGTGGACAGAGGTTGAATAGAGCTACAGTGGCGGGGTATTGGAAGGCTACTGGGAAAGATAGGATGATTAAATCGGGTAAGGAAAAAAATGTGATTGGGAGGAAGAAGACTTTGGTGTTTTACACTGGGCGTGCACCCAAAGGAGAGAGGACTAATTGGGTGATCCATGAGTATTGTGCAACAGATAAGGCACTGGATGGCACCCATCCTGGACAGGTAAATTTAAATTTTTGGCCTATTTGGATACAAGTTGTTTGGAATGCATATGCATATGATATGAAAGAAAACGGTGGGCTATGTAGTTACTCAGCTCAACTACCCTCTAATTTAGTCGTGGTCTTATATTTTAGGGATATGTTAGTTGGTCAAAACAGTTTGCTACTTCACTTGTTAAGGTGCTGTCGAGTTTTGGTCTCCCATTAGCACATAATTAGCCTTGTAAGGCATAGGTCATTAGTGTTCATTTTTTAATGTAGAAGTTTGGTTTTAGCGATTGGAATTCAGGAGTTGGTGGATCCTTTCGGAGAATAACTGATCCTTTTCGAGGCTCAAAGCTTCTTTTCCTCTATATTCTTCTTCTCATCTCCCAATATCTATTTTGCTGACATGAAACACTGTTATCCATTCCTGGTGGTGGGGGGGGGGAGGGTTGGTACTACTTTTGGTTCTTACTAAGCTAGCTTGTCTAGGTATGTAAGGCATCAAATTCGTTCTTGTTGTGATATGTGCAAGATGTTTTGTTCCCTATCATTTGTTTTGGTTCAATGACAAGGCATGTAATCTTGGTGTTAACAAAGCCTAGGTTCATATAGTTTCATTTTGTTTTTTTTTTAAATCTCAGTGACATTTTGGTTTCCTTCTATTTGTAATCTTGGTGTTAACAAAGCCTAGGTTCATATAGTTTCATTTTGTTTTTTTTAAATCTCAGTGACATTTTGGTTTCCTTCTATTGGAAGGTTTATAATTTACAAATAGTAGTCTTCTGATATTTATATTAATTTTCCATTAACATGCTGTGTTTGTTTCTCCTAACAATAGTAGTCTTCTGATTCTATGATAATTTTTCTCTGCTTCCCAGAGTCCCTTTGTGCTCTGTCGTCTATTTAAGAAACACGATGGGAGAATTGGTGAGCATGTTGAGAGTTCAAATTGTGACGAAGTTGATTCAAGCACTGCTTCTCCTTCAGTAGTAAAATCTTCTGCCGAGGACACTCGGTCAGAGCCAGTTACTCCAATATCGGTTGGGCAGGCTGAAGTCCCCCCTTCAACCATTGGAAGTGTTAAACCTGAAAATATGGAAAGAACTAGTCTTGATCCTCCTGCACTTCTTGATTGGCAGAGCACTAGCTGCAACACTGACCACGCAGATGATCAAGGGATAGACATGGAATCTATACTGGTGAGAATCTTATTTTTTTTATTTCTGTTTAAAATTGTTTTATGATGAATGGTAGCTAATATGGAAAGAACTAGGTTGATCCTTTCCTGCACTTCTTTATTGGCAGAGCACTTAGCTGAGATTTTCTATTTGGGTTCTGTGTTTTGCAGCCAGATCCGGAGATAGAAATTTTTTTGAGAGATTTTTATGATTCAAAGCCTGTTTCAGAAAAATTCTCCCCCTTGCACTTGCAGATGCAATCTGGCAATGGTGGCTTTGACAATGACCCAAACGGAATGCAGGATCAGAGTGGCACTAATAATATGGATGAGTTCTTGGATTCGATCTTAGTTGACTTTGATGAGAAGAGTTATGGAGATCTTAGTGAGGCGGCTCCCCCTGTCTCAATTGAAAGTCCCAAATACATCAATTCTTTGGAATGGGGCATTGCTAATATGCGTGGATCATGTAGTGAGTCTGAGGACCAGGCACAAGCACAAGCACAGGTACTTTAATCTGTAGATGGACTTGGTTTCTCTATGTTGAGACTTACTCCCATGATAGCATTGGATGGTTGCCACATAAGCAGGATGGACTTGTGTCAACCATCCAGTGGTGCAATTGATGGAAATTGAGTGACAAAGTTATGGAGAGGAGAGGATCCCAGTCCCTGCAGATGCTTAAAACATTTATCTTGCTGAATGTTTGCAACTAAAAGATTTGAGTTTGTGAATATTTATCTTATATTTTCTCCTGAATTTTAGGTTTTCGGTTCTGGGGTTTATCACCAGAGTTTGGAAATGAAGAACATGCAAATATCGGTACCAGTTGCATTTGAAGAAGTCTCCAGGGATTACATTCCTACAGTAATGAGCCACGATGAGCACCAAAATAATTTTGGCCAGAGAAACAATGGGCTCGGGAACAATATAGTTGGACTCGGAGGTGACAGCAATTTTGGAACAGGAATAAAAATAAGGGCTCGTCAACTGGGTTATACCCAAGCACAACCCATTGCAACACAAGGAACTGCTGGAAAAAGAATCAGAATGATGGTCAGGCTCCCAACAAAAGATTTAAGCCCAACTAAAGAAAATGTTGACATTCAACCAACTCCCATTGAGGTGAGAAATTTTCTTGATGTAGGAAAGCACTAAAACTAAATATGTTAGTGGTCTTTTTGTGTTGAAATTCCATTAATTGGCATTTGTAGGCTGAAAAGACAACCAAGGAGGACACTTCTATAAAAACTCTAGATGCTGGTATCCTAGACGATGCCTCAGATATATCAACATATATATCAAGTACACGAAGCGGAGTTGATAAAAACTCTGTAACTGCTCTAGCTGCTGGAAGCTCAGATGAAACCTCTTGTTTAACAACAGAGAAATCAGACACCGAAAGTGAGATTGATCACGAACCAATAATGTCACTAGCTCATGACATCTCAGATGAGACCTCATGTACAGAAGGAGAAACTGTTGGCTTGAACGTGAAAGTGAAAGGTAATTTACCAGTTAAAAGTCTGAAAAAGGTTGGATTTTTGTTCTCCAAGACCTCAAGAGTATTATGCTCGATTCCATATATGCCTAGGTTACATGTAGCTTTAGGCTTGACAGTAGTTGTACTTGGTGTTTTGGCATGCAGTGTATTTTGAATATGCCCCGAGAATTGTTCAGTTTGTGGATAATTAGGTAGTACTAATAGGTTATTTTTGGTACTATTTTTTTTTTTTTAGTTTTCATGACTTCGTCTTTGAGAGCGGTAACTTGCAATCTCTTATTAGTGTATTGTGACCATTAACTATATAAGATCGTAGAGATTTTTTTATATATTTTTTTATTATCTTTTTTTTTTTTTTTTTTGTAACACGCTGAAACTTCTATGTTTGACTTACAGTTCTTTTGATTTTTCGTATCGCTTGCTAGAGTTTCAGATGTATTTACTCTAATTTGAACACTCCGTCCTGTATCCCATAGTAAAATGTCGCAATTTATTTGTCAATATTTTTATTTTTAAAGAAGGGACTTTATTAGTTTTTACACTTGTACAATGTTAAAATTGTAACAAGTTACTTTCCTTATTTGAAAATACTATATTTATTTTGGAACAAACAAAATGGAAAGTACAGACGCTTCTGGAATAGAGGGAATATCTGACTTTGGAATATTACAATTTCCATGGATTTCATTGATAATGAACACTTTAGGCCATCCCGTGCACCTACCCAGCCAGTGTATAACTGGTGAGCGGATCAAGAATTTAGGCGCCAAGCCCGCGGGCTTTTTTGCATGCCAATCCCGCGCCGAAGCCAGCCAAAATTGATGAACAACTTGTTTGTGTGTGTGTGTTGCCAAGGTAGTCACCGAGATCTCTCGGCCGCTCTTCATATTGTTTCCATGATTCATAGCAAAACTCATTTTCATATTGTTTAAACCAGATTCATAATAAGGTTGATCTGCTGAGCGAGTTATATGGTAGGCGGGATTGGCCCGCAGCAAACCAGCCGGTCAGTGATGTTTTATTGTTACATCAATAGTGCAATCAATACACTCTAATTAAAAGCACAAGAAAAATCATTATATTTAAAATTTTGTGATTAAATTTTTGTGAGGCCCTAGTATTATTCGTAATAAAAATATTATTTCAGACGACTGTAGACCAAATAAAGGTTTCAGCTACTACCTTATATCAAACGGTCAAAGAAAAACCTCACATTTAGAACTCAGAACTATATTGCTGAACTTCTCCATCCCACTTTGCCGGCAACAGAGAATTTTTGATTTAATCAATCGATTGATTGACTCAACTATGCCACTAAATTCAAATCCCCTTTTGGTAGCCATCTTTCTTTCATGGATTTCTTTTGGCGCCTGTTCAATTCAGCTCAAATCGGAGCAGCAGGATTACGCGGCGGAGATCATGGAGGAAGCCAATGAAAATAAAGATTGGTTAATATCAATAAGAAGGAAAATCCATGAAAACCCAGAACTCCGATTCGAAGAGTACAACACCAGTGCCCTAATTCGCAGTGAACTTGATAAGCTTGGTATTTCTTACACTTACCCAATTGCTAAAACTGGTCTGGTTGCTCAAATTGGGACTGGGAATCCCCCAATTGTTGCTCTTCGAGCTGATATGGACGCTCTCCCTCTCCAGGTATTTTAGTTTCTGCGAAATAATTTATCATTTTTTATGGAAATTTTATGTTTAATTTATTACTCCCTCCGTCCCAAAATGAATGTTCAAAAAATGTCAAATTTGTTACTGATCAAGAGCAAATATGAAGAAAATGGCAGTACAAGTTCAAAATTGAGTTCATAATACTGTTTAGAGTCGTTTATGAATTGAATATTTGATTAGTAAAAAGAAATGGAGTCTTTCTTTGCAGGTATTATTGCTCCATGTTCCATAATCTTGAATCATACTTTGACTTTTCGAATTCAAAATTTTAAGTTGTTGGAGATTTATTTTAGGATTGGAGTTTGTGGTGCTCTTTCAGTAGTTTAAAATGAATGTATGTTTTATTTTCGATTAATCGGAAATATAGTTAATTTGACAAGCGAAAGTGCAACTTTAAGTTCCGATTCATACATAATATTTGCTTATTTGTATGTTGTATATGAGCTTTAGGAGCTAGTTGAATGGGAGCATAAGAGCAAAAATGATGGTATAATGCACGGATGTGGACATGATGCTCACTCAACCATGCTGCTCGGTGCTGCTAAATTACTTCATCAACGAAAGGATCGTCTTAAGGTTAATTTATATTGCCTCAATATTACGCTACAATCTTTCTCAGTAAATTTATCAACTGTTGTTTCTGCAATCTTTTTTAGTTATATTCATATTATATCCTGTCTGGAGGAGGATAATTTCTTTTGGTTCACCCTATAAAACTATATTCCCGTTTCAAAAAAAAAAATGCAATAATATTTGTGCAATTTCAAGAAGGTATTAAGCTGTTTAACATGTCAAATGGGAGTACTTCATTGAGACGGAGCGCTGTAATATCTTTACTTTTGGATGTACGAAGGGAACTGTGAGACTTATATTCCAACCTGCTGAGGAGGGGGGTGCTGGAGCTTCGTTCATGATAAAAGAAGGTGCTCTTGGTGGTGCTGAGGCTATATTTGGAATGCACATTGATTATAAAACTCCAACAGGAAGCATTGCTACTCGTGCGGGTCCCCTTTTAGCTGCTGTTTCCTTCTTTGCTGCAAAAATAGAAGGAAAAGGCGGTCATGCTGCCTCACCCCACACCAGTGTTGATCCAATACTCGCCACATCAACTGCAATTTTGGCTTTGCAACAACTTGTATCTAGAGAAGTAGACCCCCTCCAGAGTCAAGTACGTGCAAGCTTGCTATTTTGCTTATATATTGAAATATTTTTGGACATTGATTTTTGGGACGGAGGGAGTATTACTTGATCTAATGCTAATACTTGGGATTGGCTAAAGGTGTTATCAGTTACTTATGTTAAAGGGGGAGCAGCTTCAAATGTAATCCCGCCTTATGTTGAACTAGGAGGAACTTTGAGAAGTCTTACCACGGAAGGTCTGAAACGTCTTCAACAGAGAGTTAAAGAGGTATTCACTTAAAAGTCTTTCCTACAGTGTTGCTACATTACTGTCTTTCATATCAAACTTGTAATCCTGGCTCATAATATCAGCCTAGTACTCAAAAATTTATTTATTTATTTATTTTGGTCAAGGTTATTGAAGGGCAGGCAGCTGTACACAGATGCAAAGCTTCAGTAGACATGAAAGAAGATGAATACCCACCTAATCCTGCATGTGTCAACCATGAAGCCATGATCAAGCACGTTGACCTTGTTGGTTCGGCCTTGCTTGGACCAGAAAATGTTAAGTTGGCCGAGAGAGTAATGGCAGGGGATGACTTTGCCTTCTATCAAGAAGAGATCCCGGGAGTTATGTTTAGCATTGGAATAAGAAACGAGGAAGTGGGCTCCATTCATTCCCCACACTCTCCTCACTTTTTTCTCGACGAGGGTTCACTCACTATTGGAGCCGCTTTACACACAGCTGTTGCAGAGATGTATCTGAACGACCATCAATCCTCTACTAAATGAGCAAATGCTTGGGCCAGCAGGGGCGGTGCCACCTTAGGGTGAGGGTGGGCCACCGCCCACACTCAATTTTCAATTTTTTTTTTTTTTTTTTTTTTTTTTTTTTTAAGTCTCTTTTTGTGAGTGAAACAAATTATTCTTCCGTCCTTAAATAAATGAATATCTAATTTCTTTGAGTATTCAAATTTCATTTAGAAAATATTTTTGAAAATGTTTATATTTTATACATTTAAAAGGTAAAATTGCATACATATTTTTTATCCATTTTCTAAACGTTAACTTTTGCAAGTAAAAATAGACTAGTGAAAAAAGTTGATAAAGATATAGGAATAAAGTTTTTTTTTAAGAACATGACATTCGTTTTGAAAAAAAAAAACTTGAAAATCGATGATGATGCCAAAGATGTTCGGATCAGCTCAAATCCAGCAGCAGGTTGTATCCTGGCGGTTGAATAGCCTGAAAAAGATGAACAAAACGTAAACTTAGCTGGGGCTTCATCAGCGAAGACCCTCCGGCGTGAGAGTATGTATTGATATTTTATAGAGAGAAATCAATTGACAAGAATTTAGAGTCAAAAGATAACATACCAAAATATGTGAATTATGGCATGTATTTATAGATATAGCAATGTATAATCCATGTTGGATAGGAATACATGTAGATAAGATTTTACTCCAAGGAGGATTATAACTTGTTCAATTCTTGTTGTATGAGTATTCTTGTGAGATAATGTTATAATCCTAAGAGGATTATAACTGTTCACAGCCCTTATTTGAGTAGGATTGAAAAAACTGCAATCTGCACGTACACCGGTGAGAGTGCTCCTCAGCTTGTATTGCTTGGTCGGCTTAGATCATGCCGAGGAGGAGAGATGAGGAGAATGGGGAAGCCCATTTTCTTTTATGATTGATAGCCTAGGAGGGCTCCTCGTCTTCAAGGGGAGCCTTGCTCGGCTTAGGAGGGACGCCTTCCTCGACATAGATGTTGATGCTTCATCGGTCATAGGACCTTAGTTGGGCCTTAGTCATTATGCGCCTGCTATGTCTAGGTCGACGTAGGGGAATGACGAGGAGGCCTGACGAGCAAAGGTAGGGTAGGCACACTCCCTTCGTCGTAATTGAGACTTATATGGATTATATTTTGGGTCAAATCCATTGAGCCTTGCCCGGTCACGAATCCACATTCGTACCTCAATTTATACCATTCAATAGATATTTAATTAGGGCGGGAAGTAGTAATGAATCCAAAGTAAAACAAATAAAACACACGCACTCACAAATTTTATTTGCTCATACAGTTTACGATTTATGAAGATAATAATGGAGATTAAATTTGAAAAAGTCTCCTCTCGACATATCCGGTCTCCTCCCCCCCCCCCCCCTCTCCTCACATTTTCACCCTCTCTTGACCCTTTTTGTAAGTTCTTAAATGATATAACAAAATTCTTGTTGTTGATAGAGTCTTTACAAACGTCAAACTAACACAAATTTTGATTTGAATTCCTCATTTTGATTGTGAATTACTTCGATTGCATCGTTTTCAAAATAATGAATCCAAAGTATAACAAATAAAACACACGCACTCACAAATTTCGCTTAGTTACGCAGTTTACGATTGTGAAGACAATAATGTAGATTAAATTTGAGAAAGTACAGCATCTTTTTTTTTGTGATAAGTTTCTTTCTTTATTCGAAAATTGTAATAAGTTTCTTTCTTTATTCGAAAATGCTATATTTATTTTTACAATGTTAAAATTGTAATAAGTTTCTTTCTTTATTTGAAAATGCTATATTTATTAGTTTTTACACTTGTACAATGTTATATTTATTTTTACAATGTTAAAATTGTAATAACAAAGGGGCTTTATTAGTTTTTACACTTGTACAATGTTAAAATTGTAATAAGTTTCTTTCTTTATTCAAAAATGCTATATTTATTTTGTAACAAATAAAATGGAAAGTACAGACGCTACGGGAATAGAAGGAATATCTGACTTTGGAATATTACAATTTCCATGGATTTCATTGATAATGAACACTTTAGGCCAGCCCGTGCACCTACCCAGCCAGTGTATAACTGGCGAGCGGATCAAGAATTTGGACGCCAAGCCCGCGGGCTTTTTTGCCTGCCAATCCCGCACTGCCGAAGCCTGCCAAAATTGATGAACAGCTTCTTTTTTTTTGTGTTACCAAGGTAGTCACCGAGATCTCTCGGCCGCTCTTCATATTGTTACCACTATTCATAGCAAAACTCATTTTCATATTATTCAAACCACGATTCATAGTAAGGTTGATTCGCTCAGCGAGTTATATACAGGCTGTTTAGGCGGGCTTGACCGACAGCAAACCAATAGGTCGGTGATGTTTTATTATATAGCGCAACCGATACAATCTATTTTATTATATAGCGCAACCGATATAATCTAATTAAAAGCATGATAAAATCATTATATTTAAAATTTCCGTGAGGCCCTAGTATTATTCGTAATAAAAATATTATTTCAGACGACTGTAGACCAAATAAAGGTTTCAGCTACTACCTTATATCAAACGGTCAAAGAAAAACCTCACATTTAGAACTCAGAACTATATTGCTGAACTTCTCCATCCCACTTTGCCGGCAACAGAGAATTTTTGATTTAATCAATCGATTGATTGACTCAACTATGCCACTAAATTCAAATCCCCTTTTGGTAGCCATCTTTCTTTCATGGATTTCTTTTGGCGCCTGTTCAATTCAGCTCAAATCGGAGCAGCAGGATTACGCGGCGGAGATCATGGAGGAAGCCAATGAAAATAAAGATTGGTTAATATCAATAAGAAGGAAAATCCATGAAAACCCAGAACTCCGATTCGAAGAGTACAACACCAGTGCCCTAATTCGCAGTGAACTTGATAAGCTTGGTATTTCTTACACTTACCCAATTGCTAAAACTGGTCTGGTTGCTCAAATTGGGACTGGGAATCCCCCAATTGTTGCTCTTCGAGCTGATATGGACGCTCTCCCTCTCCAGGTATTTTAGTTTCTGCGAAATAATTTATCATTTTTTATGGAAATTTTATGTTTAATTTATTACTCCCTCCCTCCCAAAATGAATGTTCAAAAAATGTCAAATTTGTTACTGATCAAGAGCAAATATGAAGAAAATGGCAGTACAAGTTCAAAATTGAGTTCATAATACTGTTTAGAGTCGTTTATGAATTGAATATTTGATTAGTAAAAAGAAATGGAGTCTTTCTTTGCAGGTATTATTGCTCCATGTTCCATAATCTTGAATCATACTTTGACTTTTCGAATTCAAAATTTTAAGTTGTTGGAGATTTATTTTAGGATTGGAGTTTGTGGTGCTCTTTCGGTAGTTTAAAATGAATGTATGTTTTATTTTCGATTAATCGGAAATATAGTTAATTTGACAAGCGAAAGTGCAACTTTAAGTTCCGATTCATATATAAGTATTTGCTTATTTGTATGTTGTATATGAGCTTTAGGAGCTAGTTGAATGGGAGCATAAGAGCAAAAATGATGGTATAATGCACGGATGTGGACATGATGCTCACTCAACCATGCTGCTCGGTGCTGCTAAATTACTTCATCAACGAAAGGATCGTCTTAAGGTTAATTTATATTGCCTCAATATTACGCTACAATCTTTCTCAGTAAATTGATCAACTGTTGTTTCTGCAATCTCTTTTAGTTATATTCATATTATAACCTGTCTGGAGGAGGATAATTTCTTTTGGTTCACCCTATAAAACTATATTCCCGTTTCAAAAAAAAAAAATGCAATAATATTTGTGCAATTTCAAGAAGGTACAAGCAAGTAAAGCATCATTATTAAGAAGTTTAACATGTCAAATGGGAGTACTTCGTTGAGACGGAGCACTGTAATATCTTTCCTTTTGGATGTACGAAGGGAACTGTGAGACTTATATTCCAACCTGCTGAGGAGGGGGGTGCTGGAGCTTCGTTCATGATAAAAGAAGGTGCTCTTGGTGGTGCTGAGGCTATATTTGGAATGCACATTGATTTTAAAACTCCTACAGGAAGCATTGCTACTCGTGCGGGTCCCCTTTTAGCTGCTGTTTCCTTCTTTGCTGCAAAAATAGAAGGAAAAGGCGGTCATGCTGCCTCACCCCACACCAGTGTTGATCCAATACTCGCCACATCAACTGCAATTTTGGCTTTGCAACAACTTGTATCTAGAGAAGTAGACCCCCTCCAGAGTCAAGTACGTGCAAGCTTGCTATGTTGCTTATATATTGAAATTTTTTTTGGACATTCATTTTTGGGACGGAGGGAGTATTACTTGATCTAACGCTAATACTTGGGATTGGCTAAAGGTGTTATCAGTTACTTATGTTAAAGGGGGAGCAGCTTCAAATGTAATCCCGCCTTATGTTGAACTAGGAGGAACTTTGAGAAGTCTTACCACGGAAGGTCTGAAACGTCTTCAACAGAGAGTTAAAGAGGTATTCACTTAAAAGTCTTTCCTACAGTGTTGCTACATTACTGTCTTTCATATCAAACTTGTAATCCTGGCTCATAATATCAGCCTAGTACTCAAAAATTTATTCATTTATTTTGGTCAAAATGTTGGTCAAGGTTATTGAAGGGCAGGCAGCTGTACACAGATGCAAAGCTTCAGTAGACATGAAAGAAGATGAATACCCACCTTATCCTGCATGCGTTAACCATGAAGCCATGACCAAGCACGTTGACCGTGTTGGTTCCGCCTTACTTGGACCAGAAAATGTTAAGTTGGCCGAGAGAGTAATGGCAGGGGAAGACTTTGCCTTCTATCAAGAAGAGATCCCGGGAGTTATGTTTAGCATTGGAATAAGAAACGAGGAAGTGGGCTCCATCCATTCCCCGCACTCTCCTCACTTTTTTCTCGACGAGGGTTCACTCACTATTGGAGCCGCTTTACACACAGCTGTTGCAGAGATGTATCTGAACGACCATCAATCCTCTACTAAATGAGCAATGCTAGGGGCAGGGGCGGTGCCACCTTATGGTGAGGGTGGGCCATCGTCGGTAATTAGCCTGTTTCTAGTAGTGTAATGGATCCAAAGTAAAACAAATAAAACACACGCAATCACAAATTTTTCTTACTTATGCAGTTTGCGATTTGTGAAGACAATAATGGAGATTAAATTTGAGAAAGTTTCCTCTCGACATCCTCAGTCTCCCTCCCCCCCTCTCCTCACATTTTCACCCTCTCTTGACCCTTTTTGTAAGTTTTTTTAACGATATAACAAAAATTCTTATTATTGATAGAGTCTTTACAAACGTCAAATTAATAAAAAATTTGATTTGAATTCCTCATTTTGATTGCGAATTACTTCGATTACATCGTTTTCAAAGTAATTTGGGGCTGAAATTTTCATGATTTCATTTTCAAATTATTACAATTAATTTTAACTCTTTTTTTATTTTGATATTATTTCTTAATATTTTGATAATGTTTAATTTTGTAATTCTAGGTTGAATATAGTTGATTATAACATTAATTTTTTTTTTTTTGCCTATACTAACAAATAAATCTGGATCCGCTACTGGTACAGAAAAAGCTCACAAAATTATGTGCACAAAATGACTTGACATTGTTTGATTTGATAATCTATAGTATAAATGGGGAAGGGTGCTACAGTACTATGAATTCTATTTTGCCCTTATATATTTGTCCCTTTTTCATTTTGCCCTTAAAAAAATAATAATAAAAAAAATTAAATTAAAAAAAATTAAAAAATAAAAATAAAATGTGTCCTTGGACACGGGAATGTACTAGTAAATTAATATTGGAACCTACAACCACAACATCCAATCAAAACATTTTAAATCATTTTGAACCCAAAATTTTTATTAACTTATTTTGTTACTTTAGTATTACTCCAACCCAACCGTATAGCATAGCGAAAGTGTTGGAAATGGGTAACGAAAGTTAAGTTTGACTTAACGTTGACCTAACTTTCTAACGAAATTCGTTAAATAGTTAACGAAGCAAGTTACAAAATGTATTCTACATTAAGTGTAGATTATGAAACTCATTTATTGTCTCAAAACCATTTCCGGGTGAATGAGAAATTAATGACAAAGTTTTGTGACTTAACGAGAGTTGGTTAAATGGGTCAATTAGATCGTTTGGATTTAATTGGAGTTAAACTGTGTTTTGGCTGATGAGATTGTGCACTCTGGTGATCAGAACGAGTGGGGACTCTGGGCACGAGTCGTGAGCACGAATGGACCTTAATGGACTTTTGGCTCAAAACTGATCAGAACGAGTGGAACTCTTGAGAACGAGTCGTGAGCACGACTCGTGCCAAAGGGCACGAGTCGTGCCCTTCACTGCTGTTCGAAAAGTTGCATCTTTTCAATGGAAAAGACACAAAACCTTTTGACTCTCCTTATATAGTTTTCCCTCCGAAATTCAATTCATTCATACTGACTTTCTAGCCTTTCCTACCCTTCTTGAGTTAGTGTAACCAAGTAAAATCATTGGCATCTTGTTGCATTCTTTCTTCAAAGTCCAAAGTTCTAAACAATCATTTGTTCGTTAGATTAGTTATATTGGAGTGCTCCTTATAACTAATAATAAAGTCGTTTTATCTTACGAGAGTTTTGTTATTCAACCGTAAGCACTTGTGCGGGACAAATAACTCTTACGGAGATTGTATTCAATACAAGACTCGACTTGTCTCCTAGTTTTTCAATCTCCGTTAAATTCTCCGTCAGTTTTCCTGTTAAGTTCTTGAGAAGCCATACCAAAAGTCCAACAATCGTAAGAGTTATTTGACGCTTCTTAAGACTTTCAAGAGATGGCAACTGAGAAAGACACCACCGCATCCAGTCAAGGCAATGTAACGCCTCCTTCTCAAGGTGACGCAATGTTCAACAATGTTGCACCCGCTCATACACCGCATCACCCGGGTTATGGTGAGAAACCCCCGAAGTTCACTGGTGTGGATTTCAAGAGATGGCAACAAAAGATGCTATTCTACTTGACCACCCTAAGCTTGCACCGCTTCTTAAAGGAAGATCCTCCGGCGGTGGCAAATGGTGATCCCGACCCTCAGAGACTTATGGCAAAGGAGGCTTGGGCTCACGGTAATTTTTTGTGTAAGAATTACATCCTAAATGGACTTGACGATGCACTATACAATGTGTATAGTAATGTCGAGATAGCCAAGGCGTTGTGGGACACCTTGGAAAGGAAGTACAAGATCGAAGACACCGGGTCAAAGAAATTTGTCGTCGGTAAGTATCTTGACTTCATGATGGTCGATTCCAAATCGGTAACAACTCAAGTGGATGAGTTCCAACTCATTCTTCATGGGCTTGATGCCGAGGGGATGATCATGAATGATCCATTCAAGGTGGCCTCTATTATTGAAAAGTTGCCGCCTTCCCAGAAGGATTTCAAGAACTATCTCAAGCATAAACGCAAGGAGATGTCCTTGGAAGACATTGTTGTTCGTCTTCAAATTGAAGAGAACAATAGAATCAACGAGGCCAAGGATGCTAAGGGCAAGATGGAGGCTAAGGTCAATCTCGCCGAGGCTAGCACAAGTGGCACAAAGAGAAAGCATTCCGAAAATGCCGGGAATGCTAAGAAAGGAAAGAATAAGGGCTCTAAGAAGTTCAAGGGGACTTGCTATAATTGTGGTAAACCGGGCCACTTAGCAAAGGACTGTCGTCTCCCAAAAAAAGAGGCAAATAATGTTGACCACATGGACCTAGACTTTGCAGCGGTGATCTTTGAGGCTAACGTTGCAAACTTGGATGAGAATCCAAAAGCTTGGTGGATAGATACCGGTGCTACCCGCCACATTTGTGGTAATAAGGAGAGTTTCTCCTCCTATACTCCCATCTCCGAAAGGAAGCTCTACATGGAAAATTCAGCGACCTCCGATGTTCAAGGCATTGG
The DNA here is from genome assembly GCA_022495995.1 of Adenophora triphylla var. japonica. Taxonomy (NCBI): domain Eukaryota; kingdom Viridiplantae; phylum Streptophyta; class Magnoliopsida; order Asterales; family Campanulaceae; genus Adenophora; species Adenophora triphylla. The sequence goes on from JAFEMH010000489.1 coordinate 57,098, forward strand.
AAACGTGATATTGAAAATGACTTCCGGAAAAGAAGTAACCTTGTTGGATGTGCTGCATGTTCCCGACATCCGTAAAAATTTAGTTTTCGGCGCTTTGCTTAGTAAGGCCGGATTTAGACTTGTATTTGAATCTGACAAATTTGTAATAACCAAGAATGGTTTGTTCCTTGGAAAGGGCTACCTCGAGGAGGGCCTTTTCAAGATGAATGTAATGAATATTGTCCGCCATAGTGCGAAGAATAAAAGCGTTGTTTCTTATGTTTACTTGTCAGAAAGTTCTAATTTATGGCAAGATAGATTAGGACATGTAAACCTCGACACCATTAAGAAATTAGCGAGACAAGATTTAATCCATATGACTAAATCCGACTCGACTAATAGGTGCGAAGTTTGTGTTGAGGGAAAAATGACGAAGTCGCCATTTAATGCAATAAAAAGAAACACAACTCCTCTTGAATTAGTTCACACCGATATATGTGATTTAAAACTTGTGCAAACTCGAGGAGGTAAAAGGTACTTCATTACATTTATAGATGAATGCACAAAGTACTGCTATGTTTATCTTTTAAGAAGTAAAGATGAAGCCTTAGGGGCTTTTGAGACTTATAAGAAAGAAGTTGAAAATCAACTTAACTTGAAGATTAAGAAAATTAGAAGCGATAGAGGCGGAGAATATGAAGCACCGTTTGAAGGATTATGTTGGGAATCCGGCATAATTCATCAAACAACGTCTCCATATTGTAAGTACCCCAATCTGGATCGCTCTCCATCCAAGCATACGATAAAATCAGGGGCAAACTTCCGGAGGTCATAACTCCTTCATACGAACTCCGATTGAGACGTGCCATATATGGTTGGAAAGCTCTCGACGAGAACTCCGAAGCCTCCCCGAGCGCTCCCGCGCTGCCCCGAGGCACTCTCGAGGTACTCTGAGGCCCCTCGTGGTACTCCGAGGCCTTGCCTGGTCTTTCCCGAGGCGTCCCGGCTCTTTCCGAGTCAAACCGGCGATCCCAAACCACGCCGAAACTCTGCCCGAGTGATCCCTGCCACCCCAACGCACGCCGAACCTCTGCCCGAGTGATCCCTGCGATCCCAACGCACGCCGAAACTCTGCCCGAACGCATCCTACAATCTCAACTCACGCCGAAACTCTGTCCGCAGACAACCGGCCCCTCCCGAAGCAATCCCGGCCCGCGCGAACATCATTCCATCCTCAAACACTATTCCCGGGAAGACAACAGACACGAACCAACATTGGTAAGGCTTCCTTCCATTACTATTTCAATACATTTCAATACGTAGTGTACAATGTAGACATCCGACACAGCATGCATTTTTAAAAGCACACACACACACACAACATTTAAAGAATATTAGGGGTATCCGAAAGACTCATTTTTACGAGGCGACTCGGGTGAGCTCTAAGATTCTAATATTCTCTTCCCGAGGAGTCATCTGACCTCCGAACTCAAAATCTCATCACACAAAAACAGTTTATCATTATTTTTAAACTGATGCCCTTTTTCAATGTTTTGGGCTTAATAATAAAAACGGCGTGGCGACTCTACAAAGCAAAACACAGCTAGACACCTCCAACTAAACGCTAAAAGCGGAATAAAGCCAGATGCTGGGGCGCGAACGCGCTGCCTCTCGGATCCGGGCGAACATTCCCGAAAAGCGGACAAATGCGAGATGCACGGGGCTCCTCCGCGCTCTAGGAGCCAGATCCCGGGTAATTTCAGTTGGCGACTCTGCTGGGGACTTTTTGTTTTAAAATCTTTTTAAACAAAACAAAAGATTTTTAAAATGATGATGAGGGTCAAACTTTCATTTTACCCCTTTCTTTAACTGTTGTGTGTGTGTGCACGTGCTTCGTTTTTATTTTACAAAAAAAAAATGCAACAATATACATCTGTGCATACATTTAAAATTCTTCGAAAAAACTTCTGTTTTACTCAGAAAAAGAATTTTAGAGATCGCACACTACTCGCACTGCTGCCTCGGTTACACCGCACACTACGCACATTGTTGCCTCGGTTATACCGCACGCTACGCGCACTCCGCCTTCTGATACACCGCACACTACAACCCTTAACCCGGAAAGTGGTCTCGCTGCAGTCCGCTTGGTCTTCCTAGGCCTCTCGGATGCGCACGGGATCATTCCAAACATCCCATCCTAGCCAAGCGTCAACCCTGCACGTTTGAGTCTTGAGTCACACTCGTCCCGCACTCTGGTTTTTACCCCGTCCGTGTCATACACACTGGATACATATACCATGCCGACCATTTTCTCGAGTCAAGGCTCTAACTCAAGATCCTCGCGCAAGCAAAGCGCGAAAGGTCATGCTAAAATCTTGACTCGATCTTGATTTCCGCTACACCTGCACGATGTTCCGTCCCTGATATACATCCATGCTCACATGACACCACGTCATCAAGCCTTTAATACGTCGCCCATGATGATATGACCCACCCAACGCCTAACGTCACTGCATCCCTTGCGCAAGCAAGGTAAAGAGAGGTCATGCCGAACTCGACCTCGATCTTGACTCGCCGCCGGCCGGTTCACTATTCACATGGCTAACGCATTAAAACGAACATGATAGGCTCGGTCCTTAGGTTCGGTTTTTTCTTTTAGGCCGGTGGAAACCGCTGCCCCATAAAAGATCTCGCCCGGGTCAGCCCACCCCGGGATGTCGAAATACAGGTGCAAAACGAAGGGCTTATAGCCGCACAGATGGTCTCCACTGACCCAGGATCTAGCATAGTTGTGAAAAAGAAGAACAATCTTTTCCAACCTACCTAGAATTCTGAGAAAACACTGTTTTAAGTAAATTAAAACAACAAAAAAAAAATAGAAAGGCGGAAATTGCATGTCACATGAGCTTTCCCCCCTTCATCCACAAAGGTCTTCCCATATCTAAACCTTACCCGTCACCCTCCAAAGGAACCGAGAGTGGCCGAGAGTACCCAGAGCCGCCTTTTCAAGCATCGAGGTCACAAGGTCCGATAGCCCTTCCGGTTCAGCGGTCCGAATAGTCCGCTACTCCCCCATGGCGGGATCAACAGATAACAGTGAGGGAAACGGAACCCCGCCCCCGGAAAATTTCCAAACGATGGAAGATGTTTGGCAAGCTTTTAAGGCTCTCGAGAAACGCCAAGAAGAGCAAAGCAGTTTGGATCGAATATGCCATGCGCCGTCGCAGTAACCGTCGCGGTTCCCCAACTGATGGGACCTTCGTTCTCATAGAAGACGAAGAAATACTCCGCTTCCCCTGTGTCATCAAAGCTATCGAAGGTCCCACCTCCGCCAAGCCACGGAAACCTAGCAATGCAAAAATAGCTCCCGCTCGTAGCTTAACTCGGGCCCCGCCAAGTGGCTCCGATCCGTCAACCTCGCACACCTGTTTTCTCCGCCCCGCCCGCAAACTCAATATCACCAAGACACCTATGGGCCCGCTCCTCGGGTCCTAACACCTCTCAATATCCCCCTGAATTCAATCATGTGCCTCCGTACGAGCCCCACCCACAACTTGAAATCCCGATGTTTATCGTGACAGAACATCCCAAGCGGATATCCTAACATTTCAAACCTTCCACCCGCCGGATCGCCACTGGGGCTAATGAAACATTTCCCCAATTCCCAAACACAACCCTTAGTGGTCCGGCAATCATGCTCCCAATTTCAATAATCCGGGATACGGGTTGGTATACACCCAACCGCTCCCCGAGACTCCCAAATGGCGATCCCATCAGTTAATCCACCTCCAAACAAGAAGAAAGAGGTTACCGTGAGCAGTTCGCACATCCAAAATGGAGCCCAAGTAAACCGCGATCAAGCACCCCGAGGAACAACAATCCCCCTCGCATACCACAGCCTAAAGATTTCGATAACCTCGGGATGCCCTTGAGCCAAGTCCTCGAGATACTAGTAAACAGGAACATTCTCAAACCCCTCGAGGATTTCCAACCAAAGTCTCGCAAGCCCAACGTGGACATGAGCAAATGGTGTGCTTTTCACAACTTCCCGGCCACACAACCGACCATTGCTTCGTGTTGAAGAAAGTGGTCCAAGGTTTAATTGAAGAGGGAAAATGGGAATGCCCCCGCGGTTCCAACACAATTGGAAACCCTTTCCCTGTAAATGATGAGGTAAGCATGGTGGATAAGTCCTCTGCAAATTCCCGTGATGAATGGGGACGTGAAGATGGAACCTGGGGCTTCCGCAATGAAGAATTCTAAGAAGGAATCTAAGGATGGTTATTCCCCAACAATACTTTTCGGAATCAAGGCACACCAAGGGATGGATCGAGCCCTCCCGGAAGGATAAGGCGCTCCGAGACAAAGCCCGAGCAAGCGGCAAAACTGGCCAAAAACGGCACAACTTTCACAAATGCAGCACTCCACAAACCAAAGCAGAAAGAGACAAGACGAGAAGCTTGACTAACCCCGTCTCCTAGAGTCTATCTTCAAAAAATAAAAGACCCCAAGTCCGTCGTATTTAAGTTCGAGTCTCTCGAGTCGTCTCGACGGCCTCACGCCTAAAGATTACGCTGTTTGTAGCAAAAAACTATGTTTCCTTATGCTTTGAATAAAAGTTCGACCTTTCGAGTATCCTCTCATTGCCACTTTAACAAATGATAAATTAACTAACCAAAACGGTTAATAATGATTCACTTGATAAAGACACAGTACACATTAATGAACAATGTATTAAGCAAATTTTTAAGCATGTTGTCAAACGAGAGGAAAATCAGCCCAAGTCGCCGAGAATGTTCTAACCAAAATGAATTTGGGAACCGCCGAAGGGCCTGGCAGAGACGCAAATCGAGAATTATCCGCCGATACTTCGCCCAAAGAATATCGAGTCTTCTTCTCCTTCTACACTCAAAAAAAAAAAAACACACAAAAAGAATCATACAAACCCACCTCGTAGGTTCTAGTACCGTTCTCATTCAATCAAGTCCTTCTGACATTGTAATTAAGTCTTCAATTTTTCATACATAAGTTTTCTTTCTTTTCTTGCTAGACTTGAGACATTATTTTGCACCCCGCATTACATTTAATGAAATGGTTTTGTTTCTATGTGATCACTTGCATTGCTCAACAAGTAATTCCACAAATGATTAATGCTTTGATTAATTGGTATGAGAAAGTCAATCAATAGCTCCCCATACACCTTACCATACCCCACACAAAGGCCTCCATCAAGCCATACACTTTCTTAAAACATGTCCCCACCATCACCTTGACCAAGTCAACGACTAGAACATCAAAGGACAACAAAAGGTCACTCAAATATCAAAAGATCGACCCCATATCGACAACAATCTAGGGGCTTCGCCTTCGCCCTCGTGCGCATCAAGAAAGTTCAAGCGGGGCTCGCTCGCCTCAAATTGCTTCAAAAAAGAGCTCAAGCGAAGCCACAAAAAAAAAAGAAGCTCGGCAAGTTACAAAAAAAGAAGCTCAAGGTGGCTACAAAAAGCTCGCCAGAAGCTACAAAAAAAAAAGAGCTCAAGCAGTAAGCTTCACAAAAATAAATGAGGTCAAAGACCTGCAGCCAACGATCAAGCAAGCAAGGGAGTCACCGAAAAGACCGTCAAATACGCACTTGTCAAGAAATCACCTCAAGGTCCGTGCCTCATCATTCAGCCTTTCCGAGCCTTTTCGTCAAAGGCCGCACAAATATTCATGCCCCGGCCCCAAAGCCAAACACGGTTCGGCCCCGAACTACGTCGACCCGAGCTCCTTGTCTCAAGGGGAACGTAGGCAACCGGAAATGGTCCGGTCATAAACACATACAAATCCACAAACCCGGTCTCATCAATGACCTCTCCTATACACAAACCTTCTTTCACACTGCATCAACTCGATCCTTGATACCGATTGACTTTCTCCTCGTGATTAATCAAAGCATATCAGTTTAATTGTTGAATAACCCGAACATCAACGAAAGTGGTTTTAAGCAAACAAGTGATCATTGTGAACAAATCATGTTTTCAAATGTCTCGACAAGTCTTCTTTTCTACAAAAATAGGAAAATAGAGCTAAACATCGATTTTACGTCGCTGAAGGGCTTCCATACACTTTTACAAGCTTTCAAGCATCATACTCTCTCAAAAGAGTCAAACCCAAAAGCATTTCTTTGTGCCTACATCAAATAAGGCATTCACACAAAAGGGAACCCGTTCCCACCTTTTCAAAAATAAATACGCCTCGCAGTGTACATTACGAGTCATTTCTCCCACAAAAGAGAGACGAACTACGTAGACTGAGCCCCTCAAGGGGAACGTAGGCACCTTCATTGGTTCGGCCTAAGAAATACACAAAATTCCAAAAATGACGCCACCAAGGCTCAGGCAAGAAGCAAGCAAGAGATTTTGCGTCTCGGCAAAGCTTTAAAAGTAAATCACAAATCATCACAGTTAAAACACTTTTTGATGAGTTCAAGCACGGTCTACTCTCGATTCACAACATGCTAAAAGACAACTTAAAACATTTAACAATCAATGTATCTGCAATGACGATGAATGGATACTCAGTGTTTCAGAAGGTCATTCTATGCTACTCCCGTTTGGCCCTTCATCACTCTTTCCTTTCTTCCCTCGTCCCCAACGAGTCTTCTTTCATTCCACATAAGCGAGTTCTGTCTCCCTCATTCCGAGATCAGGAGTCCTCCTTGTCGTGTCAAACGAACCAGTCGCTCTCAGAGCATCGTTCACCCGTGCCTCGGCTCGGATTTCCTCCCTGCGAGTCTGTAAAAGAGGACCTCTCCCCGTCAGTCGGTCAACTCTGGTCTTGTAGTCAAACAAAGCGTCTCCCATGACATCTTGAGGGTTAGACCAAGCATCTGCACTCCTAAGGCTATAGCTGAGACGGCACCCTTGCCCCAGAATTGCTTCACGCCTGCTCCCCAAAACCACTTGGGTCTGCCCGATATGCTACTCATACCCATCCAGGTACTCGGTGTTCAACACAACACTCTCCCGGCATCAAAGGAGCACCACAGGAGGGAAAACGGAATACTTCCATACCCTCGTAATACGAGAAGAGCATCTAAAGCCGCTACAAAGCAGGGCTTCCCTCTCATGAACAGATCCCCAGTCGCCAGACGGTCAATACCATGAAGAGTCTCCCCAACAAACGGTGCATAATTACCACCTACCGGCGCAGGACCTTGCTCCAAACCGCCCAAACTACGCAAAGCCATTTCCGGCAAACATACACTACCCACAAACGCACTCTCGGCCACGTGGCATGCACAAAAAAAATAATAGCAACAATTTCTAGGACAATTCAGGGAATCACAAATATGACATTACATCTTAAAAATAAAATGCGTTTGCCATGCAAATACGAGTGTTTTATTACAGTACATCTAATGTCTCGTTGCTAAAAGAAAAAAAAAGGAGAAGATATGGAAAGAGGGAAAGCAAATGAACCCTAGTCCGACTCTTCAAGACATCATCCTCCTCCCCAGAGATCATCAAGCGAGAAGTCCGGCATCCGGTGGAACTCGCCGGTATATCTCGTCATCGGAGTACCGAGTCCCCTCCGAGGCCGATACTCAAAGTAATCGAAGGATCAAATCGACGAAAGGATCAAGAGAAGGCTCGACGAACCTCACCCCGTGCATCCTTTCGCTGGGAAAGAATCGGTAAAGGGTCTGCGCCTCGGCCTCCCGAATACGTCCCGGCATCCATGCCTGTGCCGCCCCGCGAAGGTCCCTCCCGTCGTGGCTCCGGCTCGGCTCTCGGTGAAGGAACATCTACTGTACGCAATGCCTCGAAGGCATCGGCCGTGTACGCCGGCACACGTCGCGAAGACCGGCAAGACATCTTCGACGCCATCTTCTTCGCGAAAGACCGCATCGCCGACGTAACGGCGGTCGGCATGTCAAAAGCCCTCCCCGGGACTCGGCACAAGCAAGCGTACTAAAGAAACGCTCAACAATACAAACTCTCATACTCAACAACAAAAAGAGAAAAATACGAGAAGGATGCCAAAATGGAAAAGAGTAAGCACACTCAGCCTGGTCCTATCGGGATCCACGCAGTAGGCGTGAAACAGGAGCTCGCCGTGTGACGGGGCAATGCGCTACCTCCTCCTCGAGGAATCCCCACGAATATACGTAAAGTCCGGCCCAGGCACCGGAACTTCTGGGGGACGTGGTGGACCATCCCGCCTCTCCCTCGCCAACACCTGTGGCATCCTCAGCTTCCTCCTGATGAAGGTCCCATACTCCTCGCCATACAAAATAAACTTCTCGGCACTCACGCCGCCTGTACTGTTGCACCCTAGCACATCCATGTCGCAGAGATGCATCATCCCAAAGTGGTGGATCCTCGGAACCGTATGGGGGCACACACGAGGCCACGCCGCTGACTCCGTCCCTCTCCCGTCCTCCTCTTCCTCAAAGAACGAGCCCGGCACATTATGGCGGGATAACCGAATACGGCTCATCCACCTAGTCCTACCTTGCGCCGAAGATCTCATAGAACCACGCCTACAACGAAAAAACGAGATAGTGCGCGTAACGGAAAAAAAGGGGAGTCCTACTCTAAAGTCACTTCCGCACTACCGCCTCGGTAAAACTCCCACATCTCGGCGCCTCCGCCACCACCTCATCATCCTCGGTGAACTTAGCACCTTCCTCGACCTGGGATACTCCAAGACGTCCGCAGAAGTCAAATCGAAAAAAAAGATGAGCCATCCCTCCTCTCCTTGTTCCAGCACTCCGAGGCGTCCCACGTCCTCTTCATCTTCGGCCGAGGCGCCACACGTCCTCAACATTTTAACAACTCGATCGAGGCGCCCACGCCCTCAAACACACAAAGAATTCAGCCAGAGACGCCACCACGTCCTCTTCATCTCGGCGGAGGCACCACACGTCCTCAACATTTCAACAACTCGATCGAGGCGCCCCGTGCCCTCAAACACTTCAAGAATTCGGCCGGTAGACGCCACCACGTCCTCTTCATCTCTCGGGAGGCACCACACGTCCTCAACATTTCAACAACTCGATCGGAGGCGCCCCCATGCCCTCAAACACTTCGGCAATTCAGCCGAGAGACGCCACCACGTCCTCTTGATCTCGATCAGAGGCTCCCCACGTCCTCAACTTCCTCCTCACAAAGGCCTTTCCTCCTGCAGGTAAACACAACAAAGGTATGAAAAAATCATACTTACGTCTTTAAATATTTCCCATGTTACCTCGTAGTGAGATACGTCCCCCTGTCTCCCTGATAGACATCTCATATCTTTTAGTAAGATTGGCCATCCTTCACATAGGGTAGATATCTTTTAGAAAGATTACCCACCTTTTCGTAAGATTAGCATATCTTTTAGTAAGATTATTCATCTTTTAGTAAGATTAGCTATCTTTTAGTAAGATTACCAATCTTTTCGTAAGATTAGCCATCTCTCAACTTAGGGTAGACACCCCCAAACAGTCTCATTTAGGTATAGACGCCTTCACACAAACTTCAACTCAGGACATCACCACGTCCATTCACCACAAACCTCACTACTTCACCACAGACAGCCCGGAAGGCTTTAAACCACTCGGTCCGGAAGACCGTATAAACCTCCCCCATCACTATTTCCAGCCCGGAAGCCTTTAAACCACTCGGTCCGGAAGACCGTATAAACCTCCCCCATCACTATTTCCAGCCCGGAAGGCTTTAAACCACTCGGTCTAGAAGACCGTATAAACCTCCCCCAGCATTATCCGTAGCCCGGAAGGCTTTAAATTACTCGGTCCGGAAGACCGTATAAACCTCCCAAAAATATCATCTTAGGACGTGACACGTCCTCCTACATCACAACCCATCTTTTCGTGAGATTACCCATATTTTAGTGAGATTACCCATCTTCTCGTAAGATTAAACCATCTTTTAGTGAGATTACCCATCTTTTAGTGAGATTACCCATCTTCTCGTAAGATTAACCCATCTTTTAGTGAGATTACCCATCTTTTAGTGAGATTACACATCTTCTCGTAAGATTAACCCATCTTTTCGTGAGATTACCCATCTTTTCGTGAGATTATCCATCTTTTCGTGAGATTACCCATCTTTTAGTGAGATTACCCATCTTTTCGTGAGATTACCCACCTTCTCGTAAGATCACCTCACACGTGAACTACGATCAGGCTTGATTCCCACTCGGGATACGTAGGAATCCTATCACAGGGTCCAGCCAACTGACCTAAACGGTCACCTTAGGACACCACAACGTCCTCACAATCGACCTTAGCAGTCACATCACCTTAGGACACCACCACGTCCTCATAGTCGACCTTAGCAGTCACATCACCTTAGGACACCACCACGTCCTCACAGTCGACCTTAGCGGTCACATCACCTCAGGGCACCACCACGTCCGCATACACTCACGATTACACGACCTCTGAACTACGATCAGACTTGATTCCCGTTAGGGATACGTAGGAATCCTATCACAGGGTCCAGCCAACTGACCTAAAAGGTCACCCACAGGATACCACCACGTCCAAGCACAGAGTCTCAATCAGAGGATATCACACGTCCTCGTACACAACACTCACCCCACACGCGAACTACGATTGGCTTGATTCCCACTCAGGGATACGTAGGAATCCTATCAAAGGGTCCAGCCGTCCGACCAACCTGGTCACCTTCTCTCTCGACGCAATCCGGATCGGCATTCTTATCTTATCGACGACCCCACTTCTTTCATAAGTGACGTCGCCGAGGGGCTTCTGTAAGTACCCCAATCTGGATCGCTCTCCATCCAAGCATACGACAAAACTAGGGGCAAACTTCCGGAGGTCATAACTCCTTCATACGAACTCCGATTGAGACGTGGCATATATGGTTGGAAAGCTCTCGACGAGAACTAGCTTGCCATCACAATTAAAAAATGTGGAAAAGCATGGAAGTCCGTACGGACCTCTTTGCATCATAATTGCAAAATCCGCTTAAAGTCCACGAGATTCCCTCAAATCCCGGAGAAATGATTACCCTCATGCATGGTTGGTCCGTACGGACCTCTTTGCATCCGAGGTGGTCCGTACGGACCTCTTTGCACAGGGACATCATAATTCCGAATATTCACCATCATCACATATTCCCTCAAATCGAGAAAAACCAAAAACTGGATAATGGGAGGTCCGTACGGACCTCTTTGCAATTTTCTCTACTATAAATGAGGGCTCCCCTCCCTCATTTTTCACACCTCCCTCTTCTCTCTCCTCTCCCCCACTCCTCTCGTGCTCCCCTCTAAGACCCTTCTGGCAATCCCGCCCCTTTCGGATCCTTCTGAGGCCTTGCGAGCCCCCTCGTGGTGCTCCGAAGCCTCCCCGAGCGCTCCCGCGATGCTCCCGCGCTGCCCCGAGGCACTCTCGAGGTACTCTGAGGCCCCTCGTGGTACTCCGAGGCCTTGCCTGGTCTTTCCCGAGGCGTTCCGGCTCTTTCCGAGTCAAACCGGCAATCCCAAACCACGCCGAAACTCTGCCCGAGTGATCCCTGCCACCCCAACGCACGCCGAACCTCTGCCCGAGTGATCCCTGCGATCCCAACGCACGCCGAAACTCTGCCCGAACGCATCCTACAATCTCAACTCACGCCGAACTCACTCGTCCGCGTACAACCGGCCCCTCCCGAAGCAATCCCGGTCCGTGCCGGAACATCATTCCATCCTCAAACACTATTCCCCAGCGGAAGACAGACACGAACCAACATTGGTAAGGCTTCCTTCCATTACTATTTCAATACATTTTAATACGTAGTGTACAATGTAGACATCCGACACAGCATGCATTTTTAAAAGCACACACACACACACACACAACATTTAAAGAATATTAGGGGTATCCGAAAGACTCGTTTTTACGAGGCAACTCGGGTGAGCTCTAAGATTCTAATATTCTCTTCCCGAGGAGTCATCTGACCTCAAAACTCAAAATCTCATCACACAAAAACAGTTTATCATTATTTTTAAACTGATGCCCTTTTTCAATGTTTTGGGCTTAATAATAAAAACGGCGTGGCGACTCTACAAAGCAAAACACAGCGAGACACCTCCAACTAAACGTTAAAAGCGGAATAAAGCCAGATGCCGGGGCGCGAACGCGCTGCCTCTCGGATCCGGGCGAACATTCCCGAAAAGCGGACAAATGCGAGATGCACGGGGCTCCTCCGCGCTCTAGGAGCCAGATCCCGGGTAATTTCACATATACCCCTCAATCTAACGGAGTTGCTGAACGCAAAAACCGTACTCTCAAGAAGATGATAAACGCGCTTTTGATAAGTTCAGGCTTACCCGACAACTTGTGGGGGAATCAATACTCACTTCTAATTATGTTCTTAATAAAATACCCAAGAAAGGTATTGATAAAACACCCTATGAATTGTGGCATAATCGTAGCCCATGTTATAAATACCTTAAAGTGTGGGGGTGTTTGGCCAAGGTTGAAGTACCTAAGCCGAAACAAGTCAAGATTGGTCCAAAGACCATTGACTGTGTTTTTATTGGATATGGCAATAATAGTAGTGCCTATCGTTTTATAGTGCACAAATCGGACATTCCTGATATGCATGTAGGAACTACTATAGAATCAAGGAATGCGGTATTCTTTGAAAACATCTTTTCGGCTAAGGACAGGAAAGATATAGGTTCTAATAAGAGAACATATGAGTCTACAACCGGTCCTTCTCAAATAGAAGATGAAGAACCGAGACGTAGCAAAAGGGCAAGAGTGGAAAAGTCTTTTGGTCCTGATTTTCTATCTTACATGTTAGAAAACGAACCAGCCACTGTTAAAGAAGCTTTATCCGATTCGGATAGTTCGTTCTGGAAAGAGGCTATTAACAGTGAAATAGAATCCATAATGCTCAACAATACTTGGGAATTAGTTGATCTCCCTCCAGATTGCAAACCATTAGGTTGCAAATGGATCCTTAAAAGGAAGTATAAGGCGGATGGATCAATCGATAAATACAAAGCTAGGCTAGTTACCAAAGGCTTTAGACAAAAAGAGGGATATGATTTCTTCGATACATACTCCCCTGTCACAAGGATCACATCTATTCGTGTTCTCATAGCTATTGCAGCAGTGCATAATCTTGAGATACACCAAATGGATGTGAAGACTGCTTTCCTAAATGGAGAACTTGATGAAGAAATTTACATGGAACAACCTGAAGGGTTCGCAGTTCCTGGTAAAGAAAGAAAGGTGTGTAAACTCATAAAGTCCTTGTATGGACTAAAACAATCACCTAAACAATGGCATGAGAAGTTCGATAGAACCATGTTATCGAATGGATTCAAGATTAACGAATGTGACAAATGTGTCTACATTAAAGGAACATCTGAATCATTCGTTATCGTTTGTCTTTATTTAGACGATATGCTCATAATGGGAAGTGATAAGTGACTATTACATAGTCATTTATCCTAAGATTTATATACATTTACATGGATAAAACATCATTTCTCATAGCATTTTTAGTACTTTTTACTTACTTTTTCTATTTTATTAGATTTTACGCTTTTGATATGTTTTATACATTTTAGACAGGTTTTTAGAGTCTTTCCATGATCAAAAAAGATACTTGACACTTTGGTCCAAAAGGATGGAGGAGCACCAAGCAAATTTAACACACAAGCTGAAACCCAGGAGGAGCGGCCGTGCAGCAAAATCTGGAGCGGCCGTGCATCATAGGCCATGACAGGCCATCTTAGGCCCCAAAACTTGGAGTGGCCGAGCCACGACCTGGCCTGGCCGTGTCAACCTTGGAGCGGCCATGCATCTAGTCTTGGAGCGGCCGTGTAAAACTTCCAAATTCAAATTCAAATCTGGCGCCAAGGGTGCACGGCCGTGCAAAACCCTTGACACGGCCGTGCAAAGTAGTGACTGCAGATTAAAAGGCACCTTTTGGAAGCACCTTCTTGAAGAGTTCCCTCCCCCTTATAAATAAATCCTTTGTAATCAGTCTTATATACAATTTTACAGACGAAAAACATACAGAATTTTAGTGATATTCCGTTGTATAGAACTTGTGATATCAATTTCCAAAGATCATTTGAAGATCAAAGTTCATATTTTGTTCTTGAAGTACTTTGGAGAAAAGCAATAAAAGTGAAGCATCATTTCAGCCATTTTCCTTCTATTTCATCATAAGTTTTCTTACTCTCTCCTTAATTTTAAATTGCTTATTTGTTCTAGATGGCTAGTGAGTAAATCCCCCTTATTCTTGGGGTTGGAAACTCAAAAGCATACATGTTCATCATCTAAAAATGAATAGTCTTGTCTTCTTTCTTCATCTAAATAATTTCTCTATATTATTCTCAAAATGACTTATATTTTGGAGACGTCCAATTTGTATGATTCAGTTAATTGAGAGAAGTACCTAGCGGAGAATCTCGATTGACGGAACCATATAAAAAAACTAGGTTCCATTGATCACGAAAGTAGTTCAATGGCCTAGGGATGTTCCTTTAATGGAAAGTATGTTGAATCTCGTTCTTAGTGGATTCTTACTAATTATGGTCAGCTAGAGATAAGCCGGAACGCCCGTTTGTGACAGGGCGGGGATAACGTAAACGGAAATCTCAAACAGTTAGGACATAATTAGTGAAGAATACAACGCTACTGCCTTGACCGTGAGAAGTAGCGTAAGCCTAACATATCATCCTTGATTTAAATGAAAACCTTTATTTCTAAGACAATGACAATTTGATGAACAATGTTATGTGTATGATTTCCAATCCCGAGAATGCTTCGCTTTATAAGAGTTTTATTAAAATATTTTCTGTTTATGTTCTTCTTATTTTCAAAATCAAAACTTCATCTCCCCCCAATCTTTTCTATAAATCTAAAGACAAAAATATCTCCAAAATAAACCCTGTCCCTGTGGGATCGACCCGTACTTGCACCCGCTATATTACAATAGTCCGTGCGCTTGCGGATATAAATAAACCGTTAGATTTCGACCGAACAAGTTTTTGGCGCCGTTGTCGGGGACAACGGTTTATTTTAAGTTTTTGTCTTTACTACATATTTTATTTTTTATTTTTTATTTATTTTGTTATTTCTGTTTTATATTGTTTTGCTCTTTACTTCCGATAAATTGTTGCGTTTAATCTTTCTCTAAGTGTTTTTCTCTTAGTGTATGAAACGGGCTCGGACATTCTTTGAAAATTTTGATCCAGAACCCGAAAGAAGCTTTCACGAGAGACTAAGAAGACTTAAAGAGACCTTAAAGAAACATATGGCGGAAGGAGAACCGCAAACACCCGCTAGGACCCTACGGGACTTCGTAAATCCGAGTACCCCGGGAACTAGATCCCCTATTGTTGTGCCGAATGCCGGAGCGGCACACTTTGAGATAAAGCCGCGACTTTTGCTTATGGTTATGAATAACCAATATAGCGGCACCGCTTTCGAAGATCCTCATCTCCACATTCAAACATTCCTTGAATATTGTGATACCACACGTATTCAAAATGTTACCCCGGAAGCAATTTGGATGCTCCTTTTTTCTTTCTCTCTTAAGGATAAGGCGAAATAGTGGTTAATTTCAGTTCCACCCAATTCTTTTACAACCTGGGACCAAATTCAAGAAGCATTCCTTGGACGTTTCTTCCCTTCGAGCAAGACCGCTCAAATTCGGACGAAGATTACAACTTTTAGCCAAACAGGAAGCGAATCACTGTATGACGCTTGGGAGCGATTCAAGGAGCTCCTAAGGATGTTCCCTCACCACGGGCTTGAAAAGTGGTTAATTGTGCACACTTTCTACAATGGTCTCACATATAGAACAAGGGAGACAATTGATGCCGTCGCATGAGGTGCACTAATGAATAAGACGGTGGATGAAGCATACGACTTGATAGAGAACATAGCCCTGAATCACTACCAATGGTTCAATGAGAGGGAACAATCGCAGGGGATTCCAGGTAAGTACAATATTGATGTCATTACTACCTTGTCTTCTAAAGTTGATATGCTTCTTAAAAAGTTTGAAAACTTTAATGTAAATCCCGTGGCCAACATTAATGTTATTTGTGAACTATGTGGGTCAAACTCACATAGTACAGAATGTTGTGAATTGCTTGACACTACTTCTAGTGATCAAGTAAACTTTGTTAATTCTTATGGGGAAAAGGGTGGTATGTATTCAAACACATACAATCCCGAGTGGAGAAATCACCCAAATTTTTCCTATAAGAATAACAATATTTTAAACCCACAACCTTCTACACAACCACCGGGATTCACACAAAAGAATTTCAATGGCAATTCTAGTGCTTTCCCTCCCCCTAAGTCTAAATTAGATCTTATTATGGATTTTATTGTTGAAAATAAGAACGAACAAGAAAAGATCAATAATGAGTTAAGGGAATCCATTAAGTCGTTGAATGCTAGGTTTGATAATTTAGCCGCCCACAATAAAATGCTTGAAAATCAACAAGCTCAACAAGTCGGCACCTCGCATAGACCACAAGGGAGTTTTCCCGATCAATCGCAAAGGCCCGACGAGCATGTTAGTGCGGTAGAAACTAGGAGTGGAAAAGAAATTGTAGATCCCCTTCCTAAGGAAATTATCAAACCGAGTAAAGAGAACGTTAGTCCAACCCCACCGATGGTTGAGACTAATAAAGATATTGAAAAGGGTACAAAATCCCCTAAGATTTCTAGAAATTTTGACCCTCCAATATCATACCCTCAAAAGTTGGTAAGAGCTAAACTCGACAAACAATTTGCAAAATTTTTAGAAATTTTAAAATCTATTTATATCAACATACCTTTTACCGATGCCCTTCAACAAATGCCGTCTTATGCTAAGTTCTTAAAACATATTCTTGCAAATAAGAGGAAACTTGAGGAGCATGAGACTGTCGCTTTAACAGAAGAAGTAAGTGCCATTTTACAGAGAGAACTTCCTCCTAAATTAAAAGATCCCGGCACTTTCTCTATTCCTTGCAAAATAGGTAAATATAATGTTGATAATGCTTTGTTAGATCTTGGGGCAAGTGTGAGCCTCATTCCGCTTTCGGTAGGTAAGAAACTAGGTGTGGGGGAAATGAAACCCATCACTATTTCTCTCCAACTAGAGGATCGCTCCATTAAATACCCAATGGGTATTATGGAAGATGTCCCTTGTCAAATCGGGAAATTGATAATCCCGATCGACTTTGTAGTCCTTGAGATGGAGGAAGATAACCAAATTCCAATCATTCTAGGAAGACCTTTTCTTGCCACCGCTGGTGCAGTAATAGATGTAAAGAATGGCACTCTTTCTATAAACATTGGAAATAAGAAGGTCGAATTTAAAAACTTAAATCTCAAGAAGTCGTGTCATGAAGTCAACGCTCCTGAAAATGATAGCAAAAAGGGTGAGAAATCACAATTCAAGGACTCAAAAATAATAATTAAAAAGCCCTTAGATGATAGAGGTGAAAAAAATGTGCACCCTAAACAACCTAATAAAATTGAAAAATCAAAGGGTAGGGGGCCTAAGAAAAAAGGCACACCGGAAGGTCGCGTGTGCATCAATCATAAGATCTCAATCACGCCAAAGGGTAAGGAATGGCGAGTTGTTAAGGATAAGAGACCATTACAATACCACTCACCGCCCATTGTTACTGATAGAAAGGGGTCGAGCTTATGACCTTAAACAAGCATCATCGAAATAGTAAACCGATGGATTATATTACTGTTTATCATAATTTTGTTTACCACCGCATGCTTATCTTTTTTACTCTTTGTCCTTGAAACATTGAGGATAATGTTCGTTTCAAGTGTGGGGGGGTATATCTATCTTTTTACTTGCTTTTTAGTTTAAATTTACTTGCTTTCTAGTGTAAATTTTTCTTTTTAACTTAGTTGCATTTTCGTTTTTATGCATGTATAGTAGCCAAAAAAAAAAGTAATAATCCCTATGATGATCCATAATCATTATTTCTATGCTTGCCATTTGCCCTAGAATAATGCCTATTCATCTTTCCTCTCATATTTTCATAAACTTAGAAGATTCATAAGGAGGAAAATATAGGGATATTTTTTTGAAATAATTGAAAGCCTCATAAGTTAGTATAGCAAAATATAGGATTTTATCAAGAAAAAAACATTTGATTAGAAGGAATCTTTAGCAATCTACACTTGGTCATTTTTATGAAAAATATATTGAAAATATTTCTTAAGATTGTACATTTTTTATTTTTATTAAATGTTTATTCCCTTATTAGAAGCACCTTTTGTTTTGCATCCTTTGAATCACACCTCTTCATCAAAATTCCACCTTTCCATTTCCTCAAATCAAATCAAAGTTAGACATTTTTATCTTATTGCTAAAAGAGTGACTTAGTCACCAAGCCTTAAAAAGCAAAAAAAAAAAACCTATTACTTTCTAAGTAACTCGGGGCACGGCGTTCGCTGCGACGATGCTTCCTTGCCAAACGGGAGTAATATCCGAAAGTATTCTTGATCTAAGTATTAGGAACATGGGGTTCGCAGCCACAATGTCTCCTACTTGAAAGGATCAAAAATAACTAAGGTCTTTTGCAAAAATATAACACGTACAAAAATAAGATAAATTTGTTGAAACTTTGATGAGATTTTTCCACTACCATCATCCATTTTTTCCGCCCTTGTGATTCAAAAATGCAATGCAATTCTTCGGGAACTTCTAGTTTGTGAATAAATGTTTATACTTTCTCTTGTACATTTTAAAGAAATAAATTCATTTTTCTCAAAAACCACTCTAAAGAGTGAAAGTTTCTCTTCTATCAAGAATGAATCTAAGATTTATCCTTCTAGTATGCTTTACTTGATCAAATTCTATATATGCTATACTCCCTCCGTCCCGTCCGACTTAGGACATTCACTCCCGACACGGAGATTAAGGAATACTATTATAATATTAGGAGAGAGAATGAGTGGAGAATGTGTTATGAGTGTGAAAAATTAAATAGGAGAGAGAATGAGTGGGATAAATAGTGATGGAATTATTGTTGTTAGTATAACAAGTGGATCCCATTTAATATAAAAGTAATATAAACTTTCCATTTTGGGCCGTCCTAAGTCGGGTGGGACGCCCAAAATGGCAAAACGTCCTAAGTCGGACGGGACGGAGGGAGTATTAGGTTATTGTCTTACAAATTATCTCTTTAAAAATATTCCCAAAATGCGTCTTCCTAATAAATTTTTAAAGGTATACAAAATATGACTAGAAAGACGAAGGCATTATCCAAGAAACATTTAAAGGCTTGCTACTTTATTTTCTGAGGGATCATTTTCGCTTTTCTTTTTCTCCCTCTCCATGTTTTCATCTTAAAATTGCTTGGGGACAAGCAAAAGCTTAAGTGTGGGGGAGTTTGATAAGTGACTATTACATAGTCATTTATCCTAAAATTTATATACATTTACATGGATAAAACATCATTTCTCATAGCATTTTTAGTACTTTTTACTTACTTTTTCTATTTTATTAGATTTTACGCTTTTGGTATCTTTTATACATTTTAGACAGGTTTTTAGAGTCTTTCCATGATCAAAAAAGATACATGGACACTTTGGTCCAAAAGGATGGAGGAGCACCAAGCAAATTGAACACACAAGCTGAAACCCAGGAGGAGCGGCCGTGCAGCAAAATCTGGAGCGGTCGTGCATCATAGGCCATGACAGGCCATCTTAGGCCCCAAAAGTTGGAGTGGCCGAGCCACGACCTGGCCTGGCCATGTCAACCTTGGAGCGACCGTGCAGCTAGTCTTGGAGCGGCCGTGCAAAACTTCCAAATTCAAATTCAAATCTGGCGCCAAGGGTGCACGGCTAGGGATGGCAAAAACCCGAAACCCGCCCCGAGACCGAAAAAACCCGCCCCTAATAAGCCGGGTTTGGAAAGCAATTTTGAAAACCCGCCGGGTTTTTATAGGGTTCGGGTTTACCCCCGCCCCGAACCCGCCCCGATTAGGTATGAAATTACTTAAGTATCCTTTTAGCTTTCCTTCTTGTAAACAAAGTACAGTACGCAAGAACGCTAGACTTTCGATTTCTACGTTTTACTCCCTCTGAAAAATGCCTAGCAGTGAAATTCATTTGCAAGGCTGCAAAAAAGATATGATGGAACCACTATGAGACGCTTAAGTTTGTGAGTTCAACTTGTGCCACAGCCGTGTTGATAACAGCAAGCATATCCGTATTTCCCTTGTGCAATGCTTCATCCACAGGAGTCCGGACATTACTGAAATCATAATCTAAGAAGTTCAGATCACTTGAACCCATTGTTCTGAAACCATTTACTTTTTCATGACTTGTACTAGCTGAGGCATCAAACTCCAAATCTGGCTCACGCTGAGGTAAATGAGGAGGACTTACTAATCTGTTCAGAATGTAGATATTCTATATCGATGGACCCAATGGACTCCATTGCTTCAGCTATAAGTTTCCTCGTCTCAATTAAGGAAGCTCGAGCGAGAGAACTACTTGCTGCAGCTATCTCTAGGGCTTGAGCAGCCTTGACTGTTCAGAGTGGTGTAATCGGGGCGGGGCGGGGCGGGCTCGGGTAATGCAAATAACGGGGCAGGGCGGGTTCGGGTAATGGTAGATCACTATAGGGGCGGGTTTGGGAAATGAAAAACCCGCCCCGAACCCGCCCCGTTGCCATCCCTATGCACGACCGTGCAAAACCCTTGACACGGCCGTGTAAAGTGGTGACTGTAGATTAAAAGGCACCTTTTGAAAGCACCTTCTTGAAGAGTTACCTCCCCCTTATAAAAAGACCCTTTGTAATCAGTCTTATATACAATTTTACAGACGAAAAACATACAGAATTTTAGTGATATTCCATTGTATAGCACTTGTGATATCAATTTCCAAAGATCATTTGAAGATCAAAGTTCATATTTTGTTCTTGAAGTACTTTGGAGAAAAGCAATAAAAGTGAAGCATCATTTCAGCCATTTGCCTTCTATTTCATCATAAGTTTTCTTACTCTCTCCTTAATTTTAAATTGCTTATTTGTTCTAGATGGCTAGTGAGTAAATCCCCCTTATTCTTGGGGTTGGAAACTCAAAAGCATACATGTTCATCATCTAAAAATGAATAGTCTTGTCTTCTTTCTTCATCTAAACAATTTCTCTATATTATTCTCAAAATGCCTTACATTTTGGAGACGTCCAATTTGTATGATTCAGTCAATTGAGAGAAGTACCTAGCGGAGAATCTCGATTGACGGAACCATATAAAGAAACTAGGTTCCATTGATCACGAAAGTAGTTCAACGGCCTAGGGATGTTCCTTTAATGGAAAGTATGTTGACTCTCGTTCTTAGTGGATTCTTACTAATTATGGTCAGCTAGAGATAAGCCGGAACGCCCGTTTGTGACAGGGCGGGGATAACGTAAACGGAAATCTCAAACAGTTAGGACATAATTAGTGAAGAATACAACGCTACTGCCTTGACCGTGAGAAGTAGCGTAAGCCTAACATACCATCCTTGATTTAAATGAAAATCTTTATGTCTAAGACAATGACAATTTGATGAACAATGTTATGTGTATGATTTCCAATCCCGAGAATGCTTCGCTTTATAAGAGTTTTATTAAAATATTTTCTGTTTATGTTCTTCTTATTTTCAAAATCAAAACTTCATCTCCCCCCAATCTTTTCTATAAATCTAAAGACAAAAATATCTCCAAAATAAACCCTGTCCCTGTGGGATCGATCCGTACTTGCACCCGCTATATTACAATAGCCCGTGCGCTTGCGGATATAAATAAACCGTTAGGTTTCGATCTAACAGGAAGTTGTCATGATTTGATCATGAATACCAAAGGCATGTTAAAGAAGAACTTTGACATGAAAGACATGGGATTAGCTGATGTAATATTAGGGATAAAGATCTCTAGAACATCTGAAGGATTAGTTCTTTCACAATCCCAATACCTAGAGAATGTTCTTCGGAAATTCAATGTCTTTGATGACCCTCCGGCTAAGACACCGGTAGACTTGGCTCTACATTTAGCCAAGAACAAAGGGGAACCAGTTTCTCAACTGAAATATGCAAGAATAATTGGTAGCCTGATGTACTTAACGAATTGTTCACGTCCAGGCATTGCATATTCAGTGAGCAAACTAAGTAGGTTCACAAGTAATCCTAGTACTGATCATTGGAAAGCACTAATAAGAGTACTAAGATATTTAAAGTACACATTAAACCATGGGATACTTTACAAGAAATATCCAGCAGTATTAGAAGGATATTGTAATGCCAATTAGATATCGAACACGAAAGACTCTAAATCCACGAGTGGATATGTATTCACAATAGGTAGAGGAGCAGTGTCATGGAAATCCTCCAAACAGACATGTATAGCCAGATCCACGATGGAGTCTGAGTTTATCGCTTTAGATAAAGCTGGGGAAGAAGCAGAATGGCTTAAGAACTTCCTGGAGGATATTCCTTGTTGGAGCAAACCTGTGCCTGCTGTACTAGTACATTGTGATAGTCAATCAGCAATTGGAAGGGCACAGAATAGTATGTACAACGGTAAGTCTAGACATATTCGTCGTAGACACAATACCATTAGACAGTTGATCAAGAATGGCGTTATCACTATTGATTATGTAAAGTCATGTGATAACTTAGCGGATCCGTTTACCAAAGGTATAAATCGAGATCAACTGTATAAACTGTTAAGGGGAATGGGTTTAAAACCCACAACAAAAGGACTTATAGCGGACACTCAACCTTGAGAAATGGAGATCCCTGTGCCCTGTTCAATGAGACAACCAAGTTATAAGTTCTAGTAGAGTTACTTGGAAACAACAACTCGGTTTATTAACTTGGAGATGTTGAATACTCATTCCCAGAACATCCAAGTACAAGCACATGCAGCAGTGGTAAGGATAAGTTGAGAAAACTTTTAATGATTTCTATACCTACGGGTGGAGTAGTGCATGATAATCCTTATAGTGAGAATCACCTATATAAGCGAGAGGTAATTAGGCCGCCTCTAAATGAACGCTTATGAATGAGATACGGTCCAGGGCCGAAATGGACAAAACGTGAGAACAACAATTGTTAGAGCTGTTATTATGTGAGTATTATTGTCTTGGTATACATCCGACAGTCACTGATTCAAAGCGACTCGCTACCAAATGGCTAGTATATCCGATAATATTTCACTAGGGAGGATTCAAGGCCACTAGCTATCTATCCCGATGTAATAATAGTTTGCCGGAACTTTGAACGAAATTGCATTCATGCATTAATTGTCATTCATGTGGGGGATTGTTGGAAATGGGTAACGAAAGTTAAGTTTGACTTAACGTTGACCTAACTTCCTAACGGAATTTGTTAAATAGTTAACGAAGCAAGTTACAAAATGTATTCTACATTAAGTGTAGATTATGAAACTCATTTATTGTCTCAAAATCATTTTCGGGTGAATGAGAAATTAATGACAAAGTTTTGTGACTTAACGAGAGTTGGTTAAAAGGGTCAATTAGATCGTTTGGATTTAATTGGAGTTAAACTGTGTTTTGGCTGATGAGATTGTGCACTCTGGTGATCAGAACGAGTGGGGACTCTGGGCACGAGTCGTGAGCACGAATGGACCTTAATGGACTTTTGGCTCAAAACTGATCAGAACGAGTGGAACTCTTGAGAACGAGTCGTGAGCGCGACTCGTGCCAAAGGGCACGAGTCGTGCCCTTCACTGCTGTTCGAAAAGTTGCATCTTTTCAATGGAAAAGACACAAAATCTTTTGACTCTCCTTATATAGTTTTTCCTCCGAATTTCAATTCATTCATACTGACTTTCTAGCCTTTCCTACCCTTCTTGAGTTAGTGTAACCAAGTAAAATCATTGGCATCTTGTTGCATTCTTTCTTCAAAGTCCAAAGTTTTAAACAATCATTTGTTCGTTAGATTAGTTATATTGGAGTGCTCCTTATAACTAATAATAAAGTCGTTTTATCTTACGAGAGTTTTGTTATTCAACCGTAAGCACCTGTGCGGGACAAATAACTCTTACGGAGATTGTATTCAATACAAGACTCGACTTGTCTCCTAGTTTTTCAATCTCCGTTAAATTCTCCGTCAGTTTTCCTGTTAAGTTCTTAAGAAGCCATACCAAAAGTCCAACAGAAAGAGTATGTGGGACAAGTTAAAAATATACTCCCTCCGTCTTATATTATCTTACTCATTTACTGTTGAGAATGAAAAATAAGGAGTGAATATATATAATGTTATTAAAATAGGAGTTGTGAGTGGGTAGGAGAGAGAAAGTGGGGTAAAGAATAGTAAGTGTATAGTTGTTGGGAATATGACAAGTGAGTCCCATGAATAAAAAAGTATTAAAAAATTTATTTTTTAGGAAAGTGTGAGTTTAAAATAGAACGTTAAAAATAGTAAAATGTGTAAGATTTTATGGGACGGAGGGGGTATATAGGTATATTTTTTTTAAGTTTATTTATTAAGCAGGCACTCATAATATTTGAATGAATATGAAATGTAAATCATTTTCAGGGAAGGAGTTAAAAAAAATGATTTAGATTCTGTTCTTGATGGAAAAGTTAGGTTAATGAGTGGTTCAGGTTGAGTATGATTGCTTATTGCTTATCCAAATAAAGCTCTAAATGTCTTGATTGGGTCCCATCCTTGTTTGAATCCGGATCCCCAACATATAACACTAGTACATGTCCGTGTCCAAGGCTACGTGATTATTTTTTTTAATTTTTTTTTTAAATTAAAATTTTTTTCTTTAAAATTAAATTTTTTAAAAAAAATTAATTTTTTTTTAATTATTTTTTTTTAAGGACAAAATGGGAAAGGGACAAAATAGTGAGGGCAAAATGGGAAATTCCCCCATTGGAACTGTTCAAAGAACTGTTCATGGGGGAGGTTCCATTTATACTATAGATACTCCCTCTCCGTCCAGTTTATGATAGTTTCATCCTTTTTTTAGCATGACAGGCAAATTAAAAAAAAAGATTAGTGAATAAAGTGTTATAAATATAAAAATAAATAGGAGAGAGAATAAGTGGAGAGAATAGTAAAGTTGATTGGTATTGTGTGTATAAAAGTAAAGTAGGAAAGAAAATTAGTGAGTAGAATAGTAAAGATTCTTTGTCATTTTAGGAAAGGTGAAGCTTTTAACGGAACACCCATTTTATTAAAAGGTGAAGCTTTCAATGGGACGGAGGGAGTATGTATGTAGTACGATTGCATAATAATCTGAATTTTATTTTATAGTATGAGTTATAATATAGTATGTATATTGTATTTTATTGGGAAATATTAAAATGAATTTCATCATGAGTTATATTTTAATATTTTATAGTAAAATGTGTTACATTATATAATTATATAATAAAATGAATTATATCACAATCCGATTATCCAACTATTTTATTTTCAGATTGCACATGCATCAAACTCATCGGCCTATTTAACCTATCTAAGTGCAAACAACCTTTTCATATATCCACATATATTACCTGAATTATTTTGTTTAGAGAAAATATTAAAAGATGATGTTTATTAATTAATTAAAAGAGGTGAAATTAACCAACCTGACATGAAAACCTTTAGGTGAGGGAAATGTAAGAATTGAGAAACCTTAACTTGTTTATTCACAATTATGTAAATATATAGTTATAATGGATGAATCCTAATTATACAAGGGTTGTAAAATCTCACTATACAAGGAGAATAATATAATTTTCTAATCTATGTGAATAATAATATATACCAAATACAAGAAGGAAAGGTAGATTAGAAAATTTCAGCATATTTTCAAAACTGAGCAGGAGCTGGAGAAGGCCCGAGGCGGACGCCTGGGCTTGAGCCAGGCGCGGTAGATTAGAAAATTTCAGCATATTTTCAAAACTGAGCAGGAGCTGGAGAAGGCCCGAGGCGGACGCCTGGGCTTGGGCCAGGCGGGCGCCTGGCAAGCAGATTCTGTGGCCGAGGGAACAGGCCTTGAGGCGGCCGCTTGAGGTGGTATGAGGCGTGCGCCTCAAGCACAGAAAGTTCAGCGTTGGTTTTCCTAGGCTGAGGCGGGCGCATGGTTCTGGCTGGAGCGGGCGCCTCAGGCGTAGTGTCTTCAGCATTGGATTTGTTCCCTTCGGTGACTTCCATAGCTTCACCCTTAATACGCCCCCATAAGATGGACTATCCGTGGAGAAGGCCAATCTTGGATATAAGATGTTGGAAGCGTATACGAGGTAATGGTTTCGTTAGAACATCGGCTAGTTGGTCCGAACCGGCAATGTGTTGCACACGGAGAGAACTGGACTGAATTTGCTCACGAACAAAGTGAAATGAGAGGGCCACATGTTTCATGCGAGAGTGGAAGACCGGGTGTGCAGAGTAGGTAGTGGCACCAAGGTTATCACAGTAAATCACAGGTGTAGTAAGTGATGGAAACCCAAGCTTAGTAAGTAAGTTCCCAACCCAAGTAAGTTCAGCTGCAGTGTCAGCGATTGCCCGAAATTCGGCTTCAGTGGTGGACCGAGCAAGGGCTCGTTGTTTCCGGGAAGACCAAGTAATCGGGTTTTTACCCAGATAGACAAGCAAGCCAGAAGTGGACACAAAGTCATCTTTGTCACCAGCTCAATCTGCATCACAAAATGCATGAAGAGAGGGAGGAGACTTCGCAAAAATCTGAAGACCAAGGTGCATAGTGCCATGAAGGTAGTGTAGAAGACGCTTCAGTGCAACCCAGTGAGAAGGTTGGGGGTTTTGCATGAATTGCGCAAGCTTGTTGACCGAGAAGGCAATGTCGGGACGAGTGGATGATAAGTACTGAAGTCCACCAACAATAGCACGATAGGAGGTAGGGTCAACAGCTGGAGTGGCAGTGGACTTTGTGAGGGGAGGCGATGCAACCATGGGAGTGGGAAGCGCTTGCAGTCAATCATGTTGTGACGGGTGAGAAGGTCATGGATGTATTTAGTTTGGGAGAGGAGGAGCCCATTTTGGTTTGGAATGACTTCGACACCCAAGAAGTAGGACAAGGGGCCAAGGTCCTTGAGGGAGAACCGGTTGGATAGGTTGGAGATAAATGACTGAAGTTGAGAGGGAGAAGGTTTGGTGACAATGATATCATCAACATAGACTAGTAGGTAAATTGGGGATGGAGATCTGTTGAAGATAAACAGAGAGGGATCGGCTAAGGAGGGGTGAAAGCCATATGTGGTGAGGTAGGTTTTGAGTTCTTGAAACCATGCCCGGGGAGCCTGTTTGAGACCATAGATGGCTTTTGACAAGCGACAAACAAAGGATGGGTTGGTGGAGTCCTCAAATCCGGGGGGTTGTGTCATAAAGACGGTTTCAGAGAGAGTACCTTGAAGAAAGGCGTTGTTGACATCAAATTGGCGAGAAGGGGCCAATGGTTGGTTGTGGCAAGGGAAAGAAGTAGCCGAACTGTGGCTGATTTGACAACGAGACTGAAGATTTCAGTGTAGTCAACACCGGGTTGTTAGTGAAAACCTTTGGCTACAAGTCGGGCCTTGTATTTATGAATGGTGTTGTCGGGATTATATTTGATGTGAAAGACCCACTTGTATCCGACAATGTTGTGGGCTGAGGAAGGTGGAACCAAGGACCAAGTGTTGTTGCGGGTTAGAGCTTGGAACTCTTCGATCATGGCGTTACGCCAATGGGGAATGGATAGGGCTTGTTTGGTGGTGGTGGTGGGAAGGCTTGTGGGAGAGGTGAGGAGGGATAGGTTGGCATACTTAGGGTTGGGTTTGGTGATGCTATGGGATAGTCTAGTGGTGATAGTGCGGGTGGGAGGTGGAGGGGAAGGAGGGTTGGGAGTGGGTGGGGTAAATTAAGTTGAGATGAGGGTGGGGGTTCAGTAGGGGTGGGATTGGGAGTAGGATGAGTTGGGGAGGGAGGGTGAGGGGAGGAGGAGGGGTGGGGTTGGGATAGAGGATGTGGTGTCTAGAATGGAGAGGAACAGGGTGTGCCATTCGGAGGGAGGAGGAGTGGAAGCAATGGGGGATGTGGTGGTGAGGGAGTTGTATGGAAAGGTGGTTTCAACAAAGCGGACATGGCGGGAGGTGTAGACACGATGGGAGGTGGGATCAAGGCAGTAATACGCACTTTGCGTGGGTGAGTAACCAATGAAAATACAAGGGATGGATTTTGGGTCTAGCTTGTGGGTGGTGTATGGGCGAAGCCAGGGATAGCAGTGGCAACCAAAACTACGTAACTTGGTATAGTTTAGAGGGAGCGGAAGAGGCGGAGGTAGGGGGAATCATTGTTTAGGGTGGGGGTGGGTAATCTGTTTATGAGGTAGGTGGCAGTGGTGAGAGCATAGGGCCAAAGGGTGAGAGGTAGGTTGGCATGGGAAAGAAGGGTGAGGCCTGTTTCAACAATGTGGCGGTGACGACGTTCGGCATACCCGTTGTGTTCAGGAGTGTGAGGGGGTGTAGTGAGGTGGGTGATGCTGTTTTGACCAAGGGTGGGAGTGAGTTTGAGATATTCACCCCCGTTGTCAGAGTAGATTTGAACGATGGGACGTTTGAAGTATTTTTCGACTAAAGCTTTGAATCAGAGGAAGGTGTTGTAGGTGTCGAATTTGTGTTTGAGAGGGTAAAACCAAATATATTTAGTGAAGTGGTCGACAAATATGACATAGTATTTGAAGTTGTCAAGTGAGTGAATTGGAGAGGTTCATACATCCGAAAAGATGAGATCAAGGGGAGCATGTGAGACAAGAGTGGAAGATGCAAATGGCAGCTTGTGGCTTTTATTAATAAAGCAAGAATTACAAGGAGGTAAACTAGAGGAAATAGATAAACTAAACTTGCTACGTAATAAACTAAGAACTGGGGAATAGGGATGTCCTAATCTATAATGCCACAGCTGCGATGAGAGAGAGCTTGAATGGGCGGCGGGTGCCAAATGTAGACGCCATCCTCAAGGTTTCCATGGATAAGAGTTTGACTCGTGGCTTTGTCCTTGATAAGAAAAGAAGAATGTGAGAATTCAATGATGGCATTGTTGTCACGACAGAATTGAGACACGGATAGAATACTACGAGTAATAAGAGGGACATGTAAGACACTATTAAATTTAAGAAGAGAGGAGGATGTGGGGAGAGAGAAGGAACCTATGTGAGAGATCGAAAGGGAAGAGTCATCGCCGATAATGACGTCGTCACTGCCATTGTAAGGTGTGTGAAGGGCAAGGTTGAAAAGATCATTGGTGATGTGGTTGGTTACACCACTATCGATAAGCCATGGGGAGGGGGAGGGGGTTGGGATGGGATGCGGTGTGTGCTTGGGGGTTAGAGTTGGGATTTCGGTTTTGGCGATGAAGGGGGGGAAGTTGACGGTGGGGTGGTCGCGCTTGAATTGGCGACATTGGGAGATAACATGTCTAATGTTACGACAATATTGGAACTTGCCGTTAAAAGGGCGAGGTGAGGAGTACGAGTTATGGGATGGAGAGGGATTGGTGTTGCGGTAAGAGTTACGATTAGGTGAAGGACGGGTGTGGGCGGTAAAGGCGGTGGTGGGGAGAGGGGAGGTGGCTGTGGATTGTTTAAGGGTGAGTTCATGTTGGATGAGTTTTTCGTGTAGAGCTTCAAAGGAGATAGGGTTGTCTCGGGCTCGGGTGGAATCAATGACGGGTTTGAAGGTTTCATAGTCCAAACCTTTAAGGATGGTGTAGATTATGTCCTCGGAATCCATGAGTTTACCAAGAATGGCAAGCTTGTCGGTGTAGGTTTTGACGGCATTCATGTAATCGGAGATGGATAGTTGGTTTTTGGTGAGGTTTGCAAGGTTGTCTTTGATTTGAAGTATGTGGCCACGGGAGGGGTTGGCATAGGTGATTTTGAGGATGGTCCAAGCTTCGTGGGAGATTTTGGCTTGGTGAACAAGAGGAGCAATAGCGGGGTCTAGTGTTCCTATGAGGGTTCCTAGGATGAGGCGATCTTGGCGAGACCAAGTGATGGCTACCGGATTGGGAATGGTGGTGGTGGTGGTTGGTTTGGCCGGTTCATCATCCGTTTCAACGGTGGCAGGGGTGGTGGTGATGATGTCATCATCGGGTTTTGGGTGGGTGCCATCGACAAATTTCAAGAGGTCGAGGCCAAAAAGGATGGCGGTTATTTGGGATGCCCATGTGAGATAGGTTAAGGGGGTGAGGGTGCGGCAATAAGATAAGTTGACCAAAAAGAGGGGTTGGTCGGGTTGGGCAGCGTTTGTAATGGTGGAGGAGGCTCCGGCCATTACCATGGTGGGGGTGGGGCTGCCGAATTTTGACAGAGGTTTTAGAATTTTGGGACTTGAATCTTACCGCTCGATACCATGTAAGAATTGAGAAGCCTTAGCTTGTTTATTCACAATTGTGTTAATATATAGTTACAATGGATGAATCCTAATTATACAAGGATTGTAAAATCTCACTATAGAAGGAGAATAATATAGTTTCTTAATCTATGTGGATAATAATATATACCAAATATAAGAAGGAAAGGTAGATTAGAAAACTACAGCATATTTCCAAAATTGAGCAGGAGCTGGTGAAGGCCCGCGGCGGGCGCCTGGACTTGGGCCAGGCGGGCGCCTGGCGAGCAGATTCTGTGGCCGAGGGAACAGGCCTTGAGGCGGCCGCTTGAGGTGGTATGAGGCGTGTGCCTCAAGCACAGAAAGTTTAGCGTTGGTTTTCTTAGGCTGAGACGGGCACATGATTCTGACTGGGGCGGGCACCAGACACAGTGTCTTCAGTCTTGGATTTGTTCCCTTCCATAGCTTCACCCTTAATATTTTAATAGGCGAAGATACAAAACATGTAGACCTATATCATATACTTTGTCCTTCAACGGTATGCAAACCTAAATTTGGTATAAGTAACAATTTTGTGTGTTCCTTTGCTTAGTTCATTTTAATTTTTATAAATTGAGCTTTAATAATAATTTTATGAAAATATAATTATTCTAATTATGTAATTTTAAAAGTTGCTATTGATTCATCATTAAAAATATTATAAATCACAATTATTAGAATTGCATAGAAATAATTAGGCTTTAATAAAATTACAACCAAGGTTAGACTGAGCTGACTAAAAGAGTCAATGTGGGATAAACTTTTTGGCACGAATCTGTTACAAAATAAATAACTAAAAACATTTCAAATTTATTATCCGACAAAAGTGAGTTTTAAAGTTTTTTTTATCGAAGAATACTTTTTATCTTTTGCTTTCTTTTTAACATTTAATTATAGGCCTAATCTTTTGATAGTTCAGATCCTTCAATTCGTCCTAAATGCCCACATTGTGGCCCTTGTCCATAGAAACTTATTGCAGAAGTAATGCAGGTCACATGCATGGGATATAACCTTACATGAAAACACACATCCCACCAGAAATCTCAAATACGTAGAAATTGATGTGCTGCAATATTACACTATTGTTTTATACTTCGGTCCCGGTTATTTTTATTTTTCTTTTTCTTTTTAATATGCCCGTAATAATAAGGTTTTTAGTTTATTTTATTTTTAAAATGAACAACGAGGACGCACTTGTTACACTCATCATAACAACCTACTTACTATTCTCTTTCAAAAAAATTTTCTCATACTTTTCTTTTCTTATTCACGTTATTTACTTTTTCTTAATTTTTGTTATAGCGCTACAATGCAAAGATAACTGAAGTCGCCCAGATCCAAGCACATGGGTTCAATTCCATTAGCTTATCCAAACTTTACACAGTGATTCATGAAAAAGGAAAGCAAATCTACTTTTGATTTCACAAAGCAAAGGTGATGACACATATTTACACTTATCCTAGTCATTATCCAAATCCATGGAACTTTGAAAAAAATAAAAATAATAATAATAATAAAAATAAAATTAAACACTACTTTCTCATATTCAAAATATGGATACCTGATCAAAATCTGGGCTGGTACATGCATGAACATGAGTTAAAGCACATGCAACAATATTAAGAATTTTAAAGAAAAAAAGAGAGAGATAAAGTAAAAGGGTCTTTAATCCTTCTTTTCCTAGAGGAATAAAATTGGCTTTTGTGTCTTCTCCTTATATTTTTCAATGTCATATATATGAAGCCTATAAATATGTTCAATGGGACAAACTACATATGTTAACACAAACTAAGAAGACGAGAAGCGAGAGTCAGGGGGCCGAAAGGCATATATATAACTGTCGGATTATATGTATGTTAGGTTGAGAAAATGGCGGACATGCAAATAGTACCGGCGTGGAAGAATGTGGAGGCACAATATGTGGAGATGATGGTGCCTCTATATTCTCATGGTTGTGAGAGGAAAGTAAAGAAGGCCTTAGCTCATTTCAAAGGTATATGCACAACTTGGCATTTGATTGAAAGTGTCTTTGGAGCCGGAGTCGGAGGGGATTGAACCCCTAACCTTTCGTATAGAAGGGATATTGATGGTGCTATTCTAATTTGGAGTCTTATTAATAAAATGGGCCTAAAAGGTGGTTATTGTTTGAATAATCCCAGTCAAAGCCTATCTAAAAAAGTGCTAGTTTTTGTGCTATACTTATTTTATTGGTCCAATGGGCTGCATAGACTGATATAACTGCTCATTATCCCTTCTTTTTTTTTTTTTTTTTTTTTTTGTACATTTTATAATTTTGAATTTAATGTTGTATGAACAGGTATATACTCGGTAATTGTGGACTACACACAACAAAAGGTAACAGTGTGGGGAATATGCAACAAGTATGATGTGCTTGCCGCGATCAAAGGAAAGAGAAAAGGAGCTCGTTTTTGGAATTCAGAAGACAATCTGCAATTAGAATCTTCTCGGTCTGCGCCTTCTTCGCCGTCTTTTGCCTCCCCAAAACGCTTTACTGTCGATCCTTTGTCAATCATAAAAGGCCGGTGTCGATCTCTAAGCTGGAAATCATGGAAGAAGGTCTTTGTTAGGTCCTATTCCTTCTAAGATGAGGATTTATTAGAAATAAGAAAATATTTAGACCAAGAAGCAAGAACCCCAATTTCTAAAAATAAAAAATTCATAATGATATCTACAAATCTTATCATTTGACAAAATATAAATGCTGTGCCCAGGGGCGGATCTATAGTAGTGCCGGGTGTTGCCCAAAAAAAAAAAAATCAAAACGACGTCGTTTTGACCTGTTTTAAAGAACAGTTAACACCAAATGTTTCGCGCCTAGTGAAGCCTATTATATTTGTGCATGTAAAGTGGAGCCTAGTGAAGCCTATTATCTCTTATATATGTAAACATTTTGAATTTTAGTTTCGCACCATTTTTTTTTTTTTTAGTAAAAAACAGATAACACCAAAATATTTAGTGTAGATCCGTCGGAACGTGTGCTGCAATGTCGGAACGTGTGCTGCAATAAAAATAAAAACAGGGGGATTACTGCATAAATAAGTGTTACACGCTAACATCAAGGCTGAATTCACATAATAGATTATGATTACATGTTATCCATTTCCCTTATTATTTCGCTTAGTCGGTTGAAAATCAATATAATAATTGAAACTGTCATAATGTCCATTGATAAAGAATATGGGCAATATTAGAATTTTACAAAAATATGGATATAAATAAAGATTGCAATAAGTTATTGGTTGCTTCAATTGTGTATTCATTACATATTACGTATTAAACAAAACGCAAGCAAAATTATGTATCATTATTTTGTAAATCAAACTTTATGACTTTATAGTATTGTCCATAAATAATTGCAATGCAATTAGTTTAGGTGATATCATTGCGTGGCTGCATGGTTTTGGTAGCTGAGTTGGAACAGTAACCGTCCATTTAACACATTTTTTTCATTCACTATGTTTTTAACTTAATAATTATAATTCTCACTCCGTCCCACTTCAAAAGTCCACTTTCCCTTTTAGTCCGTCATAGACTAAGAGTCTCATTATATAATGACAAATTTTGAACAGTATTTCGGACATTTATACCCTTATAATGTAAATATATTTACAAAAAAACCATTCATTATGCCCTTATAATATACATATAATATATACTCCCTCCGTCCCACTCCACTGTGGACCTACTTTTTGGACACGAGAATTAAGAAAAAGTTGAAAAGAGAAATAGGTGGAGGAGGTGTTTGTGAGTATGAAAAATTAAATAGGAGAGAGAATGAGTGGGAGGAATAGTTAGGAGAGAGAATGTTGTGAGTGTAAAAGTAAAGTAGGAGAGAGAATGAGTTGGTGGAATAGTAAAGATTATTTGCCATTTTGGACAGTTCACACTAATGTGGGACGTCCCAAAAAGGAAATAAGTCCACACTGGAGTGGAACGGAGGGAGTATATTATATTTATAAATATAAATATATATTATATATTATATATATAAATATATACTCCCTCCGTCCCACGTGAATACAAACTTATTTCCTTTTTGGTCCGTCCCACGTGAATACAAACTGCCCAAAATGGAAATAAATTTATTATTTTATATTCACCCTACCCCACCCACTCATTCTCTCTCTTCATTTCCTACCACACAATTTATTCAACCAACTCCACTCATTCTCTCTCTTCATTTCCTACCACACATTTTCATTATCTTAATAATATTTCTTAATTATCGTGCCCGAAAAAATGGTTTGTAATAAGGTGGGACGGAGGGAGTATAATATAATATAATATAATATAATATAATATAATATAATATAATATAATATAATATAATATAATATAATATAATATAATATAATATAATATAATATAATATAATATAATATAATATAATATAATATAATATAATATAATATAATATAATATAATATAATGTGATATAATGTGATATAATATAATGTGATATAATGTGATATAATATAATATAATATAATGTGATATAATATAATATAATATAATATAATATAATATAATATAATATAATATAATATAATATAATATAATATGATGCTGCAGGAATTGTGCTTATCAATCTTCCTCCACGTGGCAGGACGAATCACCTGACTCCTTGACCTGAAATCAGAACCCACGACTAGCCGGATGTGTCTCCGGCGAAGACCCTCGGGCGTGAGAGTAAGAACACAGTTGTATAAAGCTCAAAATGTATTGAATAACTGAATTCCAATAGCAAAATGGCAGTTACCTTTCACCGTTTGGTAGTGACGAAGTATTTATAGACAAGAGTGATGTATTTTTGGGGTGGCGACATGTGCTCCGAGATTATAGCGGCAGTTACTTGGTCGTGGGAACGTGTCTATAACGGCCCCTGATTTGTAGGGATGTGGTTATGGGAATTGTTCAACCAAATACGCCGGCAAGTGTCAGGTCGTCACTTGTTGTCTAGGTCGAGGTCGCCATTCGAGGAATGGTCGACACGTCAGGTAGAGCATGGTTCGTGCAGAGTTGTAATATGGATTCGAAGTCGAACTAAGTTAAGTCGGGGCACGATGGGGCCGGGACCGTAGGCTTAGTCGGCCCGATCCTTGAGATGGGCTTTGGGCCCTGTTTTAGTTGGGTCAGCCTCATTGAGAATGTGAGAGTCAAAGCTGCCTGTGATTGGGCTTTACTCGTTTGGCCCAACTCGACACTTTTGATATGTTCATAATATAATATAATATAATATAATATAATATAATATAATATAATATAATATAATATAATATAATATAATATAATATAATATAATATAATATAATATAATATAATATAATATAATATAATATAATATAATATAATATAATATAATATAATATAATATAATATAATATAATATAATATAATATAATATAATATAATATAATATAATATAATATAATATATTATATATTATATATATAGCATATATATAATACTCCCTCTGTTTCAGTAAAGTTGTAACATTTTGCCATTTTCGACATTTCACTTAAGTTGTAACATTACCCAAAAAGGAAACTTTTTATTATTTTTATAATTCTCCACTCATTCTCTCTCTTCCTCACAACCACTCATTATTCTCCACTCATTCTCTCTCTTCCTCACAACCACTCATTATTCTCCACTCATTCTCTCTCTTCCTCACAACCACTCATTATTCCCCTTTCTTAATTTACGTGCTTCAACACAAATGTAACAACTTTCTTGGAACGGAGGGAGTATATATTATATATAAAAATATATTTAATATAATATATATAATATATATACTATATAATATAATATATATACTAATATATACTATACTCCCTCCGTTCCAGAAAAACTTACTCAGTTAATACGAACTCAGTTCAACCAAGTTCAACTTTGACCAAACTTTAATATCAATTTACTTATCATAATAAAAATCTAAAAATTGTTATCTATAAAATAACCAAATGATTTATCAATGGCAATTATTAAAATTTCATTAGAATGAATAGATTGATATTAAAGTTTGGTCAAAGTTGAACTCGATTGACTTGCTACTGTAACAAATGGGAAAGATAATATGGGACGGAGGGAGTATAATATATACTCCCTCCGTCCGCTTACAAAGTTCACACTTTCTATTTTGGGCGTCCGTTTACAAAGTTCACACTTTGTTTCTTTCCTAAAAAGGAAACCTTAAATCACTATTCTCT
The DNA here is from genome assembly GCA_022495995.1 of Adenophora triphylla var. japonica. Classification (NCBI taxonomy): domain Eukaryota; kingdom Viridiplantae; phylum Streptophyta; class Magnoliopsida; order Asterales; family Campanulaceae; genus Adenophora; species Adenophora triphylla. Next base: position 93,668 of record JAFEMH010000489.1, read on the forward strand.
CCACTCATTCTCTCTCCTACATTATTTTAATACTCACAAACCATTATAATTTACTATTCCCTCCACTCATTCTCTCTCCTATTTTATTTTCACACTCACAACACTTTCAATATAATACTTTCTCCTTAATCCCCGCGCAAACAGTAAGTGTGAACCATGGTCCTGGACGGAGGGAGTATATTAATATATACTCCCTCCGTCCCACCTCACTTGACACTTATTTCCATTTTGGGTCGTCCCAGCTCACTTGACACTTCCCAAAATAGCCTACTTTTTATAATTTTATATTCACTCTACCCCACCACTCATTCTCTCTCTTCATTTTTCATCACTCAATTTATTTAACTAACACTACTATTTATCCCACTCATTCTCTCTCTTCATTTTCTACCACACATTTTTTTTATTTTATTCTTTTTTCTTAGTTCCCGTGCCCACCTCAAGGGTGTCAAGTGAGGTGGGACGGAGGGAGTATAATATAATATATACTGTATATATCTATAGTATAAATGGTAGTTTGTACTTGCTACAGTTAAATGAACAGTACCAATGGCCAAATTTTTCATTTTGTTCTCACTAAGTTGTTTCTTTCCCATTTTGCCCTTAAAAAAAATTTAAATTAAAAAAAAAAAAGATTAATTAAAAAAAAACATGTGTCCTTGGACACGTGCTTGCTCTAGCTATATATATATATATATATATATATATATATATATATATATATATATAGGGTTTTGTTAGGATACCCTTAGTAGGAGTATCCTAACAAGTAGCCCAATTTTTTTGGACAAAAATGTCCCTTATTTCACAAAGCAAAAATATATGTGATGGGGGTAAATTGTAATTTCAAAATAAGGTTTTTTTTTTTTACAGAGAGCTCGTCACTTTCTCTCTCTCTCCTTTCTCACTTGGCCGGCGACAATGGGGCCTCCTCCGGCGACCTCTGCCCTCCCCACCTTCCGGCGACGCCTCCCACTCCGACCACCCCACCGACGACGACCCCTCCCCCACTCCGACCTCCCTCTTCCAGATCTATCCCCATTGTCGACCATTAATTTTGTCCGATCTCCCAGCCATCGTCTTCTCCGGCTCCGATCTCCCCGCCATCGTCTTCTCCGGCTCCGATCTCCCCGCCATCTTCTCCTTTTCAGTGCGACTTGGTTGTTGGAGAGAGAGCGAAACAGAGATCGGATGGAGGAGGCGAGAGATTGGGTTTGGGAGATGAACAAGTCGCCGGAAAAGGGGAATGGGAGGCGTCGCCGGAAGATGGGGAGGGCAGAGGTCGCCGTAAGGAGGGTCGCCGGAAGACGGGGGAGATGAACTGGGCACAGAAGACGGGGGAGATGAACTGGGCAATGGTTGATTTGGGGATAAAGGGAATTGGAGGAGATAAAAAAATGGGGCTTTTATTTTATATTTAAAAATTACTATCTTGCCCTCTGTTTTAAATTTTTTTCATGTACAAAGTGATGGGCATTTTTGTCCTAAAAAAATGGGCCACATGTTAGGATACTCCTATGGTGGGTATCCTAACAAAACCCTATATATATATATATATATATATATATATATATATATATATATATATATATATATATATATATATATATATATATAATACACACATTTTAGAAAACGAATTCTAAACAGATTGTCTAATTCAAAATTCAGTTTTCAGATGCTTCCTTTTAACACTTAATCAAATTTCAAAGGTGAAATCAAATTTCAGCCCTTAACACTTAAAAAAAAAACAAAAGCCACCTAAGAGTCAAAATGGAACAAAGTAATAGTCCATATCGAGATGGGATAGAGAGAGAGTGTAACTATTTTTTAATAGTAATAGGGAGAAGTAATGAAATGGATTTGTCAAGTTGATCTTTATAAAACAACTAGTAAAATAATAAAAGCTCGTGTTTGAGGACACGTGGTATTTTTTTAAATAAAAGTAAGGGTAAAATGGAAAAGGGACAACTTAGTGAGGATAAAATGAGAAAAAATACTATAGAATTCAAATTTTAGGAGAGAAAAGTTATTTTAAAAATTAAGAATAAAATTGAAAATAAAGAACTTTGATAGAATTTGAGGGGCAAAGCGGAAAAAATTAATTGGGTACTGTTCATAGAAATGTTTATGGCATGTGTCATTTATACTATAGATTAGTAAAAGTTCGTGTTCAAGGACACGTACCTTTTTTTTTTTAAGGGCAAAATGAGAAAGGAATAACTTAGTGAGAACAAAATGAAAAATTTAACACTTGAAACTGTTCATTGTACTGTAGCAATAGCAATAGCAATAGCAAGGAGGGATGTCATTTATTTATACTAAAGATAACCCCTCTCCTCTTCCCAATCTATTCATTATCTGAACATTCCCCAACTACCCATTTCGTATAGCTTTCATATTTCTTCAAACATAGAAGAGAGAGAGAGAGGAGAGAGGAGAGAGAGAGAGAAAAGATGATGAGGGTAGGGATGATAGTTGAGCTATTGGAAGAATACAGAATGGTAATGGCGATGGTGAGAGAACAATTATTTCTCCGACGCCGTTTGCGTACTGTTCAATTTCTCAGCAATTTCCCTTCTCCATCATCACACCTCACACCAGACTCTTCTTTGTTCTTCGTCTATTTTTGAATTTGTCTTTTATTTCAATCATTATTCGATTCAATTCACTTTTTTTTTTTTTTTTTTTTTTTTTTTTTTGTTTAGATTGGGAGAATTTTGTATATGAATTCAGTTTATGTATACAAGAAAAATTATTCCTTCATTGATAATTACAATTTTAATTGTAAAGCTCATTCTTCTACTACGGAATACTCCCTCCGTCCCACTATACTTGACACCCAAGTGGTGGGTTTAAAAACCAAGGAAAAAGAATAAAATAAAAAAAATGTGTAGTGGAAAATGAAGAGAGAGAATGAGTGGGGTAAATAGTAGTGTTGGTTGAATAAATGTGTGGTAGAAAATGAAGAGAGAGAATGAGTGGTGGGGTAGAGTGAATATAAAAATATAAAAACTTGGTTATTTTTTGAAGGTGTCAAGTATAGTGGGACGGCCCAAAATGGAAAGAAGTGTCAAGTATAGTGGGACGGAGGGAGTAATTACCGACTGACTTATGCGATGTAATATACTCCCTCCGTCCCACGTCATTGTGAACCATTTTTCCGGGCACAATAATTAAGAAATATTATTAAGATAATGAAAATGTGTGGTAGGAAATGAAGAGAGAGAATGAGTGGAGTTAATAGTAGGTTGGTTGAATAAATTGTATGGTAAAAAATGAAGAGAGAGAATGAGTGGGTGGGGTAGGGTGAATATAAAATAATAAATTTATTTTCATTTTGGGCAGTTTGCATTCACGTGGGACGGACCAAAATGGAAATAAGTTTTCATTCACGTGGGACGGAGGGAGTACGTTTGAGTGTCACCCTTTTAGGGGTGGCACGCAAATTAAGAAAAAAAGGGAGAAGAAAAAATGTTGTGAGTGTAATTTGAAAATAGGAGAGAGAATTAGTGGAGAAAATAGTGAATTTAAAAAGTGTTGTGAGTGTAGAGTAGAGAGAATTAGTGGAGGGAATAGTGGATGGGATAATAGAATATTAATAAAATATTTCATTTTTAGAAAAGGTGACACTTTAAACGAGATGTCATTTTGGGTAAAAAGTGACACTTGGAATGGGGCGGAGGGAGTACAATTTTTTTTTTAATTTGGTTGCATTATTATTTGAGTTAAAATTTAAAAATACATTGAATGAAAATAACACCTAAATTGTATTATTTGTAACGAGTTAAGAAAATCTATATATATATATATATATATATATATATATATATATATATATATATATATATATATATATATACTCCCTCCGTCTCGCTCGAAAAGCCACAAAATGAATCTCGCACGCAAATTAAGGAAAGTGATGTAGGAAAGAGAAAAAGTTTAAATGTTGTGAGTATGAAAAATTAAATAGGAGAGAGAATGAGTGGGAGGAATAGTTAGGAGAGAGAATGTTGTGAATGTAAAAGTAAAGTAGGAGAGAGAATGAGTGGGTGGAATAGTAATAAAAACTTTCCTTTTTGGGAAAGTGCCTTTTTAAATGGGACGCCCAAAATGGAAATTTGTGACTTTTCGGGCGGGACGGAGGGAGTATATATTAAAGTTGGTGAGGAGAGTTATGGCTTCGCCACGTGCACAAGTTTAGGCAAACTCTTGATTTTGGAGAAGCCACGTCATCACTATCCCAAAATCTATATAACTTTTGGTATTCTCCTTATTAGCTAATACTATTAGTTAATAATAATAGTTATTATATATGTTAACTATTACTATTAATAGTATTAGTTAACTATAATAGTTACTTTAGAAGTTAACTATTACTATTAATTGTATTAGTTAACTATAATAGTTACTATATATGTTAACTATTACTATTAATTGTATTAGTTAACTATAATAGTTACTATATAAGTTAACTATTACTATTAATAGTATTAGTTAACTATAATAGTTACTATACTCCCTCCGTCCCACCTTAGTGTAGACTTCTTTTCTTTTTCGTCCGTCCCACCTTAGTGTAGACTGCCAAAATTAGAAAGTTTTTTATTATTTTTTATTATCCCTACCCCACCCACTCATTCTCTCTCTTTATTTTTCACCATACAATTTATTCAACCAACCTACTATTCACTCTACTCATTCTCTCTCTTCATTTTCTACCACACATTTTCATTATCTTAATAATATTTCTTAGTTATTGTGTCCACCACCTTAGTCTACACTAAGGTAGGACGGAGGGAGTATATATTAACTATTACTATTAATAGTATTAGTTAACTATAATAATTACTTTATAAGTTAACTATTACTATTAAATATATTAGTTAACTATAATAGTTACTATATATGTTAACTATTATTATTAATAGTATTAGTTAACTATAATAGTTACTATATATGTTAACTATTACTATTAATTGTATTAGTTAACTATAATAGTTACTATATATGTTAACTATTACTATTAATAGTATTAGTTAACTATAATAGTTACTATATATGTTAACTATTACTATTAATAGTATTAGTTGACTATAATAGTTACTATATATGCTAACTATTATTATAAATAGTATTAATTTACTATAGGTTAAGTAATAGTATTATAGTTACAATATATGTTAACTATTACTATTAATAATATTAGTTAATCATAATAGTTACTACATATAAATCAAAGTAGGTTAAGGGTTGGAATCCCTATATTGTATTTAAAATGTTGTAATTTGAAAAGAAATAGGTCGTTAGTTTTTTCATTCACTTTATTAACGTCCATAAAAAATGTTGCATACTGACATAAATTATGACATCAAAAATAACTGACATAAAGTATGAACATCAAAAATAAAATAGCAAAAATTGCTACATTGTTAGTCACAATGCAATTCCTATTAAACTTATGTGCAACAAAGTTATTAAAATTGAGCACAATTTTTCTAACTTTATAAATGTTAATGTTTTGATTCATTTATAATATACTTATATTATAAAAAATAAATCATGATATTAGTAAATTAGCTTCCCGTGCGGAGCACGAATTACCTACTAGTAGTACATTATATTCATTATATTAATTATATTAAGCGGTCAATAACATAGCGTTGATCGTAAAAAATCCTGAATTCATTCGCCCTTCCTTTTATTATTGTACTCATTATAGAAATCTTTTTTTAAAAAAAAAAATTTCACTACTCACACACACACAGAAGCGCTTAGGAAATTCTAGGGAGAGAAAGCCTTCTCTCTAACTTTGGGGGAGATCGAACCCATGACCTCTAAGTTGAAAATCATGAGCTCTGGCCACCAGGCCAACGCCTGATGGTTCATTATAGAAATCTAATTGGATCATTCTTAGCAACTAGCAAGTTCTCCTTCATCAAATTTAAGCTGATTTGATGGTTAATTTTGGCCCTGAGATAGATTGATTTGACATTGAAAAAAAAACGGTTCTTTATTTATTTATTTATTATGGTCAAAATTTCATAAAAATGCATTTTTTTCAAATTTAGAAAAAAAAAATGTGTTTTTAGAAGACGTCGACTCTTCTCCTCGCTTGCGACGCCCAACTTCTGTACACTTGCGTAGAATCCGAAAGCCACCAGTCTTTTCCGGCAACTATTACTTCCTCCACCTATCCGTCTTAATATACATAAAATTTACGAATTTAACGAATAAAGTAACAATTAGGTTGAGAGGTTTACCTTATTGGTTCGGAATCAACGAACTGAACAATTAAATTGTAAAATTGAAATCGAAAATTGAGTTAATTATGCGATCGGATCGTTGCTCTGAATTACTGGAGATAGGAATTAAAGGGAGGTGACACCCGGCGCCACAATTAACCGGCTGAGATTGTCCGGCCTTTGTCGTCGTCTTCTACCTCACATTGTCACACGCCTTTTAAGAGTGCCAACAGTTCTAAATAATTGCCAGGGTTATGGTAGAAATGTACCAGTGCGTCTAAAAAAGTGTCAGTTAAAATCTCTCTTTGCCCAGAAACTCAGTGTCAGTGCATGTGTAACAAAGTGCCAGTGCATGTGTAACAAAGTGCCAGTGCCAGTGTAAAAAAATGTCAGTGTTAGTGTAATAAAGTGCCAGTGTTAGTGTATCAAAGTGCCGGTGTTAGTGTAAAACAAGTGCCAGTGTTAGTTTAACAAAGTGCCAGTGTTAGTGTAACCAAGTGCCAGTGTTAGTTTATAAACAGACACTTAATATACATGCACTGACACTTTTTTACACCGGCACTTTGTTAAACTGGCACTGACACTTTTTACACTGGAACTTTGTTACACATGCACTGGCACTTTGTTTACACTGGCACTTTGTTACACATGCACTGGCACTTTGTTACACATACACTGGCACTTTGTCATACTGGCATTTTGTTAAACTAGCACTGGCACAAACGGGAAAAACAAAACACGTTTTTCTAAGTGCCAGGAAAAACTATTTTTTTATAAGACCAACTCTTTATTATGTAATGTATTATTTTCTGACTCCAAAAATGTTCTATTTTCACTTTTATAATAATTGAATTTTGATTATAATTTTATAAAAATTTAATTAATCCTGTGCAATTCTAAAAATGAATATTGATAGTGATGCCGCAGGAAATGTGCTTATCAATCTTCGTCCACGTGGCAGGACCAATCACTTGACTCCTTGACCTGAAATCAGAACCCACGACTAGCCGGATTTGTCTCCGGCTTAGACCCTCGGGCGTGAGAGTAAGTACGGTATTTCGGAGAGCAAATAATGTATTGAACGGAGATATTCAAATAACAAAATTGCAGTTACCTCAAAATCGTTGTAGTGGTTATGTATTTATAGTTGCTTGATGAGGATGGTATTTTTGGTAGGACTGCATGAATCCCGTAATTTGAGGGACAGTTACATGTTTTGAGAACGTGTCTTGGACTGGCTCCTGATTTGTAGGGAACCAGTTATGGAAAGAAATAGCACGTGCGTCTGGACTCATTAGGTCGACGCTTGCTTGGCAGGTCGAGGTCGCCTGTTGGGGTTAGGTCGACCTGACTGATGGGTAGGGCTGGACCGCACCCGAAATAGAATCTGGATCGTAGAGTCGGACTAAGTTAGGTCGGGACCTGGTAGGTCGGACAATGAACTTAAGTCGTCTGATCAAGAAAATGGGCCTTGAGCCACGTAATAATTGGGCTGAACTCACTGAGAATGTGGTGGCAATAATTGCTTGAGGATTGGGCTTTACTCGCTTGGCACAGCTCGACACTTTTGGTATGTTCAGTGGCCCCCAACTTTCTGAGTTGACTTTGTCGACTAGGAAGTTAAGAAAATTTTGATGAAGATTGTCGTGACTCGCAGGTCGATACTCGCGCTGATGTTTAGTCGACCAAAGGTGACGTGGCTCAATCTTGGACGTTTACAACGAACGGCCAGATCTGGAGGAGCGCCGTATTTTGCAATCATTACTATTTTGATGTTTGGAAAACCTTCTTGGGAACTGTTTTTATCATTTAATTAGGAAAATAACTTTTGAATTTTTCTTTTTCCTCCTCAATTTCGAAAAATATAAATACCAAAGTCCTTCTCCTTATCGAACTTTTACTCTCTCCAAACTCTTGCATAACTCCGGCGAAGGCAGTGAAACGGCAACTGATTTAAATTGAACCCTCGTTTTCTGCAACAATTTCTTCTTGCGAAACAGATTAAGGTATTCCTCTCGTCTTCTTGCATTAGGGTTTCAATTTCTGCTTTGTTTTTGATTTCGCCAAGGCTAGAACCTTCAGTAGTGAGCCAGGAGCTTGGTATGGGTATTGCACTGTGAACCATCGAGTGTACAAACATATAAACGGAGAGTGAAGAGAGATGTCCTTGAATGAGTGTGCCTCCATCTTGACAAGGTGGGGGCTGAATTTTAGTGAAATAGGACTGCCCATAGGAGAAGACGTAGGTGAATTGATAATTGACGACTCAAATGTTGTCTCCTTTCATCTCTTCCATGAATTGCTTGACCACATATCACTATTTTATGTTAGGGATGCAAGTAAACCCTCCTTCCTTAGGAATAGGAAAGGTTTTCCAGGGGAGTCTAGGTCGCCCCTAGGTAGGTCGCCTGATTGTGATCATAGGTCTGACTCCCCTGCTTCCTCTTCTTCTTGTACAGATATGGCAGCTCAGGAAGGAGCTACAGCATCTACCTCCTCCGGTCCCCGGATTGTGAATGCATTTGACTCTTTGGCTGTACCGGGGAGGAATGAAAGAGGCTATGTCCCTCAAAAACCAATGAGAGGGAAGAAGAATTTAGAGTCTCGATATACCATGATATATGACTTTTGTGAGGTAAATAAGGACGAATTTAGGGTGACCATCCACAGTAAGAAGGATTTCATGGCTCGATTTGGTAGTACATTTACTAAGGATGCCACTAAGGTAGCTTTCTTCTACGGCCAATTCGAAGTTGGCTTGAGGTTGCCACTTGATCCTTTTATCAATGAATTCTTGGAGTGTACGGATGCTTTGCCCCTCCAGCTGGGAGCTAACACTTGCAGGGTCCTGGTGTGCTTTGCCATGGTCTGTAGGCTTCTTGGATATGAGCCTTGTATGAGGGTCTTTAAAGAATTCTTCAGTGTTAAGTTTGGTAAAACTGATATGGGAATCAGCACCCCATCTAAACCCAACTCCCCCAAACTGTTTATGAACCATCCCAGCAAGGCGAGTGGGTGGAACTCCCATGTTATAGTAGTGGAGAGTAGATTATAGGATGGGAATTTCCTCTACCCAACGCTGAAACAGAGGTTATAGAAGAGGAGAACTATTGGGAGCCACATTGGCACTTTGATCTGTATAAGAGACTATGCCAGTTGGCTGATAGAGGACCTATTAGTTGGGAACGCCTGGGGACCACCAAGTACAATTACATCCAAGCTGGGATAATGGCTGGTGAGGGAGAAGTGCAGCCTCTGGTCCCTGTTGATAGGGGCACGATATATCCTGATTGGGTCACCCACGCTTTGGGTAGATTCGAGGAGAAGTGCCAATTTTGCCAAAGGACTGCCAATTACTGTAAGGACAATGGGGAGCATGTTGGTGGTAAGAGTTTACTCGTCTTTAATTCTTTACTCGCCCATTATTTGCTTGTATGTAGAACTGGTAGCTCGTACATAGAAATAATTTGACTTGTATGTGTAACTCTTAGCTCGTCAATTGTTTAGCTCGCATGTAGAATAGTTAGCTCGTACATAGAACTCGCAGCTCATATGTGGAACTCTCATCTGTCGATCTAACCTTTTGTTGTCTTGGTTTTGGTGCAGTTCTGACCCATGAACAAGAAGTGAATATGGTACGCATAGTTGGTGTGTCAGACAAGAAGAAAGCTAAGAAAGCTCATGGTGCCGCCAATGCTCGAGCTAACAGAGAGAGAGAAGCTGAGAGACGGAATAACTTGATGTCTAAAGATAATGCTGGGATAGTTCCAATGGAGGAGATTGGGTTAGAGGATCCTTTGGAGAGTAGTAGCCAAGCTCGGGGAGCAGCTGAAGAGGGTAATGAGTCTAATAGGTCGGTTAGACCAAGCTCGAGCTTCGATCCAAACCTTGAATCTAATGTCGCAACCTCTGAACAAGGGGCTACTGGGGTAAGCCCTCTGAATGTGGTGAATGTTGATGACGATGCCATTGATGAGGAGGATGATCGTCCTTTGAGCTCGAAGAAGAGGTCGGGGGTGAATAAGGGTAAAACCGTCTCTTCCAGCCAACTTCCTCCCCCAATCTCCTCTCCTCCTAGCCAAGAATCCATTGATGCTCGAATAAATAAGCTAAGTGATGTGCCTCCTCTCAGCGGGGTAAACAGTATGAGTCGCCGTTATCCCGAGCTGAGCCTTGGTCAAGTTGTGGTCAGGAGGGCAATAGACGTCGACTTACTGGCCCATTTTACTGATAAGGGGATGACCCCAGAAGAATTTTCTGCTCGATCTGGCTTGGTGCAGAGTGAGGTAAGCTTTTGTTCTCTCTATCTGTTTAATAGCTTATTCTTTGAGGTCGTCACTTTATTTTCTGAATCTTTGTATAGCTAACACTTTAATTTCTTTAATTCAGTCCCTTACCATGGTGGAGCAAGCCAAGAGCTCTTGGAGGGCATCTATTGAGAGGGAGAGGCAGGCTATCAGCCAATACTTCAAGAAGTCTCAAGAATTGTCTGAGCTAAGAGAGAAATACAATGACCTGGATAACTCCTTTGACGCCCTGGAGATGGTTAAACAGAAAGCCTTGGCGGACAAGGACAAAGCTTTAGAAGACCTTGAAGCTGCAAAGACCAAGCTTGACGAGGTGAAGGCAGAGAGGGATGCTGAGCGTCTGGCTCATGAGGCGACTAAGAAAGAACTGGCGACCATCACCCAGGTCCTTAAAGAGAGGGATTCATTCCTGACAGAGCTGAATGAGGAGCACAATGCAGCTAGGGCCAAATGGAAGGAGAAGCTTCAAACCGCTTCTAAGGCAGCTGTTGAGAAGTTTAACGATGGGGACGATTACTACAATGCCACAGTTGATAAGGCGAAGGATTTTCTCGACGTGGGTAAGCGCCACATAGCCCGTCGAGCTCTAGTTGACCCCACCTCTGAAGTCTCTCTTGAACAACTGACTCGCTGGGCATCTGAACCTCAATATGATATGGATGCTCGCGGTGGTCACTCGATCGTTCCTTACACTGATAACGACTTGGCCTTCATTGCTCAGCAGGATCAGGAAGAGGCTTGTGAACCGTGGGTAGCTCCAACTTTAGCTCCTAGAAATTTCAATGTGCTCCTTCAGGAGATTGAAGACACGGAAGATATGGAGGAGGATGACTTTGCCTTTGAGGGCGACACTCCTCAACATGGCTTCTCGGAATCAGGCAAACTCATCGGCCCCCAGCAGCAAGAAGGGGATGCAGAAGATCGAGCTACCACCAGCGACCCAAATGTCTCCGCTCCAGCTGTCTGATTTAATTTAACTTGGTGTGTAATGAAACAAGTCCCAAAACAATTTTATTTCTTGTCTTGTAACTTTATGGATGCCTTAGCCCAGCTTTTTGGGAGGCACATTAACTCGTAACTTTTATTTGCTTAAGTTCTGGCCCGTTTGGGGGGACTTAGTCCTTTTTAATCGCAGCTGACTTTTGCTTGAATCTGTTTTTCTTTGATCCGACCAGCTGTCTTGAATGTCGAGCTAGATTTTAATAGACCTGATGAGTTGCTATAGGCTTTTAGTCGGACTGATTTTTGATAATTCAATCGACTTTGAACTTGTATAATTTTTGCAAACGAGGTCGACTAAGGGTCGAACCTGTTTAAGATAGAGAAGCTGACCAAAGGTCGAGCTAATCTGCCCGAGGTCGACCTACATCTCGAACCCGTTAAATGGACGAAGCTGACTAAGAGTCAAGCTCGTTGGAACGGAGTCGACTAAAAGAAGGACTTGTTGAATGCACGGAGCTGATTAAGAATCGAGCTCGTTAGAACGAAGTCGACTAAGAGTCGGACTCATTGAAAGAATGGAGCTGATTAAGAATCGAGCTCGTTAGAATGAAGTCAACTAAGAGTCGAACTCATTGAATGAACGGAGCTGATTAAGAATCGAGCTCGTTAGAATGAAGTCGACTAAGAGTCGGACTTGTTTAATGAACGAAGCTGATTAAGAATCGAGCTTGTTAGAACGAGACTGATTAAGAATCGATTCAGTTTACATTAATGTAAAGTGCAACCCAATGTTGGGTTGAATAGAATAGCAACTCTTATTGAAGTAGAAGCGTGCTTACATCAAAAGTGGAGAGTTAAAACTAAAACTGAACTAATCCTTTAAGGTAAACTAGATAGCTGAACTAGAAGTAGTACTTGATAAGATGAGTAGCGTGCCATGAATGCTTCAACTCTTTACCTCCTGGGTGAGCAATCATGTAAGTTCCTTCTTTGATGACTCGAGTGACAATGTAGGGACCTTCCCAGTTGGGAGATAATTTGTTTTGTTGAATTCTCCTCCTTGTTGCTTCGATCTTTCTTAGCACATGGTCACCCACTTGGAATTATCTCATCTTCACCTTCTTGTCATGGTAACTCTTTGTCCTCTGCTTGTAGTTGACCATTCGTAAGTAGGCTGTGTCTCGCTTCTCGTCAATCAAATCCAAGTCGATCAATCTGTTGGTGTCGTTATGCTCTTGATCGAATAAAACCACTCTGGCTGTAGGAAATCGCAGCTCGGCTGGTGCCATGGCCTCTGATCCATATGTAAGAGTGAATGGGGTTTCCCCCGTAGGCCCCCGAGTGGTTGTGCGAACTGCCCAAAGAGCAAGGGGTAGTTCGTCCAACCAGTTACTACGTCGACCAACTAAGCCCGTCTTGAGTGAGGAGAGGACGAGCTTATTCGCTGCTTCAGCTTGCCCATTGCCTTGAGGATAGGCAACAGATGACTGCCAATGCTTTATCCCTACTCGATTCATTTCTCCTTCGAAAGCTCGGGAGAATTGTAGTCCGTTATCTGAGACGATGGCTCGAGGGATCCCAAATCGACACTAGATGAAGTCATGGATGAAATTGATGGCATTTTCTTCCGTGATTCTGGCCAAAGGTTTGGCTTCAACCTACTTTGTGAAATAATCAATAGCCACGATTACGTACTTGCAGTTTCCACGGGCGGGAGGGAAGGGTCCAATCTAGTCGACGCCCCACATATCAAACGACCAAGCAGCGATCACTGGAGTTTGCTCCGTTGTAGGCAGATGGGGTAAGTTGCAAACCTTTGACACTGGTCGCATTGCTGAACAAAGTCATGAGTGTTAGCTCTCATGTATGGCCAGTAATAACCCAACGTAATTAGCTTGTCAGCCAACGTTCTGGCCCCCGGGTGTCCACCGCAAACTCTGCTATGTACCTCGTGCATTAACTGAGTGATCTCTTGGGGGTGAATGCACTTCAACAATGGCCTAGTGTACGATCTTCTGAAGAGCTTGTCTCCTTGAATAACATATCTCGGAGACTTCTTTTTGATAGCTCGAGCTTTCTTCTCGTCCTCAGGGAGCTCGCCTGTGTCCAAGTATGCCATCATTTCCTCGATCCAACACTTTTCATAAACCCAATTTCTCAAGGGGTCTTCTACGCATTGAATTTTGACCCTTTCATATGCTGGATTCTCGAGGTAGGAGATAGGTTCTTCATGTGGCTCGTCTGTAGTGGCCAATTTCGAGAGCAGGTCGGCCAATTCATTGTCTTCTCGACCAATCCTCTGAATTTCCCAAAACTCCAAGTCTTTTATTAATTCCTTCACCAGGTCGCAGTACTTGATTAAAGTAGAGTTCAGCACCTCGTACTCCCCTCGTACCTGGTTGACTATCAGCTGGGAATCACAATATGCTATGATTTTGGTCGCTCCAAAGCACTTGGCGTACTCGATTGCTGCAACCAAAGCTTCGTACTCTGCCTGGTTATTGGAGGCCTCGAACTTGAACCTCGATGCTTCCTCATAGACCGTCCCAGATTCTGGCTCGATCAATACTATCCCAGCTCCACTAACATTCTTCATTGCTGACCCATCTGAGTACACCTTCTAGCAGTCATCTGGTAGACAAGTGACGGGTTGGGACTCTTGCTCCTTTCCCTTAGCTTTCCCCTTTTGAGCTCGCACCTCGCTATCTCCTTGGTGAATGTCAGCTCGACCAAGAAGTCTGCCAAGGCTTGAGCCTTCAATGCCTTTCGAGGTCGATACTCTTTGTCGAATTATGTGAGAGCAATTGACCAGTTGAGTAAACGACCTGAACTCTCCGGCTTGTGTAGAATCTTTCTTAAAGGTGCGTTTGTGAGCACAACAATAGGGTGCGCTAAAAAGTAAGCTCGCAACTTCCTCGAGGCTACGACTAAGGCATATGCAACTTTCTCTGCGTTGTAATATCTGCCTTCAACATAGAGCTTTGCTAACAAAATATACGGGCTTTTGAAGCCCTTCCTCTTCTCGAACCAACATCGCTGCCACTGACTGATCACCTACAGATAGATACACGAACAATGTCTCCCCCATAGTCGGGTTGCTCAGTAGAGGTGGAGTAGCGAGACATTCCTTTAGTTGTTGGAACGACGAATGAAATTCGGTCGTCCATTCAAAAATTTTTGCCCCCCTCAAAGATTTGAAGAAGGGGAGGGACCTTTCTGCTGACCTGGCTATGAAGCGACCTAGGGCTACTACCCTACCATTAAGTCGCTGCATCTCCTTGATACTGGTGGGCTCTTGCATGTCGACTAGAGCCTTGATCTTTTCTGGATTGGCCTCTATTCCTCGTTGTGACACCATAAAACCAAGGAATTTGCCAGCTGCTACCCCAAATACACATTTGCTCGGATTAAGCTTCATGTCGTTTGCTCGTAGGTTGGCGAACGTTTCCTTTAGGTCGACTACGTGACGTCCGACCTTTGTTTTGATGACCATATCGTCGACGTAAGCCTCCATGTTTCGGCCAATCTGTGAAGCAAAGACTTTGTTCACCATCCTTTGGTAGGTCGCACCTGCATTCTTTAACCCGAATGGCATCATATTGTAGCAGTAGATGCCTCCAGCGGCTTGAAATGCCGTCTTCACAATATCATCCTCATGCATCTTGATCTGATGATAGCCTGAATAGGCATCGAGAAAACTGAGAGTGGAATGTCCAGTAATTTAATCGACGAGCTTGTCAATTCGAGGTAGTGGATAGCTGTCTTTTGGGCAGGCCAGATTAAGGTTGGTGAAGTCGACGCACATTCTCCACTTGCCGTTGGATTTCTTCACCATGACCACATTGGCTAGCCAAGTGGTGTGAGTGGCCTCCTTTATGATACCTGCACTTAAGAGTTTTTGTACCTCAAGTTTTATGGCTTCCTCTTTGTCATGAGCAAAGCTTCTCAGTTTCTGTGCCTTGTGTTTCATGGTCGGGTTGACCTCCAGCCTATGAACAACAACCTCTTCTTTGATCCCTTTCATGTCTTCTACTCGCCAGGCAAAAACGTCGTTGCTTTCCTTGAGTAGCTCGATAATCTCCAATATTTCCTCAGGCGACAACTGCTTTCCAATCAGAATCTTTTGTTCAGGATAGGAAGGGTTTGTGATCACTACTTCCAACTCGTCCACAGCTTCTAGCTCCGGACCATCTCTAAATTGCAGGGTCTCGATGATGATCTCTCTAACCTTCTGTCTTTCCATGGCCCCCAAGTGTAGAGCTTCCTCGACAATCATGTCATCTAGTTCGTCTGCGATCTCACTGGTGGTGGCCCTCGAGTTATTGTCGACCTGGAAGCATAGCTCGCCTATGCAGACTTGGTCGACCATAACTGTATCTAGATCGACCATGGTGACTTCAGAGTGACGTGTCGACTCAATCATGACTTCGTCATGTGAGCGATAGGTCGACTCTTCCACGCTGGTGATTGTAGATAGTCTAGAAGTTGTGGTGACTGATTTTGACACCTTCAAGTATCCTTCAGCAGTTTCAATATCCAGTTCCCTCTTCTTCCTAGTTCGTAGGACATGGTCAAGGTATTCTCGAGCTGTGCTTCGTACACAGCCGACTCCAGCCAGCGTTGGGAACTTAACCCGCTGATGAGGGATTGAGGCCACCATTTCAAGCGCGACCTGACCAGGGATACCAAGAATTGCAGCATAATCACTATTCACATTGATGACAATAAATTTTACCTTAGAGATAGTCCTGTAAGGATGTTGGCCAATGTCAACATCCAACTCGTTCTGCCCTTTGGCATCGACCCGATGGTTGGTGAAGCCTTCCAATCTGCCATCTATCGCTCGAGCTGCTCATTTGAGAGACCCATCTCCTGAAATGTTTTGTAAAATAAAATATCCTTGCAGGCCCCCGTGTCTATCAAGAGTCTGCTCGTCATACACCCATCTATTAATCCTGGGATAACGAGAACCTGCTCTCTAGCTTCTACATTGGTTGCCAGCTCGTCCGGATAAAAACTAATCATCTCGTCTCTGACATAGCTCCTAGGGGGTACATGAGGTGCTTTGCTGAGCTGGAATATCTTGTGCTTGATGGCAGTGTTACTAGCTTGCTCCGTGATAACACCCAAGTTCAACCTAGGCTGCCTCGGCTCTGGGTGTCCACCCGCAACTCGCTCCCCACCACCTGCTTGAGGTCTCTTCACATATGCGTCGAGCCTTCCCTGGTCGACCCACCTCTGAATGATACGCTTTAAACTCATATAATCCTCCGTAGTATGACCCGTATCTTTGTGATACTCGCAGTATTTGTTGTTGTCCCTTCTGAACTTATTTGCTGGGTTCATAGGGGCAGGTGGGCCTAGCTCGACCGTATTCAGTATCTCGGTTCGACTCATCGTTAAGGGAGTGAAAGCTTCGGGCACTTTCTCAGTCGCCCTGGTTCTATTCTTGCCATTCTTGTTATTTCCCCCACTTTTGGCTGAGTCCTTCTTATCATCAGCGACCTCAACCTTGGGTCCTTTCCCATTTTTCTTCGCTTTTCTCTCCTCGGTCAATGCTACATTGTAGGCTTTCTCGAACAACTCTTGTCGAGTAGTCACAGTTTGAACTGTCAGCTCGTAATCCAAATCTGCAGAGGCAATTCCATTCCTAAAACAGTTGATTACCTCCCTATCTGTGAGGTCTTCCTCAATCTTGTCGACCATTTCCTTGAACTTGGTGTAGTAGCTCATTGAGCTTTCACTCTTTCCTTGCACCAAGTTGTTCAAGTCGGTGACTGTCATCTTACGAGCTCCTGCTGTCGAGAATCTATCCAGAAACTTTTTCCTCATATAAGACTAGGTCGAGATGTAACATGGTGCCAAGCCATTGAACCAAGTAAGAGCTGCTTCGGTTAGAGTGCTAGTAAGTGCCTTACACATCATGTCGTCCTCGTTGGAGACAAAGCACATAGTAGCCTCTAAGTGTTGTATATGGCTTCTGGCATTGGTTGCACCCGAATATTTCTCCAAGATGGGTAGTCTGAAACCTGGAGGAGGTCGACGATAAAGTAATTCTTTGGATAAGGGACGAAGAGCAAAATCATTTCGTTCGCCCTTTCCGGCATCCTCCTTCTTATCAGTCTCCCACTGTTCAAACTTTTTCTTCCATACTAGCCATTCCCTAGCATCTGGCTTGTCGTCCCTAGCATGGAAGACATCGTTTGACCTTTGCCTTTCTTCACGGTGGTGTTCCCTCCCCGAGTTAGCTCTGTACCTGTCACTCTTAGGAGGAGTTACCTCTCTACTTCTCCTATCCCTATGAGAGGGTGACCTTACTGATTGAATTGGCAACCTGCGCCTTTCCTCTCTAATAGGCGACCTGCGCCTATCATCTCTAAGCGGCGACCTGCGCCTGTCTCCTCTAACTGGCAACCTGCGCCTATCTCCCCTATGGGACTGCGACCTTTCAGTCCTGGCAGGCCTATTCCTCTCGGCCTCCCTTAGCCGTCTCAGCTCCGACTCAGCTTCCTGCTCCCGATTGGTGTTGAGGTGACTTCTCAAGTCGTCAGGTGGGACGGGTATGTGAGTTCGAATAAGAGGAACAATCTTTCTATCACCATACTGCTGGGCACTTCCACCTTGCCTAACACTCCTTTCACGTTGCCTGTTAGAAACCTGAGAGGGAGCTGCCCTCTCTGACCTCCTGTCAGTCTGCTCCGACTCCTCCTCCATCGCTATCAGCTCTGCTAGAATCTGAGCTCGCTCTAGCAGCATCTCCGTTTTGCTTAGGGGATTAGATGAGGGACCTGCCCTATCCTCTGTAGCCATTCATCTCGTGTGGCGTTTTGGAGGAGGCGGCGCTCCCTGCCCGTCTATAAGCCGCTTGTCTTTTCTCCTACCATCCGGCAAACCTCTGTCATCTGTAACATTGTTAGAGCGTGTCGCTCTAGCATGATGGCTAGGTGGAGGGGGGGAGGCAAATTGGCATTTCCAGCATTGGTATTAGCATTAGTGTTTCCTTCGTTGTGCTCGTCCGAGGCCTCAGAGACGTGTCCATTCTAAGTTACCATGGTTATAGGTTGAAAAAGCTTTTCGAGGTCAAGTATGCATGAGTTCCCGGCAATGGAACCAAACTGATGCTGCAGGAAATGTGCTTATCAATCTTCGTCCACGTGGCAGGACCAATCACTTGACTCCTTGACCTGAAATCAAAACTCAAGACTAGCCGAATTTGTCTCCGACTTAGACCCTCGAGCGTGAGAGTAAGTACGGTATTTCGGAGAGCAAATAATGTATTGAACGGAGATATTCAAATGACAAAATTGCAGTTACCTCAAAACCATTGTAGTGGTTATGTATTTATAGTTGCTTGATGAGGGTGGTATTTTTGGTAGGACTGCATGAATCCCATAATTTGAGGGAAAGTTACATGTTTTGAGAACGTGTCCTGGACTGGCTCCTGATTTGTAGGGAACTAGTTATGGAAAGAAATAGCACGTGCGCCTGGACTCATTAGGTCGACGCTTGCTTGGCAGGTCGAGGTCGCATGTTGGGATTAGGCCGACCTGACTGATGGGTAGGGCTGGACCTTACCCGAAATAGAATCTGGATCGTAGAGTCGGACTAAGTTAGGTCGGGACCTGGTAGATCGGACAATGAACTTAAGTCGACTGATCAAGAAAATAGGCCTTGAGCCACGTAATAATTGGGTCAAACCCACTGAGAATGTGGTGACAATAATTGCTTGAGGATTGGGCTTTACTCGCTTGGCCCAGCTCGACACTTTTGATATGTTCAGATAATATTTTTAATAGTGAATTATTAACAATTTTTTAAATTGCATATGTATAACTAGATTATCATAAAATTATAAAATTGCGGTCAAAATTTTATTTAATCAAAAAAAATTGAAGTCAAACAAACTTTTCAATACAATAAGTATACTCCCTCCGTCCCATTAATAACTTCACCTTTTGCCATTTTGGGTGTCCCATTTAAAGCTTCACCTTTCCTTTTTTGGCAAAGAATCTTTACTATTTCACCCACTCATTCTCTCTCCTATTTTACTATTACACTCACAACATTTTTCAAATTTACTATTTCCTCCGCTCATTCTCTCTCCTATTTTAATATTACACTCACAACATTTTCTTCACCCTTAATTTACGTGTCGAGCCAAAAAAGGTGAACTAATTATTGGGACGGAGGGAGTATCAAATATGGGATTGGACGGAGGCTATTAGAATTGGGCCATTATTTCAAATAAAATATGGATAAATGAAACTCGATACACCCCTGATGTAGCGTGCCTAGACAAGATTCCTGCTGGGGGGAGCGCCAGCTCCCAAGGAGAGGGAGCACCTGCTCCCAAGACACTAAATTCCGTAGTCAGTTTCTGCCATGGGGGAGCGCCCACTCCCAAGAAGTGGGAGCACCTGCTCCCAAAGTAGCTAAGTTCGACACTAGCTTCTGGAATAAGGGAGCGCTGGCTCCCAATAGGGGGAGCGCCTGCTCCCATGACGCAACAGCACGTGATTATTTCCTTTTCTGATTTTGTTTCCTTTTCTTTTCTTTTCCTTTGCTATTTGTTTTGTAATAGGATTAGTTGTTCCTTTTGATTTACTATCTAGATTAGGACTCTTAATTATGGTTGGAACTATAAAAGCTTTTGTAGGATTATTATTTTCTCAATTTTTGAAGAATAAACAATTTATTTTCTTCAAGGGTTCTTTCTTCTTTTTCTAAGAAGACTAAGTCATTCCTTGGCTTGAAACGTAATCTTATTCGTTTGATTATGAGGATTACGTCCTTTTGCGAGGAGTAATTCATATCTTTGTTCGTTGTTTGATTTTCAAGTTTTGATTGGTTAAAATTCTGCTGCGTTTTCTCTTGTTGTAGATCCGTTCTACATCAGTTGGTATCAAAGCCTGGTTGATTCTTGGACGATGGCTAACGACGGTACTGTTGACCTCCAGGCAACGTTAGCTGCCCTCGCCGCCAGCATGACGACTTTAAACACCAGCATGACGGCTTTGACCACTTCTATAGCGCGGATGGATGAACGTGCTGACACTCGCCATGATCAATTGTTGGAGGTTTTGAATCGTCGTAATAACAACATCGGAGGCGAATGAGTTGCTAGGGTTGAACCGGTCGCGGGAGCCATTGGCAACGAGGAGGTTCGTGCAGTTGCCCACCGTCCCAAAATAAGGGCGGATATTCCTAATTTTTCGGGCGAGTTAGGGATTGAGGATTTCACCGATTGGTTGGCTGAAGTAGAAAAGTTCTTCACGTTGATGCAGGTCGAGGAAGAGAGGAAGGTTCCATATATCGCCTATAAGTTGAAAGGGGGTGCTTCTGCATGGTGGACGAATCTGAATCGACAACGACAACATGAAAATCGATTACCCATTGATCGTTGGGATCTTATGAAGTATGAGCTGCAGAGGCAATATCTCCCTGAGGATCATGAGCAACAGCTGTACTTGAAACTTTTGGCTCTCAGGCAAGGGAATCGATCTGTCGATGAGTATACTAAGGATTTTTATTCCCAATCCGCTCGGGTGGACATGCGCGAAACGAATGAGAAACAGATTGCACGATTTATTAATGGTCTTCGCCTCCCTATTTGCAATCAAGTTGAGCTTTTCAGCTCTCATTCTCTCTCGGATGCTATTTCTAGAGCTCACAAGGTCGAGCGACAACAATCATCCTCTTCTTTCAGGCGTTTTGGTGATTCTTCTTCCGGGGGTACTTCGAGTAATGCAGTTTCAAGGGCTCCTTCGACTCATGACAAAGCACAGCCTATAGCACCTAAAGGAGCTCCAGAGGTCTGTGCACTCCCTGCCCCTGGTGGTAATTCTGCGACGGCAAAGAAGGATCTAGCTTTTGGGCATTCCGCCTCAAATCCTTATGCCAAGTCTTTCGATACAAAATGTTATCGCTACCAGGAAATAGGCCATACTTCTAATAATTGCCCCCAACCGAGGAGAGTTAATTTTGTTGAGCATGAGGTCGATGGGGAGGATGATGGTGGGGATGTCGAGGATGGAGAAGATTGCGAGGAGGTTTGGGATGACCCTAATGGTGATGTTGGGGAGGACGATAACCACCACTCCCTCGTGGTTAGTCGTCTTATGCTATCTACTCCTGTTGTCCCTGACGATCCTGAGCGCCACCGAATTTTTCGCACCAGAGGAATGATCAAGGATAAGAGGATAAGTGTTATCGTTGATAGCGGAAGTAGCGAGAATCTAGTAGCTCGGAGCTTGGTGCAGAATTTGAAGCTTCCGGTTCAGAATCACCCCACCCCATACTCTGTGGGTTGGATTAACGCAGCCGGCGCTATTAAGGTACATGAGCAATGTTGGGTTCCTTTTTCTATTGGTCGTTATAGTGACATGATTTTATGTGATATTGTTGATATGACTGCATGTGGGTTGTTATTGGGTAGACCATGGCAGTATGATCTTGATGTTATGCATACGGGTAGGACCAACATCCTTAACTTTAAGAAAGATGGTGCACATTTTCATTTACGTCCCCTGAAGGATGAGGGTTCACCTGCAGTGGAGAGGCCGACACCCATTATCTCCTTGTGCACTTCTTTTGAATTTATGGATGAACTTCATAATGCCCCTTGTGTATATGCGGTGGTTCATAAAGGTTTTGTGGGAGGTGTTAATGTGGTTCCTGTTTCTCTCCAATCCGTGTTTCATAAATATGAGTCTATCATGCCCGAGGAGTTGCCGCCTGGGTTACCTCCTCTGCGCAATATTCAACACAACATCGATTTGGTTCCGGGTGCTTCTCTTTCCAACCTTGCCCATTATCGTCTGAGCCCTGCTGAGCATGATATTTTGAAGGAAAAAGTGGATGATTTGTTGAAGAAAGGGTATATCCAAGAGAGCTTGAGTCCTTGTGCGGTGCCCGCTCTACTCGTACCCAAGAAAGACAGTACTTGGCGCATGTGTATTGATAGTCGTGCTATCAACAAGATTACTGTCAAGTATCGCTTTCCCATTCCTCGTCTAGATGATATGTTGGACATGCTTCGAGGTGCTAAAGTTTTCTCCAAAATTGATTTTCGGAGTGGTTACCATCAGGTTCGTGTACCGCTTTTAAGACGAAGGAGGGGTTGTATGAATGGTTGGTTATGCCTTTTGGCCTATCTAACGCTCCTAGTACCTTTATGCAGTTGATGAACCAAGTACTTAAGCCTTTCAACGGCAAATTCTTAGTTGTTTATTTTGATGACATCTTGATCTTTAGAAAGACTGAGGAGGAGCATGTCGGTCATGTTGAAGCAGTTTTACAGGCTTTGAAGGAGAATGAGCTCTACATCAACCTTAAGAAGAGTAGTTTTATGCTTCGACGATTACTATTCTTGGGGTATGTTGTTTCGGAGGATGGCATTCATGTGGATGAAGACAAAGTTCGTGCTATTCAGGATTGGCCTACTCCTACGAATGTTAGCGAGGTACGGAGCTTTCATGGTCTTGCTACTTTTTTTCATCGCTTTATTCGTAATTTTAGCACTATTATGGCTCCTATCACTGAATGTATGAAAAAAGGGAAATTCCTTTGGAGCGATGAGGCTTCTTCTGCCTTTTCCTTGATCAAGGAAAAATTGACTAGCGCTCCATTGTTAGTATTGCCGGATTTTACTAAACCCTTTGAGCTCGAGACGGATGCATCTGTTGTGGGCATTGGCACTGTTTTGACTCAAGGGAAACGCCCAGTTGCTTTTATGAGTCAGAAGTTAGAGGAGTCGAAGCGTAAGTGGACAGTGTATGAGCTTGAATTTTATGCAGTAGTTCAGGCAATCAAACATTGGGAGCAATACTTACTTCATCGTGAGTTTATTCTTCACACTGATCATGAGGCTTTGAAATATATGAATAGTCAGAAATCTTTGAACCGTATGCATGCTCGATGGGTGGCTTATTTACATCAGTTTACTTTTGTTATTCAACATAAAAGTGGACAAAGTAATAAAGTTGCAGACGCTTTGAGTCGTCGGGCTTGTTTGTTGGTGGCCATGCATAATGTTGTCGTGGGTTTTGAGTGTTTGAAGGATTTATATGCGACCGACCCAGATTTTGCGGCTGATTGGGCTCGATGTCAGGATGGTATTTTTCATGGATCGTTCTTACTTCAGGATGGGTATTTATTTTACTTGGATCGCTTGTGCATTCCTCATGGTTCAGTTCGGGAGAGTCTTATTCAGGAAATTCATAAAGATGGTCATTGTGGTAGAGACAAGACTGTTGAGTTGGTTACGAGGAAGTATTTTTGGCCCCACCTACGGAGGGATACTTATGCAGTTGTGAAAAAGTGCATGGTGTGTCAATTGAACAAGGGTCAAGCGCAGAATACGGGTTTGTATACTCCCCTACCTATTCCTGAGGGTCCTTGGGAGGATATTTCTATGGATTTTGTGCTTGGGTTACCTCGTACACAACATGGTAATGATTCAGTCTTTGTGGTGGTTGATCGTTTTTCGAAGATGGCACATTTTATCCCTTGTCGCAAAACTTCGGATGCTTATCATATTGCGGGGTTGTTCTTCAAGGAGGTAGTGCGTTTGCATGGAGTTCCCAAAACAATCACTTCTGATCGTGACACGAAGTTCTTGAGCCATTTTTGGCGCACTTTATGGGGCTTGCTTCGGATAGAATTACAGTTTAGTGGCTCTTTTCATCCTCAAACCGACGGACAAACAGAAGTGGTTATATTTTCTTCAAGGGTTCTTTCTTCTTTTCCTAAGAAGACTAAGTCATTCCTTGGCTTGAAACGTAATCTTATTCGTTTGATTACGAGGATTATGTCCTTTTGTGAGGAGTAATTCATATCTTTGTTCTTTGTTTGATTTTCAAGTTTTGATTGGTTAAAATTCTGCTGCGTTTTCTCTTGTTGTTGATCCGTTTGAGATAGTGTACCAACGGCCTCCATCCCATCCACTTGACTTGGTTCCTCTCCCCAAACTACCCGATTATAGCATTGCGGCGGAGCATATGGCGGAAAAGTTTGATGAGATTCAACGAGAGGTTGCTAAGAATATCGAGTCGTCCAATGCAAAGTATAAAGCCGATGCGGACAAGCATCGTCGGGTGAAGGTGTTTTCTGTTGGGGATTTAGTTATGGTGCATTTACGGAAGGAACGGTTTCCCCAAGGTACATATAGCAAGCTTCATCCGAAGAAGCTTGGCCCTTGCAAGATAGTGAAGAAGATCAATGACAACGCGTATGTCGTAGAGTTACCGGATGGGTGGAATATCTCTCCTACGTTCAATGTATCGAATTTAGCTGCGTATTTTCCTGATGATCCTCTTTATACGGACACGAATTTGGGGACAAATCCGTTTAAAGTGGGGGAGCATGATGTAGCGTGCCTAGACAAGATTCCTGCTGGGGGGAGCGCCAGCTCCCAAGGAGAGGGAGCACCTGCTCCCAAGACACTAAATTCCGTAGTTAGTTTCTGCCATGGGGGAGCACCCGCTCCCAAGAAGTGGGAGAACCTGCTCCCAAAGTAGCCAAGTTCGACACCATCTTCTGGAATAAGGGAGCGCTGGCTCCCAATAGGGGGGAGCGCCTGCTCCCATGACGCAACAGCACGTGATTATTTCCTTTTCTGATTTTGTTTCCTTTTCTTTTCCTTTGCTATTTGTTTTGTAATAGGATTAGTTGTTCCTTTTGATTTACTACCTAGATTAGGACTCTTAATTATGGTTGGAACTATAAAAGCTTTTGTAGGATTATTATTTTCTCAATTTTTGAAGAATAAACAATTTATTTTCTTCAAGAGTTCTTTCTTCTTTTCCTAAGAAGACTAAGTCATTTTTTGGCTTGAAACGTAATCTTATTCGTTTGATTACGAGGATTACGTCCTTTTGCGAGGAGTAATTCATATCTTTGTTCGTTGTTTGATTTTCAAGATTTGATTGGTTAAAATTCTGCTGCGTTTTCTCTGGTTGTAGATCCGTTCTACATCAACCCCTTTATATGCAGTTTGACATGATTATTGATTTTACATACTCTCTCCTCTCAGTCGAATGTACACTTATTTTCCTTTTGATCTGTCCTATTCGAGTGTGAACTGTCCAAAATGGAAGGAAATCTTCACTATTTACCTCACTCATTCTCTCCTATTTTACTTTTACACTCACAATATTCTCTCTCCTAACTATTCCTTCCACTCATTCTCTCTCCTATTTTACTTTTATACTCACAACATTCTCTCTCCACTTTTTCTCTCTCTTACTTTTTCTTAATCGGTGTGCTCAACATTTTGATTCACACTAGGCGGGAACGGAGGGAGTATGTATCATTAACACATCGACACGATCATCAATTAAAGCCCAATACAATAAACAAATTCATCATCTACTTACTTAAGCCAACACCTCTGATTTTATATTAGAATGTGGAACACAAAAATTTCACTATAAAAGGCATAACTGTAAAGTCGAGCGATCTTATCATATTAAAAACAACGAATTGAGCATATGATAATATACATAATTTATGTTTTACATTAGGCATAGTCCACCCAATGTCTGTTTCGAGTGCAAATTGAGTGAACTGGAGCTATTTATTGCAATGGGTTTTATTATGTGGTGTGGTGCCTTCAATAATTAATTGTTAGATATTTTTAGATATATTTTGCGGTTATTTTGTACTTCAATAATTAATTGTTAGATATTTTTAGATATATTTTGCGGTTATTTTGTACTCCCTTCCTCCCATTATTTTTTTTGCTAAATTTTCATTATTGTTTGCCTTATTTTATTTGATCAATTATAAATCCTCTACAAATTTATATCTTATTTATAGATTACATGTTGATTTATATTTTATATTTAACTAATCAATTAGACATGAATAGATTCTCATTTAATAACTAAGAAAGGGTATGATAAAAATTAAACAAAATATTTATTAAGATTTTTTAAATTATGTGTTTTTATTTTATAGTCAAACATAATGAAACGACGGGGTATTGAAAAGGCATTAAAGTCTAACATTGAAAAGGCAAGATTTTTATTTTTCTTTTTGAGTTAAAAGATCAAATTAATTGCATTCACAATGAGAAACAAGATGGCACTCCACGGATATCAAAGGCTCACCCCAAATATCAATAGTATGACAATCACTTAAAATACAAAAATGATCTTTTCAATCTAAATTTTGAAATGTACTAATTTCACTCTAAAAAATACTTGAACACTGCCTTAATCTGGCATTTAATTTAAGTAACAAAATTGTACTCCAAAAACTCTGTTTCATGGCTACAAATATAGCAACAAAAGCACGTTGGAAGATGTCCTACAACCCAAATAATTCCAAATCTCTATTTTATACTCTAACTAAATGTAGTAATTAAATAATAATGAGCCCTGTTTTCCATTTCAAAATATAATCTCACAAATTAAAGATAATTCAGGTCCCCTAAAACAATTGGACTTAACCTTTGGTCATTTAGTACTGCCAATGAATTGAGTAGGTCTTCGGAGAAACGCGTTTTTTCATAAGTTATAAAGAAACGTGTTTTTTAATATTCAGAACTACCAAATTGAATATCCAAAAACACACAATTGATCATGTTCAGAAACTATAAAATGAGTATCCAGAAACCTTCAAATGTATATCCAGAAACCATCAAATGAATATCCAGAAACATTCAAAATGAGTATCCAGAAACCTTCAAAATGAATATCCAGAAACTTTAAACTGGCAATCCAGAAATGTGTTAGGTGCATATCCAGAAGTATGTGAATGTATATCCAGAAATGTGTTAGGTGCATATCCAGAAATTGCTTATTGAAGGTTTCTGGATATTCAGAAACCTTCAAATGTATATCCAGAAACCATCAAATGAATATCCAAAAACATTTTGAAGGTTTCTGGATATTCATTTTGAAGGTTTCTGGATATTAAAAAATCCGTTTCTCCATACTGTATGGAAAAATGCGTTTCTTCTTAGATTTTACTCAATGAATTAAGGAAAATGATAAGGGGGCGTTTGGTTCGGTGGAAAAAAAGTGAAGAAATGGAATTGTCAATGGAATTGAATTCCTTAAGGAATTGGAATGGAAAAAAACTGGCCAACCCCCTCCGTTTGGTTGACACGGAATGGAATGGAATTGTCATTCAATTCCTTGGCAAATCATGTTTGGTTTGAAAATATAAATTATAGGAATGGAATGAAAGCATATAAAATGACCAATTTACCCTTTAAAAAAAAATTTGGAAGGGGGTGGGGGGTAGGTAGGGGTATGCAAAATGAGTAAAAAATTTTTTTTTTTCGTGGGGGTGGGGGAGGTGGGGGGTTGGGGGGTAGGGTGGGGGGTGGGGGTAGGGTGGGGGGAGGGTAGGCGAGAAAAAAAAATAAAAAAAAATTTTGTGGGGGTGGGGGGTAGGGGGTAGGGTGGGGGGGAGGGTAGGCAGAAAAAAAATAATTATTTTTTTGTGGGGGTGGGGGGGAGGGTAGGCAGAAAAAAAAATTAAAAAAAAAATTTCGTTGGGGGTGGGGGGGTAGGGGGGGGGGTGGGGGGTGGGGCATAGGGTGGAGGTGGGTGGGCCGGGTAGAAATTTGGGTAGGGGTAGGGGTGGGTAGGGTTTGGGGGTATTTTGGTCAAAAAAAATTTTTTTTTTCCATTGCCTGATGGAATTGAACTTTCCATCAATTTTGTGAAGGAAAGTTGAATTCCTTCATTTGAAGGAATTCAACTTTCCTTCGAATTTTTTTTTTTTAAAAGATTGAACCAAACAGAGGAAATGAATGGAAAAGAGGGAGTTTTCCATTCCTTTCCCCCACTTTCCTTTCAACCAAACGCCCCCTAAGAGTTTGGTATCTTGTCACATTAAGCCATTACTCATTACTCAATCATCTCTAAATAAACAATCAAAAATAAAATAAATTTCGCTTTTAATTAAAAACAAAATTTGAAAAATATAATTCTTTAATTTGAGGCATGGTAATCTATATCTATATATATATATAAAAAAGATAATAGTGTCTTTTGGTATGCTTAACATTCAAAAACAAGATTTTTCCTCTAAAATAGTGATAATTCTAAAAGCTATTGTTGAAAATTTTTTAATGTTGTCCTAATAAATATTTGGAAATAAAAGACTAAAATATATTGCAAAAGAATTGAGCTTATATTCAATTTAACAATATTTTTTTTTATCAATTATTTATCCTTATCGTCAACTTTTTTTTTTTTTTATTATTTTTAACATCAATATGGAATTTTTCACAAAAAAAAAAAAAAAAAACCATCAACATGGATACTTTTGGCATTATTTATTTAATTTTAAAAAATATACTTCTTTTGTCTCATTACAAACTACACACTTTTCTCACAGGACATCCCACTACAAACTACTCCCTTCGTCTAATTTGATTTAGGATTTTCTCTTACGACACAAGAATTAAGAAATATTAATACTCCCTTCGTCCCACACCAAGGTTCCTTGGTGTGGATTCACGCTTTTTAAGATTTTTTTTAAAGTGTGTAGAAAATTAGAGGTGAGAGAATGTAAAAATTAAATGTGGAATAGTGAATAGTAGTTAATGATTGATTTTTTTAAAGTGGGTAGAAGATTAGAGGAGAGAGAATGTAAAAGTTAAAAACATTTAATAGGAGAGAGAATGAGTGGGAGGAATAGTAAGTTAATGATTGATTTTTTTTGTAAATATGTTAACTTTATAAGGGTATAATGAATGATTTTTTTTTAAAATATATTAAATCATAAGGGTATAAATATATTCAAAACTTGTCATTTATGAAAGGAAACCTTGAAGTGAAACGGACCAAAAAAAAAAAGTAGGAACATTGAAGTGGGACAGGGGAGTATAATAAGAGTAGAGCATGAGTGTATGAGGTATTGTGAATAAAAAGGATAAACCCCGATGCGTCAAGCGCTCCCCGCCAAGCAGGGGTTGGGAGAGGGAACGCTCAAAATGGAAATTGATCCTAAGTCGGGTTTGACGGAGAGAGTATATACTTTTTAAAATGGAAATATTTTATTATTTTTATATTAATGGAACTCGAATATTATACTCAGAACAACAACTCATTTTCTCTCTTCAACCTCATTTTTCATACTCACAACACTCAATCCACAAGCATTTTTCCTTAATTTTTGACCAAATAGTAAGTGTGTATTTTATAATAGGATGGAGGGAGTAAAATCTACCTGAACTTTTTGTTGATCCCCCACATTATTATATAGATGAAATTTTATTATTTCATATTTATTTTATTTCTTATTATTTTATTTAATATTTTACAGGTTTTATTGATCCCCCACAGTATATAGATGAAAATATTAATACATAAAAGACTTTGCTAACTTTTCGATATCATGCACTTTTCGGCGAATGAGCCATTATTTCGTGTTGATTTAAGATTTATTTTTTAGAGAGTTTATTTCATTAAAAATTGGATAAATTGTTACATTAGTTTTAACTGTATTGTTAATTTTGATTTTTGTTTATTTAATTATATCAAAATTATACAACTTATAAAAAGAATCAAAGTCGATACAATTGTTGTCATAATAAGGTTACTAAATACGTTGACTAAGTTAGTAGATGATTTTGTTTTAATCATTACTACTTTGTTTCTTAAAAAACTACAATGTAAGAAATTTTTGTTTTAAAATTGTCTTTTTTATAAAAAGCTTTGTTATAAACGTTTTTACTAAATTTCTTTCACTATTTTTTTTTATCGTAAATAAAATGTTTAAAAGTGAATAATAAGAATATTTATATTCTTTTCCAAAAATAATACTTCAAATTCAAATGAATTGTTCCTTTATAATAAAAAATAAATGAATATCAAACTTTTGATTTTGGGATATTTAAAAATATTTATTTTAGCAAAGATGCATAAATACGCTTGCTATTCTAAATTTTTAATTTTACAATTATATAATGAATAGTAAAATAACAAAGTAGTAAAATAAATCATTTAAGGAAAATATTTTAAAATAACAATTTCTATTGGAACAATCACTAAAGTTTCTCATATAACGAAATATGTGTATACAAAAAGCTTCCAAATTTATAATATTAATTTTGTTGGTTAAACTGGGTATTAGTTTTAACTTTTTATTATAAATTACAGAAAATTTTGGGGAAAACCTGTTTCTCCATAAGTTATAAAATATTATGTTTTTAAATATCTCGACTTGGTGTTTTAAAGCCTAAACTCACTGTTTTTAGGCCTAAACTCGCTATTTTATTTTCTAGCTTAAACTCACTGTTTTAACGCCTAAACTCACTATTTTATTTTCTAGGTATTTTAAGGCCTAAACTCAATGTTTTAAGGTCTAAACCCGATATTTTTAAGGATGAAAGTGGGCTTTTTATAACTTATGGAGAAACAGGTTTTCCTAAAACTTACTCTATAAATTATTTTCATTGTAAATTATTTTGGACTCATAATTAATACTCCCTCCGTCCCAGTCCAAAAGACACAAAATCAACCTGACACGGAAATTAAGAAAAGTGATGTATGAAAGAGAAAAAGTTTAAATGTTGTGAGTATGAAAAATTAAATAGGAGAGAAAATGAGTGGGAGGAATAGTTAGGAGAGAGAATGTTGTGAGTGTAAAAGTAAAGTAGGAGAGAGAATGAGTGAGTTGAATAGTAATAAAAACTTTCCTTTTTGAGACTGTGTCTTTTTAAATGGGACACCCAAAAAGGAAACTTGTGCTTTTTCGACTGGGAGGAGGGAGTATATTATAATTATATAACATCATTTAAACAAAATATGTTAATATAACAAAATTTTGCTTATACCATGCAACGCATGGGTGCAATACTAGTAGTATATAAAAAGATTGAACCGTTTATGCGAAATAGATACTTCCTCAATCTCATTACATGTTGGAAAATAGTGTGTTTTGAAGAAAATTATAGTTTATTTTTTAAAGGGTAATATTGTCAAATTACTGAATTGTTTATGAGTTTGTGTTCTATTCCATAAGAACAAAAAATCAAATATTTATTTATTCAAAATGATTGTTGGATTGATGAGATATGAATGCTCAAAATAAGTGGGTTGGAAAGGAAAAATTGAGTTATCCCACATTGAAAAGAAAATGAAGTAATCCCACATTGAATGAGATATAAATACTCAAAGTAAAAGAAATGTTGAGTTATCCCACATTGGAAAGAAAATGAACTTGTTGCTAGTATAAAGACTTGGGCACTAGAATAGTGTTCAAGATTATGTAGCATAGAGACTCTCTCGCGTACAGGAGGCAGTGCAAATCAAGTTTTCAATTTAGCTTGCGAGGTGCGGACATGAATATAACATCGGTTTTGTAAATCAAAATAAAGCCCGATCACAGCAGGTGACTCGCCCGAGCAAAGCCTGGACAAATTGGCTAGTTTCTGGACAGGTATGCTCGGTCGAGCACTGCTGGTGACTAACCCGAGCAAAGGCTGGGCAAATTGACTAGTTGCTGGATAGGTATGCTCGGCCGAGCAGTTCCTGAGCAATAATATCTTGTTTGATTTCAAATGTGCAACAGCCGAAAATTAAATTTCAAAAACTGAAACCGAAATATTAAATGGGTTTAATTTTCGAATTAATAGTGTTAATTTTTGGATTAATGGTAATATTTTCAGTTTTGATTTTTTGGTTCCTATAAGCTATAAAATGGAAACTCACAAACAAACAGTTGTCAATACACCTACACACCTAGACAAAGCAATCCTCCTCCATTTTCCCTTGCTGCATATTGTTATTCAAATCATTTGGCCTCCTTGCATACGTAGTCTAAAGAGGTGATACTGTCCAAGCACATTTCAGTTCGCCGGGATATTTAGGTGCAAAGTGCCCCCGGTTCGCACGTTCTATCATAGGATACAAACGTTCCACCAAAACTTAAGCACACTCGATGAGGGGACGAATATGTCTTAAGGAGACAGTGATTAGCATTGGGCTCGTGCAACAACTTCTATCCTTCTTTTGTATTTACAATTTATATTTTGTATTATTAATTTTCTGTAATATTCCTTCTGTACTTACAACACTACAAACTATACACTTATTATTGGATATGAAGATTAAAGAAAAATATTAGTGAAATAAGTGATGTGAGTATGAAAAGTGAGTTAGCTGAGAGAGAGAGAAAGTGAGTTAAATTTCTGAAATTGTAATTTGATAATTATTGTGAGTATTGGGTCTCATTTAATTAAAAAAAATTATAAAATTTTCATTTTTGCAAGTGTAGTTTGTAGTAAGTTGTACTTTTTTTTTTTGAATAAAACATTATTCATTCACTACTGGCAATTATAAATAGAAATGAGATGACTATTCAGAAAATTCGAAAGTTCAATCCAAATTGAAGAGTTGTCAATCTTATAGACATTATTAGATATTGAAAACGACCTAGGTACAAGCTAAATTCAGAAATCGTTATCACATCGTAACCACATATCATCTCATACAGATTTTCTCGAGTCTATCTTCCATCAAAACTCTTTTCTTACAATATTTTGAGTTGCGCAGATGCCTCTACAGGAGAATGTTGAACACGACCTTATATTGACCTTCAAAACTTCCATACACTAAAAAGATATCAATTTTATCACACCAATTATTAGTGCATCTAGGTTAGCGATAATTCGCCAACCGAGTCTCATAAACATCATATCATTCATCAAGTTTGAATACATAAATATAACATAGAATCTCAACAAATCGGAGAGAATACAATGATTCTCAACAAATGAAAATAATACAATGACTCTCAACAAACGGAAAGAAGGCGTGAGACAAAGAAGCATTAGTAACATAAATTTAGATTTCAATTTAGTAATTAGATAAAACCAAATTTGCAAATCTAAAAAACTAAATCCCAAATTTCACAATTATTAAATGATATATTGTCAATTAATAATCTATAATTATATAAAATATAATTATATAAAGGCTGAAGTGCAAAGCATTTTAGCACACCCCCCATTTTTTCGCTTAAACTAGAACCGAGACTAAATAGAGGCTAGGTTCATTACTCATTTACTAAACACACCCCCTTTAATAACCCGAAATGAAATTTGAAAAATCTGAGGGATATTAATCCCCCATCGTCTAGGAATTGAAATGCTAGAAAATGGAGTAGTATATATTGAGAGATCTTAGCATTTGAAAATCAATTGGGATATTAATCCCACATCGTCTAGAAAATGGAATAGTGTAAATTTTGGGGCCTTTGGCTCCTTAGTGAACACCAACTTTCTTGATGTATAAATTTTGGGGCCTTTGGCTCTTTAGTGAACATCAACTTTCTTAGTGTTGGGCGTGCCTAAATCATGCCTAAGGTGCCTAATCACCTCCAAATGGCTCCTTAACTAAGACTTTTCATAACTCCTTAATTTCTCAAGAAAGCTTTCCATTTAGTATATATTGAGAGGCCTTAACATTTGAAAATCAAATGAGATATTAATCCCACACGTCTAGAAATTGAAATGCTAGAAAATTGAGTAGTATATATTGAGAGGCCTTAGCATTTGAAAACCAAATTGGACATTAATCACACATCGTCTAAAAATTGAAATGCTAGAAAATTGAGTAGTATATATTGAGAGGCCTTAGCATTTGAAAATCAAATGAGATATTAATTCCATATTGTCTAGGAATTGAAATGCTAGAAATAGAAAATGAAGTAGTATATATTGAGAGACCTTAGCATAGTTCTAGGAAATGAAATAGTATAAATTTTGGGGCCTTTGGCTCCTTTGTGAACACCAGCTTTCTTGGCGTTGGGCGCGCCTATGTCACGCCTAGGGCGCGCCTATGTCACGCCTAGGGCGCCTAATCACCGCCAAATGACTCCTTAACTAAGACTTATCATAGCTCCTTAATTTTTCAAAAAAAGCTTGTCATTTCCGTTTCCCGCTCACAATCAGTTTTGGAATTGAAAACTTGATCGATTTTGGCATTTCACATTTATAAGATGAATAGGTCTCCGGAGAAACACGTTTCTCCATAAGTTATGGAGAAACGTGTTTCTGGATATCAGTCTCAAAGGTTCTGGATATCCAGAACCCTTTGATCATGATATCCAGAAGTTATGTTAGAATGGGACCAACACATACCAACTTTCAGGTCATGGCCTTCACTTTTTTCTGGATATACTTTTCACTGTTTTCTGGATATACTTTTCACTGGTTTCTGGATATAGATTTGGCCAAGGTCATGGTCAATACAAAGTTTCTGAATATCCTTTATCTTAATTTATGGATATACTTTTTAGTGATTTCTGGATATAGATTTGGCCAAGGCCATGGGCCAAGGTCATGGCCAATACAAAATTTCTGGATATCCTTTCAAAAGGTTCTGGATATTCAGAAACACGTTTCTCCATAAATTATGGAGAAACGCGTTTCTCCCTAGATTTTGGCTTTTTATATATAGAGTAGGTCTGCTGAGAAACGCGTTTCTCCATAACTATGGAGAAACGTGTTTTTAATAGCCAGAGGCCCAGAAGCTATGCGTTTGATAATCAGAAAAAATTTTCTGGATATCAGTCTCAAAGGGTTCTGGATATCCAGAAGCTTTGGAACGGATATCCAGAAGCCTTTGGGCGGATATCCAGAAAAAATAGATTTGAAGCCAAATCCAAGGCCAAGACCAGAAATTGCTTATTGAAGGTTTCGGATATCCGAAACCTTCAAATGTATATCCGAAACCATCAAATGAATATCCGAAACATTTTGAAAGTTTGGATATTCATTCGGGTTCTGATATCCGAAAACCTTCAAATGTATATTCAGAAACCATCAAATGAATATCCAGAAACATTTTGAAAGTTTCTGGATATCATTTTAAAGGTTTCTGGATATCACTTTCATAAGCTTCTGGATATCCAGAAGCCTTGGCCTGCATTGTCGCGCGACAAGTCGGGCCCCGTTTCTCCATAAGTTACGGAGAAACGCGTTTCTCCCCAGATTTTGTGTTATAAGATAGTGACTTGCTATAAAAAAGAGGGAAAATAAAAGAGATAGATGTGCGATGTGCTCTATGGAGATCAACTTCTCCTATTATTTCTGACTTTTTTTGAAATAATTTTTTATTCTTACGTTTAACGCACGAGTGTAGCACTAGCTGTATGTAGCTGTGATATAAAAGAGTAATTAAAGCAAAAATAGAAGAATCAAAATGATCAAGACGAATTGTTGAAGAAGAGGCCAGAAAGAGAGAAAGAGACGGTTTTCGATCTATTTACTTAGCCGTTCACGTCGCAACATTTTCAACTTCGTAAGTTGTACTTTGTGATTGCTAATAATATGCATGTTCATTAAAAAAAAAAAAAAAAAAAAAAACTATTCTAAATAATTGTGCTCAGTAGAGAAGTTATATATTTATTGCTTATTTAATGCATATTTTATAAATACCTATCGTACTTTATATGAAATTTAATAGCAAAGATGTATATATTTTTGTTATTTAATTTCTATTTTTTTTATTTAGCAAGCATATAATAAAATAAAATAAATGATAACAAATATTTAAGGTTTTTTTTTTTTTAATAGGTTTTAATTTTGAAATGAAGGAATTATTAATTATTCATAGTGATAAAATGCTACAAGAGTATTATACAATTTTACCGTTTAAATGTAAAAAAATTAAAATAATTTTCAAAAAAAAATTGAACATTTAAATCGGGACAGAGGAAGTAAGAGTTAAAGAGCCTTAATTCATTACACTATACTCCCTCCGTCCGCTTACAAAGTTCACACTTTCTATTTTGGGCGTCCGTTTACAAAGTTCACACTTTGTTTCTTTCCTAAAAAGGAAACCTTAAATCACTATTCTCTCCACTCATTCTCTCTCCTACATTATTTTAATACTCACAAACCATTATAATTTACTATTAACTCCACTCATTCTCTCTCCTATTTTATTTTCACACTCACAACACTTTCAATATAATACTCCCTCCTTAATTAACGTATAAACAGTAAGTGTGAACTTACTAGGCGGACGGAAGGATTACTAGGCGGACGGAAGGAGTATATATTCTCATAGAAAATGTTAAGGGTTTAATCTCAATCAATTGATAAATTTTAGTTGCTATCAACTTTTTATTAGATTAAGACATTTATTTATATTAGTATAAAAGAAAAAAAAAACCTCTTAAAAAATAAGGCAAGATACTGAATAGTGAATGACAATGGGTCTGAAACTACTTAAAAAAACTACAGGGTCCTCATTGCAATTATACGGAAATTTCTCAAAAGCCAAAAGACCCGATAATTCTAACTCATCTTTAACTTTGCGGAGAAGAGAGAGAAAAGCGACCGCCTCCGCTCGCTTCCCCCACCTGGCCTTCTCCGGCACTTTTCCCGGTAAGTTATCGCCGTTGATTCGTTTCCCTTTATACCGGTCATCTTTTCTAACAATTTCATGCATGTATACACACATATATATGCATATATGTAATTTTGCATCTGTATATCAATGCTGTATAAAGTCTTGTTATTTAATCTTGGTTACTTGATGATTATTCACCTCAAAATGTTCGATTTTGTGTATTTGACACTAGGTTTTGACTATAATTCTGATATGAACTGTTTTGAAATATGATCAGTGGACTTTTGGCTGTTTACACAAAGCAATGATGAGTTTAGGGTATGTGAGTAACGGAGGGTCTTCTTCATCGTCCTCAAATCTATCGCCTTTGGCTCCCCCTTTTACCGTTGACCGATCTAATTCAAAGCCCAATTCGAACCAGCTTTCACATTTTAGTGAGCCCCCTTATGCCCTAAATAATTGGTCATACCCCCATTCTTCACCTCCAAGATCTGATTTTGTTGTTGATTCTGTAAGAACCAGCTCCATGACTGCAGAAACTGATTACTCCTTCGTGGGTTCGGAGTCCGTCAATCCCCAGACTACTCGTTGGTCTCCTTCAAACCCTGTTTTGAAAGCCACTTCTGATTGGTCCGCTTTAAACCCCGTTAATTCGCAAACTGCTCATTGGTCTCCTATGAATCCTGGTGTTAAAAGCAGTTCAGTGTGGTCTGCTTCAAACCCTAACCCTAGTGGTGCTATTGATTCTTTGTCGTATCTCGGTGAAGCGAAACCGTACTATTCCCCTTATGTGGGCAGTGAGGATGTACCATTGGTGGCTCCTAATGAGCCTAGTTATGACTTGTTGTCTACTTCCGGTCTTTGCCCTCCTCTTGTTGATGGATCATCTCAAGTTGATTATACTCAAACCTTGTCCGGGTTGGAATATGCGCCCCAGTGGGAAGGCATTTGGAGCGGAGGAATGTCTGAAGCAAATCGAGGTAAACGGATGGAAGCTGATGACAGTTTCTTTTCATTAGAGTCCAACATGGCTGGTTCAGTTGTGTACAAGAATTATATGAAGCCAGGTACTGATCCTTTTTCATTTGAGAAGTTGGTTGCTTATCTTTACTTTATGTTGTTGTTTGTACTTTGTATCAATGTCACACACATTTTCACACCACACCACGTGTGATTTATCTATAATTTTCACAACTTTGATTCGCATTTAAATTTGCTTACTGGTATCAAATTCGTATGTTTTTCCTAGTGGATTTTGGGAAATAAACCTGCATTTTTAAGTCTTCAGAAATTACTTTGCTAAAGTCAACATATATGCCTGCCTGTTTAGTGTTTACTTGTTGTTAATGATATGCTGACAGTTGCATATGCGTGATTTCTCCCTAATAAGCATTGCCCATTTATTCTTCAGTGTTTTTTTTTTTTTTGGGCAATCAAGCCACTTTCAATTTGGAATCCGGAGTTTACACCCCTTTTGCAATTTAGGGCCAATACCATATTCTGTTATTCAAGGTCTATCGTCTATTTCATTTCAACCAAGAGTTCAGATCATTTTCTGTTACAATTAAAAGTTCTTACGTGACATTATATTTTTTCCCCTTGGGTGGGGGGGGTGTCATCATGTAGATGCCCTTGCAAATGAGAGTTTGAACAAAGGTCAAGAAGATTCTGCGTTGTCATCGGGAAACTACCCTGACTTTATTGGAAGAGAAAACCGAACTGGACACCCAGTTGCTGGGAAGTTGGACAGTAAATTACTTCCCGTGAAGACTCACAGCTACGCACCTGTTGACTTCTCAAATGCTCCAAGCTCGAGAGACTATTTAACATTTCCTGAAGCTCGTTTGCAGGGACCCACCGTAGAGCCCCTAAAAGAACCTTGGGCTTATCAAAATCCGTATACTATTTACGAGAAAAGATTTCAGATGTTTGATGCTGGCAAGACAGATATCACATCGGCAGCAAAAACTTCCCCTAGTGTTATTATAAAACCTCCAGCTGTCAGTACGACTGTGTCGGGACCTGGTAAAGGTTCTTCAAAGAAGGAAGTCAGTTCTCAAATTATAAGAAATGATCAGCACCCATTTGTCAGTCCATACGCAAGAAAAGAAGAGGGGTTGAGGTTGAACAATGTTCTTGGTAAAAGTGACTTGGATCATGGATCTAAAGCAAGATCTGGATTTCAACTTCCCGATATAAATATCCCTGATATTGAAAGCATTGAGACTGTAAAGTCTGAGGATTCTCCTTGTTGGAAAGGAGCGGGACCTGCTTATTTCGTTTCTCCATTTGCAAATATTGATGATGCAACTCTTCAGCTTCCTACGAAGAAGCTGCAAGCAAGTGATGGGATGATTTTTCGTGCAACTTCTATAAACCATCCCAGTAGCAGTTCTTCAAAAGTCCCGTCTGGAGAATTATGTGAAAAAACCATGCCAAATGAGAATGTGTGTGAAGATAATGGTTTTGTAGTTTCTCCAAAGAAAACCGCAGCTGTGAAATCCCGCAATAGCACTGGACATGGTTTGTTGAGCGAGTCAAATATCGATTTTGAATCCAAGTTTTCTCATACTCAGCTTCCGAGTATCAAAGAGGATGCTTCACAGGTTGGCACACTGGAACACGTGGTTCATACTAATAAAAGTGTTCCGATTTCTGATCAAGAAGATGCTGCTAGGCCTGCAACAATGAATGTTCAGTTACTGGTAAAATCGATGCACGACCTTTCAGCATTGCTTCTATTTCATTGTTCAAATGATGCGAACACTTTAA
Source organism: Adenophora triphylla var. japonica (assembly GCA_022495995.1). Lineage (NCBI taxonomy): Eukaryota > Viridiplantae > Streptophyta > Magnoliopsida > Asterales > Campanulaceae > Adenophora > Adenophora triphylla. The sequence continues at coordinate 133,256 of JAFEMH010000489.1, forward strand.
AGGAAAAAGACCTTTTGGCCCTTGACCATGTTATCAGCAATCTTGATGCGTGCTTGTCAAGAAAGATTGTACAAGTCACTTCAAAGCAAGATTCAGTGTTTCCCCAGCTTGGCAATTCTAACGAGGTACACACGTCATGTGTAATTCTGATTGCTAAGCATTATAAAAGAGATGGAGGTGGTTTTATATTTTAATTAATACAAGTGAGAATGTTATTTCCAGGGTGCCTACGCAGGCATTTCTCAGGTAACAAATGAAGCATGTGCAAGTTCTCATGGACGGGTCAATGCTCATTGTGCTAGTGATGAGAAAGGGAATCACTATCTTACCGGTAACAAATTTGAGAACCTACAGGGGTTACTATCTTTACGAGATGATGGAGATGTCTCAAAGGAACATAATATGGTCCAGGTATACCATATTTTCTCATGCTGATCTGTAGGTTTTTGTAGTTTTTTTGAACTTTGATGATGATGGGCCTCCCCCAGGGTGCTAAGCCATTCTGACATTGCCTCCTACGCCGCCACTTTCTGCTTCTCCTGATCTCTTTCTTCCATCCTTTCCTTTTTTATTTATTTTTTTTTTTTTTGATGTTTTGAAGTTTGATGGTCAAATTGATGATACCAAAATAGTATGATGGTCAAAAATTTAGTTTACTCATATTATTAACAAGGTTCTAAAAAGCGCTAGGCGTATGCTAGGCGGTGGAGTCGGGCCTAGCGCCCAGGGGCCTAGGCGGGGCCGAGAAATTAGACAAATTTTGCATATTTTCCATATAAAATGAACTTTCAGTTTCAATGTTAACAACAAGAAAAACATAAGTCAACAACAGTATAACATTTTTTTAGTAATACAATACAAATTTGAATCATTTGAACAATTTGGATCAATGTAGTCTAGGCCCTGTTTAAATGAGGCCCACTGCTGCAGCCCAAACACCCCCTTTTATTTTTAGGTTTTCAACCCCTCCCTTCCATATATATACTACCCTTCTAAATTGAAACCTAACCAACCCACACAATCCGCCGCCCAAACTCTCTCACTTCTCTCCCGCTGCTTTCTCTCTCTACACGGCTACCATCAAGTTCAAGCTTCTCCAATCTCCACCTCAGGCCATCTCTTCTTCACCAACAACCACTCTTAACTCTCCAAACCTATCTGCCACAACCACGAACTCCTTTGTTCATCTCTCTCTCTCTCTAGCCTTGACGCCTTTCCTTTTTTTCCCTTCATTTTTGTTTTTTTCCCTTCATTTTTGCTTCCGGTAGGAGCCCCTCTCCACCACCTCCTATTCTCCTTTGCGAACTACCCGCCAAGGCACGATAAGCCCGCCTAGGCGCCGACGACACCGCCCAATCGTCCGACTAGCGAAGGTCCGTCTACTTTTTCCGATTTGTACAAAGGCGCGGCGTTAAACCACCGCCGAGCGCCTAGGCGCCGCCTAGTCGGCTGCCTAGACCGCGTTTTAGAACACTGATTATTAATGAGAAAAGTATTCTATTTTGAGGCAACAATTATCTCTTGGCTGGTCTCTCTCTCTCTCTCTCTCTCTCTTTTTTTTTTTGTGTGTGTGTCTGTGTGTGGAGGTGTTAACTGCATAGTAGTTTTTGAATGAAAATTCATGTATCACACATTTTGTCTGACCTTGGTCATTGATCGAAATTGGAGCAGGCAATAAAAAAGATTCTTGACGAGAATCTAGAATGCGAGGTAGAATTTCAATCACAGACTCTAATGTATAAGAATCTATGGCTGGAGGCAGAAGCTGAGCTGTGTTCTGTCAGTTATAGAGCTCGTTTCGAGCGTATGAAGAGAGAGATGGAGAAATGCAAGTCTATAAAGACAAGAGGTAGAGTACGTGATTTCACCTCTATCCCTTGTTATGTTTGTGATCCCTTTTCCTTTTCCTGATTTTTACAGATATATCTAAAAACGATGTGGCTTCGGAGAAACTTTCAAGCCCCAAGATTTCTCCTGATCCAAACAGTACCCCGAAACTTAATCCAGAGGTTAATGTGTGTGTGATTCCATGCACCTCCATCCAAGACTCCCCTTTTTCATCAGACAATCGTGTGGACGATGCTGAAGCATCAGTCATGGCCAGATTCAATATCCTAAAACGTCGAGGCGAGCCAATTGCTGTTAGTGGGGAAGAGCAGCAAGAGTCTAAAGGTTTTGATCTTGCTTTGGGACCGCGTTTGCATCATCAAAATGTCACAGGTAATGAAGGAAATTACTTGTCTTTCACTGTTAATTCATTTCTGATTATGAAACTGTGAAAAAGTTTGCTGTGTGTGTGTGTTTCCACCAGAGGTTAATGTGGATCCTATTCCAAGCACGTCCGTCCGGGACTGCCCTGTTTCATCAAACAATCGTGTGGACGATGTCGAAACCTCAGTCATGGCCAGATTCAATATCCTAAAGCATCGAGGTGAGCCAATTGCTGTTAGCGGGGAAGAGCAGCAAGAATTCAAAAGCTTCAATGTTGCTGTGGGACCAGGCTTGCAATATCAAAATGCGACAGGTAATGAAGGATTTTCTTTTAATCATTCATGGTTGATTTTGATTATGAAACTGTGTTAAAGTTTGTTGTGTGTGTTTCTACCAGAGGTTAAGGTGGATGCAAATTCAAGCACCTTCCAGTACTCCCCTGTTTTCTCCTCAAACAGTCATTTAGAGGAAGCCGAAACTCCAGTCATGGCTAACATCCTAAAACGTCTAGGGGAGCCAATTGCTGGTAGCAGGGAAGAGCAGCAAGATATTAAAAGCTTTGATGTTGCTGTGGGACCCCGTTTGCGATATCACACTTCAGGTAATGAAGGAAATTGTTTACTCCCTCCGTCCCACTAAAAGTTACACTCTTTGGGTGTGCTACTAAAAATTACACTTTCTTAAAATAGAAATATTTCTTTATTTTATGGCACGCACGAGCATATTCACAACAACTACCCTTTACTATTCCCTACCCCACTTTCTCTCTCCTACCTCACTTTTCATACCCACACCACTTACACTTTTTGTTAATCTCCCTATCCAAAACAAAATTGTAACTTTCAGTGGGACGGAGGGAGTATTTTACATTGTTGATTCTGATTGGTATTGTTGCAGATGATTCGGCTGCAATGCTGTCTCGTGGAGCAAGTGGGGCGAGTTGGACGCAAAATCAGGTTGGCTCGGGTTGGTATAATTCTCCATACTCTTCATCGGATTGGGAACATGTATTGAAGGATGAGTTTGCTTGGAGAAGTGATGGAGTAGACTCTTAACTGGGAATTGTAATGGCTGTTGGAGGTATATAGTAATTCAGGCCGTTTTATTTTGGAAGGCCATAAAAATGTTTGACTGATCTGTATATTGTGTGTTATTTGAAGGTTACCCAAACTTGTATAAAGCTAACTAAATTTAAAACTTGTTCAAGGTTTTTGTGCTCTGATTTTGCTTTTGGTATGCTAGTAAGGGAGGGCTGTTTGTAGGGATCCGGGACCTCTGTTTTTATGGCTACATAAGCTGTGGGCGAGATGGATGGCGGGATGAATTTACATCTTGTAGGGCCATTCTTTCGCATCTCGATGAAACTAATTTAATCTTAGTTGTCCATTCTAGCTAGCTAACTAGCAATCTCGACCACATATTCAGCTCCGAAACAGAGGTTTCGGGCACTTGTTTCGAGGTTGTAGGTTTTTTTACATTGGCAAAAGATAAATTAGGTCATTAATTTATTTTTATTGTTTAAACCACATTATTTAACATTATATTTATTTTTTTATTTTTTGATGTCGATTAATCTAATTTGAATCAAATAGGACCACACGGCAGCTGACTAAGCTAGAACATTCGTAAGTTTTGGTTATCTAGGCTTATGTAGATAATTAGGACATAAATGCAGTAGCATTTATTGTTGTCAGACCTGGCAATCGGGTTGGGTTGAGTCGAATTGAAGCAGGTAACGGGTTGGGACAAGTAATACTTGTTACAACCTACTCCCTCCGTCCGCCTAGTAAGTTCACACTTACTGTTTACACGTTAATTAAGGAGGGAGTATTATATTGAAAGTGTTGTGAGTGTGAAAATAAAATAGGAGAGAGAATGAGTGAAGGAAATAGTAAATTATAATGGTTTGTGAGTATTAAAATAATGTAGGAGAGAGAATGAGTGAAGAGAATAGTGATTTAAGGTTTCCTTTTTAGGAAAGAAATAAAGTGTGAACTTTGTAAACGGACGCCCAAAATAGAAAGTGTGAACTTTGTAAGCGGACGGAGGAAGTATTTAATATACGGGTCAAATGAGGCAGTCAACAATTTGTTGACTGCCTTGTTAGCTTGAGGAATACATGTCATTATATTTGTCACTTTTGGACAGAATGTTTGATTCAAAATAATTATCGCTTTTGAGATAAAAAGCAATCAAATTTTTATTTTATCCCTTTATTATTGTTCCTTTATTATTTGAGTTATTGTGTGAAATAGTCTAAGAGAGAGAGAGAGGAACATTAAACAAGGGTAATTTTGACAATTTTATCATAAAGTTGGGGTAATAATTGTCTTTCTTGAAACATGTGAAAAGTCATACTAGTTATAGGCAACTATAGAAGATCTTGGAAATAAAGCTATCTTGATTCCCTCCCAACTCTGGATTTGCGGTGATTAAATAGATGGAACCAATTTGCGTAGGTTTGATTCATGGGGTTTGAATCGTTTCTATCACGCAAAATACAATTTCCGTACATGCCTCCATTTGTTTGTAAGTTATTACATAGATGGACCCACAAGCTGAATTGACATTAAGCCACAACTCACATCTCTTTCTATAAATTTCCAGTGTTCTGGGCATTCATAAATCAACAATTTCTTGTGTGTGTGTGTGAGTGAGTGAGAGAGAGAGAGAGAGAGAGAGAGAGAGAGAGAGAAAGAGAGATGTTGATACCAACAATAATTATGGTACTTGTGTTATGTATAGGTTCAAAAAATATCAAGGCAGAGCCTCTTCAAGTGGGATTCTATAGAAACAAATGTAATGTAGCTGAATCAATTGTAAAACAAGAGGTGACAAAAGCTTTCTTTAAGGACATGGGAATTGCACCTGCTCTTCTAAGACTGCATTTCCATGATTGCTTTGATATGGTAGCAAACATATACTATATATATACTCTCTCTCTCTCTCTCTCTCTCTCACGATTGAAATGTAAAAAACAGGGCTGCGATGGGTCAGTGTTGATAGATTCTAACGCGGATAATCTAGCAGAGAAGGATTCACCAGCTAATGTCATATCTTCCCAAGGTATTCAAGTCATAGAAAGTGCCAAGGCTAGGATTGAAGCTGTTTGCCCTGGAGTTGTATCTTGTGCAGATATCCTCTCATTCTCTGCTAGAGATTCTGTTGTCATTGTAAGCTCCTAGCTCTCAATACTACATGCACCAAAACCTTTACTCCATCTATAGTATAAATGAGGGAAGGTTGGCACTGTTTCATGAACAGTTCCATCCGCCAACTTTACCGTTTTGCCCCCACTATTTTGTCACTTTCCCATTTTGCCCTCCCTTTTTTAAAAAAAATTTTTTTTTTTTTTAAAAACACACACACATACCCTTCTCTCTCTCTCTCTCTCTCTCTCTCTCTCTCTCTCTCTCTCTTCATTCAGTTTGAATTTCAAAATGGAGGAACTATTTGGTCCCTCAAATTTTGCCAAAAAAAAAAAAAAAATTTAATTTAAAATTTTTTTTTAAAAAAAAAAAAATTAAAAAAAAAAAAAAAAAAAAATCAAAAACGTGGCCTTGGACACGGGCTTAGGCTAGTTATCTTATATGTTACTCTTTCACGTTAAAAAATACTCCCTCCGTCCCAGCCTAGTGTGAACCAAAATGTTGGACACACCGATTAAGGAAAAGTAAGAGAGAAAAAGTGGAGAGAGAATGTTGTGAGTGTAAAAGTAAAATAGGAGAGATAATGAGTGGAAGGAATAGTTAGGAGAGAGAATGTTGTGAGTATAAAAGTAAATAGGAGAGAGAATGAGTGGGGTAAATAGTGAAGATTCCCTTCCATTTTCCATTTTGGGCAGTTCACACTCGGCTGGGACGGACCAAAAGGGAAATAAGTGTACACTCGGCTGGGACGGAGGGAGTATATAAAAAAAATATTTTTGCGTAGTCGGGAGGACTTGGATGGGATGTACCAGCAGGTAGGCGAGACGGGAGGGTATCATTGGCTGCAGCCACCAGTGATATACCTTCTCCTTCCTTCAACTTGACTCAACTCACCTGGTCCTTTGCCAAAAAGGGGTTGTCACAGGAAGAAATGGTTGCACTCTCTGGTAATCACTACAAGACTACGTATACTAGTTATGAGCAATGCTAGGGGTGCAAAAAAATTCACAATATTTTAGTCACAAATATAGTTGACAAAAATTAATTGGTCCTTTGCCAAAAAGGGGTTGTCACAGGAAGAAATGGTTGCACTCTCTGGTAATCACTACAAGACTACGTATACTAGTTATGAGCAATGCTAGGGGTGCAAAAAAATTCACAATATTTTAGTCACAAATATAGTTGACAAAAATTAATTGAATGTTAGAATTAATAAATAGTGGAGCCTATCAACATCCAATCATTTCTTGACAACACTGTTTGTGAGCAAAATTTTGTGAGATTTTTTATGACTTGTATCACTAGTTACTACTTCACTAGACCAGAGTACAACTCTAGACCCCCCCCCCTTAAATGGTATACATATTACTTGCAGGGGCACATACAATAGGCCAATCACATTGCAGAGCATTCAGCAACAGATTGTACAACTTCAGCCCCACGCAAAGTCAAGACCCGAGCTTGAACCTGTTGTACGCGTTAAAACTTAAACTAGAATGCCCTAGAGGTCCAACAGGCAGTGTTGATCCAAATTTGGTTGTTCAGATGAACACAATCCCTGGCCTGTTTGAGAATAGCTATTACGCATCACTTCTGCACAACAAGGGATTGTTCACTTCAGACCAGACCCTAACAACTAGCCCGGATACACTTGCAAAGGTGATGGAGTTTGCATACAAGGGGTTAAATTGGCAGAGAAAGGATTTGGCGATGCAATGGTCAAAATGGGTCAGATTGAAGTTCTCACAGGAACTTCTGGGGAGATCAGAATTAACTGCAGGAAAATTAACTGATAATTGTTGCTTGAATGTAAAAAAAAAATCAATTTCTAAACCCTTATTTAATATATGAGAGAATAATATAATGTCATTATATTCCCATGTACCAAGATTAAACCTAATAACAAGTACAAGTCAGGAACAAGATTAAACCACCGACTCTACACTAATAACAGGTGATAACATACAGGAAAACAATTTAGATAAAACCTGCTTTCTTATGAAACTGATTAAAGTTAAACAAAGAGGACAAAAAACATAATGTTACTTCCCAATATGGGTAGGCAACAGTACCAAAGACAATTAAAATGAGCACATAAATTCCAAAACTTGTAGGCGTCTCACATAGTAACACATAGAAAGGAGACTACGAAAAAAAATCCTACCTAGGTGGTGAGCTCCATGATAGCACTCACAATGTCTCCGCTGTGAGTCTTAAGAGCTTTAACAGCCTTGCTCCTTGCAACACCTGCTTGTGTCATAACCAAATCAATGTCACGAGGCTCCACACCGGTTTCATCGATCTCTTCCTCTTCCTCATCTGCCTGCACAGCCGCTGCAGTAGAAGCGTCTGATTTGGCCATCACGGATCCCATGTCTGGCATCCTGAATTGCTGGGCAGCTTGAGTTTGCAGCTGAGAGCTCAAATCCTCTATCTTTGCCTCTCCAAATATGATATAGGTCTCGGAGTTAGGGCTCTTGAAGACATCAGGTTTTGAGATATAAAATAAGATCTGGAAAACCAAGAAATAACAATGTTAAAACATCTATCTTGTTCACTCCACGATAAATAATGCAGTGATACCGAAAACACAAGATATCTACACAAAAAATGCCATCAAATGATCAGAGAGCTGCTTACGTTTTTTGTCCTCTTAATGGTCACTCTACTAACTCCTGTAACAGGCTTCATTCCCAGCTTCAACATTGCCTTGCGACTCTTCTTTTCACTCCTGCTCTGCTTTGAACTTTCACTACCAGCTGTAGTACAGGAGTTTTCAGTCAATGCGATTAGATGCACAACATCAGCAACAGAATATATTACACTTAAAGACAACACGACAGTAAAGCGAGACAAGTCCTTTATGTATCAATTTTCAAGCATAAATTGAAAAGTATATACACCAATACAAGTGCATTAAGGAGGGCTGCAACTTCCTACAAGAATGCATATACACACACACACAAAAAAAAATCTAACTTGAAGAAATATACTTTCAAATCTAAGAAATTGAAATACACATTTTTACCTAAAAGAACAACAGAAACCGTATTCGATAAATGGCAGGGACATGTTCAACAAATGAAACTAATTGCTGGCACTCCAGGCCATCAATGACACAGAGCAAACAAGGAACTACACGTAGAGTAACATTACTGAACCTACAACGAGTGTGATAACAGCTTCATTTTTCACAAAAAACAAACAAAAGTGTACCTAAGACCCTCTACTTAAAATTCCATCCGTTCAGACAAACAGTTGACACTAAAAGTAAATCCTTTCTTAATCAAGCAATCCCATCCACAGAACAAATCAACTTTTCAGGTTTTAGTTGTTCCTAGAGATTATCATCTTCGGTATAGCTGGGCAAACCCCTTGATTAAAGAAATAAATATTTCAATTGATTTATAACTGTTAAGTTCATTTTCATCCTAAACAGGTTAAATGTCAGACAATCATTCAAAGAGTCGATTCAATATCGATACAAGAGAGCAAAAACATAAAACAATAACATGAGTCTTAGCACTACAATCCTAGTCATGAACAATTCACAATAAGAAAAATTAAATATTTTACAAAATCATACAGGACCCAAAATTGACATGTGAAATGATTCAAACGGTAACAGAAACGAACCCTGAAGAGCGTCGTCCTTGTCATCGTCGTCCTCGTCAGAGTCATCATCATCGTGGTCGTCCTCTTCCTTCACGTCCTCGACTACTGGCTCATCGTTCTGTAATAACGATTCAATCAATTAACCTACGACACAAGAAATGGATAAACAAAATAGAGAGTGAAAATGGAGTGGAAGAAAAACCTGAAGCTTCTTCTCGATCTCTGTTTCGTCAACTACGGGGCCTGGCATGGCTGCTATATCGAATTTCATAAGGCGGCGAGTAGATTTCAGCGGTGGTGTCGCGACTGACTGAGGAATGCCTTGTGGATAAAATTTTGTAAGCAGCAGGGAGAATGGGGGGAGGGGGTGTGTGTGTTATTCTAGGGTTCTTCTATTGTAATGGGCCAAAGTATCTCAAAGGCCCAATTCATTACGAAAGAAAAAATAAGACACCTTTCAACTTACACATTACTCCCTTCGACTCAGGAAATCCGTCACTTTTTACTCAAAATGACGTCCCGTTTGAAGCGTCACCTTTTCTAAAATGGAAATATTTTATTAATATTCTATTACACCCACTCACTATTCCTTTCACTCATTCTCTCTCCTAAAACACTATTACACTCACAACACTTTTTAAATTTACTATTTCCTCCACTAATTCTCTCTCCTCTTTTCAAATTACACTCACTAACATTTTTTCTTTCCACTTTTTTCTTTAATTTGCGTGCCGGACCTAAAATGGCGACACTTTTCTTGGGACGGAGGGAGTATTTTATTTTATTTTTTGCAAAACTACTTGGGCATATTGTAATTTAGTTACCTATGTTTGTGTCACTTTTGCAATTTAATTTCTAACATTGAAAAAGTTGTAATCCAATTCTTAACATTAATATTTTGTTGTTAATTGCCTAATTTGGTGTAAAAACTAACAAAATATTATTTTTTTTTACGAAATTCAAGTCATACGACATGCACATGACCTTTTAAGAGTAATAATGGTCATTTCACATTAATTTCAACCCCAATACCACACAACTACCACTATTAGCACCACCATCACCACCAGTCATTGCTTTATGTGTTTTTTATTTAATTTATATTTTTAAATCATTTTTTTTTTCATAAACCAAGAGCTATAAAGCTACATCATTTTGAGTTTAAAGAGAAATTAATTCCTTTTCGCCTTGTGAAATGATTAGCATGCTTATTAAAAAGTTATTTACATGACACGTAACTTTAATTATGTTAAAAACTATCAATTTATTAGTTTTAACACTAATTTGCAACAAAATGTCAATGTTAGGAATCGACTTGCAACTTATTCAATGTTGAGAACCAAATTACAAAACTGATACAAACATAGGTAACCGGATCACAATTTGCTCAAACTACTTTTTGGGTCACCCAACTTTAACACATTATTCACATAAGCCACCAAAGTTCCAACATATTCAACCTTATTACTCAACTATGACATGTCATTCAAATAGGCCACCAAAGGTCAAAAATATTCAATCTTGCCACTCAACTAATTAAAATTATGCAAATGAACCCAACAAATGAATGTCCATTAACTTTTTTCGTTAATTCATTCCAAAATCTATGTTATACCCCTCATAAAGTAAACATGAATTATATTTTTCAGTTTTAAATTGCTGGTTAAAATTTTAATTTATAAATAGTACATAAGCAATTTTAAGATTTTTTAAATCTAAACACGGAAATTGAACAAACAAAAATCAACTCAAAATCAATAAAATTTGAATAAATGTGAAATTTCAACTAAATTTTTAGGTTTTGACTGCCTAACGATTTTGTTCCTGTAAAATTTGCGAATTTATATCTATAACCAATAGTAGTTTTCTATAAATCAGCCTAGTCGACGCCTAGGCAATAGCAGAAAGCTGGTCAAATTAGGCGTTGAAGCCACTAGTCGACGATTAGGCGCTCTAGGTGTGGAATAGGATAGTGTGTACATATGTTATTAATTATTGGAAAATGAAATATAGGATATTGTGTTAATATGTTATTAATTATTGGAAAATAAAATATTTTGTTGCATACTCCCTCCGTCCCGCTACAAACTGCACTGTTTGACTTTTTGGTCAACTGAATCAATTTTTGACCATGATTTTATGAATATCTAGATATTTCTATGTAATTTTAAAAATTGTTATTGCTTCACCATTAAAAATACTATCAATAACAATTTTTAGAATTGCATAGAGATATTTAGATATTCATAAAATCATGGTCAAAAATTAATTTAGTTGACCAAAAAAGTCAAACAGTGCGATTTGTAGCGGGACATAGGGAGTATATGTTAAATTTATAACTAAGGGGGCGTTTGTTTTTTTATTTTAAGCCTTATTTGCCTCTTAACACTTATTTATTAAGAGGATTAGAGAAATAAGTGTGTTTGTTTTTTTTTTGAAATAAGGCTTGTTAGGCTCTTAAAGTCCTCTTAATTTTAAGAGGTTAAAATGTTCTTTGAATTGCCTCACGAAAGCCTCTGAAAGCCATTGTTTCATATTTGGTTTTGGGTAATTTTTTTTAAAGCTGTTTCTTGTTTCATAATGCATTTACGGTTTTTTTTTTTTTTTTTTTTAATTTTTTTAATTTTTTAACTGTTTCAGATAATGAATTCAGATACAAAATCAAACAACCTATCAAATTCAGAATTCAGTTTTCAGTTACTGCCTCTTAATCATTCAGCCATTTTCAGAACTGAAATCAGATTTCAGCACTTATCACTTAAAAAAAACAAAAACCCCCTAAGTGTTCGGCCCCGTCTAGGCGCTAGATCTGGCTCCGACATCTAGTGGTCGCCTAGCGATTTTTGGAATCTTGATCGATAGTCAATAAATTGTTTTTATATCATCCAATTTAAATTCTTAAATTATAATTTTTCTTAGTGTTTGTAATTTTATTGCATATACAATATTAATATATAGACTTTCTGTTGATTTTTCTTGTTCTTATATTTTAAAATAACAAAAGCTACGTTTCATATGTACTATTTAAAAAATATATTTGCAACCAATAATTCAAAATATCAATTCATTACTATTTTTATTAATGAGTAGAACAAAGATATTGGAACTAACTAATAAATAAAGTTGAAGAACATCAAATGAAGGATATAAAGGAGATTTTGAAACCAACTAACTAAAAAAGTTAATGATCATCCATTTGTTGGGCTCATTTGCATAGGTTTGGTTAATTGAGCGGCAAGGTTGAATATTTTTGAGCTTTGGTGGCCTATTTGGATGACATGGCATAGTTGAGTGGCAAGGTTGAATATTTGAGACTTTGATTGCCTATGTGAATAATGTGCTAAAGTTGGGTGGCTCAAATGATAATTTTGCCTTTTTCAAAAAAAAATAAAAAATAAAGAAAAAATTGCACTTCGCTACATTTCATAACTGATTGGTCAATTTTATTTTTAAATAAATTAAATATTTAAGAGACGGTTATTTTTCCCTTGCATTATTGTGTTATAAATGTTCTGTGAAGGTGAAATTGGTAATTTTCATTTTATAAGGAGCACTCATTTCGGGGAAGGGTGGAAGAAGAAACCTCTATTGTTTACTAAAGCATTCTTAAACAAAATAATGTAAATTAAAAAATTAAATTGATACTCTCTCTCTCTCTCTCTCTCTCTCTCTCTCTCTCTCTCTCTCTCTCCCTAAATGAATGTTTAAATTCAAAAAATTTATCCCAAAATAAATATATTTTTTTTTGTAAAAAAAAAAAATCTTTATCCTTATGCATTTTTTACAAAAAATAATTAATTTGTTATTTTATTATCGTAAAACTAAATGTTTAGAAAGTTAATATCAAGAATATTTAAGAATATTTAAGTATCTTTACGATTAAAATATACTCCCTCCGTCCCAGACCATGGGTATATGGGGTGGATTTCACGCTTCTTAAGAAATTTTTTAAAAAATGAATAAAAGTTAAATGTGAGATAAGGAATAGTAGTTAAATGTGAGATAGGGAATATGAGAGAGAATGTAAAAGTTAAATACTCCCTCCGTCCCCTTACAAACCACAAACTTTCCTTTTTGGTCGTCCCATTACAAACCACAAACTTCCTAAAATGGAAAGGAATCTTTACTATTCCCTCCACTCATTCTCTCTCCTACATTATTTTAATACTCACAACACCATTATAATTCACTATTTCCTCCACTATAATTCACTTTTCCTTAATTCCCGTATCTACAGTAAATTTCCCATTACTAATGGGACGGAGGGAGTATATGGTAGAAAATAGGAGAGAGAATGTAAAAGTTAAAAATATTTAATAGGAGAGAGAATGAGTGGGAGGAATAGTAGTTAAATGTGTGGTAGGAAATATGAGAGAGAATGTATAAGGGTATAATGAATGGTTTTTTTGTAAATATATAGAGTTGATAAGGGTATAAATATATTCAAAAACTTGCCATTTATGAAAATGAACTCTTGATCTGGGACGGACCAAAAGGGAAAGATGAACCCTTGGTCTGGAACGGAGGGAGTATAAAAAGCACACACTTTTATGTTGTTACTTGAAATGAAATTTGAACTTTCGTCTACTAGAGACAGACAGAGGGGGTATCTTTATACTGTTTTAGAACTAATATATGTAGACGAACACAAAATATCGAAATGAGGCAATGGGAAAATGACATACTCTTTAAAAAGCGTTAGGCGGATGATGGGCGGCGGAGTCGAGCCTAACGCCTAGAGACCTATGCGAGATAGAGAATTTAGACACAAATGTTATACTACAAATGCAAATTATAAATATATTTCATTATCCACAACATAAACCAAGGCCAATTCAAATTAAACCTTGTGTCATTTGTTTTCATTTTCAGTACTTGTAATACGACGTTGTTTAAGGGCAATAAAAAAATTTACTTAGCCCGCCTAAGCGTCTAAATCTGTCCGGATAGCCTGGCCCGCTTCGGCTGCCTGCCCAGAACGCGTAGGCCGCTTAGAAGACTGTTCCAAACAAAACAAAGTCTTTAAGCACTTGTTCTCAATCAAAGAAGCTACTATGCAGAATCCTATTCCGTTAACATTTTCCTTCAAGTTCAATGCTACGTCAAAGCTTCCATAGATGATCATATATACTGCATTTAAATCGGTAGAAAATTAAACAAACACTACCAATGTAATTCCGAAAGATGAGGACGACGACAAATATAAATGCAAATGCAACAAAGGGTTTTGATTACAGAACTAACCGCACACGCTCAATATCAGAAAGAAACACGTACAAACTTCAAAAGATTGAATCTATATAGGCGAATTAACATTACACTGAAATAACTTAAACCGGAAAAGGTTAAAGGTCAAAATGATGTAGAGATAGTAAAGTTAAACACAGGCTATATATATATAATAGGTTTTCACATTAAGACTTGAACTCTATTGCATTAGATAAAAGCACATGTACAAACATCATAGATCGAAAACCAGGCGTGCCAAGTAATATTACACTTAAACAAGACACACCTTCAAAATCTGCCGACTTCCTGGGGCAAATATTCACCATTCTAGATTTCGGTCAAAAATAAATCAAGCCCAGAAGATAAGAACTTCCTTTTGTTTGGTTGCAGTTCTAACATGCTTCCAAGCTTCATTGTCAAATGCATGACAGTGGGCTTCATGTCCTGTCCATTTCTTGCAAGGAGCAGATATATCGCACACGAAGCAATAGCACTGCAACAACCCATGTTTTATCAGAATGGCATGGATCACAGAACATGAACACGCCTTTAACATGGAAATACACATAATGATCAAAGTTTATGAATGGTGAAGTAAGTTAAAAGTTGAAATAGGATTTACCAAATTGCAGTAGCTCTCGTGAGAAGTTGTCTCAAAGGGGTGTTTTACGCATAAATGTCTTGAGTGCGGATAATCTCTACAAGCCACCTATTATTATCATGAAGTCATCCATATCATAATCGGAATTAGAACGAATTGAGCTTAAATTCTGATCTAACACAGCTGCAATCCAACTTTCCAGATATTAACTTGATCCTCATAAACAATAGAGAGCCAAACAACAAGCTAGGAAGCCTATTACAATAAAAAAACACTCACCCTCTGGCTCCCATAACAGAATTATATTTTTTAATTATCATACATTTCCCTTTTTCTTTATTGAGACATCTTTAAAAAGAAGTCACATTTTGATTATCAAAACTGAATCAATTTTTCACTGATCGAAATTGCGCGTAAACTTATTAAACAGTTATTGAGATCAGGATACAAATTTGATTTCAATATAACCACCCAGGGTCCTTAGCATCATGATCAACCAGACAAGAAACACCCCATTTGCAAAAAAAAAAAAAAACAAAAAAAAAAACTTGAAATTAATGCATTTCTATTGATAATCCAGGCAAACAAACCAATAAAAAAATGGAGAACATGGAAAATAAATTTAAAAACCTGTCCTTTCTCAGAGATGATTAATAAATCAGGCGAATCGCCATTGTCAAAATTCTTGGCCGATTGAAGAACAGGTTCATCAGGATCAAAATCAAGAATGAAACACTCCTCCCTCTCTTCAATGATCTTAATATCATCCCTTTTCTTCAAACAAAAAATCGGAGTCAAAGGGGAACCCTCTTCTCCATCTGTAACATACCCATCTGAATCAATAATTTCAATCACCCCCGGCTTCGTCGTCGGAGAAATCTCAATCGTAATGATTGACTCTTCGGTTCCCCTTGTCATTGTAGTGGTAAAATTAAAACCCTAGTTAATGAAGTTCAAAAACCTTGGAGCGGAAGAAAAAACGGTTAGAACGAAGACGGTGGAAGACAATTGGATATTTTGAATTTTGCGAAGAGAGTTACTATTCAAACCCCAAAAACCTATGAGTATACCCCAAATATAAAAATTTCAAAAATGTCATTGAGATTAATTACTTCTTTACCCCTATTTTCATCTTCCCCTTTACAATTAAATTTCACCTACCATTTTTCTTCCATTAATTTACCACACTTACCACCCCTCCCATTCAATTAAATTTCACCTACCATTCTTCTTCCATTAAGTTAAAAAAAAACGAAATTTTTCACGGTCGGCGGTAGTAGGGTCCTGGGCATAAAGTCGGTCATTACTGACCAATTCTGGGCAAAAGATCGTCCATTATTGACCGACTATTTGGCAGTGAACGGTTCAAGGGTTGGAACAGGGGAAGCGGCTTAGACGATTTTTTGGGGTATGGAGTAGGGATCGAATCAAGTGAGGAGCGATTAGGGAAAGGAAGAGCTAGGTGATGGAGCGGAGCTAGGAGAATGGTTACTTAGATCGGGAGAGGATTGGTGTTTGGGTTGTCGCCAGTTGGTTTTGAGATCGGAGAAGAAGGAAATTGAGGTAGAGGAAGGGAGAACGGTGGTGAAGGTTGAGGTTGGGTGAGGTAGTCGGTTGGTTTCTGGGCCAGAGAGGAGGAGCCTGGGGACCGGCGCGTATAGAGAGAGAGAGGAGAGTTTAGAGAGAGAAGGCTGTGAGTGTTGCTCCCATGTGTTTTTGTGAGAGAGCTGTGTGTGTGTGTTGATCCCTTTTCCAAATGAGAAGAATTGGTATTTAAACGTATATTGGAAAAATGGATTAAAATGAGACCCAACGTATCCCTTCTACATAGGAAATTACCGGAGTCGGCCACCACCGGCCGACTTTGGACTTAAAAGTTAATCACTATCGGCCGATTCTGGGAAAATAATCAATCACACCCGGCCGACTTTTTGTAATTTTTTCCACCACACCCGGATGACTTTTTAATAAAAAGTCATCCACCACTGGCCGACCCCTTGTTTTTTCATAAAATTCACCTAATTTTTTTTGAAATTATACTCCAAAAATCATTTTTATGAGCTAAATAAGTCATATAATTTTTTAAAAAATTATACTCCAAAAATCATTTGCTCTTTTTAATCTTGTCTTGAATATATATATTTTTTTTAAAAAATATGTATATAAATTTTAGAGTATAATTTCAATAAAAATTATAATTTCTTTTAGGTATATGACTTATTTAGCTCGTACAAATGATTTTTGAAATATAATTTCAAAAAATTAGGTGAATTTTATGAAAAACAAGGGATCGGCCAAATGTGTGGACGACTTTTTCCCGTGAATCGTCGGTGGCCGACTTTTAAGCCAAAATTTGGCGGGTGTGGCCGACTTTTAAAGACAAAAGTCGGCGGGTAGTGGCCACGATTTTTTTTTTCGTCGGAGTCGGCGGGTAATGGCCGACCCCTATTTTTTCATAAAATCCCCCAAAATTTTGTTCTCATTTGAATGAAAGTGAGTGTCCCTATTTTTTCATAGAGAGAGGAAGAGAGTAAATGGGTGTGGGTTGTGTGTGTGTGTGGGTCTTCAAGGATATAAAGGGAAAGTAAGGGGGGGTGTGCAATTTATTTAGGATGAACTTAGGAATGGGGTTTACTCATAGCATTTGGGGGTTTATATAGTAACTCTCTTTTGCGAAACCTCTCTGGTGGAATATGGAGAGGCATTGGGTTTTAACCTGTTAGGGCCCAATCCCTTTTTTTTTTTTAAATGTCTTTTGTTGGGCCTTATTCTGCATATTTGCTCATTGCATATTGATTCGGATTGGGCTTGATGCTAATGATTCCACTCATATATTCATAGGCCTGCCTGTTTGACAAAACTAAAAACTAATCTATGAAAAAAGGGCAAGACAAATAGTATATAAAACGTATTATTGTGTTTGTCACCATTAATGGAACGTATTACGAATTGACATCTTAATTAATGTTTGTCACCATTAATGGAACGTACTACGAATTGACATCTTAATTAATGTGACGTACGTTAAAAAGATAGCTGAAATAATGTCAACAATTTTTTTTTTTTTTTTAAAAAAACTAGCACCAGTTAAAAATAAGAGAATTGTTATTCACCCCCGCAACATTACTAAATGTCCCGCATTTTTAAGTTTACCTAAAAAATTAAACAATCGAGGCTAGTAACACCACCAGTATTTCTATTTTACCCATCTAAATCCCTAAATAAACACAAGCCTAACCTAATAAAACACACACCCACTAACACGCACAACACCTAACCCTCACATACTTTCAGCTGAGAGAAAGAATAAGAACAAACTGACTTTTTCCACCTTTTCTTTTTGAAAAGGTTAACTATTTACCCTCCTTTAGGTTTACCAAAATTTTCCTAGGGTTTCTAGGTTCTAAACCCTTTTATTTCTCTTCAATCTAATTTACACACACTAATTACATCTTTTCTAGCACACACAAACACACACTAACCCTAACACACACACACACAAAAACATCAGCCGTCACACACACACAGCTGTACACACGCAGCTGTACACACACACACACACTGCCCATACACACACACACACACACACACACACTCACACAGCATACACACGTTCCACACACACGGCACACACACAAACATACACTAAACCCTACTCTTTTCATGAAACCCTAGCATGCAATATTATGTCAAAACCTTGTTCAATTCACATGCCCATACCCTAATCAATATTAGCTTTTCAAATGATTTTCTTTCTTAACATAATTATTATAGATTCAATCCCCAAATAATCAACATAATGATATTACAAACCCTAATTCTATCCAAAGATGTTCTAGGGTTTTTTAGGTTTTAATCCAAGAACAATAATCAATACGGATCGAATCCTTACCTTGGTTTGATCTTAGAACACAAAAACAATCAAGCTTTTCTTCCTCTTTCCTTCTTCCAAGCCTCGACCGCTCCCTCTCTTCTCACGACAATTCTCTCTCTCTCTCTCGAGATTTCTCTCTCTTGCCGCCACTCTCTCTCTTCACGACACTCTCTCTATTTCTTTCTTGATTTGTGAAAATAATAAGGCTCCTAGGTTAGAAAAGAATATTTATATGATTGGGTTTCCAAAACCTAATTCAAAAAAAGTAATCCAAGTCCAAGAAGGTAACCTAAACCCAATACTTCAAGCCCATTTATACTAATCCATTTAATAAAAGAAAAACAACTTATTTATTAAAGGAAACAATTATTAATTAAAAAAAATAAATTAATTAGTAAAAGAAAAAGAATATTCGAGTTATTACAGCAACATGGCATCAATTTTGGAGGTTCGTCTCCATTTTCGGGTTTTTGTCAATTGTTGATTGAAGAACGCCCAACACAAAGGTAAGACAATGTGACATATTTTACATTATCCTAGCCCATTCTTCATAATTCTCGCTCTTCAATTGAACGTGGGTGAGAATTATTCCTGGATTGTCGCTTGTCGAAAGAAAATATGAAAATCGTCTCTCATCCATAGTTTTCTTTTCTCCGCTAGCCTCGGTGGTCATGGCCGGACCTAAACCGTGCTCTGATACCAAGTTAGAACCGAAAATATGTGAGGAAAAAAATATTATTTCACTCCTTGAAGAAATATAATTGATACAACCTTATATATACATAATATTCCTACTTTGACTAGGATTCTATTATAACTATATATTCTAATTTTTTACTTGAAGAACAAGTCTACCTAAATTACATATCTTAAATAAACAAACAAGATAACAAGAAAAAGGAAAAGAAATTGACAAATATCTTCTCAACATACTGTTGAACCTAAATGGAACGGTAAACTAACCACTATACTTGTAAAAAATTTATTAATAAAATGTTTGAGATTTGAACTTTGACAATTGAGTTTGGAAATTAATTTGATTGAGATCATTGCAAACGATTTTAAAAAACTTGTTGCTAATTTTCTTTGTTTGATTAATTGCAAATTGTTAAAAAACTTATTGTCTCTATTGTATGGCTTCCAATAAATCCATGAAATCGCCCTGTTCGTCATGATAATGGTCTGAATATATATTTGAATGAACAACAACTTCAACCGAATTCTTTTTTCTCGCAATGTTCTGAGACGGTCAAATGCTCTTCCAAATATAATTTGAACACTGCTCAAAGTGGAGATTCCAAAAAATCAAGGCATTTGAGTCAACGAGAAATCGCTAACCAATCATCTCAAGCAAGCAATGTAAAATACTAAAAAAGTTTGGTTTGAAAGCCAAGACCTTCCAAATATGTGCGATGTTCGACAACTTTCAACCAGGTCCCCACCCCTTGTCAAACCTTTCACCACCGGGATGTAAAAAATCACATCGCATAAACGATGAGGTTTTCAAACGCAAGCCAATATGCTTTGCATAAGACCAAAATTGATAGGAAGAGTAGTAGAAATCGTCTCAACAACTTCCTATTGAACGAAATAAGGGAAAGGAACCTAATGGGTCTTGACCTTGTGGTATCACTTCGGGAGGTCATCGGTTCGATTTCCCCATGGGGAATTTTTGTGGTTTAATTCCTACCTTGGGTTTCAGGATTCTTAGGAGCCCCCGAGCACATCCATTCAGTTATGGAAGCGGCATTGCTGGGCTTGCAACCTCAGTGTGGGGAGTTCAACTATCGCGTTGTAGGAGGGCTCCCTTGGGGCCAGGAGTATAAGGGGTGCTGCCACTCTGGCTGCATTGAGCATATCCGCGATTTACTTTCGCTAGGACACCGTGGGTCCGGTAGCTAGTGGTCCAGGATTAACTCGACAAAGCTGGGAACCTGTGGATAAAAAAAAAAAAAAAAAAAAAAAAAAAAGGGGAAAGGAAATGACGGTACGATGTTACTCCCTTTACCATAATTACAAAACAGTAAACAATGATGCAGTACCTAACTTTTGCTTATAATTGCAAGCAATATAAAATCAAAATCCAAAATACTCAATCTAGACTCTAGAGCAACAAGCAGGACAGTACGAAAGATTTTGAAGTCGCGTGAGTTTGATATTTAAAAAATATTATAAACAATAATAACATTGAAAAATAACTTCATATATATATAAAAATTATTACATATAGTTGTTGACTTAAATAAAAAAAAATTTAAAAAGTTTTGAGGTGGACTGAAGTTCACATCAATTACATACTACTAGATCCACCCTGATAACCCCGGGCAACAAGACAACCAGTTGGTTAGCTGAACCAAATCAGCAAACAAAGCTACAACACCTAAAAATTGTTTAGGAAGCACATCCTTCCATTACTTCTTTCTTATAATTTCAATTATATATACTTCCACATTCCAGAAAAATTGTTCTATTTTTATTTTGCTAATCAACTTCATACAATTTTGACCCCAAATTTGATTATTTTATTAAAATTTTAAAATTATTATATCTAATATCTTTAATGGTGTATTAAAAATAACATATTTTAAAGTTTCATTAAGATAATTCATTTGGTACAAAACTAGTTTTCACTTTTTTACTTTTTACTAGTTAAAAAAAATTACAGTAGTAGAGACTCTTTAAATTAATATTTGTTAAATTAATAAAACTCTCTAAAATAACAAATTTATTTGGTCCTGACTAGGACAAGTTGAAATAATTATAAAATCGATAAAATAATAAGACAATAAAATTTCCCCGTATACCCCTTTATAATTTAGGTCCCAGAAAAATAAAAAATTAATAGTTCTTAGAAATTAAAAATAAATATTACAATTTTTTTTTTCAAATAATTCATTTTTAAAATTATATTTCCTAAAATGAAAATCCTTTCAAACTATTTGCTATAGTGACCATTTTTTTCGAAACTCGCTAGTCGGAGTGGTCAGTTTATTTTTTTCTCCATTAAACTCGTTACTTATAGTAGCGAGTTTGTATTTTATTTGGCTATATTTCTTATCCAACAGAATTTGGAAAATATCAATAGTAAAATTAATCTGGCTGCTATCAGTAGCGAGTTTAAACGATTTTTTTATAAGGTTACAGTTTTGATCTGAATTGTGTCTTAGCTTAATCAACACAAAAATTATTGAGAATAGAGAAAAAGAGATGCATAAAAATTATTCAATTTTCACATCTTTTAACTTCATTATTAGTCAAGACGAAGAATCAGGATAAATCAACATCTCAATCATTATTGTATATACTTATAATTAGTCAATATATATATATATATATATATATATATATATATATATATATATATATATATATATATATATATATATATATATATATATATATATATATATATATATATATATATATATATATATATATATATACATAAAAAGAATAGTTAGAATGTGGAAAACTAATTTAGATTTTTTGCGCCACACTTCAAAAACAAATGTTTATATTGAAAATGAAACTTTAAAGTTATTAATCAATTTTTTAACGCATGAATTAGAAAAGAGAGTAGATGTAACAAAAAGTACTAATCATCTGATAATTTTACATTTAGAAAAAATAGGATTAATAGAAGATGATATTATAAAGTCTAGAGTTACATATACATGCAAATTTAAATTAAAAAATCCTGATATTACAATAGGACAGCCAATATTGAGTACAATCCATTAGATAAATACTAGTAAAAAGTAAAAAAAAGTGATAGAACAAAAATTAATTAGAAAATTTGAAATCCCTCATAGGTCAATAGCTTTTTATAGTTAGAAATTACAATGAAATCAAAAGAGGTAAAGCTAGAGTAGTTTATAATTATAAGAAATTAAATAATAACACAGAGGATGATGGGTATAATATACCTAATATAGATTCATTAATTAATCTTGTACAGAAAAAGAAATTTTTCTCAAAAATTTGATTTAAAGTCTGAATATAATCAATTAAAATTAGAAGAAAAGTTAAAACAATGGACAATTTTTATATATTCTGATTTCTGAATAACAGTTCGAATGGAACGTAGATTCATCAAAAATAATTTAAAATTTATTACTGATATATCATTATAACTATTATCAAAAAAAATAATTGTAAGTCATTAAGAAAATTAAATTTATTTAAAATTATTGCTCAAAATATTTTTTTATTAAAATCAACAAAGCAGGAAAGCAGATTCATCATTTAGAGATGGAGAGTTGTATTCACTATCACAGTAGTTATGCTATCATTTTCCTATTTTGTAGACAGCTTAATTAACAAAGTACTAAATTTATTTTTTAATTATAAAAACTCTTGAAAATTGAAAATACAATATTTATTATAGGACGAGAGAGACTTCCACTGTCCTACCCTTCAATCAAAATCTCTTCTACCGTGGGCCGTGGCTCAGTCTCTCACATCTCCTAGATTACAACCTCCTGAAATACGAAACTTAAATAAGTTGAACCCAAATATTTTAATTACAAGTTTCCAACCTTCGAAATCTGTTTCACAAAGTCCTTCACCAATAGAAATCGCTATGGATGTTATGGTACAACCTTTTAGGGGTGTGCAACAAAACCCGAAAACTGAAAAAATTGGATTAAAATTGAGAAAATCGGATCGAAAAAATTGAAACCGACAAAATCGAAATGTTAATGATTTTAACCATTTAAAAACCGAAACTTTCGGTTTCGGTTTTGGTTTCAAATGAAAAATCGAGCCGATAAAACCGAACCGATATTATTAAAACGACGTGTCATTTTAATATATATATAAATTTCATCTTCTCATCTTGCTTTGGAGTTAAAATTATGCTTACGATAGTTTAACGGTTATTTATAGTGGCAGATGGAACACTTAAATTTGTCATGAAAATCTTAAGTACTTTAGTATTGCATCTTCTCATCTTGATTTGTTAATGAGGGATTAATAAATTTCATCTTGCTGAATGTAACTATTATAATCCAACCATCAATATATGCATGTTCTTCTCATCTTGTTGAAACCGAACGACACCGAACCAAACCGACACCAAATCGAAACCGAATAAAACCGAAACCGAACAAAATCGAAGCTTAATGGTTTTAAAATACAAAAATCGATATCTTTCGGTTCGATTTAGGTTTTAGCCTAAAACCAAACCAAACCGGACCGAGCACACCCCTACAATCTTTCTTTCATAGTCATCAAAGTTGAAAGAGTATGAAAATATTTCTAAATATTTTCTAATATCTTTGTGATTCGAATATTTAAATTAGTGTAGATCTAGTACATAAATAAAGTAGGATTAATTGTGAATAAGTTTACTAACAATTAATCGTGTATTTTTAGTTAAGTGTTTGTTCTATTTAGGTAACATCTCAAGGAAGGAAAGCTTGTGGAGATAAGGAAAGATGCCTGACATTTCGGATTACATGGAGATAATTGACTCCTTACCAAACAAGGAGTCAACCGCTTATAAAAAGAAGTCTGCGCCTTCTTCTTTCTTTACGGATTTTCTGAGAGTTGCACCGTGCATCCTTGAGAAAGAAATCCTTGAGAGTTTTGTGTTTGTACCTTGAAAAACTGAGATTGTTTTCTCAAGGTTGTTTCATTTTTATAGAGTTCGTAGATTAGAACTTAGTTTGATCTTTCGTAGTTTATTCACTTTTCATTGTATTAGTTTGTTCTACAACTTGTGTTCTAAACAAAGTTGTGTTTTATGAAAAGTATTCCAGCAAGAAATTCTTTCTGAAGTTTTAATTTCGCTGCATTTATATTCTGTTGCTTAAATTACTTTTCTGGAAATTTTCTGTCAAGTAACCTGTGTGAACACTTGTGTGCACAACTGTACATACAAGTCTGTGCACATCTGTGAACAGTCCTAGCTACAAGACTTACAATTGGTATCAGAGCCTTCTCTCGACTCAACTTAGATCGATCCTTGAAAGTAGCCAAGATGGATTGCCACCATAGTCATAGCCATAATAAACCGCCTACTCTAAATGGTTCAAACTATACCATTTGGAAAGCGAAAATGATTATGCACATAAAGTATATTGATCATCGTGCTTGGGTTAGTCTTGTGAATGGCTACACTCCACCCATGATTGAACTTACCCCAGCCACGTCTGATGGCAAAGACGAGAGAAACTATGGGCCTAAACCCATAGAAACTTGGACACTTGAGGAAATTGCACTGGCCAACTATAATGCTAAGACAATGGGAGCAATCTCAGACCATGTGGATCCTCATATGTACAGTTTGTTCTCGACTCAAAATGTTGCGAAAATCGCTTGGGACATACTTCAACTTCATTGTGAATGACTGGCTAGTGTTAGAAAAACTAAGTTAAGAACTTTAATGACTAAGTTTGAAGCTTTAAGGATGGGAGAAAATGAAACAATAAAAGAGTACTCTGCTAAGATCTTGGATATCTCTAACGAATCTTTTTCATTGGGTGAATCTATATCCATTGCGAGACTAGTTAGCAAAGTACTAAGAACTCTCCCTGAAAAGTTTAATATGAAAATCTCTGTGATTGAGGAAATTCAGGATGTCCAAACTGTTGGACTTGATACCATCCTGGGTATTTTGACAAATTTTGTATTAAATCTTGGGGTACAAGAGGCTAGCAGAGCAAACTCAATGGCTCTTGCAAATGCTCTCAAGGTATCTCAGGATCTTGTGCAATTGTCCAAAGACATTGATGAATCGAACCTAGGAGATGATGAGTGTGCTTTGATTACTCAAAAGTTCAATAGCATGTTGAAAAAGAAACGGTTTTCTAAGTTTCCAAATTCGGCACACTCTACTCCGTCCATGGTAGATTCATCAAAGAAAGAATTTGTTCCTAAAAGGCCTGCTTCTGAAGGTAAAAAACCCATTGATTCTATTCAGTGCAAAGCTTGCAAAGGATTCGAACATTATGCCAACGAGTGTGCTCACACACTCAAAAAATGTGGTATGAGTTCCTCAGCGACCTTAAGTGACTCTGACGATGATGAACAAACTGCGAATATGTCTATATGGCATTCATCTCAGGGCACACTGTCTGATAGTGATTCTGATGGGGAAATTGTACAATATGCTGATCACACAACTTACCTCACAACTGACTACACAACTGAAAACAGTGTGTATACCTGTTTGAACTCCTCTACTGTTGATGAAATTAACAATGATCCATCAGAAGAGGAGTGCGCTACCTATGAGGACTTGCAAAATACTTATGTTGAACTCCACACTGATTGGACCAAACGAATGGAGCAACTTAAAGTATTTAAACAGGTAAATGAGAAACTAACTGCAGAAAATCTCAAATTAAAATCTGAAGTTGAGAGTTTGTCAAAAGAATGTGATTCTCAAAAGGACTCCATAGCCAAGTTAGAAGTTTTACTCACAAAGAAAGATATGGAATGTGAAACTTTTAAATCGAATCTTGAGAAGAAACAGAAACTCTAACAAAGCTAAACACCGGTAATTTGAAGTTAGAAGATATGGAATGGGAACCCTCGGAGAGCCATCCGGAAAATTCGATTACTATGTCATCTATTCCAGCAAATCTCCTCAGTCCAACTCAACTCAAAACCACTCCAGCACAGCTCAGCTCGAGGCTCCGAATTCACCACCGGCTATCGAACACATTTGGTGGGATGTCTGTGACTGTCCCGACTGTCTCGAGAGGGACTATCAAGATGAGATAAACGAGGATCGTCCTACCAAGAAGAAGAAAGCCTCCTCTCAGCAAAAGTTGAAAGAAAGGTTCAAAGCCGGTGATACAAGTGTAGGGACACTCGGGGAACCATCAGGGAAATTCGACTACTATGTCCTCTACCCTAATGAACCTAAACCGCGACACAGATGACTGCGCAATCTTGAGGCTCGCGATCCAAGCACCAATGAAGAGTAGCTATGGTGGGGGCTACCCATCCTTAAATGAAAATGTTAAAATAGTCTTTTAGTCAACCTTCGTAGGCTCTAGTATTTTCCTTTCACCTAAGTCCTTCGTGGACATCTGCTATTGTAGTCCATCGCTAGACTCGAGACACTATTCTGCATTTAATGAAATGGTCTTATTTCAAATGATCACTCGTATTGCTCAATGCTTGAACTACGACGGCCTGAGCTCCTCACAACGAGGGGAACGTAGGAAACCAGAAATGGTCCGGTCATAAACGCATTTCAAACTGAAAAAGGATCTTGGGTAGTCTTGTGATCATTTTGGATAAAACACTTTTTCAGATGTCTCGATGAGTCTTCTTTTTCTACATCATAGGGGAAGTAGAGCTAAACACTTATTTCTGTCAGCAAGGGCTTCCATACACCTTTCCACCTCCATGCTCTCTCAAAAGATTCAAACCCCAAAATGAGTTCTTTTGTGCCCTCATCAAATGAGGCTATTTTCAAAAAATAAAATAAAAATGTGTGTGATACTCAGTATATAGGCTGGAAACCATTAACCTTCCCGTTAAAAATTCTTCATTATCGGAGCCTGGGATAAATTATGATTTAACAACGCCATGTACTAGTCTCATTAGTCTATAATGCAAATCGAGGACTCGCTTCCTCACCTTTTTGAAAACATGCACTTGTAGGTATATATTTCTAAAAATCTCTTTTTTCCAGTTGACTAATTGACTAAAGAAAATATAGAAGGATGGGTCGCGTCTTTCGCTACATGGCAATTCAATCTTCGAACGATGGTGCAACTCCTGGTTCAGAAACCCGTAACTTGGGAAGCAATCCGGAAGGCTGCCCAGTCAGAAGCCAGTAATACTCACTATCCCCAAGCTCAGCCCCTCACTATTGATAAGCTCCGGGAAACTTGTAACAAAATCAGTCATAGCTAGTGGCCAGTTGCCAAGCAAGCTCCTCCGTTGACCATAGCAGCATTAAAAGAATCCTGTAAAGAAGTAACAGATAAGCCGGAAGAAGAAGTGAACCAGTTGACCAGATCCAGGAAAATCCACCAGGGTAATCCCAAGACAGAAAATAAGTCAGCAGATCAAGCACCCAGGGAGAATCGCAACCCTTATGCCAAGACAGCTGAAACTCCTGACCCTGAGAAAGAGATCTTGTGCTCACTCAGTTGAAACAGACTCAAGCCAACATCTCTCTGTGGTCCTTACTCACCTCGTCTTATCCCCACAAGCTAAAATTGGAGGAAAGTCTTCCCGCACACTGGTCCCTATTGATGCTACCCCTGACGACGTGGTGCAACTAATTGGGAACATCCACTACGGAAACATAGTCACCTTCACCGACCTTGATCTCCCCCAGTTCGGATCCGATCATAATGAACCTCTATTCATCACGGTCCAGATGGATGAACGACGCCTCCCTCGGGTTTTAGTTGACAATGGGTCTGGAATGAACATCCTCCCAGCAAAGATCATGAGCCTACTTGGCATCAAGCCCACAGATCTGAGGCCTTCCTCCCTTACAGTCAAGGCCTATGACTCAACGTCTCGTACAGTAGTTGGGGCTGCTACTTTGAACCTGTGGTTCGGCAAGAAGATGATACCTGTAGAATTCCAAGTCATTGATATCCCAATCACCTTTAACGCTCTTTTGGGAAGACCTTGACTGCACCAAGTCAATGGGGTCGCTTCAAGCCTTCATCAGTGTGTGAAGTTCGTTTCAGAAGGGGATCTAACAACCATTTACGGAGACCTAGTCACTCTGGAAGGCACTGACACATGTGGAATACCCATCCTGGAAATCAAGCATGATGAAGATGGTTTCATGCTAACCGGCTTCACAGTTGAATCCCCTAAAGCTCAAGTTTGCAATGTGGATCTGACTGTCACTCGAGACAAAATCCCTCCCGTCATAAGGATGATGAGAAAGATGAACTACCCGCCTGGTCTGGGTCTCGAGAAACACCTACAAGGGACCCACAGTGTGGGCGCCTCCCATCTCCCGGACCTATAAACCGTGTCCCAGGATGGAGGGTCCCAAATTGTGTACTTTACAAAAAAAAAAAAAACTTTTCTTTCATTTATCTTGAAAGGTATACAACTCATTTTAAAACCATTTCAAAATAACCTCTCTACACGGAGGCGATATATAAACCTGTTTTAAATCAAACACAACCTGTTTTAACAAACTATATAGCTGGAAAGGCTATACACAAGCCAACCATAAACAAACCAAATTTAAGTTACTTACAACACGATACAACTGAAACATGTTGTAAAACTTTATATACAATACATTCCCCAAAATAATAACAACCGAAGTCCAGCCCCAACTCCCAAAATAACTCATACCCTGACAACCCAAAAAGGAGTCCAAACTCTTCCCTCGGCCTCACTGGTCCGGTCCACCTGTCTCAGCGGGATCTAAAACAATAAAGGGAGAAGGAGTGAGATAAAATCTCAGCAAGTTATTATGTATGCAGCAATATGCCATACAATATGCAACACATAAACATGTTGCTCACATTGGAAAACAGTAAACACATTACGTTACCTTTTCCTTCTGACCAATAAGTCATACCATATGCAACACACAAACAGGTTGCCAAGATCACATAGGGAAATAGTAAACACATTATGATACCTTTCCCATCTGAATCACACACATAGTATAACGGTGGGAGTAATACTCCTCTC
The DNA here is from genome assembly GCA_022495995.1 of Adenophora triphylla var. japonica. Taxonomy (NCBI): domain Eukaryota; kingdom Viridiplantae; phylum Streptophyta; class Magnoliopsida; order Asterales; family Campanulaceae; genus Adenophora; species Adenophora triphylla. The sequence goes on from JAFEMH010000489.1 coordinate 162,579, forward strand.
GTGAAGTGCTGGTGCACCTTCACGGCTTAAAGTTATCAGCTATCGTATGGCATGACTGCACATATCCATAGAAGTTGCGCACCCCCAGACCGTGGCCACAGAAGGGGGAGAGGTCACAGGTATAAGGAAATCTAAACACCTTATGAGATATCTTCCCATAAGTGATAGTATCCCGTATACCCCCAAAAGATCAGCTGATATCACCATGTTCAAACACATACAGATACTTGAAAATAAGTCCACCCTATAGGACACCAATGTATATAACATGGAACTATAATTCATGTTAATTCAATCACAATAGTGCACATACATTTCAACACTATTGAATAATAACACAAGCCGATGACATGGTATTAAAAACTCATGTTCAACCAAAGAAATAGTGCAACAATTATTTTGAACACTTTGTACACAATCAACTATGAACAGCTAAGCACTTATGTCACCAAGTATATCACATAAGTCTTACATAATCAATTTATACTATGGAAATCAGAAACAGGGTGTTCAACCTCCTGTCTAACAAACGTAGTAGTGCAGCTTCTTTTAAAGGCACTAAACTTAACCCAATAACCCTCTAAGGTCAACCACGTAGAGATACAATATGCTATACATAGCCCTACGCATTCCCAATACAACATGGAACAACTTCCCTTTAGGGTTCAAGTTCAAATACCAAGTTGTTTAACATTTGGTTCAAGTGTCAAAAACTGCCTTTCAAGCAAGTTCACGGCATTATTTAAGGCACTTCCCATTATCCAATTGGATCATTCCAAGTTCCCTAATGTAGTACTAAAGTTGTACTAGATTCAGGGTTAAAAAGTGTTCCATTTCATGTTGATTAACCTAGGTTTTCAAGGCCTAGAAAAAGGTTCAAGGCTGCAGATTGATAACAGTTCAAGTGTCAAAACTGCCTTTCAAGCATTTTCACGCCACTATTTAAAGCACCTCCCATTATCCAATTGGACCATTTCAAGTTTCATAATGTAGTACTAAAGTTGTACTACACTCAGGGTCAAATAGTGTTCCATTATACATTAGTTACCCTAGTTGTTCACAGCCTAGAAAATGGTTCAAGGCTGCAGATTTTCCCAGCTGTTGAACATCAGCAACAGCAATTACAACACCAGCAACTACAATTCTTGTTCCCATCCACTGTAAGTCAGCTTTCAACAGTCCATATACCTGGTTTTGAACTCTAATATACTCCCTTCAAGTCTTAAAACACATAAATAACATGGATACAACAATTACCAATCCATAATACCACCCTTTACCAAGTTGATCAACACCAACTTAGCTTGTTTCCAATTTCAACCCCCAGCTGAGGTTTCCATCTTACACAACTTGTTAATAACATCATAATAATAACTTTAATCATATTATGAGCAATTATAACAAAGAGACATAACAACTTACCCAAGTTATTCAATTAAAAGAAAAAGATAATCGGAGAATCTAGCTCTATCCACCTTCCTTTGCAATATTTTGAAAACAGAATCAACAACCACTTCAAAGCTGAATTTCTGTGATTTTTATAAGTTAAACAAGGGTTTGGGAACTTCCATGGCTGAGAGAAACAATAAGAAGGCTGAAGAACGTAGTAATCTTCTTGAAGAAGCTAAAGAGAGGATATATATAAAGCAATTTTCACTCTAGCTCCTCGAAGATTGAATTTCAACAAAACACCACCTCAAGGTTAATGTTACACCTAAGCACCTTGATAACTTTTATAACACTTTCAATCAAGTTTCAAGTGTTGCCAAGGAACTACACAACTTTTCTTTATTTAGACATTATATGATTAAATCAAGTTATAACATCTAAAAAATCACATAGTTCAACAAAATGGCTCAAATGAACATGAAACCCAACCAAAAAACACAAAGTAAAGGATGATATGCAAGGCATACCCAACCCCACGTGCTTCACGTGTGACCAAGAATGTGCCTAGACTTAGTGTCGTGACACACAGGCTCATTGAAGTAAAGGAACAGAATACTCGCCATGGCCTGGGATATGAGCCAACCTCGGAGGAGGTTGCAAAAGAAAAGAAAATTGCTCGGAAGAGGAGGAAATTTGTTGCAAAAAATATCCCTTATAGTGGTCCTAAATCTCTCCCTTTCAGTCTTGACATGACTGACTACTTCATAAAGGGCACTCCGCAGGTGGACAACGCCGCAGTCAAAGATCCCACTCCTACAAAAGGCTAGTTGAAACCAAGGTTCTAAAAAGTGCTAGGTGGATGATAGGCGGCGGAGCCGGGCCTAGCGCCTAGGCGGGGACTAGTCGGGATTAGTCGGGACCTAGGCGGGGCTTAGAACTAGGCATTGGAGAGGGGCCTAGCGCCTAGGCGGGGCCTAGGCACCCTTAGGCGGGGTCTTTTAGAACACTGGTTGAAACTACAGAAGAATCTTAGCAAGTTCAGGGGAACCAAAGCCAACCCCGTCCGAAGAATGTTTCTCGATTTACCCAATATACATGGGGCTACTACCACCATGAAAAGTGAGTATACTTTCAAAGGAGTGCCAGAGCTGGTAAAGCAGTTTGAGAAGCTCAATGAGGTCATCCCGACTGTCGAAAAGGCCACAAAAGCTGAGTTTGAACTGGTCATGCCAAAGGCCAAGACTCCAGAGTTCTCCCTAGATGAATGAGATGGTCCCGTCATGCAGCAAATGTTTGGGGAATAAATACACATTCCAGACCTGATCGACCTGGGTTCAGTAAAAGAAATTATTGCGGTAATTGAAGTGGGAGGACAGAAGCCGTTGGATCCCCGAGCCATGGTCATGCAGTCTACAATGCCCCTGAAGAATTGGGAGACTCTCTCCGGTCCGTCCGCAAGCAAAGAAGAGATTGAGGTCTACGTGGATGACATGATAGTCCACTCTAAAGGATCCGATGGCCAGCACTTCATCGATTTGAGAAAATTCTTCGACCGTCTCAGAGAACATTCCATGAGGCTAACCCAGCTAAATGCTCCTTCGGCGTCAAGCGAGGTAAGGTGTTGGGATACATGGTAAATGAACGGGGAATTGAAGTAGACCCTCAGAAGATCAAAGCCATAGTTGAGATAAAATTGCCTCGAACACTGACAGAAGTCAAATCTTTCATGGGAAGGCTGCAGTACATAAGTCGCTTTGTGAATCAACTAACCTCCATCTGTGAGCCTATCTTTAAGCTGATAAAGAAGAGCACATGCACTGAATGGAACCCAAAATGCCAGTTTGCTTTTGATAATATCAAGGCATACCTTGTAAATCCTCCAATCCTTTTCCCCCCATATCGGCAAAAGCCACTACTGCTATACCTGACTGTCACAGACACAGCAATTGGGGCTATGCTGGCACATGAGAAGAAAGACTCCAAAGTTGAAAGCGCCATCTATTTTGTGAGCATAAAGCCACAAGACAGCGAACTCAACTACTCAATTTGCGAGAAAACCTGCACAGGCCTAGTATGGGTAGTGGGAAAGTTGAAGCATGGGTAGTGGGAAAGTTGAAGCACTACATGCAGTCTCATTCAGTGCACTTGGTTTCAAGGCTGGATCCCATCAAATACCTGTTCGACAAGCCCTCCCTCTCCATGAGATTGGCAAAATGGTCATTCTTTCTGGCCGAATACGATATCACTTATATGACAAGAAAATCCGTGAAAGGGCGGATAATGGCAGAACAACTGGCTGACTTCCCAAGTGATGAATGCCAAGGACCTGAACCTCAATTCCCTGATGATGGAATTTTCGCTCTAGAAGAAGAAAATCGCTGGCAACTCTTCTTTGATGGGGCAGCGAACAGACGGGGGAATGGGATAGGAATGCTCCTGGTCGACCCCACTGACGAACATACTCCCATGTCCGTAAAGCTCAATTTTGAAGTCACTAACAATGCCGCCGAGTATGAAGCCTGCATAGCTGGATTGGAGGCCGCTTTAGAAAGGAACATCGAGGAGTTAGAAGTATACGGTGACTCCGCCCTGATCATCAACTAAGTGTCCAACAAGTGGAAAATAATTGATCCGGGTCTGCAAAAGTACCACACCTATATGGAAGACCTCGTGGCCCAGTTCAAAGAGGTCAGCTTCCACTATCTGCCCAGAGATCGCAACAGGTTCGCAGATGCCCTGGCAACACTAGCCTCTCTTGTCGAAATATACCCGAAGGAAAATCAGTCAAACCCTTCAGGGTTGGGAGAAGAGAAAACCCAACCTATTGTTTTGAAATTGAAGCAGAGGAGGAACCAGTAGCCTACCCGTGGTATGCTCAGATCTACCAATACTTGAAAAGCGGTAAAGCCTCTTTCAAAAACAAAGATGGGGAACACAAAGAAGGAATCAAGGCAAGAAGTATGATAGCTCTGAAACGCCTGTCTTCCCACTACGTCCTTCTGGGAGATACGCTATACAAAAAGCGTTATCGGGGTCCTCTCTTGCGCTGCATCAGCAAACAAAGGGCTACCGAGCTAATGAATGAAGTACATGGTGGTACTTGTGCCCCCCCCACATGAATGCTCGAGCCTTAATGCAGGTCATCCTGAGAATGGGCTATTTCTGGATCTCTATGGAGACGGATTGCATCCAGTTCGTGAGAAGCTGCGACAAATGTCAGCGCTATTCAAATCTCAACCATTTGCCTCCACATGACCTCTACTTCATGACAACCCCTTAGCCTTTCGTTACCTGGGGAATCGACGTCATCAGCAAGGTTACACCACCAGGAAGCAACGGTCACGAGTTCGTCCTGGTAGCCATAGATTATTTCACCAAATGGGTCGAGACCAAGTCTTACAAGGTCCTTAACTCCAAGAAGGTGGCCCTCTTTATCAAAGAAAACATCATGTGTAGATACGGGTTGCCAGCTGAAGTGATTTCTGACAATGGCTCTCATTTTGAGGGAGAATGCGACAGATTGTTGGCAGAGTTTAAAATAACTCGTCACAAGTCATCCCCTTATCGGCCCCAAACCAACGGTGCCGTTGAAGCAGCAAACAGGACTCTAGAAAACATCATCAGGAAGATGGCTGTCCGAGGCGGAGATTGGCCAGACAAGCTCCACCTTACCCTCTGGGAATACAGAACATCCGCCAGAACTGCCACAGGAGAAACGCCCTTTGCCCTCACTTACGGAATGGAGACTGTGCTCCCAATCGAATTGGAAATCCCCTCACTCTGTGTGTTGTTGGAAAATCAGATCAACGAAGTCGAGTGGCTCCAGAGTCGCCACGATAAGTTGGCCCTGCTAGATGAACGTCGTCTAAAAGCCATAGAACACACCCGGGCTTACCAAGCAAGAATGGCCAGAGCTTTTGACAAGAAAGTGAAACATAGAGACATCCGAGAAGGCAACCTCGTGCTAAAATAGAAGCCTCCAACCCACGCCAATTCACTTGGAAAATGGAAGCCCGTCTGGATCGGACCCTTAGTAGTCAAGAAGATCTTCTCTGGAGGAGCCATGCAGCTCGCGGACTTAGATGGAAATCCTTTCGTGCAACCGGTGAACGAAGACAAGCTCCGCAGATACTATGTCTGAAGATCGAGTCATTTCCCCTCAAAAGTGCTAAAAGAGTAATACCCAACTAGGTTGAAACCTGAAAGGGCGACTTAGGTAAAAAACAGGGTCGCACTTCTCTTATCCCTCTCTCTACTTACCCCTTCTAAAAAAAACAAAAAAAAATGAACAACTCATAGAGTCAAACTACGGATACCTGATGTAACGCCCCGAGCCCGAAGACCGGGTCGGAACGCTATCAGATTTGACGGACTAGCCCCACAAACCACCACAAGTCTTTCCAGCACGTGTTGTCCTCACTTACGTGCTCACTGAGAAGCTTCCCAGTGGGTCACCCATCCTAGAATTTCCCCAGGTCAAGCACGCTTAACCTTGGAGTCCTTATAGGATGAGCTTCCGAAAAGAAGATGCATCTTGGTGATATGAGTAGTACTAATCAAATCATATCAAACATATCTGACACACACATTTTTGGGGGCGCCACAATCTCCCCCACTTAGGATCCTTGCCGTCCCCGGCAAGGCCTACTTGGAAACCCCGGGCAGTGTGGATCCAAGAGGGGCTCGTACGAATTCAAGAGGTGACTCCCACCGACTCCGCGGTGTGCACTTTGTTCCACACAGCACTTTGCTCCACACTTCCGGCCGGGTCCCGCTCTGATACCATTTGTAACGCCCCGAGCCCGAAGATCGAGTCGGAACGCTATCAGATTTGACGGAATAGCCCCACAAACCACCACAAGTCTTTCCAGCACGTGTTGTCCTCACTTACGTGCTCACTGAGAAGCTTCCCAGTGGGTCACCCATCCTAGAATTTCCCCAGGTCAAGCACGCTTAACCTTGGAGTCCTTATAGGATGAGCTTCCGAAAAGAAGATGGATCTTGGTGATATGAGTAGTACTAATCAAATCATATCAAACATATCAGACACACACATTTTTGGGGGCGCCACACCTGAGCCCCTCAATCCTCTTGTAAAAGGGGAACGTAGGCAGCCGAAAACGGTTCAGTCTAAAACATAAACAAAAAACATACTTTGTCATCCACACATTGATCAAGTCATGATTGCGTCTCAAAAAACTCTAATGCAATTCACATGTTCATTACAGTTAAAAACTTTTTGATGAGTTCAAGCCCGGTCTACTCTTAAATTCACAACTACGCTAAAAGATTAAAAAAAATGCATAACATAAAACTAATGTGCCTGCAAGGATGATCAGTGGATACTCGAGCCTCTAGCCACTAGTGCTCGCATCTCCTTCTTTCCTCTTTCGTCTCCTCCCACCGTGCCTCGTGTTCTTCCTAGGCACGGGAATGATGTTCGTCCTCCTCCTCCCTAGCTCCGGCGTAGGGGCCGGGTCCATCAAGCCTGCCTCTATCAAAGCTCGGGTCGCCTGGGCTTCGTCTCTGATCTCTTGCCTCATGGGCGGCGCCATAGGAATCCTGTCTCTCTAACGCTCCACTTTCACCTCATAGTCAAGCATGTCGTCCCCGCTCCTGTCGTAAAGACTAGCCCTAGCCTCGGCTCTCCTCAATACTGAAACTGGGACGTCTTCTGGTCCCACAATGGCCTCACACCTCCTCATAAGAGCCATTTGAGTCTCCCCCATGTGTCCCTCATACCAATCCAAGTACCAAGTGGACAGAAAAATATGCTCCAGACGCCTGAGAAGGACCATAGGAGGAAAAAATGATGCCTCAATACTCGGGAGAAGAAGGAAAATGCAGATGAATCATCCATAGAACAGACATCACCACCCGGGTGGCAATATCATCGCAGCCCTCCAAAGGAACCTACTCCATCCCGAACTGTCGGAGAGCTAGAGCTGGAATGTAGAAGGTAGACCAACAGAGCCCCGGAAGCATGACTACCTGAGATCTGTCCTGAAGCGTCCTCCTAGTCTCTATCTGCCAGTGCGGAATCAACCATCGAATGTCCTGGGTACGACGCTGAACCATCCATCGCTCCCACGAGGCCTGATCCTCGATCTCAACTGTAACCCCCCTCCTGGCGAAAGTCCATGGTCTGAATGTGTGTGGAGCCTCCCGCAGGACCCCCCAGCCTCTCAATCAGCCACATCGACATCAGAAATGGGCTTCCCCCGTGCATATACAGCTTCCCGGTAGCCAACCGGTCAATAGCATGAAGGGTCTCTCCCAAGATCAAGGGAACTATATCCCGACCCAATCGGCAGTGAACAACAACGTATAACAAAGACCGGAGACACATCCCAAAGGAACAAACCATGAACAAGGACCCGATTGCACAAAGAGCAAATGCATCCCAATAGCAATCATCAACCATACCCAAGCTTCTAAACCTATCCGGGAGAACATAAATGTCAAAATAGTCGGGTCCTCGAATCATACCTCGGGCTTCCTCCAGGGAGATTTGAAGGAGACTAGACAATTTGACAAAAGACATCCCTCCGGGCAAGGGAAGTGCAACCTCTTCCACCTCGAGCCCTCCAAGTAAAGCCCTAAAATATTCAAGGGTGGGAATCATCTCGTTGTAGGAGAAGCAAAAGATGTGCCTCCGAGTGTCCCAAAACGCGGCGGAAGTCCTTATCAAGTCATAACCCGGAACAAGCTCCTTAAGAGACCACAAGGATTTGATCTTGTACCTCTCCTCAAAGAACACCTTGTTCCTATTGTAAGTACCCCAATCTGGATCACCCTCTTTCGAGCTCCCGAGAAACATCGCAGACTCACTCAAACGCAGTCTCGAACACCCGGAACCCTTCAAAAACCCTCAAAGGCCCAAAAAACCACCAAACAAACTAGGGGGGGGGGGCTTTCTGGGACAAACAAACACAGAAGGACCTTGTGGGAATTCTGCAAAAATTGGGAAAAGCATGGAAGTCCGTACGGACCTCTTTGCATGCCATAAAGGTCCGTACGGACCTTCTTGCTACCTAATCTCATGATTACAGAATCCCTCTAAAGTCCACGAGATTCCCCTAAATCAGGGAAAACTAAAACTTTAGTTTTGCACCTAGGTCCGTACGGACCTTCTTGCACAATTTTTTTTACTATAAATAGAGGGCTCCCCCTTCCTCATTTCACACACAATCCTCTTCTACTCTCTCCCTAGGCCTTCTGGCTCCCCCTCTAAGTCCTTCCAAGGCACTCCCGGCCCCTTTCGGTTCCTCCCGAGGCCTTCTGAGCCCCCTTGTGGTGCTCCGAAGCCTTTCCGAGCGCTCTCGAGATGCTCCCGCGCTGCCCCGAGGCACTCTCGAGGTACTCATAGGCCCCTCATGGTACTCCAAGGCCTTGCCTGGTCTGTCCCGAGGCGTCCCGGCTCTTTCCGAGTCAAACCGGCAACTCGAACGCACGCCAGAACTCTGTCCGAACGCAACCGACGATCCCGACGCACGCCGAACCTTTGCACGAATCCAACCAACAATCCCTGCGATCCCAACGCATGCCGAAACTCTACTCGAGTGCACACTTGACAATCCCGAGGCACGCCGAAGCTCTGTCCGCAGACAATCGGCACATCCCGAAGTAATTTCGGTCCGTCCCAGAACACTATTCCATCCTCAAACACTATTCCCCAGCGGAAGACAGACTCGAACCAACATTGGTAAGGCTCCCTTCCATTACTATTTCAATACATTTCAATACGCAGTGTACCATGTAGACATCCGACACAACATGCATTTTTAAAAGCGCACACACACACACAACATTTAAAGAAAGAAGGGGTATCGAAAGACTCGTTTTTACGAGGCTACTCGGGTGAGCTCTAATATTCTAATATTCTCTTCCCGAGGAGTAACCTGACCTCCAAACTCAAAAATCTCATCACACAAAAACAGTTTATTTTTAAACTGATTCCTTTTTTCAATGTTTTGGGCTTAATCAAAACGGCGTGGCGACTCTACAAAGCAAAATACAGCGAGACACCTCCAACGACCAACGCAAAGATGTGAAAAACGCCAGATGCCGGGGCGCGATCGCGCTGCCTCTCGGATCCGGGCAGTTTCAGTTGGCGACTCCGCTGGGGAATATTTTGTTTTAAAAACTTTTAAACAAAACAAAAGATTTTTAAAACAACGATGAGGGTCAAACTTTCATTTTACCCCCTTTCTTTAACTATTGTGTGTGTGTGCTGCTGTGCATGTGCTTTACTTTTTTTTTATTTTTACAAAAAAAAAAAAATACAAAAAAAAAATGCATCAATATACATCTGTGTACTTACATTTAAAATTCTTCAAAAACTTCTGTTTTACTCAGAAAAAGAATTTTAGAGACCGCACACTACTCGCACTGCTGCCTCGGTACACCGCACGCTACTCGCACTGCTGCCTCGGATACACCGCACACTACTCGCACTGCTGCCTCGGTACACCGCACGCTACGCGCACTGATGCCTCAGATACACTGCATACTACAACCCTTAACCCGGGATGGTCTTAGTTGCAGTTCGTTTGGCCTTCCTACGCCTCTCGGACGCGCACGAGATCATTCCAAACATCCCATCCTAGCCAAGTGTCAACCCTGCACGTTTGAGTCTTGAGTCACACTCTGTCCAGACTCGGTTGGTTTTTACCCAGTCCGTGTCATACAGCCTGGATACATATCCCATGCCGGCCATTTTCTGAGTCGAAGCTCAAAACTCAAGATCCCTTGTGCAAGCAAAGCGATGAAAGGTCATGCTAAAATCTTGACCCGATCTTGATTTTCCAAAGCTACACCCAGACGATGTTCCGTCCCTGATATACATCCATGCCCACATGACATCATGTCATCAAGCCTTTAATACGTCAGCCATGACGATATGACCCAGCCAACGCCTAACGTCACAGATCCCTTGCGCAAGCAAGGTAAAGAGAGGTCATGCCGAACTCTCGACCAGATCTTGACTCATGGGCCGGAGCAGCTCACTATTCACATGGCTCACGCATTAAAACAAACATGACAGCTCGGTCCTTAGGTTCGATTTTTCTTTAGGCCAGTGGAAACCGCTTGCCCTATAGGACCCTCGCCCGGGGCTGTCCACCCCGGAATGTCGAAATACAGGTGCAAAACGAGGGGATTATAGCCGCACAGATGGTCTCCACTGACCCAGGATCTAGCATAGTTGCGAAAAAGAAGAGCGATCTTTTCCAACCTACCTAGGATTCTGAGAAAACACCGTTTTAAGTAAATTAAAACAACAAAAAAAGAAACGGAAACCGCATGTCACGTGAGCTTTTCCCTTTTTATCCAAAAGGCCTTCCCGTGTCTAAACCTTACCCTTCACCCCCTCCAGTGAACCGAGAGTGGTTGAGAATACCCGGGAGCCGCCTTTTCAGTATCGAGGTTACAAGATCTGACAGCCCTTCCGGTTCAGCGGTCCGCACCGTTCGCTACTCCCCATGACAGGATCAACAGATAACAGTGAGGGAAACGAAACCCCGCCACTAAGAAACATTCAGACAATGGAGGAAGTGCTGCGAGTTCGAAACTCTCAAGAAGCGCCAAGAGGAGCAGCAAGCCTGGATCGTAGACACCCTGCGCCTTCGTGGAACCGTTGCTGTTCCCCAACCTGACGGGACATTCGTCCTCATAGAAGATGAAGAAATACCAGCTCCCACGGGTCCTCAAAGCTATCAGCAGGTCCCACCTCCGCCAAGCTACGAGATCCCAGTAACGCAAAGCAGCTCTCACTCAAAGCTCCACTCGGGCATCAGTCAAGCATCTCCGACAGGCCCGCTACAGCACAGTCAATTTCTCGGCCTTGCGCCCCAAGCTCGCATCAACAAAGACACATATGTGCTCGCCCGCGTATCCCAATGCATCTCGGTACCCCCCAGGATTCAATCCTCTGCCTCTATACGAGCCTCGCAGCCATAACCAAAAATCCCAAGGTTTATCCGGGACAGGCATCCCAAGCGGATATCTCGACATCTCAAGCCTACCACCTGCTAGTCTGCCACTTGGGGCTAATGAAACATTTCCCCAATTCCCAAACACAACCCTTAGTGGCCCGGGCAATCACGCCCTCAATTTCAACAACCTTGGGTACGGGATGGTATACACTCAACTACCTCCCCAAGACTCCCGAATGGCGATCCCATCGACCAATCCACCTCCATCTTTGGTATCCATCCCCGAAAACGGCAACCCGCCTCAGCCTGCCGATCCCCACATGGCTTGGTTGATCGAGCAAATGAAGGACATGCAAAGCAAACTAGCCAGTTCTCGGAAGGACTCCCTCCTGCCCACTGATCCAAACAAGGTGGTCCCGCTTCCTCCAAAATTCAGAATGCCCGAAATGGAAAAGTTTGACGGGACAAAATGCCCAAAAACCCACATCGACACATATGTATTGGGTATGAGAGCCAAAGGGGCAACCCCACAACAAATGGCGGACCACTTCCAGCATTCTCTCAAATCCACAACGCTAAGGTGGTTCCTCAATGTGAAGGCAGAAAACCGCTCCACGTGGGACCAAATCAGCAAGATCTTCCTGGAGAAGTACCGCGCCAACCTTGAGTGGGAGACAAACCGCCACGATCTGCAAGCCACCGAACAAAAGGATGATGAGCCTGTGGGTGAGTTTTACAAAAGATGGAACTGGAAGCTAAGCGAGATAATGGATCCGCTTTCCAAAGAAGAGCAAATGGACATCTTCCATTCCTGCCTCAAACCTTCTCTGAGGACCTTGATCAGCCATCACTTCTATCCAGATCTCCGTGCCATGGTCAACGCCGAAACCAAGTTCGAAAAGACCCTGAGCCTTCAGAAGACAACTGCAACCCCTGCTTCGTCTTACCGCTATCGGACAAACCTGTCAAATCCAGCACCTGTCCCGAACAAAGGAAAAGAAGCAGCCGGAACGGTACACTACATCCAAAATGGAGCTCAAGTAAACTGTGATCAAGCACCCCCGAGGAACAACAATCCCCCTCGCTTCCCACAGTTCCAGCATTTCGACAACCTCGAAATGCCTCTGGGCCAGGTATTCGAGGCATTGGTAAAGTGAAATCTCCTAAAACCTCTCGAGAATTTCCAACCAAAGACTCTCAAGCCCAACATGGATATGAGCAAGCACTGCGCCTTCCACAACTACCCCGGTCACGCCACCGACAATTGCTTCGTGCTAAAGCAAGTGGTCCAAGGGCTAATCGAAGAGGGAATGTTGGAACACCCCCGTAGCCCCAACACCATTGGAAATCCATTCCCCCAAAATGACAGGGTGAACATGATAGCCTTCGATGAAATTCCAAGCGAGATAAGCCTCCTGCAGTCTCCGAAACCGTCAACATGCTATCTCGCTACGACTGGGAACACGAAACCAGAGTCAAACGGTCCCGTGATCGAGAATCTAGACAGGAACGCCCAAGGGCAAGTGTCTCCCTACGATCTCTGCCACGATCAAGACACACTAACGGCTGGATCGAACGCTCCTCGGAGGAGACTGAATTAAACGGCAGCACCGGAATCGGTCTAGCCTTCACGGACGAAGACTTGCCGATATGTGAAAATAGACACAACGAGGCTCTCCTCATCCTCATAAAGATAGAGATGTTCTACCTCCCGAACGTCTTAATTGATAACGGCTCCGCAGTCAACATCATTGCCTTGAGCACAGTGAAACGCCTTCGCGTCGACCGCTCCCTGATGAGACCTTCGCCCCGTATAATCCGAGCTTACGACTCCACCCCACGCCCTGTCGTAGGAGTTATCAATCTGAGGATCCAATTCGACGTCCAACTGGAGTCGGTGGAATTCCAAGTGGTAGACATCAAGCCAACCTTCTCTGCCCTGCTGGGACGACCTGAGATACACCAGATGCAAGCGGTATCATCTACTATTCACCAATGCGTGAAATTCATCAACACCAAGGGAATCCTCGAGGTAATCCGCAAAATCAGCGCAATGGCAAGCGCTTGGCCAGTAAGCTATGACCCAGAAGAGGGTCCCGACATGAGCGAATACTCCTCTGCAGGCGAGACTCCAGCCCTATCACGCTACGATGTGGATCCCTACATCCACGCTCTAAGCCGCGATGAGCTATAGATCGAGGAACTCATGGGTCAAGATGACAACTCCGACCTATGCGACCGCGAAGAATGCTTGAAAGAGGATCAAGAGATGGATGCCCAGATGGAGATTGACCGAGGAGTAGACCCCTACTTCGCCGAAAACCCTCTTGCAAACTGGCTCGTCACCGACCCACTGGTGCAGGACAACCCTCTGGCCGACACTCTTGGATCTCACGGGGATAGCCATCACAGCATAGTCCAATTCAACATCCCGGTGTCTGACCTAGACGAACAATGGCGCAACCTCCTCCAAAGCCTAATCAGAAAAGGAAAGATAGCACACCCCCTCATTCGGACATCGTAAATGTCGTCCAAGCAAATATCCCAGTTAAGGAGGCGGATTCTATGAAAATGATCAACATCAGCAAGAATCAACTCCGAGTCAGCGAATGCTTCGCCCTCCTAGGAGTAGCTCTCAGCAACTTCTATCATCATGGTCCCCTAAGGTCTGGCAGCAACACTAATAGAGGGACATTATCCGAGGAGCAACCAAAAACCTCCGCGATCTGGTTTGAAGTCGAACCACAGGCAAGCTACCCTCCGGGATCCGCCTCAACTGAAGAATGGCCACCAAAGCCATTGCCACCCTCTCTTGGCCTGCAGCCCGCAAAGAGTAATGAAGCCTGGTCCAATCCCTCGTCGCCTAAAGTCTAGCTTCGAGTCATGTTGTCTAGGAATTCACGTCTTTCGAGTCATTTGACGGCTTTACGCCAAAAGATTGTGAGTCCATGATCAACAATGTATCTTCTCTACGCTTTCAATAAAAGGTTCGACCTTTCTAAAAATCCTTTCATTGCATCTTTAACGAATGATGAGTTAACTAATCAAAACAGTTAATAACAATTCATCTAACAAAGAAGCAGACACATTAATTGAACGAACAATACATTAAGCACATCTTTAAGCATGTTGTCAAACGAGAGAAAAACCGGGCCCAAGCTGCCGAGAAAGGTTTTAATCAAAGTAAACTTGGAGAACTACTGAAGAGCCAAAGAGACGCAAGTCGGAGGCCTCCTCATCAGCATTGCATAACAATCAGATCTTCCAATACCTCAAAAATGGGGAAACCGTCTTCATGAACGAGGAAGGTCAACACAGGGAAGGAGCCAAAGCCAAGAGCATCATGGCCCTAAAATGCCTCGCCTCTCACTTTGTCATCCTTGGGGACATGTGATAAGTGACTATTATATAGTCATTTATCCTAAGTTTTATATACTTTTACATGGATAAATCATCATTTCTCATTTCATTTTAAGTACTTTTTACTTACTTTTCCATATTTATTAGATTTTACGTCTTTGGTATGTTTTATGCATTTTTAGACAGGTTTTAGGGCCTTTTTATGTCAAAAGGATGCTTGGGTACTTTAAGATAAAAGACATGGAGGAGCACCAAACAAAATGAACACACAAAGTCAAATCCAGGTGGAGCGGCTGTGCAGCTAATGGTGGAGCGGCCGTGCACTTAAGGCCACGACAGGCCATTTTTGGCCCCAAACCATGGAGTGGCCGAGCCTTGAACTGGCCCTGGCCGTGTCAACCTCAGAGCGGCCGTGCAGCTAACCTCGGAGCGGCCGTGCAAGTCTTCCAAATTCAAATTCAAAACTGGCGCCAAGGGTGCACGGCCGTGCAAAACCCTTGACATGGCCGTGCAAGGTCGTGACTGCAGATTAAAAGGCACCTTTTGGAAGCACCTTCTTGAAGAGTTCCCTCCCCCTTATAAAAAGACCCCTTATAATCAGTCTTAGATATAGAAATTTACTGATATTCCATAGATATTCATCAGAGATTAAACACAAATACTTGTGGTATTTATTTCCAAAGATTATTTGAAGATCAAAGTTCACGTTTTGTTCTTGAAGTCACTTTGGAGAAAAGCAATAAAAGTGAAGCATTATTTCCAGCCATTTTCCTTCTATTTCATCATAAGTCTTCTTACTCTATTCTCTATTTTTATTTTCTTATATGTTCTAGATGGCTAGTGAGTAAATCCCCCTTGTTCTTGGGGTTGAAAACTCAAAAGCATACATGTTCATCATCTTAAATAAATGAAGTCTTGTCTTCTATCTTCATCTAAACAATTTCTTTATATTAATCTCTAAATGTCTTACATTTTGGAGACGTCCAACTTGTATGATTCAGTCAATTGAGAGATGGACCTAGTGGAGAATCTCGATTGACGAAACCATATAAAGAAACTAGGTTCCATTGATCACGAAAGTAGTTCAACGGCCTAGGGATGTTCATTTAATGGAAAGTATGTTGACTCTCGTCCTTAATGGATTCTTACTAATTATGGTCAGCTGGAGATAAGCCGGAATGCCCGTTTGTGACAGGGCGGAGGTAACATAAACGGAAATCTCAAACAGTTAGGACATAATTAGTGAAGAATACAAACGCTACTGTCTTAACCAGAAGTAGCGTAGGCTTAACATACCATCCTTGATTTTTATGAAAACCTATATTTCTAAGACAATGACAATTTGATGAATAAGATTATGTGTATGATTTCCAATTCCGAGAATACTTCATTTTATAAGAGTTTTTAAAGTATTTTCTGTTTATGTTCTTTCTATCTTTCAAAATCAAACTTTATCTCCCCCAATCTTTTCTATAAATTTAAAGACAAAAATATTTCCTAAGTAAATCATGTCTCTGTGGGATCGACCCGTACTTGCACCCGCTATATTACAATAGCCCGTGCGCTTGCGGATATTAAATAAACCGTTAGGTTAAAAGCGCCAACAAGTTTTTGGCGCCGTTGCCGGGGACAACGGTTTACTTTAAGTTTTTGTCTTTACTACATATTTTTTTGTTTTATTTTGTTTTTGTATTATTTTGCTTTTACTTCCGATAAATTGTTACGCTTAATCTCTCTTTAAGTGTTTTTCTTATAGTGTATGAACGGGCTCGGACATTCTTTGACAATATTGATCCGGAACCCGAACGAAGCTTTCACGAGAGACTAAGAAAATTTAAAGAGACTTTAAAAAAACATACGGCGGAAGGAGAACCACAAGCGCCAGCTAGGACCCTACGGGACTTTGTTAACCCTAGTACCCCGGGAACTAGATCCCCTATTGTTGTGCCGAATGCCGGAGTGGCACACTTTGAGATAAAGCCGCAACTTTTGCATATGGTTATGATTAACCAATATAGCGGCACCGCTTTCGAAGATCCTCATCTCCATATCCAAACATTCCTTGAATATTGTGATACCACACGTATTCAAAATGTTACCCCGGAAGCGATTCGGATGCGCCTTTTCCCTTTCTCTCTTAAGGATAAGGCGAAACAATGGTTGAATTCGGTCCCCCAAAATTCATTGACAACATGGGACCAAATTCAAGAAGCATTTCTTGGTCGATTTTTCCCACCAAGCAAAACTGCCCAAATACGCACGAAGATCACTAACTTTTGTCAAACGGATAGTGAGACTTTGTATGATGCATGGGAGCGGTTCAAGGAACTTCTCAGAATGTGCCCCCACCACGGGCTCGAAAAGTGGTTGATTGTTCACACCTTCTACAACGGTCTCATATTCAAGACAAGAGAGACCATTGATGCAGCTGCAGGAGGAGCGTTGATGAACAAAGGAGTCGATGAGGCATATGACCTTATCGAGAATATTGCATTGAACCATTACCAATGGTCAAACGAGAGGGAGCAACAACAAGGTACGCCCGAAAAATATAATATTGATGCAGTTACTCTTCTCTCTTCTAAGGTTGACATGCTTTTGAAAAAAATTGAAAATCTTAATGTCAATCCCGTAGCTAGTGTAAATGTGTTATGTGAACTATGTGGGTCTAACTCACATAGTACGAATAACTGCGAGTTACTTGACATTACCTTTAATGATCAAGTGAACTTTGTAAATTTTTTTGGACAGAAGGGGGGATGTATTCTAATGCATACAATCTCGAGTGGAGGAATCACCCCAACTTCTCCTATAAGAATAACAACGTTCTAAACCCGCAACTATTTACACAACATCCGGGATTCACATTTGGAAATTTCAATACTACTTCAAATACTTTTTCTCCCCCTAAATCAAAATTTGATTTTTTAATGGATTTTATAGTTAAAAGCAAAAATGAGCAAGAAAAGACTAATGCTGAATTTAGGGAATGTTTCAAGTTATTTAATGATAAATTTGATAACTTAGCTGCCCATAACAAAATGCTAAATGAACATGCTAAAGCGGTAGTTACTAGAAGCGGGAAAGAACTTATTGATTGTCTGCCTAAAGAAAATAATCCCATTGAGGAAAGTATTAGTCAAAACCCGCCCATGGTTGAGACTAATGATGAGGTTAATAAGGGGACGGAACCCCCTAAAATAATTAGAAATTTTGATCCGCCAATACCTTACCCTCAAAGGTTGGTAAAGGCAAAACTCGATAAACAATTTGCAAAATTTCTAAAAGTTTTAAAATCTATCTACATTAATGTACCTTTTACTGATGCTTTGCAACAAATGTCTTCTTATGCTAAATTTCTTAAAGATATTCTTTCTAACAAAAGGAAGCTAGAAGAAAATGAAACTTTTGCATTAACGGAAGAAGTAAGTGCTGTTTTACAAAAAAGGTTACCCCCGAAATTAAAAGATCCCGGCACTTTCTCTATCCCTTGTAATATAGGTAAATTTAATGTTGATAATGCCATGCTAGACCTCGAAGCTAGCATAAGCCTCATTCCACTTTCGGTGAGTAAGAAAATTGGCGTGGGGGAATTAAAACCTACGACCATATCTCTGCAATTGGCGGACCGTTTCATTAAATATCCGGTGGGTATTATGGAAGATGTCCCTTGCCAAATCGGGAAATTAGTCATCCCGGTTGATTTCGTAGTTCTCGAGATGGAAGAGGATAGTCATATTCCTGTAATTCTAGGTAGATCATTTCTTGCCACAGCCGGGGCAATTATAGACGTTAAACATGGTAACCTCACTTTGAATGTAGGAGATGATAAAATAGAGTTTAACTTGTCCAAATTCATGAAAAATCCTAATCTTGAGAACCCTTGCTTGGACATTAACATGTTAGAATCAGTTAGCAAGGAATTGGAAAGTCCCCAATCTAAAGACCCGCTAGAGAAAAGTCTTATAGATTGGAAGAGAACTTTGCATGAAGATGACGATGATGAAATTACAAATTATACCATGTTTTTAGACACTAATCATGCAGCAAAGTCCGGTGGCAACATTGATTATAAAAAGTTGGAGCCATCCAACGAAGAGGAAAAGGAGGTAATTAAGGCACCTCAAGTTGAGTTAAAACCTCTTCCTACAAATCTAAGGTATGAATTCCTGGGACCTAACTCCACTTATCCCATGATTATAAATGCCAACCTAGGCCCTCTAGAAACTAAAAAGTTATTAAATGAGCTTAGATTACATCAAAAAGCCATAGGATATACAATAGATGACTTAAAAGGGATTCATCCAAAAATTTGTATGCATAGGTTTGATTTAGAGGAAGATCATAAACCTTCCATTGAGCATCAAAGAAGACTCAATCCTAACATGAAGGAAGTGGTTAAAGAAGTCCTTAAATTACTTGACGCGGGCATTATCTATCCAATTGCGGATAGCAAATGGGTGAGCCCCGTGCAAGTTGTCCCTAAGAAGGGAGGAATGACAATCATTCGAAATGATAAGGATGAATTAATCCCAACAAAGACTGTCACGGGTTGGCGCATGTGTATAGACTACAGAAAATTAAATAAAGCCACCCGAAAAGATCACTTTCCCCTTCCCTTTATAGACCAAATGCTAGAAAGATTGGCCAAACATTCCCATTTTTGTTATTTGGACGGATATTCAGGATTTTTCCAAATCCCTATCCATCCAGACGACCAAGAAAAGACTACCTTTACTTGTCCTTATGGTACCTTCTCCTATAGAAGAATGCCCTTCGGATTTTGTAATGCTCCCGCCACTTTTCAGCGTTGTATGATGTCCATTTTTTTCGATTACATAGAAAATATAATAGAAGTTTTCATGAATGACTTCTCTGTTTACGGATATTCTTTCGACGAATGTTTGAAAAATTTATCTAAAGTCCTACAACGTTGTGAAGAAGTTAATCTTGTTCTAAATTGGGAAAAATGTCACTTTATGGTAAATGAAGGGATAGTGTTAGGACACATGATGTCCGAAAAGGGGATAGAGGTAGATAAGGCGAAGATTGAAATTATTGAAAAATTACCCCCGCCTACTAATGTTAAAGGAATAAGAAGTTTTCTTGGTCACACCGATTTTTACCGACGATTTATAAAGGATTTCTCAAAAATTTCTAAACCTTTAACTAATCTACTAATGAAAGATGCTCCATTTGTGTTCGATAGTCCTTATCTTGAAGCATTTAATAAGTTAAAGGAAGCTTTGGTATCCGCTCCTATCGTACAACCACCCGATTGGGACCTCCCTTTCGAAATAATGTGCGATGCAAGTGATTTTGCGGTTGGAGCTGTTCTAGGGCAGCGAAGAGACAAGAAAACACATGCAATATACTATGCTAGCCGAACACTGGATGAAGCACAAATGAATTATGCCACCATAGAAAAAGAACTATTGACCGTGGTATTTGCTATGGATAAGTTTCGGTCATATTTGGTGGGATCAAAGGTAATCGTATACACGGATCATGCTGCAATAAGATACTTGTTGGCAAAGAAGGATGCGAAGCCAAGATTGATAAGGTGGATCCTTCTCCTCCAAGAGTTCGACTTGGAAATCCGTGATAAAAGGGGACAGAAAATTTGGTCGCAGATCATTTATCCTGCCTTCCCAAGGAATTGGAAATTTCCGATAATGATGACCTCCCCATTGATGACTCATTTCCGGATGATCATCTTCTTGCTATAAACAATGTCGAAACTCCTTGGTTTGCGGACAATGTTAATTACCTAGCATGCAAGATTCTTTCCCCAGAAATGAGTTATCAACAAAAGAAGAGATTCTTATCAGAAATTAAATATTACTTTTGGGAAGATCCGCTCCTTTTTAAGCATTGCACAGATGGAATCATTAGGTGGTGCGTACCTAATGAAGAGATTAACGACATTCTTTATCATTGTCATTCATCTCCTTATGGCGGTCATGCAAGCACAGCCAAAACCGCCGCCAAGGTTCTTCAATCAGATTTTTTTTGGCCCACACTCTTCAAAGATTCTCGACATTTCGTTATTTCTTGTGATCGTTGTCAAAGAACCGGCAATATTTCAAGAAGAAATGAAATGCCTCTTAATAATATTCTAGAGGTTGAGATCTTTGACTTATGGGGCATTGATTTCATGGGGCCATTTCCAACATCCTTCAACAATAATTATATTTTAGTAGCGGTGGACTACGTCTCGAAGTGGGTAGAAGCTGTAGCATCTCCAACAAACGACTCAAAAATCGTCATGAAGCTTTTCAAAGATACAATTTTTCCAAGATTTGGGGTTCCAAAAGTAATCATAAGTGATGGTGGTTCGCATTTTTCACACCGCCAATTCGAGGCTTTATTAAAAAGGTATGGAGTCTATCATAAAATAGGCACCGGGTATCATCCTCAAACAAGCGGACAAGTGGAAATATCAAATCGAGAAATAAAGTGGATCTTGGAGAAAACATTAATAAGTTCAAGGAAGGATTGGTCAATAAAATTGAACGATGCTTTATGGGCTTATCGCACCGCTTTCAAAACACCCATCAGAACAACCCCTTTTCGTTTGGTGTATGGAAAGCCATGTCATTTGCCGGTGGAGCTTGAACATAAGGCATATTAGGCAATTAAAGCTCTAAACTATGATCTAGCGAAAGCCAGTGAAACGCGAAAACTTCAATTACAAGAGCTCGAAGAACTCCGATATGAAGCATACGAAAGTGCCAAACTATACAAGGAAAAAACGAAAAAATGGCACGATGCTCATATCATAAGAAAGGATTTTAAAGAAGGAGACATGGTACTACTTTTTAACTCTCGTTTAAAGCTTTTTCCAGGTAAGTTAAAATCAAGATGGACGGGCCCATATCAATTTCGTAAAGTATATCCGTACGGAGCCGTTGAAATTGGAAACGAAGCACAAGGAGAGTTCAAAGTAAACGGTCAAAGGTTAAAGCACTACATAACCGGAGACCCAATTGGAGTAGTATCATTCGTGACACTAGAAGAACCCACACCACCATCTTAGTAAGTTTCTCTTACCCTCCCGGATTTGACATTGTTCCTTGAAACATTGAGGACAATGTTAATTTCAAGTGTGGGGGGGGGGGGGTTATATCTATCTTTATTTTATTTTACTTTTTAGTTTAAATTTACTTGCTTTTTAGTCTAAATTTACTTGTTTTCTAGTGTAATTTTTCTTTTTAACTTAGTTGCATTTTCATTTTAAGCATGTATAGTATATATATATAAAAAAAAAGAATCCCTATGATGATCCATAATCATTATCTCTTATACTTGCCATTTGCCCTAGAATAATGCCATTGTCTTTCCTCTCATATTTTCTATAAACTTAGAAATTTATAAGAAGAAAAATATAGGGATATTTTTTAGGAAATAATTAAAAGCCTTATAAGTTAGTATAGCAAAATATATGATTTTATCAAGAAAAAAAACATTTGATTAGAAGGAATCTTTATCAATCTACACTTGGTCGTTCTTATGAAAAAATATTGAAAATATTTCTTTAAAATTGTACATTTTAAATTTTATTAAATGTTTATTCCCTTATTAGAAGCACCCTTTGTTTTGCATCTCTTGAATCACACCTCTTCATCAAATTCCTTCTTTCCATTTCCACTAATCAAATCAAGTTTAGGCATTTTTATCTTATTGCTAAAAGAGTGACTTAGTCACCAAACCTTAAAAGCAAAAAGAAACCTATTACTTCCTAAGTAACTCGGGGCACGGCGTTCGTTGCGACGATGCTTCCTTGCCAAACGGAAGTAATATCCAAAAGTATTCTTGATCTAAGTATTAGGAACATGGGGTTCGCAGCCACAATGTCTCCTACTTGAAAGGATAAAAAATAACTAAGGTCTTTTGCAAAAATATAACACGTGCAAAAATAAGATAAGATTGTTTAAACTTTGATGAGATTTTTCCACTATCATCATCCATCTTTTCACCCTTGTGATTCAAGAATGCAATACGATTCTTCGGGAACTTCTAGTTTGTGAATAAATGTTTATACTTCCCTTTGTACATTTTAAAGAAATAAATTCATTTCTCTCAAAAATCACTCTAAAGAATGAAAGCTTCTCTTTTACCAAGAAATGAATCTAAGATTTATCCTTCTAGCATGTTTTTACTTGATCAAATTCCATATATGCTATATTAGGTTATTGTCTTTCAAATTATCTCTTTAAATATCCCCAAAATGCTTCTTTCTAAATAATTTTTAAAGGTATACAAAATATGACTAGAAAGATGAAGGCATTATCCAAAAGGCATTTAGGACTTGCTACTTTATTTTCTGAGGGATCATTCTTACTTTTCTTTTCTTTTCTTCCTCTCCGTATTTTCATCCTAAAATTGCTTGGGGACAAGCAAAAGCTTAAGTGTGGGGGAGTTTGATAAGTGACTATTATATAGTCATTTATCCTAAGTTTTATATACTTTTACATGGATAAATCATCATTTCTCATTTCAAAGTACTTTTTACTTACTTTTTCATATTTATTAGATTTTACGCATTTGGTATGTTTTATGCATTTTTAGACAGGTTTTAGGGCCTTTTTATGTCAAAAGGATGCTTGGGTACTTTAAGATAAAAGACATGGAGGAGCACCAAACAAAATGAACACACAAAGCCAAATCCAGGTGGAGCGGCCGTGCAGCTAATGGTGGAGCGGCCGTGCACTTAAGGCCATGACAGGCCATTTTTGGCCCCAAACCATGGAGTGGCCGAGCCTTGAACTGGCCCTGGCCGTGTCAACCTCGGAGCGGCCGTGCAGCTAACCTCGGAGCGGCCGTGCAAGTCTTCCAAATTCAAATTCAAAACTGGCGCAAAGGGTGCACGGCCGTGCAAAACCCTTGACACGGCCGTGCAAGGTCATGACTGCAGATTAAAAGGCACCTTTTGGAAGCACCTTCTTGAAGAGTTCCCTCCCCCTTATAAAAAGACCCCTTGTAATCAGTCTTAGATATAGAAATTTACTGATATTCCATAGATATTCATCAGAGATTAAACACAAATACTTGTGGTATTTATTTCCAAAGATTATTTGAAGATCAAAGTTCACTTTTTGTTCTTGAAGTCACTTTGGAGAAAAGCAATAAAAGTGAAGCATTATTTCTAGCCATTTGTCTTCTATTTCATCATAAGTCTTCTTACTCTATTCTCTATTTTTATTCGTAAAATCTAGGGAGAAACGCGTTTCTCCATGAGTTATGGAGAAACGGGTTACGGGTATCCAGAACCTTTTGAAAGAATATCCAGAAACTTTTTGTATTGGCCATGACCTTGTCCCATGGTTACTTCTGGATATCAGTCTCAAAGGTTCTGGATATCCAGAACCCTTTGAAAGGATATCCAGAAGCTTATGAAAGTGATATCCAGAAACCTTCAAAATGATATCCGTAAACTTTCAAAATGTTTACGGATATTCATTTGATGATTTCTGGATATACATTTGAAGGTTTTCGGATATCCGTAAACCTTCAAAATGAATATCCGTAAACTTTCAAAATGTTTCGGATATTCATTTGATGGTTTCGGATATATATTTGAAGGTTTCGGATATCCGTAAACCTTCAATAAGCAATTTCTGTTCTTGGCCTCGATTTGGCTTCAAATCTATTTTTTCTGGATATCCGCCCAAAGGCTTCTGGATATCCGTTCCAAAGCTTCTGGATATCCAGAACCCTTTGAGACTGATATCCAGAAATTTTCTTCTGGTTATCAAACGTATAGCTTCTGGCTATTAAAAACGCGTTTCTCCATAGTTATGGAGAAACGCGTTTCTCAGCAGACCTACTCATTTTTATTTGCTTATATGTTCTAGATGGCTAGTGAGTAAATCTTCCTTGTTCTTGGGGTTGGAAACTCAAAAGCATACATGTTCATCATCTTAAATAAATGAAGTCTTGTCTTCTATCTTCATCTAAACAACTTCTTTATATTAATCTCTAAATGTCTTACATTTTGGAGACGTCCAACTTGTATGATTCAGTCAATTGAAATATGGACCTAGTGGAGAATCTCGATTGACGGAATCATATAAAGAAACTAGGTTCCATTGATCACGAAAGTAGTTCAACGGCCTAGGGATGTTCCTTTAATGGAAAGTATGTTGACTCTCGTCCTTAATGGATTCTTACTAATTATGGTCAGCTAGAGATAAGCCGGAATGCCCGTTTGTGACAGGGCGGGGGTAACATAAATGGAAATCTCAAACAGTTAGGACATAATTAGTGAAGAATACAAACGCTACTGTCTTAACCCGAAGTAGCGTAGGCTTAACATACCATCCTTGATTTTTATGAAAACCTATATTTCTAAGACAATGACAATTTGATGAACAAGATTATGTGTATGATTTCCAATCCCGAGAATGCTTCATTTTATAAGAGTTTTTAAAGTATTTTCTGTTTATGTTCTTTCTATCTTTCAAAATCAAACTTTATCTCCCCCCCAATCTTTTCTATAAATTTAAAGACAAAAATATTTCCTAAGTAAACCCTGTCTCTGTGGGATCGACCCGTACTTGCACCCGCTATATTGTCAATAGCCCGTGCTCTTGCGGATATTAAATAAACTATTAGGTTAAAGCCCAACAACATGCTATACAAAAAACGCTACCAAGGACCACTCCTACGCTGCATCAGCCAGGAAAAGGCCAGTGAGCTCATGAACGAAGTCCACAATGGGGCTTGCGGCCCCCACATGAACGCCAGAGCCCTGATGCAAATCATTCTTCGGATGGGCTACTACTGGATCTCCCTGGAGGCAGACTGCATCCACTTTGTCCGAAGCTGCGACAAGTACCAACGGTTCTCCAACCTCAATAACCTACCCCCTCACAATCTCTACTGCATGACTACGCCTGGCCCTTCGCCACGTGGGTAATCGACATCATCGGGAAAATCGCTCCGCCAGGTAGCAACGGCCATGAGTTCGTCTTGGTAGCCATCGACTACTTCACCAAATGGGTCGAAGCCAAGTCCTACAAGGTACTCACCTCCAAGAAAGTGGCACATTTCCTCAAGGAAAACATCATCTGCCGATATGGCATCCCGAATGAGGTCATATTAGACAACGACTCTCACTTCGAAGGTGAATGCAACAGACTGCTGGCCGAATTCAAGATCACGCGCCACAAATCTTCTCCCTACCGGCCACAAACGAACGGGCCGTAGAAGCAGCAAACAAGACCCTCGAACGGATCATCCGAAAAATGACCACCCGAGGACGCGATTGGCCCGAGAAGCTGCACCTTGCACTTTGGGGATACCGAACATCAGTCAGAACAGCCACGGGAGAAACTCCATTCGCCCTGACATACGGGATGGAAGCAGTCCTTCCCATTGAACTGGAAATTTCCTCACTTCGAGTGTTGCTGGAAAATGAAATCAACGAAGTCGAATGGCTCCGAAGCCGACACGACGAACTGGCTCTGCTAGACGAACGACGACTAAAGGCCATGGAACACGTCCGAGCCTACTAAAGCAGGATGGCTAGAGCTTTCGACAAGAAGGTCAAGTCACGAGACATCAGGGAAGGCGACCAGGTACTCAAAGAAAAGCCTCCCACTCGAACCAACCCACTGGGAAAATGGTAACCAACATGGATCGGCCCTTTCGTGGTTTAAAATATCTTCTCCGGAGGCGCCATGAAGCTGACAGACCTAGACGACAATCCCTTCATGAATCCAGTCAATGGAAGCAAACTTTGCAGATACTTCGCCTAAAGAAGATCAATTGTGCATCTCTTGGCACTCCTTGTAGTGTCGAACTACGCAGATCTGAGCCCTCTAGTCCGGGGGAACGTAGGCAACCTTAATTGGTCCGGTCTAAAAACACACAAAAAAGTCAAAAGTTTGAATGTCAACCAAGACCTCCATCAAACTACACACTTTTCAAGAGCATGCCACCAACATCACCTTGACCAAGTCAAACGACGGCGGCAACAGCAAAGGACATCCGAGGGTCACTCAACGTCAAACGATTGACCAGGGGCTTGTCTTCGCCCTCACGAGCTTCAATAAAAAAAAGAGCTCGAGCAAAGGCTCTCAAAAAAAAAATAAGCTCAAGCAGAAGCTACAAAAATGAGGTCAAGAGCCCGACGCCAGCAAGAGGCAAGGAAGCCACGGAAAAGACCGTCAAAACGACTTGTCAAGGGATCATTCAACCTCCCATACAAATACAAAACCCAGGCGAAAAGGGGATTGCCGTCAGGGCCCAGGCTGCTTCAGTCCGCAAATGCAACAGAAAGGTCCAAAGATGGACGCCGCCAAGGCTCACAAAAGAAACAAAAGCGAACAAGAGATCTTGCATCTCGACAAATCTTTAAAAGTAAATAACAAATCACTAACGATTACAACATTTCTTGATGAGTTCAAGCACGGTCTACTCTCAAGTTCACAACATGCTAAAAGACAGCTTAATACATTTAATAAATAATGTGTCTGCAATGCAATGAATGGGTACCTAGGAGGTCATTTCGCGCCATCTGTGCTTGTCCCCTCGCCATTCTTCCCTTTCTTTCCTCGTCCCCAGCGAGTCTTCTTTCGCTCCACGTGAGCCAGCTCTGCATCTCTCAGTCCGAGATTAGGGGTCCTCCCCGTAGAGTCAAACAGTCCAGTAACTCGCAGGGCTTCATTCGCCCGTGCTTCGGCTCGAATCTCCTCCCTGCGAGTCAGCAAAAGAGGACCTCTCTCCGTCAGTCGATCAACTCTGGTCTCGTAGTCAAACAAAGTGTCTCCCGTAACATCCTGAGGGTCAGATCAGGCTTCGGCACTCCTAAGGCAATAGCTGCGATGGCAATCGGGCCCCAGAATCGCTTCGCGCCTGCTCCCCAAAATCACTTGGGACTGCCCAACGCACTGCTCGTACCAATCCAGGTACACGGTAGTCAATACAACCCTCTCCCGACGTCGAAGGAGCACCACAGGAGGGAAAGCGGAATACTTCCATACCCTCAAGAAATACATAAGAGCACCTGGAGCTGCCATACAGAGAGGAGATACCTCCGCATTGGCAAGGTCATCCCAGCCCAACAAAGGCTCCTGCCTCATCCCAAACTGCCGGGAAACAAGCGACGGAATGTAGAAGGAGGACCAAGACAAATCTGGAACTCTGACAACATAGGACCCTTCCTGAAAGGCCTTCCTAGTCTCGATTCCCCAATGCGGAACCCACCAGCGGATCTGATGTGTACCAAGCTGTGCCATCCATCTCTCCCAGGCCGACTGATCCATATCCAACACAAGAGGTCGCCGAGCAAACGACCACAGGCTAAACGACGTTGGAGCCTCGGGCATAGCCTGAAGTCTCTCTCGCAGCCACAAAGTGAGCAAAGCGAGGCTTCCCCCTCTCATGAACCTATCTCCAGTCGCCAGACGATCAATGCCGTGAAGGGTCTCCCCCAGCACCAACGGAACAATATCCTCTCCGGCTCTGCAGTGCCCAACCACATCCAGCAAAGCGCCGTCGCAAACCCCAAGGGAGCTGACCATGAAAAGCGTCACTATCACGCACAAGGCAAATGCATCCCATGAGACATCACTCTCGTCATCGCTCATGAACCGCTCCGGCAGCGCAGAAATGTCAATGTGACCCGAATCAAAGGTCATGCCCTGCACTTCTTCCAACGAAGCCCGAAGAAAGCATGCAAGCTTCACACTCACGGCGGCACCGCCAATAAAAGGGAGCGAAATGGCCTCCACCTCCGGTCCTCCCATCAAAGCTCGAAAATCCTCAAAAGTAGGCGTCACTTCATTGTAGGAGAAGCTGTACACATGCCTCCTAACGTCCCAGAACCTCGCGGCAGCCCGCAACAATTCCCAATCAGGAACCAACTCCTTAAGGGACCAAACCGAGCAGAGTCGAAACCTCACCTCGAAAGCCCGCATCTGATGCCTCATACGGTGTCGCATCCACATTTTGAGCCGCTCAAGGAAGTATGCTTGCCTCTCCTTCGAAAGCCTCGGAAAAACTCGTGGAACATACGAAGAATCCATGGCAAAAATGGAGGTTCCTAGAGAAAATGGGGAAGAAGACTCGAAATGACTGCAAATGGAAAATGGGGGAAGTCCAGACATCCTGAAAAGGCTTATCCTCTCCCCAAAAGCAGAAGAGATCCGTACGGACCTCTTTGCATGTCAAAATGGTCCGTACGGACCTTCTTGCAAAAGGGCCCCACATTTTCAGCAAACAGTACAATGGCCACTGTTCCAGCAGGACCCTGCTCCAAACTGTTCAAATCCTGGCCAAAGCCATTCCCGGCAAGCACTATCCACAAACGCACTCCCAACTCACGTGGCATGCACAAATAATAAATTAAGCAACAATTCCTAGGACAAACCCCGGGAATCACAAAACGCGACATTACATCTTAAAATAAAATACTTTTGCTGTGCAAATACAAGTGTTTTATTACAGGTACTCAAAATGTCTGTTGCTAAACAAAAAAAAAACAAATGGAAAGAGGGAAAGCAAATGAGCCCTACTCCGACTCCTCGTCATCAACCTCATCAAACGTGAAGTCAGGCATGTCGCTGAACTCGCCGGTCATGCCCTCGTCATCCGAATACTGAACACCCTCCTCGGGAAAGTACTCGAAGTAATCCGCCGGATCAAGCCCGATAAAAGGATCGAAGGAGGAAGGCTCCGACGAACCCTCTCCCTGAGACCCCTGCGCCGGCAAGAACTGGTGGAAGATCGGCTGCCGCCGGACCCCCGAAGACGTCCTTGCATCCATGCTATGCCGCCCCCGAGAGGGTCTCTCCTACTGTGGCTCTGGCTCAGCTCTCGAAGGAGGAACGTCAACAGAATGCCTCGAAGGCATCGGCTCATACGCCGGTACACGTCGCGAAGACTGGCAAGACAGCTTCCCCGCCATCTTCTTCACGAAAGACCGCATCGCCACATAATGACGGGTCAACGTGTCAAAGGATCTCCCCGAGACCTGCACAAGCAAACAATCAAAGAAACGCTCAGCAAAAGGAGATACAATCATACTCAACAAAAGAGAAAAATACAGAAAAGATGCCAAAATGGAAAAGAGTAAGCACACTCACCGGCGCATCCGGGTCAACCCGATAAGCAGCAGGAGCCAGCTCAGGCACAGGTACATACACCCTCTGCCTCGACGAGTCGCCCCGAATATATGTAAAGTCCGGCCCCGACATCGAAATATCTGGGGGACGAGGTGGACCATCCCGTCTTTCTCTCGCTAACACCTGCGACGTCCTCAGCTTCCTCCTGACGAAGGACCCGTACTCCTCATGCAAAATGAACTCATCGGCATCCACGCCGCCCAAGTACCTCTCGTACTCTATCACATCCATGTCACGGGGATGCATCATCCCAAAGGGCGGGTCCCTCGGAGCCATAGGGGGCACACCCGGGCTATGCTGCCAGTAAACCCTCTCCCCCAAATACATGACATCGCAAGTCAGGCCCCACATCATCTTCCTCTGCGCTGTCACCACGGGACCACCCTCAAGCTCGTCATCTCCATACCGAGCCCAGGGATACAGCTCGAACTCTGCCGGGCTATCCTTCTCCAGGTACTCCTGGACATCCCGATAGGCGATGGTGAGCTTCCCCCTATTCGTCCTCCTCCTCCTCAACGGACGGGCCCAGCCCAACATAGCAGGATAGGCCTCCAGGGCCTCAGCATCTCGATCCCACGGAAAACACGGGAAGATCTCATAAAACCACACCTGCGACAAAAGCAGAAAAGGGCTCAGTGCAAAAGAAAACGGAGAAATGACAAACTGCTAAATCAAAAACAGCAATAAACTCATACCTCCAAAGCAAAATCAAAGCAGTCCATCACAAAACACGGCACACACTGTACAAATTTTCTCAACAGAGGGATTAAGCCCTACACGACACATTTTCAAAAAAAAAAAAATCCGTCACAAAACACGGTACACATTGCACATAAACTCCCCACAAAGTCCGTCCCAAAAACACGGCACACACTACATGACACATTTTCAAAGAAGTCCGTCCCCACACGGTACGCACTTTCAGACAAAATCCGTCACAAAACACGGCACATGTCACACTCTTTTTACAAAGTCCGTCCCTACGTGGCAATTTTTCACAATGTACATACAAGAATTAGCATAGGGTACAAAACACCAAAGCATGCATTTCAAGGAGAGGCACTTTATTTTTACAAATAAGAGCTAATCTCCACATTTTTGCACAAAAATCACATACCCACAATTCTTACATGCTCAATTTCAACAATTCATCACGAATTTCACAAAAAAAACATGGCAATAACAAAAGTCCCAAATATGCGAAGAATTAAAACCTAGTTCTAGCATACAATAATTCGAGCAAAGAATCAAGACGAAATTGATTTCTTACCTCACCAACGGCTCTATCTCGCATATTATGCACCTCCGGATCCGGATACAACACATCCGGATTCCTTGACGAAGGCACAAAGGAAGTGCAATTCCTTTGAAGGTCCGCCCTTTGCTCAATCGCCTCTTGGCCCCGTTGACGACGACCTCTCCTTGCTCTTTCCGCCATTGACAATGCGATTCAAGCGAAATACGGAAGATTTAAGGAATTTGGATCAAAAATGGAGTTTTCTCCTTCTCTCTCTCGGCTAATCACGAAACTGGAAGAGGAAAATGAGGGTGATGCCTCGTTTCTGGAACTGGTCAAAATCTGGGAACTCGAAATTGCACAAATGTCCGTACGGACCTCTTTGCAAACATAAAAGGTTAGTACGGACCTCTTTACATTTTAGGGCCAAATTACTTCTTTGCCCTTATAATCTTTGCCCCTGGCTGTCCAAAGGCCTATTTCAGCAGATTCAATGCAGTTTGGTCCTTAACCCAACAAAACCAACCACCGGCCGTCATCGTAAGCCCGGATTTCGCCCACTAAACGGCAACACAGACACCGGCCGTCATCGTAAGCCCGGACCTTGCCCACTAAACGGTAAAACAAGCACCAAAGGCACAAACGCCTCCAAACACGAGTCCCAAGGCACAAAATGCCTCCAGAACACGAAACGGTAAACCAAACCCCGGCCATCAAAGTAAGCCCGAAATCACCTTCTCAGCAGACAAAGCCCATACGAGACTATGCGTCCCCAACAGACGAACACCAGTAGTCATCGTAAGTCCAACCTCTCCCCAGCGGACAAAGCACGAGGCAATCACGCCTCTCACAATCAAAGCACGAGGCAATCATGCCTCTCACGAGCAAAGCACAAGGCAATCACGCCTCTCACAGTCAGAGGACACGACGCATCCTCACGCACGACACAACCACAAGTCACAGGGCATGCCCTCATCACTATCTGCAGCCCGAAAGGCTTTAAATCACTCGGTCCGGGAGACCGCATAAATCAGCCAAATCAATATCCGCAGCCCGGAAGGCTTTAAATCACTCAGTCCGGGAGACTGCATAAATCAGCCACATCACTATTCGCAGCCCGGAAGGCTTAAATCACTCGGTACGGGAGACCGCATAAATCAGCCAAATCAATATCCGCAGCCCGGAAGGCTTTAAATCACTCAGTCCGGGAGACTGCATAAATCAGCCACATCAATATCCGCAGCCCGGAAGGCTCTAAACCACTCGGTCCGGAAGACCGTATAAACCTCCCAAATCATTACCCCCCAGCCCGGAAGGCTTTAAATTACCCGATTCGAAAAACCGTAAAATTTTCATCCCAAGACGCCGCCACGTCCTTACCACCGACCTATACGGTCACCCAGGACGCCGCCACGTTCTTACCACCGACCTATACGGTCACCCAAGACGCCGCCACGTCCTTACCACCGACCTATACGGTCATCAAGGACGCCACCACGTCCTCACAACCGACCTATACGGTCACCCAGGATGCCACCACATCCTTACAACCAACCTATACGGTCACCTACGGGACACTGACACGTCCACTTCCCCACACACCCGAACTACGATCAGGCTTGATTCCCGCCAGGGATACGTAGGAATCCTATCACAGGGTCCAGCCAACCGACCTAAACGGTCACACCTCAGGACACCACCACGTCCTCACGCGATCCAGATCAGGACCCTTATCTTATCGACGACCCCACTTCCTCCGTAAGTGACGTCGTCGAGGGGCTTCTGTAAGTACCCCAATCTGGATCACCCTCTTCCGAGCTCCCGAGAAACACCGCAGACTCACTCAAACGCAGTCTCGAACACCCGAAACCCTTCAAAAACCCTCAAAGGCCCAAAAAACCACCAAACAAACTAGGGGGGGGCTTTTTGGGACAAACAAACACAGAAGGACCTTGTGGGAATTCTGCAAAAATTGGGAAAAGCATGGAAGTCCGTACGGACCTCTTTGCATGCCATAAAGGTCCGTACGGACCTTCTTTCTACCTAATCTCATGATTACATAATCCCTCTAAAGTCCACGAGATTCTCCTAGGTCCGTACGGACCTTCTTGCACAAAATTTTTTACTATAAATAGAGGGCTCCCCTCCCTCATTTCACATACAATCCTCTTCTACTCTCTCCCTAGGCCTTCTGGCTCCCCCTCTAAGTCCTTTCGAGACACTCCCGGCTCCTTTCGGTTTCTCCCGAGGCCTTCCGAGCCCCCTTGTGGTGCTCCGAAGCCTTTTCGAGCGCTCCCGAGATGCTCCCGCGCTGCCCCGAGGCACTCTTGAGGTACTCTGCGACCCCTCGTGGTACTCCGAGACCTTGCCTGGTCTTTCCCGAGGCATTTCGGCTCTTTCCGAGTCAAATCGGCAACTCGAACGCACGCCGGAACTCTGCCCGAACGCAACCGACGATCCCGACGCACGCCGAACCTCTACCCGAATCCAACCAACAATCCCTGCGATTCCAACGCACGCCAAAACTCTGCCCGAGTGCACACTTGACAATCCCGAGGCACGCAGAAGCTCTGTCCGCAGACAATCGACACATCCCGAAGTAATTCCGGTCTGTCCCGGAACACTATTCCATCCTCAAACACTATTCCCCAGCGGAAGACAGACTCGAACCAACATTGGTAAGGTTTCCTTCCATTACTATTTCAATACATTTCAATACGCAGTGTACCATGTAGACATCCGACACATCATGCATTTTTAAAAGCACACACACACACACAACATTTAAAGAAAGAAGGGGTATCGAAAGACTCGTTTTTACGAGGCTACTCGGGTGAGCTCTAATATTCTAATATTCTCTTCCCGAGGAGTAACCTGACCTCCGAACTCAAAAATCTCATCACACAAAAACAGTTTATTTTTAAACTGATGCTTTTTTCAATGTTTTGGGCTTAATCAAAACGGCGTGGCGATTCTACAAAGCAAAACACAGCGAGACACCTCCAACGACCAATGCAAAGATGCGGAAAACGCCAGATGTCGGGGCGCGATCGCGTTGCCTCTCGGATCCGGGCAATTTCACCCATGCATGATTTCTCGAGACCATTCCTTGAACTTGTTGAAGAAGACCATTTGCAACTCCTTTAGCAATTTAGGAAAATTCTTCATGTTTTTCATGGTTTCTTATGGTTTTGTTCGAAGACTTCAGAAAAAATAGAGAGGAAGATGAAGGGGAGTGATAAAAACCAGATCTGAGGTGAAAATTTAAATAACCTTGTCAGATGCTGCCCTTGTCCGCGCGGATGAGATTGCATCCTCAATCTCATCCACGCGGATAAGATTGTCACCCAGTCAAAAAAAATTTGACAGCAGTAAAAACTGTTGTCCCCAAATGAGGAAATATTTCCCCAAACAACCAAGCAGCAGAAAAGTTACCCATTCCCCATTTTTTTTCAAAATCTCAACAAAGATTCCATTCAAAATATCACATAAAACACTAAATCGGGCTCATGCAACTTGCATTCTGTACATAATTAACAAAACAAAGATACAAAAAAAATAGTGAAATCAAATGTATTAACCTAGTTATTACATTCCAAAAATAGAAAAACAAAACAAAACAATGTTCATAAAATGTATATATGTTTTCTCTCTCTCTGCCCTAACAGGTACAGTCACTCAGAATCGCTGTCCGAATCGGGAACGAGATCTTCCTCCCTGGCAATCCCCTTGCAGTGCCTCCGCACCCTCCGTTGAGCCGTGCTCGGTCCCTCCGCAGCTGCCTCTGGGAAAGCCATCCCCGGCTCTACGTTGTCCTGCTCAGCGTCCGAGTAGGTGTCCTCGGGATCAGTAGGCACGCCTCGGTACGGCACCCCGATGTCGGAAAAGAAGTTGTATCCAAAGGAGAAGGCATCAGAACTCTGGCCGTACGTCCCCTGAGTCTGCAAGGGAGTCCCATAATCTCCCTGCGACTCAAAGGCGTCGTAACCCCCGCGATGCGAAGAGGAGCCCTTGCCAGCCCCGCCCTGTACGTAGCTAGGCCCCTCCATGCCCCCGAAGATGATATGGTCCCAGGAAAGCTCCACGCTCCTGTCCATGTAGGGAGAGGAGAAATGTCCATCGACTCTCTGGGCTGAGTACGAGGAGTCTCCATAGACCTCCTGCCCGGCATAGGCCCGCTGGCAGAAATAGGCAACCTCTCTCTCGCAGAGGCACTAGACGCTAGTCGTGACATCCTTTCGGAACCCCGAGTGTTCCCCCGCATCACGAGGTTCTGAATGAACCTCTTAGCCCCGATGACCTGGCGCAAAAGCCGATCCACAACCCGGGACGAGTACTGCAAAGAAGAAACGAAAGCATCAAAAAATAGTCGAAGCAATGACGAAAGAAGTACAAAGGCTAAATAATCAGAACGCGATCAACACATACCTGTGCATTCGGTCGAGGCTGAAAAGCTCGTGGTGTCATCTCTGGGATGGTATCTGCGCCCTCATCCTAACCCCCTCCTGGGTATACGAGAAGTCAACTCGAGGGATCCTCACGACCGAACTCCCTTCCCTCGCCAGCACCTGAGGCGTCCTCAGCCTGCATCCCACAAATTCCAGATAAGGCTCCTGAGTAACATACTCCATGGCGGGTTGCCCACCCCTGAACCACTGCCAGTTCGCCGACCCTTCACGGGGATACATCATGTCAGCTGGAGGCTCAGCCGGTGCCATAGCAACCATCCCTAAACTGTGCTGCCTCGTCACCCTCTCCCCCAAGTAATAGACATCGCAGGTGAGTCCCCGCAAGATACACCTCTGCCTCATCCAGCGCTCAGCACCACCCAGCTGATCCACCTCGAACCGATCCCAAGGGTAAAAATTAACCCTATCACTGGTCTCCGCCGTAAAAAATGGTACCATGTCATTGTACCTCACCTTCTTCCTAGTCCTGCTAGTCCTCTTCACCCGGGCATCCTTCGTCCACCAAAGCATAGCCGGGTATGCGAAAGCCTCCTCCGGGACATGGTCCCACAACGCACATCCAAAGATCTCTAAAGCCCAGACCTGCATTCGACAAAGGATACCCATCAATACCAAAAGTGCATACACAATATGTACAAGGGATAAAAAGAGAAAAAGAAGAGAGTATACCTCCAACGGGAACTCGAAGCAGGTCAGGGAGGTGGACGCCTTCCTGCTATATCTGTCCAAAGCAAAGTACAACTCCGCCAAGCCTGCCTCTCCCCAGGCATACTCATCTATCCTGTCAATATCCGCCAAAGACCCCAGCAAGGCGAACATAGCTGTGCCCTCAGCGTGCCCAAACAAAGTGCTAGAAAGGGCGAACCACAAGAAGCAGCGAGCGATCTGCTCAGCAGAGATGATCTGATCCCCCCTCTCATACCGAGTTATGCTCTTGGTCAACTTCGCATCCACCACGACATACTCCATGCCCATTCCCTTCCTCGGCACGAGAACAATCCCCAGCAGATCCATCAGCTCCGTGTCCGTGTACCCGTCGTGCCACTCCAAGCTAAGCCCCTTGAAGGACAGGCCAGTGATAGTGGCATAGTCAGTGGGGGTCACGGTAGCCTCCCTCCAGAAGAAGTGGAACGTGTGGGTAACATCCCACCAGTGCTCAATCAATGCCAAATAGAGCTCATCGCTCTTATACAACCCCGCCACTCCTCTCAAGCACTCAATGAAACTATAAAGGTTAAAAGCCACCACGAGCTGGTGATGACTCCTATGACCCTCCCTACCAGCTGTG
Organism: Adenophora triphylla var. japonica; assembly: GCA_022495995.1. Lineage (NCBI taxonomy): Eukaryota > Viridiplantae > Streptophyta > Magnoliopsida > Asterales > Campanulaceae > Adenophora > Adenophora triphylla. The sequence continues at coordinate 199,388 of JAFEMH010000489.1, forward strand.
GGCAGGGCATCCCAAAGCCTGACGACTGCCTTCACGGACCCCCGCGTCTTTAGCTTATCCAACTTGCTCTGGATGACACCCGCTCTCCCCTGAAAGTAAGCACATCGCAAGTATGTCATCAAAATTGCAAATATGACACAAACAACAAAAACAGAAAAGAAAGAAAATAAACTCCGTCCCATTTTCAGACACATTTTTCTACATGCATCTTTTCTCACATTCAGTCATCATGCTATCTCACATACTTTCACAAAACAAATTTTCATCATCAAATATCTCTTATGAAAGAGTCCGTCCCAAATTCAGCAAAAAATTTTACATTTACAAAAACAAATTTTCATAAAAAATCTCTTATGAAAGAGTCCGTCCCAATTCGGCAAATTTGTACCCATTTTACATTTACAAAAACAAATTTTCATCAAAAATCTCTTATGAAAGAGTCCGTCCCAAATTCGGCAAATTTGTACCCATTTTATATTTACAAAAACAAGTTTTCATCAAAAATCTCTTATGCAAGAGTCCGTCCCAAATTCGACAAATTTGTACCCACTTTACGAAAAAGTTTTCATCAAAAATCTCTTATGAAAGAGTTCGTCCCAAATTCGACAAATTTGTACCCACATTCAAGTTTTCATCACAAAAAAATCTCTTATGCAAGAGTGCGTCCCAAATTCGGCAAATTTGTACTCACTTCATTTTTACATTATGCAAACTACCCATGTTTTTTACAAATAAATTGCATATCCCTTCTACCCATACCTTCAATTAAACATGCGCATCATCAATTTCATATTCCAATGGCAAAATCAACAAAAGCCTCAAATTTTGGCATTCAAACCCTAAATCTAGCATGAACCAATTTTGATAAAAAAAATCAATAAAATTGATAAAATTAAGTGTCATACCATGCGAAGATCCTCATCGGTGGCCCAATGTTGCCACATATCCAGATAAAATTCCTCGTTCACCGATTACGAGAGCGTGTAATGGCGGTGCATCCTCACCAATTCAAGCTTCTTCTTCGCGGCCTCTCTACTCACCCGACCTCGACAGACTACGTTAACTCCTTCCCTTCGCTCCATAGCCTCGATTTTGAAGGTTTTCACGGAGATTTTGGACAACAATGGAGCTTTCTCTTTCTTTTCTCTCTCTTTCTCTCGACACTTGCAGTTTGAAAGAATGAAGAAGACAGGTACGGCACCTCTGTTTTAAAACCCGTCGCCCTGCTGATCTGGTCCGCCCGGATAAGATTGCAGGGCGAAATCCCTGCTTTGCCCTTTTAATTCCTGGCACTCTGCATCCAGACCCCTAGCTTAACAGAAAGTTAACAAGAAGTTAACTTCTTCACCCAAAACTTAACGGAAGCCCATTTCCTTCCTCGTTTTAAACCCCGACCTTCAACGTAAGCCTGTCCTTCTTCAAAAAAGCTTAACGAAAGCCCATTCCCTTCCTCGTTTTCAACCCCGACCTTCAATATAAGCCCGTCCTTCTTCAACAAAGCTTAACGGAAGCCTATTCCCTTCCTCGTTTTCAACCTCGGCCTTTAACGTAAGCCCTACCCCTTCAACAAGACTTAACGGAAGCCCATTCCCTTCCTTGTCTTCAACTCGGCCTTCAACGTAAGCCCAACCTCTTCAACAAAACTTAACAGAAGCCCATTCCCTTCCTCATTTTCAACCCCGACCGTCATTGTGAACCCGTACGAAGAATATATACCCCTAGCAGATAAACCCCGACAGTCATTGCAAGCCCAAGTTTTCCCCAGCTAAGCAAACAAAGCACGCCTCCGTTAGTCGAGTCTACCTTCGACAATGCCTCCGTTAGTCAAGTTATCTTCGGCAATGCCCCCGCCTCCGTTAGTCGAGTCTACCTTCGGCAAGGCCTCCGTTAGTCGAGTCTACCTTCAGCAACGCCTCCGTTAGTCGAGTCTACCTTTGACAACACCTCCGTTAGTTGAGTTATCTTCGGTAACGCCCCCGCCTCCGTTAGTCAAGTCTACCTTCGACAACGCCTCCGTTAGTCGAGTTTATCTTCGGCAATGCCCCCATTAGTCGAGTTATCTTCGGCAACGTCCCCACCTTCATTAGTTGATTTTACCTTCGACAACGCCTCCGTTAGTCGAGTTATCTTCGACAACGTCCCCGCCTTCGTTAGTCGAGTTTACCTTCGACAACGCCTCTGTTAGTCGAGTCTACCTTCTGCAACGCCTCCGTTAGTCGAGTTATCTTCGGCAACGCCCCCGCCTTCGTTAGTCGATTTTATCTTCGGAAACGCCTCCGTTAGTCGAGTTTACCTTCGGCAACTTCGTTAGTCGAGTCTTCGGCAACGCCTCCGTTAGTCGAGTCTACCTTCGACAATGAAAATGCGATGGGAGGTCCATTCGTTTGACCACTCCTTTCCCCCACAAGACCTGAACTACAACCGACTTGATTCCCACCTGGGATACGTAGGAATCCTTTAAAAGGGTCCAGCCATCCGACCACCTCAGTCACCTCCTCACCCATCTAGGTAAAAGTTTGCCAGATTAGGATCTTCACTTTGTCGACGACCCCACTTCCCCCAGAAGTATCATCGCCGAGGGGCTACCGTAAGTGCCCCAATCTGGGTCGTTAATGTTCTGTCAGCCCAAATTAATGATTTATAATCATTTAGGTCAGTATTCCTTTTTTATTGGGAATGGCATATTTTCAGTGAGGTATTTGCCCATTTTTTTATTTCTAAGAGGTCCTTCCTCAATCAAATTGTCAAAATAATGTCCAAAATGCCCCTTAGAGATCTTCCTCTAAAGGATGGTCTTCTTATGACCACCTTAGAGATCTTCCTCTAAAGTTGATACATCTTGACCTAACTTTCTTGTTAAATTACTTTTCATGTCAAAATCCCCCTTGTCCCTAGCAAATGAAATGTTAACAAAGTCATGTACCCCAGGGATGGCTTGGTTAAGTGGATTCATCACTTATAACCACTAATCAAAGTCTAGGGAAAGAGAGGACAAAACATGGATGCCAAAAATCCAAGCATTTCCTTTATTTTTTGCTTTCAGTTACATTTCCAGTTAAGTCCTGTAAATCCAGTTAAGTTTCTGGAAATTAGAGTGACTAAATTGGAAACTATAAAAAAAATATTGACACTGCAGGCCCATCCGCGCGGATAAGATTGCACTACAGTCTCATCCACGCGGATGACATTGTCATCTGCAAATAGTTTTCCAGTTTTCTGTTATTTTCAGTTTAATCACAGTTTTCAAACTTTTTTCCAGTCCAGTCCTTTGTGTTTCTCTTATTTCCAAAAAACCCCCTTTTTCAAAGTCCTTTTTCAAAACACACACACATACACACACAAAAGGTTTCAAGTGAAGAAGACTCGTCATACGAGGCATTCCGGGTGCACGTCAAACGTCCATCCCGGAGTGTAACGTGACCTCCGAACTCATTTTCTCTAATTTTAGGCATTTTTCAAAGTTTTGGCCCTTAAACAAAAAATGGCGTGGCGACTTCGTTGATTTTTCAAAAAAAAATTCGGGTACATCACACCCAGCCCAAATTATCTCATCCCCTTCTCTCTCTAAAACACACACACACACACACACACACACACACACACACACACACACACTGTCCCCCTCTCTAAAAACCAGATCTCCAAACCCTAGCTTTCCCCCTTCCTTTTACGGCCTTCTTCTCCGACGCCATCTTCGTTGTGTTCCTCATCTCTCTCTTTCATCCGGCGACTTCTTGCCTCCTCTATTTCGCCATAGCCACCTGCAAATCCGCAATTACACAACTCCCTCCCTCCTTGGATTCGCATGTAATTCGTCAAGAACGGGAGAAGACGCCGCACGAAGAAGAAGTAGGCCACGACGGTCATGGCGCTCGCTCCTTCTCCCTCCTTGGATTCGTCCGTAAATCTCTGATATTTCTTGATGATGGGTTTGGTCAAAAGTGAAATGGGTGAGTGGATATGGGGTTTCTTGAGGATGGGTATGGTCAAAATCGAAATGGGTAATTGGATTTGGGGTTTTTTGAAGATGGGTTTGATTGAAAGCTGAATGGGTGAGTGAATTTGGGGTTCTTGATGTTTCAAAATGTGTGGCGGCTGATTTTAGTGTTTGGTCAATTGGTAGGTTTGAGCAATTTCGAATCGAATACGAATCAACTTTTATATTCGAATATCAAATTCGAATTGAATACAAATCAATTTTTATATTCGAATAACAAACAAATACGAATATACAGATATTTTCACGAATACGAATCAAATACGATGATATTCGATTAGATTCGATTCGTTTACACCCCTAATCACAATCACATGTCTAATTAAATATTGGTTCATTTCCTTGACAAAATAATGGCCACTGCATCATTTTCATTAAAACAATGTCTTTTAATAGTAGGAGTTTTTATCAAAAACTATTTACAAAAATGCTATTTACAAAAAAATATGTAAGTTTTGATATTAGAAAAAACTTCTTTTTTTTTTTTTGCATTTTTAGTTAAAATAACTGATAAATGCATTTATCAGTTATTTATAACTGATAATGATCAAACAACTAACAAATTCATTTATCAGGCTTTTAAAAAGTATTTTGTGCTTGATTTTTTGATTAAACAACTGATAAATGTATTTTTTAACTGATAAATGCATTTATGAGGTATTTGACAGATAAATTAAAAAAAAAAGATTTTTTTTATAATATTCAACTTATATGAATTTTTCTTTTAAAATTAGTTTTTTGATAAACGTCCTTAATAATAACATCTACTCTGCTTTATTACTCCTACTATAATAATGGGAGATAAAAGCCACACTATTTTATATCACATTTGTTGTCTTCCGTTGGAAGGTTTAACCTATTATAAATTGAGGCTTTGACCAATTAGTCCCCCAGTCAAATAAAAACTACCTTTAAAGACTAATATTATCAAACTCGCAAAAAAGTCTCTGATTTTTTTTGGACCAAACTGCCCTTCATACCCCTCTCTCGCGCGTGTACGGACGCTGGTCTCAGCGCCTTAACTACTTTCTTTCTCTCTCTCTTCCTTTTTTTCTCTTAAATTTTTAAAATGCAATATCTCAAAATTTAAAAGTCGAAAAAATTATTTGAAACCACTGTTTTAATCGCATCTCCAAGACGAATCAAACAAGTTTACTCATCATATATTTCAAATTTGAAATATAAAATAAAGTTATTTTATCACGATGACATATGAGGATTCAAGTTAGCCGATCCCAAATTATTTTGGGACTAAGGCTTTGTTGTTGTTGTTGTTGTTGTTCAATTGTAAAAATTGAGAAAATCATTTATCATTTGTTCACACATGAGTATAAAACTGTATAATGGTTTTCACATTTATAAAATGATAATTCTATTTCACAGTTTAGAAGTCCATTTCACATTTTTGATGTAAATAACTGTATAATGGTTTTCACATTTATAAACTGAGAATTCTATTTCACAGTTTTGTTGTAAATAACTGTATAATGGTTTTCACATTTATAAACTGAGATGTCTATTTCACAGTTATATAAAAATGTGAAATGTTTTGACAGTTTTGATGAGTTAACTGTATAATGGTTTTCACATTTATAAACTGAGAATTCTATTTCACAATTTTGATGAGTTAACTGTATAATGGTTTTCACATTTATAAACTGAGAATTCTATTTCACAATTATATAAAAATGTGAAATGATTTTGACATGTATATGAGCTTAATAAATGTGTATTGAAATAACTGTGATGTGTATTTCACAGTTATTTTGTTTAAACAACTGATATATTTTTGAACTATGATATGTATTTCACAGTTATTTTGTTTAGAGTTTTAAATCTATTTCACAGTTTTGAAGTCTATTTCACAGTTTTGATGTAAATAATTGTATAATGATTTTCACATTTATAAACTGAGAATTCGATTTCACAGTTTTGATTTAAATAATTGTATAATAGTTTTCACATTTATAAACCGAGAATTCTATTTCACAGTTATATAAAAATGTGAAATATTACAAATGTGTCGATTACAAAGGAATAACCAAACAAACTAGGCCAATCTACAAATGTATCACAATTGGATTTTACATCTAAAAGCCTACCTATACCCCTGTAACAAAATCCAAAACCAAAAACAAACTGACTATTATATTCTACACTATCTACAAATGTGTCATTACCATGAAATTTGGACAAAACTGCCATTAAATTTCCTTTTTCTTCCTTTGTCAAACCACTACCAGACTTTGCCTTCCACATTTCCAAACATCCAAACAGATTAACACCAAGACAGATTGATGTATTGTTTATCCACACATTCCATAAGCCTTTGTTTATCCAATTAACCATAGGAACAGCCACCACCATAGAGCATATGAAATGAACATTTAACTTGTTCAATTTGCCACAGAAACCAACAAACAACCACCATAAACCTCTGTTAAACAGATCTAGCTGGGGTCTTTCTGAAGTTTCCAGCAACCAGCTGATCCAAAACTGCTCTAAGTATGTATAGCTATTCAAACAACCAACAATATTTCTTATTTTGCAATCAACTGAAATAGTCAACATGGGTTCAGCTTCAATACACATGGGAGATAAATGCAAATTCCTCGTTTTGCACTTTGTCTTCCACATATCCACATATCCAAACAGAATAATCCCAAATTTGATTGTTATTTTGTATCTCCACAGATTCCATAGATATTCCAATGAAATATAAAGGCAAAGCAAACCAAGCAACATAACCAATTGCTGCCAAAAGCCAGCCATCAGAACTGAATGAAACAACAACTCTGCACCTGAATCTTGTTGATGTATATCAATGTAACATAACCAAGCACCATAATGTTTCTTTATTATTGAGATGACTAGCTCACGAAACCATAGCCCTCCACAATTGACCATCTTTCCTCTCTAAAACACACCACACCTCAAGACAGTCAAGTTTCGAGCTCCAACAATGGCGGAACAAAACCAAATTTATCATAACCAAATAGACCCAAACTGGAAAAAAATTGGATAGTGACGAATTTTGGGATTTCGATTAGTTCAAAGTTGAGAAGAGGGATTTCGGGTTAGGTCTCGAATGCGGATACTGTGGCGGCGACGAAGAAGGGGAGGATGATGCACAGTGCTTCTGGCTGCTGTCGCCGTCGAATGTAAGAGAAGTGGGTGGAATATTTGTGGTTGACCGGCAATTGGAGATGGTGCTTCTGGATAGAATTCCGTGGTTGACCGGAAATCAGAGACTGTGGCGGTGACGAAGAAGGGGAGGATGATACACAGTGCTTCTGGCTGCTGTCGCCGTCGAACGCTAGAGAGAAAAGAGGAATTGCGATTAGAGAGAGAAGAGGAATTGCGATTAGAGAGAGAAAGAGAATTAGTAGGGGCAGTTTGTGTTGGTCCCAAAGGTGGCAACAAGGGTGAAAATACAGCTAGAGGGGGGGGTGAATAGCTGTTAAAATTTTTTTGCCCTCTTTTAAAAACTAAACCTCTTGCTTACAAGATCCTCTTGCAGTTGATAATAGACTGCAAGTGAAAGTGTAAAATGCACAGCGGAATATTTAGAGTTACAAAGTGGTTTTGATAGAGGAGGTTTGTAAAGCGGTTTTAACAAAGTAGTTGGTACGTGCGGTTTACAAACAGGTGAGGTTTTGACAATGTTAACTCCAAACACTATTTCACAATAATGGATATCTAAATAAAGATCAAACAGAGACAAAGATAAATAATTAGTAAGCACAAGAAATATAATTGCTGAAAGTAAGAACACGCTATTTGGAGTGGTTCAATCGATAAACGATCTACGTCCACTACCAAGATGGTTAGTCTTGGATTTCTAAGAGAGATTTTATATTAAGTATTGTGAGATTACAAAGTACAATAAAATCTTTTCTATGAAGAACAAATCCAAAACTATAACCAGTGTATCTCAAGTGTTTAATCTATGTGATTAGAACAAGTGAGGTGAGTGTGTGTGAACAAGATCAAGGCTCTTTAGATCTGTGAGATGTAGAGCACAATGATTCTTGATTGTGTTAAGGCTTGATTTCGGGCTAGGAATATTTCTTGAAGTATGAAGATGAAGATTCAAAGGGTTGAATTATTTCGGCGTAGCTTCAGCTTCTATGAACACAAAGAATTTCTCTAATTTTTCAAGCAATCTTCAAATGGTGAAGATTAGGGGTATTTATACCCAAGCATCCAAAATGTAGCCGTTGGACACAAATGTTGAAAGACAAGACTTGATGCTTTCTTATTGGTCCACAAAGAACCACTTTTGTCCTTTGGTACGCAGTTGCGCAGATAAAGCCGATAATGCTCCACCGCAAGCAATGAGGTTTGGACACCTGTCACCTTTTCAAGATCCTTGCAGATCTTTTCTGACTTTGAATCACGTGACAAGATAAGGTGGTTGACTTTGGATATTGCTGATGAGGATTATAATGACAAAGGTGGTTCACTTCAAGTTTCAATCATTGGGGCGGTTCTGGAGTATGGGCGGTTTGACAAGTGCGGTTGGTAACTCCAGTGAGGTTGCAAAGTGCGGTTGATAATGAGCTGCAAGGTGCGGTTCATCATAGGGCGGTTGCACTGGAGTAGTTCAAGGGTAGTTTCAAACAAAGGATTTCACCAAGCAAATGCTAAGGGCGGTTTTGCTAGGGCGGTTGGAAGGAGCGGTTTGAAACTTTGAACTGCAACTCTCAATTCCAATGAGTCTTGTGCCAGTCTTCAAGCCTAAATTTAACCTAATCTATAAAATGGACTTAACTAAAAAATTGAAGTCTAAGCTTCATTACATAGGGTCCTAAAGTCCTTAAAATAGACAGGAGGTTATGGTATCAATCAAATCTAATACAAAAATAGGAAGGTTAAAACATGCATACCCAACAATCTCCCCCTATTTGATTGATGCCATTACCTACTATAACTAAAGCAAACATTGTACTTGGAAAAAAAACATGTCCATAAGAATTAATCATGGTAAATCATGTCCCAAGTCAATGTACACACTTAGCTTAAGCTATAGATTTCTATACTTTCTAAGAGATAAAAACTTACAATGTGGAAAGTAGAGAAATGCATTCAGTGCACTTAAGAAATATGAGTTTAAGTTCAAAGTGCGGTTTAAACTGAATGTTTAAACATCAATTCAAAATAGTGATTTTTAAGTTAGAAAATATTTGAATGAGGTTTAAATACCATATGAGGTTTCATTGTTCTACAAACAAGCAGTTTGATATGAACAAGGTTGTTGGAATCATGATGCAATTTCCATTAATTCCTCAGGCGGTTACAAAAAGGAATGAAAGAAAATTACAGGGTTGCAAAAAAAAAACAAAAGTTGGACTAAAGGAAATACAAAGAGGGTGCGGTCCAACAACAAAAGAGTTTATCAAAAAAATTACAGAGCAAAAGCGGTTCTAAGGTTGGTGCGGTTCTTCACCTTGCTGCTGCGGTTGGTTGATCTCTGGGTTCCTTGCAAGATTTGAGGCAGAGGTTTCAGACTTCAAAGATTTTCTAATTCTTCTCACCTCATCTGCGGTCCTTCCTTGAGCGGTTACCAATCTCTCTAGGATATTTGCTTGAGCATCAAGTTTGAGATTGGCATCGAGACGCCTTTGGAATTATCGTACACTTGATCGATAGCTCACCAATTGAGGTTTGAAAGGAGGAGTTCAAAGAATTGAACAAGGTGTGAATCTCCCCGAACCGCTGCGGTCTCGAACAGAGATAGCTTCAGTCATGGGATCAAGATCAACAGTCACTTGGATGGAGGATTTTAATTCATTGACTGTGGCTTCAAGTTTCGTAGTGAATCCTATCTTGATGTTTTCAAGGCGGTCATTAAATTCATCCTTGATAGAATTCAATTTGGCAGCCAGATCATCATTCAAGGAATTGGTGTTGACCGCCATCGAGGATTTGACACTATCAATTTCACCAAGAATATTAGTCTCAACCGCATCTCAGAGAGGTTTGAATATCTTGAGTAGGAAGCGGTTGGGAATTGGCGGTTTTGAGGAATTCACTGGAGGGAATCAAAGGCGGTTTTGGAGGCGGCCGAGAGTTGAGAAATCATTTCTTTGAGGTCGAGTCTCCAAATGATTGGATTTGAATGATACCTTCAGTATAACTCCTTCTTGAAATTTTCAAAGCAAGAGTCACCGAGGCTTTAACAATGTTTGCAATATCCTTCTCCCCTTAATGGCATCAAGTCTCTCGAGCAAAACTCTTTAAGGAGTTCTTATGATCAGCCATTTGTAGGGTTTGAGAGGCAATCAGATGGGACTGAGATTCAGCAAGTTTTTGAAGGGAGCGGTTGGAAGCTTCAAGGGAGGCATTGGAAGCGGTTAGCTTGACAATGTGGCCTTGGTTTATCAGAGTTGGGACCGAATAAGATGAAGGGTGGAAAGGATTTGGGAGTAGTCGAGGGTGGAGGAGCAGTTGATGATGAGGGAATAAAAGTGAAGGCAGGGGGCGGTTCAGAGTAGGTAGGAGGAGCGGTTGAAGGGATTTGGGAAAGGAGGGTTTGAAAAATACGTGAGGCAGGAATTGTATAGGGAGATGAGGTTGGAGTTAAGATGGGTAGAGTTGGAGGTAAGGTTAAAGGGGCGGTTGAGATAGGAGCGGTTGGGATAGGGGCGGTTGAAATAGGGGCGGTTGAAAGTGGGGTAGTTGGAATAGAGGCGGTTGAGATTGGGGTGGTTGGGATTGGGGCGGTTGGTATGGGGCGGTTGTGATAGGGGCGGTTGGTATGGGGATAGAAGCAGAAGGAGGAGTTGAAGAGATTGTGTTGGAATGAGTTGAGTTGGATTTTTGTGGGGAAGAGATAGGGGATTTAGAAGGGGATTTTTGGGTGCGGTTTGAGTTATGAGGGGATGATTGGTGTATAGGTGAATTTTGAGGTGAAGGAGTTGGAGATTTAAGTCCTGGAGGTTGAATGGGCCGGGCCTCGATGGCTTGGATGTCCATTCAGTAAAGGCTTTGGGATTTGAGGTGGCTTGATTTTGAGGGGTTTGAAATTCAGAAGGAGATGATGAATTTGATTTGGAGGAGGATTTATCAAAGTAGGAGGAGGTTTCACCAGGAATTTTGATGTTTGATTTGGCAACAGTATGAAGATAGTGTTTCTTTGGAGGAGTTGTTTTCTTGGCCATTTGCTTGAACCTCCTTTTCTTGGGATTCTCCCCCTGAGCGGTTGCAGATTTGGGAGGAGGAGATGGAGAAAGCGGTTTGGGAGAAAGGGATTTGGAAGGAGTGAAATGTTGGGTAGGAATTGGAGAAGAGGTTTGAGTTTGAATGGGTGAAGAAGGAGGAGTTGGAGCAGGAGATATGGTTGGAGAGGGAGGCGGTTGGGTTTGAGGAAGGGGTTGCGGTTGGGGTTGCGGTTGAGAAGTAGCAAGCGGTTCAGATGTAGATGGCTTACCTTTGGCAACTTTCTTCACTGCAGCCCTTCTCTCCAACTTATCAATTTTTGCTTTGTAAAAAGCAACCTTATCTTCTTCAGAGAGATTTGCAGTGGCAGTCTTCACAGTTTTAGCCTTCTTGATTAGAGGAGCAATTCCAGCATCCTCTTCTTCTTCCTCCTCATCAGGTTCATCTCTCAGATTCATCTTCCCTTTACCCTTAGAACTTGGACCAGCACCAGCGGTTTGAGATGGTGCGGTTTTAGATTTCTTAGGCTTAGGGTCCAGGACTAGATTCCTTGAGGCTTTCTTAATGGCTTTCCCAAGAGCAGTAACCGCGGTTGCAGGTGACATTTCAACATAGAACTCCTTGGGGTTGAGGGTATCAGCATCATAAAGAAACTTGTACTGGGTATCTCCAAAGGAATATCTGAAGTTGTGACAAACCCTGGTTCCAAGAGAGTCTCCCTCACCCATAGGCACTGATAATTCAGGAGTTGAAAGTCTGAGATCCTCCAAGTGTTGATAGCTTGTAAACAACGCGGTTAGGAGCCTGCAGAATGGTCTCCACCTTTGATGCTCATTCTTGACTCTGGATTGATAAGCATCAATGGAACTAGCCAGTTCCTTCATCAAGATCTTGGGCCAATTTAATTTAATACCATTGTAAATGGCACAACAAGAAGTCCATTGAGAAGAAGTGAAGTTGTTGTGGTTGCCAGCCTTTCCACATACGTACACTCCTACAAGATAGCCCAAGTGGCTCATAAGTTCTCCAAACTCTCTTCTAGCTCTCTTCTTGTAATAACCGTAAAGAGAAGTCGATTAATCAGACAGAGCGGTTGCATCCGTAACCTCCCGATCAACCTCCATAGGGATCCAGAGACATGAAAATCATAAGTACTTCTAATATCCAAAGGATCAATGGATATATTGAAGCCTTCAACACTGCCAACCAGGCACTTGATCTTGGTGCCATCTCGATAAAACTCGTCTCCTAGAACAAACGAGGAGAAAACTGCTCCACAAAGGACGGAATGATATAAGATTGGCCTTTGTTGAAGAGAGGAAGGATTCCAGAGGTAGTTAGTCTTCTGATCAATTCTCTACCAAGAGCATCTCCTTGGAGCTCAGTCTCATTAATCTCATGTCCAGGAATAAAGAATTTAGGATCCTATAAAATGAAACAAAGAAGTTTAGATCCAAACAGAGATTCACAATTCACAAGCGGTTTGGGCATCTATGCGGTTGGCAAATGATGCGGTTGAAGATTTAAAATTTCCAAACCCCAAGTAAAATTGTGAATGCAACAAAATACTTAGAAAATTTGTAAAAGATTATACTAGTACGTGGCATTGTAATCCAAGTTTATCCCACACTGCAAGCGGTGCATAGAGAGGAATTTTATGGTGTCCAAATTTATATACTTAGTAATATCTCAAACAAACTTAGCATGCGGTTGCAAAAAGAAAATTTACAAGCATGCGGTTCAAAGATGTATGCGGTTAGAAATGTGCATGCGGTTCAAAATGTGCATGCGGTTGGAATCTAGAGATTTCAATCAAGGCGGTTCCAAACAACATCATGCGGTTGATATTCACAGTAGTGCATAAAATTTTATGAAAAATTTCTAAGTACAAACACATGTGTGAAAATCAATCGAACCAAAACATGTGATAAACATTGGAGGCATATGAACAAATATGTTGAAGACATGATGAACACGAAGAACACTTAGAACATTAAGAATGTAGATTCAACAAAAGTTCACCAAAATCAACAAATAACATGTCAAAATGATCACATTGAGCAAGAGATTAACAATATAATATTAAAAATTCGTACTTTGCTCGTAATCACCAAGAAACATCAAGAACACTCAAATGGGTTTTCGAATAAGAAAATTTTAAAGTTCAAAATCGTTGTTCAAATCATTGGTTGATCGTAAAATAAATTACATATAGAAAATCTAACAACAAATCCGAGCAAAACCCAACAGAAATCATTCAAAATGATTAATGATGAAGCAATTATGAGCAAAAATCAAACAAGGGTTTTCGAAGCTTCTTGGTTCAACAATAGGCCTGATTCAACAAAAGACTTGCGTAAAATAAAGAGATGAAGTAAAGAACAACATACCATATCGTTGAATGGTGCTTTGGGAGCCATTGAAGATCAAAGTTTTTAAGTTATGAAATTTAAAGTTTTTAGAGAGAGAGAGAAGCTGAAGTTGGTAAGAAAGGTACGGTGCTCGTAGTTTGGAAAGGTTAAATTGTAAGAGTTGGTTTTTATTTATAGAAAAATCTCAAACAAAGGACAGCTTGAAAAGACTATTTGATTTTCCCATAAAAGAAATCATTCCTCTCGTTGCACCCTTTCATCTTCTTCTCATTTGCCAATGACGGCCGACATGATAGCTTTAAATGCTAATGTTCCCTTTGCATTAAATGCATTTAAATTTTGAAATAACGTGGGAAAACATTTGCAAAAATGCCCTTATGTCAAAATGTGGACTCAAATAAAAAATAAAAGAACTTACCTATGGTCCACGTGGCGTTGCGGTTGAAAAGATTTTTAAAACCGCTTAGCTTCTTTAAAGCTAAGGAAAGAATTAAAATTGTTTTTGAAAATACCATATGTTGAAGGCGGTTGAAGATGGAGCGGTCAGAAGCATTATGCGGTTGGTAAAACGCGGTTGGAAGTACGCGGTTGATAATACGCGGTTGACCACATAGGCGGTTGACCACTCAAGCGGTTTGAATGAACGTGGTTCAACAATGGTGCGGTTGAAAATTTTCAATAAGACATACAACCTAAACTCAACACACAAGTTAGTCAATAAAAAGTATGGAATCATTTAAGTTCAAGCATACCCATTTCTCCTCTCGAGGAAGGAAAACCTCTTGGAGTCAAGAGCCTTGGTGAGGATGTCGCAACTGATTATCTCGTCCCCACATACTCTAAATGGATATTCCTCTTCTCCACATGGTCTTTGAGGAAATGATACTTGATATCAATGTGCTTGGTCTTGGAATGCATGACAGGTTGTGGAGACCGAAATTGTTGAAGTGTTGTCACACATGATAGGGCAATTCCCTTCATGGATTCCATAGTCCACCAACCGCCGCTTCATCCAAAGGATTTGACAAAGAACAACTACCAAGAAGAATATACTCACACTCTCCGTGGTAGACACCGAAACCGAAGCTTGCTTCTTGCCGCCCAAGCAACTAGTCTATTTCCAAGGAAATGACAAGTACCACTAGTGCTTTTCCTGTCAATTGTACAAGCCGCATAATCCGCATCCGAATAACCTACAAGATCGAAGTTCGAATCTTTGGAATACCAAAGTCCAAGGTTAGTGATTCCAGCATAAATAGCGGATTATACGCTTGATCGCAATAAGATGTGCTTCTCTAGGATCTGCTTGGTAGCGAGCACATACACGTACACTAAACATGATATCGGGCCTACTAGCGCTAAGTAAAGTAATGAGCCGATCATACCTCGATATAAAGTCCGATCAACTTTCTTACCTTTGAGATCCTTATCTAGCTTATTGCCGGTGGCCATTGGAGTATCATATGCTTTAGCATTTTCTAATCCAAACTTCTTTATCAACTCCTTGGTGTATTTGGCTTGGCCGAGGAAAATACCTTCTTCGCATTGCTTGATTTGAAGCCCGAGGAAGAATGTTAATTCTCCCATCATGCTCATCTCAAACTTGCTTTTCATTAGCTTTTCGAAACGCTTACAAAGTAACTCATTAGTAGAACCAAAAATAATATCATCAACATAAATTTGAACAAGTAAAGTATGCTCATTATATTTGGCAATAAAAAGAGTTGTATCAATTTTACCACGTTTAAATCCTTTTTCTAGTAAAAATTTAGAAAGAGTCTCATACCATGCCCTCGAGCTTGCTTAAGTCCATACAAAGCTTTTTGGAGTTTGTAGACACGATTGGGAAATTTGGAGTCTTCAAATCCAGGAGGTTGGGCAACATACACGGTCTCTTGCTCGCCGTTGAGGAATGCACTCTTTACGTCCATTTGATATAACTTGAAACGCTTAAAAGAGGCGTAGGCTAAGAAGATTCTGATAGCTTCCAATCTTGCAACTGGAGCAAAGGTTTCATCATAATCAATTCCTTCTTCTTGCCTATATCCTTGTGCAACCAACCTTGCTTTATTCCTAGTGATGCTTCCATTCTCGTCCATCTTATTCCTAAATACCCACTTAGTTCCTATCACTCCTTGATCCTGAGGTCTAGGCACCAAAGTCCAGACCTTGCATCTTTCAAACTGGTTGAGTTCTTCTTGCATAGCAACGACCCAACTTGAATCTTGGAGTGCTTCATCAATCTTCTTGGGTTCAACTTGAGATAAAAGAGAAGTATGCTCGTCATAATTTGATCTCCTTGTTTGAACACCGGAAAACAGATCACCAAACACATTTGTGAGGGGGTGACTGCTGACTTCACGAACCTCCTGGGGTAAGTCGTTGACTGAGGTTTGTCAAGATCTTCAATTGGAACGTCGTTAGATCCTTCAAATAAGTCATGGAATGTAAGTTGACGAAGAGGTTCTATAAGCCGGATAGGGAATTCCTAACTTCATCTTCCTCAGCTGCATCCGGAGAGGGATCTTCGATGCGGTTTCAAAATTGCGGTTTGGGGAATTTCGGGCTGAGGGTGCCGGATTTTGCGGTTGAGGTTCAAAGTGCGGTTTGAGATGGTTCACCCGGTTCATTATGCTCAACAAAATCATCAAGAACATTTGGAGCCAAATGTGGCTCAAGGAGAGAATGCTCATCAAAAGTAACATGGACAGACTCTACTATTTTTAAACTAGTTTTATTGAAAATACGAAAAGCTTTAGAATGTTTAGCATACCCAACAAAAATACCTTCATCGGCCTTGGCTCCGAATTTACCTCTATTTTCTCTTCCGTTGTAGAGGACAAAGCATTTGCAGCCAAAGATCTTGAAGAATGCAATGTTGGGGGTTCTTCCTCGCCAAAGCTCATAGGAGTCTTATTATAGATTTTGTTTGATGAGGGAGCGGTTCTGAGTGAAGCATGCGGTATTGATTGCTTCACCCAAAATACCGAGGTAGCTTCGCTTCGGATATCATTGTCTTTCCAGCCTCAATCAACGTCCTATTCTTCCTTTCCACAACCCCATTTTGTTGTGGAACACCAGCTGTGGAAAAATTGTGATCAATCCCATGGTCATCACAATACTGAGCAACACCGTTGTTTTTGAATTCTGTTCCATTATCTGATCAAACACTAACGATGTCATCTTCTTTTTGTGTTTGGAGCCGTCTAAAAAGTGCGGTGAGAATCTCATAACAATCATCTTTGGAAATCATCATCTCAACCCACGTATATCTTGAGTAATCATCCACCACCACTAAAGTATATCTATTTCCTCCAATGCCGGCAAAGGGTTACGGGTCCAAACAAATCTATGTGAAGCGCTTGTAAGCATCTTGAAGTTGATGGAGCGGTCTTGCCGTGAAAGACGACGCGGATCGCTACCAAGCTGGCATGCACTGCATTTCTCAGGATGGTGGTCAGCCACTTTGGATAAACCACGAACGAGGTTTTCCCTACCAATCTTTGCAAGATACTTGAAGTTCAAGTGGCTCAACCTCTTGTGCCATAGCCAACTATTTTCGCTCACATTCTTAGCTACAAAACAGAGATTAGTAATACTACATGCAAAATTTAGATCAATAATGTAAATATTACTCTTACGAATCCCTGTGAGTAGGGTGACGCCGGAAATGCTATCTTTGATAAAGCAATTTGATGACGTGAAGTTGCAAAGCATTCCTTTGTCGCAAAATTGAGAAATTGAAAGGAGGTTGTGCTTGAGTCCATCGACAAGAGAAACCTTCTCAATAGTTAGGTTTCCTCTCCTTATAACACCATATCCAATGGTCTTGCCTTTGTTGTTGTCACCAAAGGTTACAGACGGACCACTTGCTTCAACGACATCTTCAAGTAATGATCTATCTCCAAATATATGTCTTGAGCACCCACCGTCAAGATACCATTCATTATCCTTGGAGTGACCAGCGATGAAGCAGAGGACCTGAAATGTAAACATTAAGAACGAGGTCCCCCTTTATTCCTTGGGTCCCGAAGTTAGCAACCCTTACGACCCACACCTGTTTGACAAGGAGGTTTGCTCTTCCCGGCATTGGATGTGAACCGCAAAAGGCATTCTCAGCCTTGTGACCTAAACCATCACACACGTAACATTTGTAATAGCTACAAGCTTCATGAGGTTTTACTAACTCCTTACTCTTCTTAGGAGTTGCATGCGGTTTTGGACAAGGAAGCGGTTTGGGAGGTGCGGTTCCAACTAACATTCCAAATTCGATACAAAGGGAACAAAGCTTTGGTTTGACCACGTATTTCCTGGGAACGCTATTCCTCGCTAAGGCGTGGAGGAGCGGTCGAAGAAGAAGCGCGGTCGACCCGGAGTTAGCAGAACCGCCTTTTCCACCGTGGCGGTTGGAGCAGGATTCTACCAATTCCATAAGCCATTTCCTCTTCGTGCTTCCACGTAATTCTTAGGTTTTAACACATAATTCTTCCCATATTGCTTTCCTTTAGGGTAGACATAATTTACTTGTCTTCCTTTACCCTTTCCTTTAGCATGCTTCCCCTTGGGAATTTCTTTAGTTAGTTCCAAAATTTCCTCATCCTTTTCACTCGAGGATGCACACTTCTCCTCTTCCTCAGATCCAAACCCAAGACCATCCTTAGTTCCAGGAGGAACTTGAAAGTCCATGATTTTATCCTTGGTGGATTGAGACTTGAGCCACGAATCAATAATCTTTTGGCGATCGTCGATTTGGGTTACCAAGTCATCATTCCTGAGTTGAAGTGCAGCAACCTTAGTTTCAAGGATGCGATTTTGATCAGCAAGAGGAGTCATCTGTTTGATTTGGTCCTTAAGATTAGAAATTTCGCACCTCATCACAGCTTTCTCCGTCTTGTATGCATTAAGTTCATCATGAGCTAAGCTTAAGGCTTTCTTAAGATTAGAGAACTGATGGATCATCATTTCATCTTCCTTGAACATCCTTTCATGTTCCATGGGAGAAACCTCTTCCACCACCTTTTTCAAAATTTTCTTCTTTGGAATAGTTTTTGAAGGTGGAGCATTTGTAGGAGGAAAAATGGGACGTGAATACGAGCAATTTCCTATCTTAATGCTAGGAGTAAGTTTGATATCATCATCCAATTTAAAATTTGGAAGTTTTGTAGAAACCTCCTTTTCTTCCATATCTTGCAACTCGACCGACTCGTAATCCGATTCATCTAAGCATCTCGCAACTAAGCGTAGATTAACCTCTTCGGTTTCATCATCACTTCCATCATCGTAATCTGCTTCAATCCAAGTTGCTAATTCCTTGGAATTCTCTTCCTCCTCAAAGAACCATTCCCTTGCGACGAGAAAATTTCGCAGAGAGGTTTTCTTTTTCATGTATTCATATTTAGGCTTTGGACACTCAGATGCAAAGTGCCCAGGTTTTCTCCAATTGTAGCAAACTAGATCACTCTTTTTCTTTGTATCTCCAAATTTAGAAAACGTTGCAGAGGTTTGCCTTTTGAAAATGATTTTGTGAAAGGTTTTGAGGATTTTCTAAATTTTTGAAATCTTTTCACAAACATGGCAAAATCATCATCATCCATCTCGATGAGTGATGAGGTTGATATGGAAGGATCAGTGGTTTGGTTGGATGTAGATGGTTTCTCCTCTTGTTCCACTACGGACATAGAAAGCGATTTGGTTTTTCCTTCAATCTCTTCAATATGATTTAATTTTAATTCATAGACTCTAAGATTGGCGTACAAGTTACTTAACGACCAAGTACCCAAAACTTTGGAGTCTTCTAAAGAGGTAGCCTTATTTACCCATTTAGAACCTAAAGCGTATAGGAAAGTCATATTGATTTCCTTATCGGTTAAAGTTTTGCCAAGAGATCTACAAGCATTAACTACCTCAACATATCTGGCCGTAGGTTTGACGCAAGGTTTCGTTGGATTTTCCGTTGAAGTTGTTGTATGATCTTTCAACAAAGATATAATTTGGTTTCCTTGCATTCATCATCACCTTCGAGGTAGCTCTCAATGGCATCCCACATCTCGCTTTGCGGTTTTGAGGTACATCACTTTCTGTAGAGTTGATACGGGGAGGGTTCCAGAAATGATGTGCCTAGCCTTGCTGTCCAAGGCAACCAATCTCTTCTCTTCATCCGACCACTCTTCTTTTGGCTTTTTGACCTCTGAAATTGTTGCACTGGTGGTTGCATCTGTGTTGGCCTTCATTGGAACTAACGGGCCATTGATTACGCACTCCACCAGCATTTCATCTATAGTTTCCAAATGAATAAGCATTCGGCACTTCCAGATGTCAAAGTGGTCTTCGTCCAAGATTGGAATGTGTGAATAGTTAACAGTAGTCATTGTCTTTGTATTTGCCATATCGAATCGGCACACAAGCTGTTAAGCTTGAAAAACAGTGGTTTTAAAATGTGTTATGCTCTGATACCACTTGTTGGTCCCAAAGGTGGCAACAAGGGTGAAAATACAGCTAGAGGGGGGGGGTGAATAGCTGTTAAAAATTTTTCGCCCTCTTTTAAAAACTAAACCTCTTGCTTACAAGATCCTCTTGCAGTTGATAATAGACTGCAAGTGAAAGTGTAAAATGCACAAATGGAATATTTAGAGTTACAAAGTGGTTTTGATAGAGGAGGTTTCAGAAGCGGTTTTAACAAAGTAGTTGGTACGTGCGGTTTACAAACAGGTGAGGTTTTGACAATGTTAACTCCAAACACTATTTCACAATAATGGATATCTAAATAAAGATCAAACAGAGACAAAGATAAATAATTAGTAAGCACAAGAAATATAATTGCAGAAAGTAAGAACACGCTATTTGGAGTGGTTCAATCGATAAACGATCTACGTCCACTACCAAGATGGTTAGTCTTGGATTTCTAAGAGAGATTTTATATTAAGTATTGTGAGATTACAAAGTACAATAAAATCTTTTCTATGAAGAACAAATCCAAAACTATAACCAGTGTATCTCAAGTGTTTAATCTATGTGATTAGAACAAGTGAGGTGAGTGTGTGTGAACAAGATCAAGGCTCTTTAGATCTGTGAGATGTAGAGCACAATGATTCTTGATTGTGTTAAGGCTTGATTTCTGGGCTAGGAATATTTCTTGAAGTATGAAGATGAAGATTCAAAGGGTTGAATAATTTCTGGGCAGAGCTTCAGCTTCTATGAACACAGCAATTTCTCAATTTTTCAAGCAATCTTCAAATGGTGAAGATTAGGGGTATTTATACCCAAGCATCCAAAATGTAGCCGTTGGACACAGCTGTTGAAGGACAGTACTTGATGCTTTCTTATTGGTCCACAGCAACCACTTTTGTCCTTTGGTACAGTAGTTGCAGATAAAGCTGATAATGCTCCAGCTGCAAGCAATGAGGTTTGGACACCTGTCACCTTTTCAAGATCCTTGCAGATCTTTTCTGACTTTGAATCACGTGACAAGATAAGGTGGTTGACTTTGGATATTGCTGATGAGGATTATAATGACAAAGGTGGTTCACTTCAAGTTTCAATCATTGGGGCGGTTCTGGAGTATGGGCGGTTTGACAAGTGCGGTTGGTAACTCCAGTGAGGTTGCAAAGTGCGGTTGATAATGAGCTGCAAGGTGCGGTTCATCATAGGGCGGTTGCAGACCGAGTAGTTCAAGGGTAGTTTCAAACAAAGGATTTCACCAAGCAAATGCTAAGGGCGGTTTTGCTAGGGCGGTTGGAAGGAGCGGTTTGAAACTTTGAACTGCAACTCTCAATTCCAATGAGTCTTGTGCCAGTCTTCAAGCCTAAATTTAACCTAATCTATAAAATGGACTTAACTAAAAAATTGAAGTCTAAGCTTCATTACATAGGGTCCTAAAGTCCTTAAAATAGACAGGAGGTTATGGTATCAATCAAATCTAATACAAAAATAGGAAGGTTAAAACATGCATACCCAACAGTTTGAACATTTAAATTGTTATAAATAGGGTTAGGGACTCTACGATCGTTTTGATTTCAACTCTTGTACCCTAATAGAATTCGAAATATACTGTTTTTATTGGTAAATTCCTCCCTATCTCAAGGTCTTATTGGTAAAAATCCCTTATAAATTATACTACCTCCGTCTCACTTTAAGGGTTCTATGGTAGTATTTCACGCTTCTTAATATTTTTTTTAAAAATGAATAAAGAATTGCAAGTGGGTAGAAGATTAGAGGAGAGAGAATATAAAAGTTAAAACATTTATGATAAAACCTCTTTTTGATTGTTTTTTAAATATGTTAACGTTATAAGGAAATAATGAATGACTTTTTTGTAAATATATTTACATTATAAGAGTATAATATCCGAAACACTATTCAAAATTTGTCATTTATGAAATGGGAGTCTTAGTATGGAACGGATCAAAATGAAAAGTAGAACCCTTGAAGTGGGACAGAGGAAGTATTTGAAATTTCTACCTTTTATTTTTCCCTTTTTTCCTTTTTCCTTTTTCCCTTCATAATTGGAGAATCCGATGTGATTTTCTCCTTTTGGGCTTTGCCCTCACATACTTGCTACTTCCGTCGCTAAAAACATAAATTTATTTCATTTTTCATGATCAATCTCAAACTCAACCATTTAATCAAATTACTCCCTCCTTTATAAAAGAACTAGTGCTACACCCGTGCATTAAACACATGGATAAAAAAATATTTCAAAGAAAATTAGAAATAATAGGAGAAGTTGCTCTCCATAGAGCATGTCACGCATCTATCCCTTTTATTTTTCCCTTTTTATTTATAGCAAGTTACTATCTAACAAATGTGAAATGACAAGATCGACCAAGTTTTCAATTCCAAAATTGGCTGTGAGCGGGAAACGAAAATGGAAAGCTTTTTTGAGAAATTAAGAAGCCATGAAAATTCTTAGTTAAGGAGCCATTTGACGGTGATTAGGCGTGACCTAGGTGCGTCCAATGCCAAGAAAGCTGGTGTTCACAAAGGAGACAAAGGCCCCAAAATTTATACTATTTCATTTTCTAGCACTATGCTAAGGCCTCTCAATATATACTACTCCATTTTCTAATTCTTAGACGATGTGAGATTAATATCTATTTGGTTTTTAAATGCTAAGGCCTCTCAATATATATTACTCCATTTCGTA
Source organism: Adenophora triphylla var. japonica (assembly GCA_022495995.1). NCBI lineage: Eukaryota > Viridiplantae > Streptophyta > Magnoliopsida > Asterales > Campanulaceae > Adenophora > Adenophora triphylla. Next base: position 222,060 of record JAFEMH010000489.1, read on the forward strand.
GCATTTCAATTCCTGGACGATGTGAGATTAATGCCCAATTTGGTTTTCAAATGCTAAGGCCTCTCAATATATACTACTTATTTTCTAGCATTTCAATTTCTAGACGACGTGGGATTAATATCCCTTTTTGTTTTCAAATGCTAAGGCCTCTCAATATATACTTAATGGAAAGCTTTCTTGAGAAATTAAGGATCTATGAAAAGTCTTAGTTAAGGAATCATTTGGCGGTGATTAGGCGCCCTAGGCGTGACTCAATATATACTACTTTTTTCCTAGCATTTCAGTTCCTAGACGACATGGGATTAATATCCCATTTTGTTTTCAAATGCTAAGGCCTCTCAATATATACTTAATGGAAAGCTTTCTTGAGAAATTAAGGAGCTATGAAAAGTCTTAGTTAAGGAGCCATTTGGCGGTGATTAGGCGCCCTAGGCGTGACTTAGGCGCGCCCAACACCAATAAAGCTGGTGTTCACTAAGGAGCCTCAAAATTTATACTATTTCATTTTCTAGCACTTTAATTCCTAGACGATGTGAGATTAATATACCATTTGGTTTTCAAATGCTAAGGCCTCTCAATATATACTACTCCATTTTCTAGCATTTCAATTTCTAGACAATGTGGGATTAATATTCCATTTGGTTTTCAAATGCTAAGACCTCTTAATATATACTATTCTATTTCCTAGACGATGTAGGATTAATATCTCATTTGATTTTCAATTACTAAGGTCTCTCAATAAATTGAAAGCTTTCTTGATTAAGGAGCTATGAAAAGTCTTAGTTAAGGAGCCATTTGGCGCTGATAACACAAAGAAAGCTGGTGTTCACTAAGAAGCCAAAGGGCCCAAATTTTATACATCAAGAAAGCTGGTGTTCACTAAGGAGTCAAAGACCCCAAAATTTATACTACTCCATTTACTAGCCTTTCAATTTCTAGACGATGTGAAATTAATATCTCAGGTTTTTAAATGCTAATGCCTCTCAATATATACTACTCCATTTTCTAGCATTTCAATTTCTAAACGATGTGAAATTAATATCCCTCAAATTTTTTAAATTTTATTTCAAATTATTAAAGGGGTTGTGTTTAATAAATTAGTAATGATCATAGTTCTATTTAATCTCGATTTTAGTTTGAACGAAAAATTAGAAAATGTGCTGAAATGCTTTACATATTTTTATACTCCCTCCGTCCCGGTCGAAAAGTCACAAATTTCCTTTTTGGGTGTCCCATTTAAAATGGCACTTTCCCAAAAAGGAAAGTTTTTATTACTATTCCACCCACTCATTCTCTCTCCTACTTTACTTTTACACTCACAACATTCTCTTTCCTAACTATTCCTCCCACTCATTCTCTCTCCTATTTAATTTTTCATACTCACAACATTTACACTTTTTCTCTTTCCTACATCACTTTCCTTAATTTGCTTGCGACACACAAACTTTGCCTTTTGGGTCGGGACGGAGGGAGTATACTCCCTCCGTCCCACGTGAATGGACACTTATTTCCTTTTTGGGACGTCCCACGTGAATGGACGCTGTCCAAAATGGAAAAGAATATTCACTATTCCCTCCACTCATTCTCTCTCCTACTTCACTTTTACACTCACAACATTCTCTCTCCTAACTATTCCTCCCACTCATTCTCTCTCCTATTTAATTCTTCATACTCACAACATTTTCTTTCACTTTTTCTCTCTCTTACTTTTTCTTAATTCCCACACCCATAAAGTTGGTGTCCATTGACATGAAACGGAGGGAGTATATTTATAGACTTATAGATCTGGATAGAAATCTTCATCTGACTTGGATACAAATCTTCATCTGACTAGTCAGACTGTTTAGGTGATGAATATGGGTGCAATTAATGTCATTTTAATTTGGAGTCGCAAGTTTTAGTCTTTAGCGGAAAACAAGATGTGGACGAGCCTACAATGTAGATTAGTAGTTGCAAGTATGAAATACCATCCCTCATCTCAAAACCCACCAACTAATTCACCCAACTATCCTCGTACGGATTCTAGCACTATCTCAGCAATCGGCCACCTTAAACATTCTCCGCTTCCTCCTATAAAAATCCTTTTTTTTTTTTTAATTTACAATTCCTACTTTACTTTATTTTTAAACTAAAAATAATATATAGTATTTTGGACATTTATTTCATTTTTTTATAAAATAAAAAAAAATGACTTGCGACTCTATTTTTTATCCACTTAAATTATCAATAGTGTTTTGAATAACTTGTCAACTATATCATCAACCCACTTGTTATTGTTTTTACGCATTTCTTAGTGTTTCTTCATAAGCGTTCAAATTTATTTTTATTTTTTTTGATTATACAGGTTCCCAACTTCGCCGGTTAATCCCTGACCACTGCGCACCGCCTCAAGCATCTTGGCGGAGGTAAATCGCGGGATGCGCTCTATGCAGCCTGCAAGTGAAGACTCACTTATACTCCGCAGGCCCCAAGGAGCCTCCTACAAGACAATTACTTGGCTGCTCCACAACACCAATGAATTGGCCGCTCCACATCACCAAACGGCCGCTCCACAACACCAATAGATTGTCGGCTCCACATCACCAAGAAAGCCAAGATTTGAACTCCTCACACCGAGGGTACAGTGCCCGAATGCCGCTTTCCTTAACCGCACGGATGCTTGGTGACTCTGCAGAGGCTCCTGAAACCCAAGAAAATAATTAAACCACGGAATTTCGTTAGAGGAAATCGAACTGGTGATCTACCCTACGAAAAGTCACTCAAGATATCATTAGACCAGAAGACCATTGGTAAGCGTTCAAATATTTAATATGACTTCAGAAGCTATTATGACCGTTGGAAGCTCCCACTTAACCAAATTAAGCTGCAAGAGCAGACTAGGAATCTGTCTGAGTTATGTGATAGTATACCATATTTGGTCTCGAAATATATATTTATTTAATTTTTATTATTAATTTAGATAAAATTGAGATAAATAATTATATAAATTTTATAATAGTTTAAAATTATTAATTGTATTTTTTATGGGATATCAATAACAAATTTTGATATTTTTTTTCTAATTTATAGTCGAAATTGATTTAAACTCACAATTAAAGCTAAAATGAAATTAACTCTTTGGGGAAAAGGAGGATAAATAATGTATTCTCTGGACTTGTCTCAATAATTATAAGAGTCATGTGCTAAATGTTATACTCCCTCCGTCCCAGAAAAGCTTATCCAGTTATTACGAACTCAGTTCGATTGATCTGATCAACTTTAATATCAATTTACTTATCATAATAAAAATCTAAAAATTGTTATCCATAAAATAATCAAATGATTTATCAATAGCAATTATTAAAATTTCATTATAATGAATAAATTGATATTAAAGTTTGGTCAAAGATGAACTCGATTGACTTGCTACTGTAGCAAAGCAAGGGAAGGTAATATGGGGCGGAGGGAGTATATAATTCCAACTTAAATTTCAAAAAAAAAAAAAAAAAAAAGAAAAGTAGGTGAACCAGAAAACCTCCATATATACTACCCCCAAACCTTTTCTCTAACTTACTCCATCACAAGTAGCTACAACATCTCAACCCCTAAACTCTCTTTCTTCATACATTTCCACACAGAATTTAAAAACAAATGGGCTCAACAGGAGATTATAATGAAGTCAACCAACAAGAAGAAGAAGAAGAAGAAGAAGAAGAAGCCTTCTTGTTTGCCATGCAACTAGCCAGCGCATCTGTCCTCCCCATGGTTTTGAAATCAGCCGTCGAACTCCATTTGCTCGAAACCATTGCTAAATTCGGACCCGAGGCTCAGGTTTCTCCATCTGAGATTGCGGCACAGCTTCCGACCCAGAACCCGGATGCACCGGTCATGTTGGACCGAATCCTCCGGTTGCTCGCCAGCTATTCGGTGCTCAAGTGTAGCCTGAGAAGTCTGCCTGACGGTGGGGCGGAGAGGCTTTATGGGCTGGCGCCGGTATGTAAGTTCTTGATAAAGAACGCCGATGGTGTTTCAGTTGCCTCTCTTTTGCTCATGAACCAGGATAAGGTCCTCATGGAGAGCTGGTAATTTTCTATCCATTCTCTCTCCTTCATTTCATACCGATAATTCGACAACGACGAGTAATACTAAAATTATAATCCTAATTAACTACTACTATTCCCTCCCGTCTCTATTTAATGTTTCAAGTTTAACTTTGCGTGAAAATAAATAAAAAAATAAATATTATGAATATAAAAATTAAAATAGGAATATAAAGTTGGTAGGAACAGTAAGTACGTGGTTTGTTATTTTGAGTGTAACAAGTGAGTCCCACTATTCGTTTTAGGAAATAAAACAACTTAAAATCTTAAATTGAGACAGACTAGAAAAGAATTAAGTAAAAACTTTAAACTTGAACTGGGAGAGAGAGTATTTCTTTTTCAAAATGAATAAATTAAAAAAAATATATATACTCCCTCCGTCCCATTACAAATCACACACTTTCTATTTTGGGCGTCCCACTACAAATCACACACTTCCTAAAATGGAAAGGAATCTTTACTATTCCCTCCACTCATTCTCTCTCCTACATTATTTTAATACTCACAACAACATTATAATTTACTATTCCCTCCACTCATTCTCTCTCCTATTTTACTTTTACACTCACAACATTTATATCATTATTTTTTTCCTTAATTTACGCGTGAACAGTAATTGTCTGCATTGTAATGGGACGGAGGGTAGTATATTGTAGTAAGTGTTGTGAGTATAAAAAGTGGAGTGAGAAAGAAAGTGAAATATATAATTATTGTGATTATGACAAGTGGATTCCATAAATAAAGAAGTATTAAAAACTTTCTATTTTGAGATTGTCGCGTATTTCCAACAACCGGAATAAAACATTTAAATGAAATTTTATGTCGTTTTGAGTGGGCTGAAGAGAATATTTTTTTTTCTAGGTATTTTATATTTTTTTTTTTAGGAAAAGAAAGAATGAATTGCAATCACGAATCCAGTCTATTTTTTTTAAATAGACACAAATTTTGTTATGCATTAAAATATGTTAAAATAATATTGAAACTCTTATTTTATGGAAGATTACTAGTCATTACTCTTAACCTCATTACAGCGGCAAATACAGTTTTTTTTCACAAATTACATCACAAAATTTCAAAATGTATTTATGAAAATAAAATAAAATTTTATTAACTCGATTACTTTGAGTTGAAATGGGCAATCTGTCTTTTTTTTTTTTTTCTTCAAATAATACACTTTTAAAAAAAATATGTATCAAAATACACTTGTCGTCAAAGTTTGTATCAAACTAACCATTTTTTGTAAAGTTGACGATATTGTCGTTTTCTAAAGTGAAGTCGGCGTTGGTACTACCGACTTTGTCGATACTACCGGAGTCGAGTTAATTTGAAAAAAGAATGGCAATATGTCGGTCTGAATCAGAGGCGGACACAAGACTAATTAAAGGGGTGGTAGTGAACCCCCAAACCAAATGATGTGTGATTTAGTGATTAGATTGATGAAATTTTATTCTGAAAGTTATGGGTTTAAGTATTACAATCAGCGATATTTTTTCATACAAAATTTTTATAGCGTGTATGTACAGCCGTCACCAAATTTTTTGGGTCCTCCACAGGTCTGATTACTATTTTGTTGGATGTGTGGTCCTTCTCATTCGCGCGAGTTCTACTGTATTATTATTCAAGCAAAGCCTCTTTTCTTGACATCTGACCTTTTAATGAAAAAGACATTTATTGTTGAAATATTCTCTTATTTCAACCCATGCAGTTGCTGAACATTCCTACACCTTCACCTACTAATATTTGAATGGAGATTTTTTTATTTTATCATTCTCCAAACTCATTAATACCTTTCACATTTCTTCTTTATAAAATTTAAATAATTATTTAGAAATCTTTTGTTATCTTAATAAAATATTATAAATTATTAATGTATCACTAAAAATATTTTCAAAACTATTTATAAATTCAGTAAAGAATATCTATTTTTAACTTAATTATTTTTTTCCACCTAAAGAAATTGCACTACTTCATGATAGTAACATTGCTTTCTAATTAATCAAAAATAAAAAAATTGATGGTTTAAAGGATTTAACAAGCGCAGGTATCACTTGAAAGATGCTGTACTTGATGGTGGAATTCCATTTAATAAGGCCTATGGAATGAGTGCATTCGAGTACCATGGCACGGATCCAAGATTCAACAAGGTTTTCAATCAAGGCATGTTTGATCACTCTACCATGACCATGAAGAAGATCCTCGAGTTATACGATGGTTTTGAGGGCCTCGCCAGCCTTGTCGATGTTGGTGGTGGGACTGGAGCCACCCTTAAAATGGTCGTCTCCAAGTACCCCTCCATCAAGGGGATCAACTTTGATCTACCTCATGTTATAGAAGATGCTACACCTTATCCTGGTACATATGAAAAAGCCGTTAAGACAATCAGTTTCTGACATAGTCACTCTCTTGTCATGGATAAATTTATATTTGGGAAATTGTCATTTTTGGATGCAGGTATAGAATTTGTTGGGGGAGACATGTTTGTGAGTGTGCCAACCGGGGATGCCATTTTCATGAAGGTGAGTTTAGGAAACATATGAAAAATGTTTGTATTTATTGGTCAATTTTGTATGGGTTTGGACTTGCTGGGCTTTCTTAATTGTGGGTTATTTATTACTTTACAGTGGATATGCCATGATTGGAGTGATGAGCACTGCCTGAGTTTTTTGAAGAATTGCTACAAAGCCCTTCCGACGAACGGAAAGGTGATCCTAGCCGAGTGCATTCTCCCTGAATATCCGGACACTACTTTAGCGACAAAAAATGTGGTCCATATTGATGTTATTATGCTGGCACATAACCCTGGTGGGAAAGAGAGGACCGAAAAAGATTTTGAAAACTTGGCCAAGGGAGCCGGATTCAAGAGTTTCCGCAAAGCATGTTGTGCTTACAATACTTGGGTTATGGAGTTTTCTAAATAGATTCATTCTTGATGAGATCCTATACATATGGTTCATGGTTGTTGTGATTGGGTTTTTTATATGCAAGCGTTACATATACATATATACATGTATATTATCGATCTTGATCATGTATTGAAATAAAAGTATCTTTTTTTTATTATTTTTCTGAACAACTAGCTAGTGTTCATACATAACAACAGTTGATATATATTGGATGTCCTGATCTGATTCAAGCCGAATAAAACTGCTGACCAACAATTATCAATAATTAAGATTCTGAATCTTATTTGTTATTTTGATAATTAAAAAAAAAATATATGTGAAAAAATACCAAATGATTTTTTTTCTTAAATCAAGAATTTTTATCCAGTAAAAATAAGTACTTTCATTTATCCAAAATAAGGGTCATTTTTCAATAAATTTCGCTTTGGTTCTATAAAATAACATATAAAAGTATAGGTGGTCAAAGTTCAATTAAAACTATTTAAAAATGAAAAGGAAATGAGACTATTTTTATGGAACGGAGGAGGTATTGATCACATATTTTTTTTCCTGGGATATATGGCTCAGTAGCCTTGTTTGAATTGAAAATACCAGGTATGAATTGGGCTTGCTGCTACTTTCCTTCATCTCACTTTCTTGGAACTTGCATGGAGTTAATTTGGGTGCCCCCAGCCCCTGACGTTTGACAAAATAGCAGCATGTACCTAGTGTTTTTAAAACTGATCAGGATCCCCCCATTAAGTTAAGCATATGTCATTAAAGTATAATATGGTCATTTTAATTGTCAAATAACGTTAGGGATTTTTATTTTTATTTCCGTGTCTTTTTTAAGGGACGGATGGCGTTATCTTGCTCTTGTTTTTGCATTTTTCCTTTAATTTTTTAATAACTTTTTGTTCATTTTGAATAGGAGCAATATAAGGAGATTGTTCATGAAAAGACCGCTTCGAGGGTGTAATTGACTCGGAAGATGATCATAGCACTCGTCTCCCTTTTGAGGGAAGATCATGGGTAGATGCTGTCACCCAGTATGAGGAAAGAAAATTTTTGGATTTGGGGATCGCCGAAATCCTTTCTTCAGCAACCTACGCATACTCGACAATCATTGCTTTCAGGTACCAGATTCTCTCCTCATGACCCTGAAAAGGAAAAGCTATGGGAGGAGCTAAGCAATTTGAAAGAATTTGTTAATCAAATGAAAGAGACATAGGATAAAATGATGCATTTTTTATGGGTTGTGGTGGTGGTGGTGGTGGTGGTGGTTTCTTCTACCCACAACAAAGGCCGAGTTGGGGTCCTAATATGAGTTTTTTTCCCATCGCCTTCTAATATGTTCCCACCTTCTGGAGGTATGTTTCCGCCCCAAATGCAACATCAAATGCAACACAACAACAATTCTATCAGCGACGGTACTCAACCTGGGAGCTTTCAGCTACAACAACAGCAACATAGTGGCCATAGTACCAATGGTCTCCTGGCCTAATGGTATCTTGAACGACTTTTCGTAGGGGAGGTCACCAGTTCGATTCTCGCCAAGGGAAATCTTGTGGTTTAATTATTTCCTTGGGTTTCGTGGAGCTTTGAGTCCCACTGGCACATCCGTGCAGCTTAAGGAAGCAAAGATTGCCGGGCTTGTACCCTCAGTGTGGGAGTTCAAATCTTGGCAAGCTTTCTTGGTGATGTGGAGCAGCCAATCTATTGGTGTTGTCAGGAGCGTTTGGTGATGTGATGTGGAGCCCAATTCATTGGTGTTGTGGAGCGGCAAGTAATTGCCTTGTAGGAGGGCTCCTCGTGGGGCTCTGAGTATAAGGGGGTGTCACTCGATCGCACAGGTAGAACATCCCGTGATGTGGAGCAGCCAATTCATTGATGTTGAAAAACACTAATAAAGTTTATTACCTTTCAAAAGGATACATCCAGCCATATTGATTTGGCCCACGCAGCAAGGCTTCAGACGGCAAGTGAACTGTAAGGTGGATCATGACCGTGAAAAATACCGGGGAGAAAATCTGCTCAAACTTGCACAAGATTAACACAATCTCATGCTGTAATTTTTCAACATCTGATTTACGCAGCGTCTTAGCACATAATTGTTGGAAGAACCGCAACAATTCTGTAATGGGTTCTAACACCGCATGAGGAAGAAAACCTCGTAGAGCAACTGGGGCCAAACGTTGCAATAACACATGACAATCATGACTCTTCAAGCCTAATAATTTTCCATCATTTCTCCTTACACATCGTGATATATTTGACGCGTACCCATCAGGAAACTTAACAGAAGAAAGAAATTGAGAAATTTCTTTCTTATGTGTTGGTTTAACCGTAAAAATAGGATGGGGTTTTATCCACTTACCACGTCTTAATTGCAACCACAAGTGTTTCTTTATGCCCCGCTCCATGCAATCCTTCCTCGCATTGGGCGTGTCTTTTGACTTTCCTTCTATGCCAAGAATAGTGTTGACAAGAGTATCACACACATTCTTCTCAATATGCATTACATCAAGATTATGCCTGAGTTTCAACTTTGACCAGTACGGGAGATCAAAAAATATACTCTTCTTTGTCCAATTGCTATTTTCCTATGATCTTTGTACATTAGAGCTATGATTTTTTCCAAATGGAGGAAATTGTAGCTCATTTAGTTGATCTAAAATTTGCTGTCCAGACCATTCAAAAGGAGGTGCACGGAGCTCTCTTTTGCCATCAAAATCATCTTTGGAAGTGTTATACCGTAAATGATGATCAGCAGGTAACCATCTACGGTGGCCCATAAAACAAACCTTTTCAGCAGCCCAACTTGAAGTTACCTCATCCTTGCAAACCGGACATGCATGATAACCACCAGTGCTCCAACCTGAAGTAAGACCATAAGCAGGAAAATCGTGTATAGTCCACATAAGCATGGCCCGCAAAGTAAATTGTGTGCCAGAATACTTATCAAAAGTGCGCACACCATTCACCCATAACTCTTTGAGCTCATCAATCAATGGTCGCAAATAGACATCTATCTCTTTGCCAGGATAACCAGGAATAAGCAAAGTTAGCATTGTAAACTTCTTTCCGCATACACCTCCAAGTGAGGTAGGTTGTATGGAACCATAACAACGAGGCCAGGTGCTATGATTTGAATTCATATCTCCCAAATGGATTGAATCCGTCGGAGGCAAGACCTAACCTTATGTTTCGAGGTTACGATGCGAAACCGGGTAGTCAACGTCAAATGATTTCCACGCATCTCCATCTAGTGATGCCTCAAAAAATCATCATCCACCCTTTCTTCCTTGTGATATCTCATGTCTTTTGCAGTGTGCGAAGACATGTATAACCGTTGCAACCTTGGTGTTAGTGGAAAGTAAAACATGGCCTTGTGTGGAACATTCTTCTTCATGTAACTGGAACTAGGTTTGTATCTTGGGTGATCACATATGGGACATATATTCAAAAACTCATATTCCTTATAATACAATACACAATCATTTGGACATGCATGAATTTTTTTATAACCCAACCCCAACCTCTTTAATAACTTGAATGCTCCGCGTATGACGAGGCGGCAAAATGTATTTCGCCTGGAAGCATACGCCGCATCATATCAAGCAAATCATCAAACTGGCAACTAGCTGTACGAGATTTGACTTTGTAATGCAGTAACTCTATAAGGGCAGTAAGTGAAGAAAATTTTGTGCAACCTAGGTACAACTCTTGCAAGGCTTGTTGCAAAAGTTCTTCATAGTCCAAAATCTCTTGACTATAAGTATCGCTTGGACCCTCATCAGCAATATTACGATGCATTGATGCAAATGGATATGCATCATTTATTATGCCCATCACTTAGTCATTGTAATCAAAAAAATGCTGCTCTTGCGGTTGAGATTGGGATGACGTCGAAGCACCATCGTACCATTCACCACGAAGGGTCCACATCGTATAATTATGAATAATCCCCCGCTGTAACAAGTGAATTTTTACATCAGGGATAGACTGAAAGAGGATGTTGTTGCAGTTAAGGCACGGACAAGGGATCATGCCAGAAAAATTATGAGTATGAGCTATTGCAAACTCAAGAAAGCTATCAACCCCATCTATATGTTCCCTAGAAAATTTGTTGGAAAGATGCATCCAACTTTTATCCATTATAAGAGAGAGTGATAAAATATGAAAAATGAGAAGAAAATATTGATATAAATGGGTGATGAAAAACAAATAGACAGAAAATGATGGATATAAGAATGGTGTCTTCTAAGAGATCATTTATAGACTATGCAATACTTTAGGTGACAAAATAAAAATTTTAAATATTTGTCACCAAAAAAATATATTCCTTCATCATTTGTGAAGAAGATTTTGACAAAATTATTGAGGCCAGATTTACATTTGATATAACTACACATAGCTACTTTTACAGAGAATATTTTGGTTTATATGCCAAAGCAATGACATGACTAGACTATTTTTTAGTGACATGATGACTAATTTGACTACATTATTAATCACATGAGGAACACTACACTATTTATGAGAGCAACTTTCCAGGAGAATCTCATGACAAAAAAAATCTACTTTTTAAAATACCACTCAAATACCACACGTAAAATTGAGTAAACTTTAGGTGACCAACATTTTGTCACCTAAATATAGACACCTTAAATATAAGGTGACTATTGCCTAAGAATTGGTCACCTATAAACCTTTTAGGTGACAAAACATAGTTAGTCACCTAAAGTTTGTGTAAGGTGACTAACTATTTTTTGTCACCTAAGAATGGTCACGAAAGAGTTATTTTAAGTGACCAATTTATTATTTGATGCCTAAAGTCGTCTTAGGTGACGAAATAATATTTGTCACCTTAGAATTGTCACCTAAAACTATCCTTAGGTGACAAAATTAAAGTGGTCACGTAAATTATATTTAAGGTGACTATTTTGTTACTCACCAAAGATTTCGTTACAAAAGATAACGTGAGGTGACTAAATGTGCACTTAGTGACGTAAAACCTAAGTAAGGCGACAAATATGATGGTCACCTAAGAATGGTCACGAAAGAGTTATTTTAAGTGACCAAATTATTATTTGACGCCTAAAGTCATCTTAGGTGACAAAATAATATTTGTCACCTTAGATTTGTCACCTAACATACATTTTCTAGTAGTGACATATGAAAAATGTTTGTATTTATTGGTCAATTTTGTATGGGTTTGGACTTGCTGGGCTTTCTTAATTGTGGGTTATTTATTACTTTACAGTGGATATGCCATGATTGGAGTGATGAGCACTGCCTGAGTTTTTTGAAGAATTGCTACAAAGCCCTTCCGACGAACGGAAAGGTGATCCTAGCCGAGTGCATTCTCCCTGAATATCCGGACACTACTTTAGCGACAAAAAATGTGGTCCATATTGATGTTATTATGCTGGCACATAACCCTGGTGGGAAAGAGAGGACCGAAAAAGATTTTGAAAACTTGGCCAAGGGAGCCGGATTCAAGAGTTTCCGCAAAGCATGTTGTGCTTACAATACTTGGGTTATGGAGTTTTCTAAATAGATTCATTCTTGATGAGATCCTATACATATGGTTCATGGTTGTTGTGATTGGGTTTTTTATATGCAAGCGTTACATATACATATATACATGTATATTATCGATCTTGATCGTGTATTGAAATAAAAGTAACTTTTTTTTTTATTATTTTTCTGAACAACTAGCTAGTGTTCATACATAACAACAGTTGATATATATTGGATGTCCTGATCTCTGATTCAAGCCGAATAAACTGCTGACCAACAATTATCAATAATTAAGATTCTGAATCTTATTTGTTATTTTGATAATTAAAAAAAAAAATATATGTGAAAAAAATACCAAATGATTTTTTTTCTTAAATCAAGAATTTTTATCCAGTAAAAATAAGTACTTTCATTTATCCAAAATAAGGGTCATTTTTCAATAAATTTCGCTTTGGTTCTATAAAATAACATATAAAAGTATAGGTGGTCAAAGTTCAATTAAAACTATTTAAAAATGAAAAGGAAATGAGACTATTTTTATGGAACGGAGGAGGAGGTATTGATCACATATTTTTTTTTCCTGGGATATATGGCTCAGTAGCCTTGTTTGAATTGAAAATACCAGGTATGAATTGGGCTTGCTGCTACTTTCCTTCATCTCACTTTCTTGGAACTTGCATGGAGTTAATTTGGGTGCCCCCAGCCCCTGACGTTTGACAAAATAGCAGCATGTACCTAGTGTTTTTAAAACTGATCAGGATCCCCCCATTAAGTTAAGCATATGTCATTAAAGTATAATATGGTCATTTTAATTGTCAAATAACGTTAGGGATTTTTATTTTTATTTCCGTGTCTTTTTTAAGGGACGGATGGCGTTATCTTGCTCTTGTTTTTGCATTTTTCCTTTAATTTTTTAATAACTTTTTGTTCATTTTGAATAGGAGCAATATAAGGAGATTGTTCATGAAAAGACTGTTTCTGAGGGTGTAATTGACTCGGAAGATGATCATAGCACTCGTCTCCCTTTTGAGGGAAGATCATGGGTAGATGATGTCACCCAGTATGAGGAAAGAAAATTTTTGGATTTGGGGATCGCCGAAATCCTTTCTTCAGCAACCTACGCATACTCGACAATCATTGCTTTCAGGTACCAGATTCTCTCCTCATGACCCTGAAAAGGAAAAGCTATGGGAGGAGCTAAGCAATTTGAAAGAATTTGTTAATCAAATGAAAGAGACATAGGATAAAATGATGCATTTTTTATGGGTTGTGGTGGTAGTGGTGGTGGTGGTGGTTTCTTCTACCCACAACAAAGGCCGAGTTGGGGTCCTAATATGAGTTTTTTTCCCATCGCCTTCTAATATGTTCCCACCTTCTGGAGGTATGTTTCCGCCCCAAATGCAATTTCAAATGCAGTCACAACAACAATTCTATCAGCGACAGTACCAACCTCAGTTTCAGCTACAACAACAGCAACATAGTGGCCATAGTACCAATGGTCTCCTGGCCTAATGGTATCTTGAATGACTTTTCGTAGGGGAGGTCACCAGTTCGATTCCCCCCAAGGGGAATCTTGTGGTTTAATTATTTCCTTGGGTTTCAGGAGCTTTGGAGTCCCCCGGGGCACATCCGTGCAGTTAAGAAAGCAGCATTGCTGGGCTTGTACCCTCAGTGTGGGGAGTTCAAATCTTGGCAGTTTCTTGATGATGTGGAGCAGCCAATCTATTGGTGTTGTGGAGCAGCCGTTTGGTGATGTGGATTGGTGTTGTGGAGCAGCCAAGTAATTGCCTTGTAGGAGGGCTCCTCAGCTCACGGAGTATAAGAGTCTTTGTCACACATTGCATAGAGGCGCATCCCGCGATTTACCTCCGCCAAATACTTGAGTGGCCGGTCACGCAGTGGTCAGTGATTAACCGTGGCTGGAACCCAGGCAATCAAAAAAAAAACCGCCAAAGATCTTGAGGGCGGTGCACAGTGGTCAGGGATTAACCGGCGAAGCTGGAAACATGGGCAATCAGAAAAAAAAAAAAAAAACATAGTGGCCATAGTTCGGCATCCCCAAGCAGTAACGGTGTCAACATGCGACCATTTCTTGATATGATGACTGATCCTAATTCTGTGTTTCTGATGTTGGTGCCAGTGGAGGTGGTGGCAGTGTAGGTGGTAATGGAGAAATTTAGAAACACCCCTTTTTTATTTGTAATATTTAGAATTATTTTTATTTTGTTTGGATGATTTTCTTTATCTTTTGTTGGGATGATTATGTTTGGATATGTATCATTCATTTTCGTCATTTAAGTTTTTGTTTTGTTGATTTTTAGATCTTTAATATGTTTATATTTTTTATAAAAATCTGTTCAGATTATATATATATATATACTAGTACATATGCCCGTGTCCAAGGACACGGGGTTTTTTTTTTTTTTTTTAATTTTTTTTTTAATTTAAAAAAAAATTAAAAAAATTAGTTACTTAATTAATTTAAGTAAACCCTCCTAAAGCCCACTCTTAGCCCAAACCCAAAGTCTTAGCCCAAACCCAAAGTCTTAGCACAAATTAAGGACAAAATAGGAAACAGACTAAATAGTGAGGGCAAAATAGGGAAAAACCCCTCCGGAACTGTTCATAGAACTGTTCACGGAGGGGTTTAATTTATACTATAGATATATATACTCCCTCCGTCCCACCAACATTGATACCAAATTTCTGGGCACGGGGATTAAGGAAAAGTAAGTGAGAGAAAAAGTGAAAGAAAATGTTGTGAGTATGAAGAATTAAATAGGAGAGAGAATGAGTGGGAGGAATAGTTAGGAGAGAGAATGTTGTGAGTGTAAAAGTGAAATAGGAGAGAGAATGAGTGGGGTAAATAGTGAAGATTCATTTCTTTATTTTGGCGATATCGATTTTAGTGGGACGGGCCAAAAAAGAAAATAAGATCGGTTTTGGTGGGACGGAGGAAGTATATATATATATATATATATATATATATATATATATATATACTAATTTCGAACTTATTAACCGTATGTTAGTAGCTAAATGGCGACGTGAATTTTAATGGCAACCACTGGCGGGTAGCAAAATTGCGACGACAATGTGGTAGCGAAATTGACGACCATATTTTGACTACCGCTTTTTGGTAACAAAATGGCGACCAGAAATTTAAATGGCGACCAACTATTGGTCGCAGCAAAGCGGCGACCGCTAAAAGTGGTAGCAATTAGCTACCAGAAATTCGCTATCACACGTTTGGTTGCGAAAATCGATTTTAGCTACCATATTTACAGAATGGATACCGCTTTGTCCGTAGCCAAAGTTATTTATTCTAGTAGTGATGGATCGAGATTTTGGGTTTCCAAGGATCTGTACTTGTCCAAGGTTCAGAATGATAAGTCGAGGAACAATCTACCTGGAAGTTCGGTTGTGGCGGAGAAGGACACGGTGGTTCCGAGATCGATTGTTGACAGTCTAGGGGTGTGCACGGGCCTAAAGCTCGCGGGCTTTGGCAAAACCTGGCATGAGCCCATATAATTGCGGGCTTCAATTTCAAGAGCCCATCAATCTATTACCACTTTAAACGTGCATTGAGCGGGCTCGGGCTTGACGGGCTTACAAATTAGATGTATTTTGAAAATTTTATACATATTACATTTTGGGCTTTAAATTATTTTCAGCCCATCAATCTATTACCACTTTATCATTTTTGTCATGGAGTTTTTGGAGCCTAATTATTCAATGGTTCAAGCTCCTATAAATCGATTTGAAACAAAAGTTACTTGTCTTAGAAAAAAAGTAAAACTGAATAATGATAGCCTTTTGCCTCAAAGTTGCACTCCAGAATTCTTCATTTTATCATTCTGTGTGTCGGTTGTCATGAGTGCAAGTATTGAGTTGTGTTAACGTCTTTATGCCGAGTGTGATTCCTCTATAATTTATTTATATTTTCTTTTATCAGTTATGATGACATATGAGAAACATTCAGATATATGATATCTTAGGGGGACTCATCGGTGCTTATTTATGTTTAGTTGTGTGATTATTTTAAGGATATTCATATACACGTCACTTTACATGTCAATGTCAATCTGAGATGTAGTTTTGAAAGAGACGGGCCGGGTCGGGCTCTAACGGGCTGTAGAACAATAAGAGCCTGAGCACGCGGGCCTTCAAGCTGTCAAGTTCAGCAGAATTGAAAACGTTGCGAGCGCGAACCTTGCGGGCTTTGTAAGCTGATGAACGGATTTCCACACCCCTAATTGACACCGGTATAGGGGCTAATCAAATTGTGGTCCTAGGAAAAGAGAAGGGTGGGAAACTCACTAAGATAATCCCTAATATGGGTCCTTTGGCTGATCTATATCACTCAAAAGATGTGGCCATTCCTGGCACGTTAGATGAAGGGAAAGGAATTAGGGTGAGTTTGGGAGTGCTTTTTTATGGTTTATAATCACTTTTGAAACTCAAAATCACTTTTAATAGCGTTTGGATAACAATACTGATTATGATTTTAAGTTGTTAAAACGCAAAAAACTGTGTTTTCGTAGAAGCATCTATGACCCAGCTTTCGCTAAAAGTGATTCTTAGAAGCTGTTATTTGTGTTGTTTTTACAATAATAACCTCTATCTCTTTTATACATTTATTATATCGAGATACATATCATAAAGGTTATTTTTGATATTTATCTTTAATAATCACTTTTGAACATATACTATCCAAACATATTTAATAATTTTAGTATTTATTACAAATAATCGATTTTTCTAAAATCACTTTTGAAAAATCATTTTCAGAAAATCAGAAGCAATGTCAAACTCACCCTTAATGATCAAGTCTTGGATGAGGCTCCACAATGCTCAAATCCCGATGTTAGCGATGTGTTGACTCCTTAGTGAAATCCTATTTTAAATAAGGGTTTTGTTAGGATACCTATAGTAGGAGTATCTTAATAAGTGGTCCAATTTTTTTGGACAAAAATGTCCCTCATTCCACAAAATAAAAATATATATGATGGGAGATAAATTGTAATTTCAAAATAAACTTTTTTTTTTTAAAGAGAGCAGTCTTCCTTCTCTCTCTCTCTCTCCATTCGTCACTTTCTCTCTCTCTCTCTCTCCTTTCTCACTGGGCCGGCGACCTATGCCCTCCCCAGTTTCCGGCGACCTCTGCTTCTCCCCAGATTCCGGCGACATCACTTGCCCCTTCGTCTTCCCGGCGACATCACTTGGCCCTTCGTCTTCCACTCCACCGACGACGACCTCTCCCCCACTCCGACCGCCCTCTTCCAGATCTACCTTCTCCGCCCCCTATCAACCCTTCCCCAACTCCGGCAACACACCTCCTCCCCTTCGTCTGCAAGTGATGTCGCCGGCGTACGTCGGAGGAGGAATGGAGAGAGAGAGCGTACGAGAGAGAGAGAGAGAGAGAGAGAGAGAGAGAGAGAGAGAGAGAGAGAGAGAGAGAGAAGACTGCTCTCTGTAAAAAAAAAAAAAGAAGGGTTATTTGAAATTACAATTTAATCCCCATCATATATATTCTTTGCTTTGTGGAATGAGGGATATTTTTATTCAAAAAAATTGGGTCACTTGTTAGGATACTCCTACTACAAGTATCCTAACAAAACCCTTTAAATAATCAGTGTGGGCGTTGGAATTTATTACCGTTGAATGTGTAGACTACTCAATGAAATCCTATTTTAAATGATCAATCTGGGACATTGGAATTTATTAAATGAAAACGTATGACTATAGTTTCAACCCCACATTCTTTGCACATTTGACTCTCAGCCGGATTAATATCACTTAAATGTAACAGTGTTTGTATTTGCAGAGGCTCACCATCAATAATGGATGATAGGAGGTGTGGATGTATCTCCATGGTCACCAAGAGTGGATAGTCACTCTATTGATGACTACTACGATGATACGATGATGATGAAGATGAATTTATTTCGATTAAAAAAAATGGCAAGCACGTGTTTAAGGTTGGGTTTAACGGCCAAGGATCTAGAAGATGTCGGGGATAGTTTTATTTTATTTTATTTTCGATTTCCTTTTATTTCTTTTTGTCTTGTTCTGTGGTGATTTTGGTCTAGCCCCTTATCACGAATTTTTTCTCAAATAATCCCTTTTTATTTTTTTATTTATCAAATGACTCACTGTTCAAACTATTGTCCAGAATATCCATTTTTTTTAAAATCGCTACACCGTGTAGCGAGTATAGGGTAATTAAGATTGACCGTTTGGGAAATTAATTAGGACATTTAATTAACCTAAACTCGCTACACCGTGTAGCGAGTTTGGTCAAACATAATCAAACTCGCTACACGGTGTAGTGTAGCGAGTTATTTAATACCCTTACACTTCCCCTACCAGTTTACGTCTTCAACTTCAAAGGAAAGAAAAAAAAAGCCATAACAGCCGCCGAGGAGGAGGAGAAAGGGAGAAGAAGAGAAGAACACCCAATCAACCAAGGATTTTGCCAAATAAATTCAATCTTTTTTTAAATTGTAAGTTTAAATTCTTTAAATTCTGATGATGTTCTAATTTAAATTCTTTAAATTTCTGATGATGTTCTAATTACTTACAATTTAGAAATTTTATTTTTTTATTTTTCTATGATGTTCTAATTGCATTTTGATGACATTCTAAATCCTTGAATATGTTGAATTATGACTGTTAATATTATTTATTTACTTACATTTTTATGAATTATGATTGTTAAAATGTTGGAAATGGTGGAAATATGTTGAATTTTACTGTCAATGTTTTTTCCATTTCATTTTTTTGTCTTGTGTTATTAGATATAACATTCAACTCATTTCATACTCCCTTCGCCCCGTCCCAAATTAAATGTCCAAAAAAATTATAAATTTGTTTTTTGCTCATTCATTGCTCCACTTCTATCGATTTATGTTAGTGAAATGATTATTTCATTTTTAAATTTTTGTTTGTTAGTAAATTAATTATTTCATAAATTTAAAGCTAAAATATTTATTTAAGAGACTTAGAAATAAAATAATTATATTTAGCTTGTATGAGGTTGAAATTTGGAATTTGTCCAAAAGGAAATGGGGTAATGAGAATTGAACCCTAACCATTTCAATTGAAAGGATATTTAATACTCCCTCAGTCCCATTTCATACTAGGTTTAATTTAATTACATGTTTATATGCTTAGTTTTATAGTTTATATACCTTCCTCCCTCTAAAAATGGTAGAACTAATTATTAGTTTACTTGCATTTTAGGATTTATATACCTTCCTCCGTCTCAAAAATGATTCACTAATTAACAAATTTTTTATAGAAAATTATTACTCTTGAAGTATTACTTAATATATAGGCTGAAAATCAAGAACTTTCCCACAGGCACTTCTTGGAAGTGTGGGATAACTTTGGATTACAATGCCACGTACTAGTAATTACACTTTTGTATTCTCTTATTTATTTCCTTGCCTTATAGAACAATAACCAACCTTGATATTGAAATAAATAGATGGAAGCTTTCATTGATCCTGGGCCTATCGATGCCTCTGTTCTGACCCGGCATGATGAGCATAGGGCTAGGTATATTTGGGCCGGGTGGGAGGTTTCTAGTCCCCTCCTTTTTCGTCATGGTGCCGCCTTGCCAGGCGAATTAGCTCCTGTGATATTGTTGAGACTCGCGGAGTGCGGATTTAGCGGAGTACACTATATAGGGAGGGTACAGTATGATTTTACGTTGCTTGAGGCTTTGATCGAGAGATGGAGTCCGGAGACCCATACGTTCCATCTCCCGGTTGGTGAGATGACGATCACCCTACAGGATATCGGCATGATTTGTGGGTTGCCGATTGATGGGGATGCTGTTACTGATGATGGGTTTCCAGTACATATAGACTGGCGGGCTGCCTGTCAGGAGTATTTAGGGGTTGTCCCTGGTGACGGAGATCTAGATGAGAGCAGTCTGAAGCTCCGGTGGATTAACATCCGTTTCCCACACTTTAGTGACCTTGCTGATGATACTGCTCCAGAGATTGTGGATCAGTACGTACGGGCGTATATCTTGCTTGCCTTGGATTCTACGATCATGCCTGATCGTACGAACAACAAGGTTAAGCTATGTTATCTCCTCTCGCTTAGTGATGTTTCTAGTGTCGCCCAAGATGCGGTTGGGGGAGCCACTGTTTGTCGCTTTCCTATATCGAGAGTTGTGTAGTGCGACAGACCCTCGGACGAAACAGTGCGAAGGATTTCTCAACGTTCTACAAGTATGTTTATTTCATTTTAATGTTCATTATGTTGTTGTTTTTAAGTTTTATTTCAAATTTGCGGCATTATTTATAGTATTTGATATACATTTATTTGATATAGATTTGGGCTTGGGAGCGGTTGAAATGTGTGAGGCCGCAGATCCGTTATCGATTGAGAGAGCAGAACTACTTCATCATGCCCCTCGGATGCAGGTATACATATATCATAGGTTATTTTCTCGTCGTTAATGTTTTTATTTTTTTGAACAAAATCTTATAATTATTTTGTTTATGAAATTTCACTGGACCTGTGCATCGCCGGATCTCGAGAGAGGTTACTGCACATAGCCTGCGAGGCTATCGGGATCAGCTGGCCCGGCTGAACGAGGCTCACGTGGAGTGGCAGCCTTATGAAGGAAGATACGCTCCTCCCTATTGCACTCAGGGTGAGGACATATGGTTGGCGAAGGTCCCTATCATATGCTTTGAGAGGGTCGAGTGGCATCTGCCTGATCGTGTTATGAGGCAGTTTGGCCTGAGGTAGTTTGTCCCAGCACCGTTCGACGCTAGCCCGGAGTTGCACCGTTCTGATCAGCGGGGAAAGAGTACGGTGAGATGGGGTGACCACCATCGCCCACTTATTGCACGATGGGAACAGCGCCACGAAAATTTGGTTTTCGGGGTGTTCGGCTTCAACGATATGACTTACACCGACCCATATATGGTATGGTATAGGGACATAACGTGTAGGTTTGTGCAGCACCTCACTCACATAGAGGTGGATGGATACCAGTCGTCTGCCCCTGCCATAGAGTTTATGGTAAGTTTTTACATTTTTCAAGTTTTTATTTCTAGTTTTTTTTTTAACAAAACATCAATTATTAACTTATGTCTCTCGTACTTATATATATTTTTGATATAAAAACAGGTGCAGACCCTTCAGCGCATGCATGTCGTCAATGAGAGGGATGAGCATCCCCAACAAGCTGAAATGCGGGAGATTGTGACACGCGGGTTCAGGGGAGTTAGGGAGCTCCAACGCCTTCAGTCTGCTGCACCTCCCCCACCAGTAGATCGCGTACAGGGGGTACAACAACCTCGACAACGTCGGCGACGTCGTGGACAGGCAGAACCACCACCCCAAATGGACTTGCACGATGAGCCCGACCCCGAGCCCGAGCTAGAACCTCAAGCGTGCACCTGCACCGAGATGAATTATGAATGGGCCGTCATAGTCACGATCATGTATGATTTTGAGAGTTGCAGCGGGGGTTTCGGGGGGACTGGGAGTGGGGGTGCCGGAGGGAGTGGGAGTGGCTGGGGGGTGGCAGTGGGGGTGGCTGGGGGTGGGATTGCAAAGAAGACTGCTGTTAGGGGCTTCTGTTCAATTGAACTCGCTACATGGTGTAGCGATTTTCACTAAACTCGCTACACCGTGTAGCGAGTTTAGTGAAAATCGCTACACGATCTAGCGATTTCAAAAGAACATTTGCATTCCTTTCTTGTATTCCAGCGCTAGTTTCTGCCAAAAGGGAGCGTCCGCTCCCAATATGGGGGAGCGTCCGCTCCCAAGCTGCCTGTAGTATGTATCCTTTTTCTGAAATCATGCTAAACATAAATTGAAACTTAAAACTTCACTGGAAAATTAACTTCTTTTTTTTCTTACTTGACTTTTCTAATGAATTTCATCAATTATAATTTTTAAATATTCATTAAAATAACTATCGTAATTTTTAAAAATTGGAAAATTACATTCAACTCAAATATAAATTACATTCAACTTTTCAAGTTTAATGAAAACTACATAAAATAAAACTGCAATTGAAACTGAATCCAATTCAATACAAACATAAATTACATGAAAAATATTCTGCTACTCCCTAATGTTCGGGCATCTACGACGATTGTGCCCTTCTTGATGGCATGATGAACACAGAGTCTTCCGTTTATCTGCTTGAAAGTCCATAGAATTACGGAAGCGTCTTGATCTGGGTCGTCCGGACTTCACAGAACGTCGAAGTAGGGGATTAGGGAAAAAGCTGGGCACCAAACCATCCACGCCCCAATAGTCCTCATGCTCGATTGGTTCGAATGTCCCCTTCCATGTCTTATAGTATTCCCCAACGGTATAATATTGAGAAACGAAATCTCGACCATCAAGATTTTGTGCAGAACAACAAGCAAGAAGATGGGAACAAGGCATGCGATAGGTAACCCATTTCCCACATGTGCAGGTACGCTCATTAAGTCGGACAATCTGTATATTTCCTCCGTAATCACCCTGACGTGCGGTTGTCACTTGATACACCCCCATTTCGTGATTGTTGAACCTCCTGACGTGATGTGTTGCCGCTTTTGTGGTGTTCTTCAAGTAGTGATAATTGACTTTCTGGCTGAATTGGTGTAGGGAATTGATGTTAGGGTTATCAGGATTACCTCCTAAGGCATTGATTGAAAATCCATGCCTTACTTGAAAAGTACTCCACACAACGGTAGAAGGCGGTTTCAACAATTCTTTGTGATTGGCATCCCACGAGCTCCCTTCATCACACCATTGAAAACCTCGATCATGTTGGTAGTCATGATGCCATACCGTAACCACCATCGTGTGCCCATGTCCATTTTTTGGCATCCAAATGCTGAAACCATGCAATTGCCTCAGGCTTAATTCCACGGATACTCTCTAAGATAGATTTCAATTTTCTATCTTGAGTTGCTTTACCCGCTCTCCAAAACAGATACTTCAACCCTTTCCCTCTATATTTTTCCAAGAAATTTACTCGCATATGTCTCAAGCAATATCGATGATGCACGTTTGGCCACCACGTATCTTCAGCTACAGTCTTCAGAATGCCCCAATGACGGTCAGATATCAAGCATACTTCACGACTCTTGATAATATGCTTGCAAACCAGGTATAAGAACCAACGCCAGTTCGGCCCGTCCTCCTTTTCAACAACGGCAAATGCAAGCGGAAGTATACTGTCCTGGACGTCAACACCCATTGCAATCAGTATTACCCCTTTATATCTACCATGCATAAATGTTTCATCCACAGAAATGACTGGCCGACAATGAGAGAAAGCTTCAATGCAAGGCCCAAATGCCCAGAATACCTGTCGAAACATGGAGGCCTCACCGACAGGAGGAGGAGGCATAGAGTACTCAACAATTGTCCTCGGATTGTATTTTTGAATGGCTGCTAGGACGCGAGGTAACCTCTTATAAGATTCCTCCCAATCT
Source organism: Adenophora triphylla var. japonica (assembly GCA_022495995.1). Lineage (NCBI taxonomy): Eukaryota > Viridiplantae > Streptophyta > Magnoliopsida > Asterales > Campanulaceae > Adenophora > Adenophora triphylla. The sequence continues at coordinate 246,018 of JAFEMH010000489.1, forward strand.
CCAAAAACCTCTGCAATGCCCTTCTGCTTTCCACACCATGCCTTCTTGTAAGTAATTACCTTGTTGAACCTACTAGAGATGTGTGCAATAATGACTCTAACCTTGACATCTGAATCGGCCTTAATTGTGAGGACCCCGACCCGGAACCTACACGTGTCCCGAGCTGGAGCGTCCTCAAACTAACCCCAAAAGTCCTAAACTTTAAAAACTTGATTTAACTTTCAAACATAAAACACAACCTTTTCAAAATACTCTACTTCTTTCCACATTTGAGGAAGGGTTGACCAACCTTGAAAGTAATAAACAGTTTTAGTTACAAAAAGATATCAAATATAAACTAGAAGTAAAGTTTATGAATACAAACCCTTTAAAAGAATTATACCAAAATATACTTCTATGCCAACCTATATATATACCCCGACACTTCCCAAATTATCACTTCCAAACTCCTCACCGCCCTTACTTGGCAGGTCCGCCTGTCTCGGAATCTAAAAACATTAAAGGGAGAGGGGTGAGAATAAATCTCAGCAAGCTATTATGAATGCAACAATATGCCAAATAAAATGCAACACATAACAAGTCACATATAACACATTGGAAAAGCTGTAAACACCTTACATTACCTTGGTTTACCTTTTCCCGTCTGAACATTAGTCGTACAACATTGGGTATAATAATACTCCAATCTTACAGTGAGCTGCTTAAGCAATACTCACATCTTATAAGACCCGTTTTTCAGGGAACCAAATAAGATAGTAGCAACTCTGTAAGGCTTTTGGCTCAATACAGATGCTATACCCCATCCCGCGCCACAGGAGGGGATTTGCCACAGATATAACATAATCCGATCACATTAGGTCACACTTCCATAATTGATCGTATTATGTTATACCCCCAATGTCAGCTGACTCACACATTATCAAGCACATAGTAGATACTTGAAATATAATCCACAAAGGGGATAAACAACATAGCAACATGGTAAAATATATTCATGCTCAACCAACATCATAGTGCAACATATCTTTAACACACTATGCATAAATAAGCAATATAGTCACATGGTAAAATATACTCATGTTCAACCAATAATCAGAGTGCAGCATTTATGTAATACACTAAGTATAATACAAGTCATGAATATGTACTCAAGTATGATAACAAAACATCAATAATTATCCTTACTTAGACATTATTCAGTAATACATGATCTCTATAAGAACCCAAGTTCACTTTACCCAAATGGAAGTCACATTTAATAAGTGTCCATACAAGATTGTCGAATCAATTCCTGAGTCGTATTTAAAGTGCTTCCTTAGTTCCATTTAAACCCAATTAAGGTGCTCTTAAGTGTTCTAATATAACTTAAGTGTAAAAGAGTTAATTCATAACTGGTTTGGATTAGGTTCCACTAATTCATAATGGTTAAGAGTCATGCCACTAGGTTGTTGGTAAATCAATAAGAAAAGAGACTAAGGAGGATCTGGCATGGTGGACGACCGCCCCGTGCCACTGGGCAACCGCCCAAGTGGTTCTAAAGAACACCCAAGTTGTCGCCCTCTTGGGCGACCGCTCAACTCCTCTTGGGCGACCGCCCAAGAGGTTTTCCTAAGGCACTTCTTGTTCCGGGCAAAGACGGGCGCCGTCATGCCCTCTTGGGCGACCGCCTGCGAGTCTTCAAAATCAGACTTCCCTGCATTTCATCTCTTCTATCAATTTTCATTTCCTTTTCTTTTATTCTAACCCAATATTCAAGAATACCAGGAGGATCTCTAACTTTACCATTTTTCATCCTAAATCATTTAAACCCCAAAATAATATAAATCCAAATCATTCACCACAAGATTTTCAACCCATTTTAATAACACATTTAAATTTAAATCTTCTAAACTAATATCACCCATTTCTTATACTCCAAATTCACTTCCATGAACCATAACATCATCCTATGTTATTTACCCATTTCTCAACTTCAAAGAGGATTCCAAAACATTCTAAACTAATTCCACCCATTTCTTTCATTCTTTAACACTTCTAAGAACAACCACATTTCCTTATGACCTAAATCAATTCCTCCATTTCAAGAAAGTTTCCAAAGCATCCAATAAACATTTTTACAACAATAACTACAATAAATCTCTCATGAACATTTAAAGAAGAGAAGGGTCATAATAACTCACTTTAGAATAGGAGATGGATTTAGGACTTTCTTAGCTTGATGAACTCCTCTTGGTCTTTCGATTACAAAAGTACTCTCTGATCTAAAAATGGTGAAGGATTGAACTTGGTAGGAGTCTTGGGAGGTGAAGCTCATCAATGGAGGTTCCATGGATTGAGAGAGAAAGTCAAGGAGGAGAAGGAGGGAGATGGAGTATATAAATGGTAAAGGGGAAGGGGGGGCCGGATATTGAGGGGAGGTGAGGGAAAAATAAAGAGAAAGGTATGATCCCCCATACCACATTTTTAAAAGCTTTCAACATTTTATTTCTCTCCCCTACACAAACTAAAGCCTAACTACTCACATTTTATTTATTATAAATTATTATACTTTCCCCATGAACTTTATTTAATTTTTCTCAATTATCTCATCCTAATATAAGAAATCAAAGATATAAGAATGAACACATAATATTAACAATAATATTAGAAGCACACAATATGATGTTAAATTAGTGCCTAGGGTTAGGGTCGTTACACTTAATGACCCAAGCATACTATACAATTATCACTAACGCGAATTTTCACAATCTCAATGAAAATATAAATAAATAAAAGTATTACAACTTATGTCATCAAATCCATTACAATATCACATTAAAACTTCAAATACTCTATAAGCTTTTTCAAGCCAGTCTATAAGTCAAATCACCAACCTTTTTCAAAGCTTCAAATGGATTAACGAACTTTGGCGCCAATTTACCTTAGGCCTTGCTTCTCCAAACTCACCCCAACAAATTAGAGATCAATATTTCTTCCCAAACTATGCCTCATACGGTTTTATCTCAATGTTAGAATGATAACTACTATTATACGTACTTAACCACTGGTAACCATACGTCCTATTGACTACTAACATCCAATCCATTTAACACTATGGGTTTTATACAATCGAACTATCCCCTAACATATGTGAGAACTTTATTAATAACATCTCATCAAGCTATATATATAACGAGTAGAAAATATAATTCAACTTTCTATAACAAAATAACATACCCTTCTTTACTTCCAATGTAACTTAATCACAAAATCTATAGTGATAAAACTCTCAAGTTCAACCTAGAACTCTAAATATTTTAATAATTCTTCTAACGTCAATATTCTATTATCACAATTCAATGTTTCAATTATGTTCAGGTCCAGTGACAGATCAATAGTCAAATCAAATGGTTGGCCGCCCACAACGGAGCTGGTCCAACTCCAACACAAAAACCGAGTCTACTGCGACCTCCACATTAATAACTCCACAATTTATCCAATCATTTCTCGGATCAAAACTTTAATACAATTAATCACTATAGGGGAACTAGGTTGCTTTTCTACTTGCTTCTGTACAATTTATATATTTAGGATACCAAGTCTTTCTAAAAATTACAACGCCTTTCAGAATTCCAAAGAATAATATAAAAAGAGATTCAAAGAGACCCGAATGGTTTATTTATTTAAAACCGGCCCATACCAGTTTTAATTAACTAAACCACTCACAATTTAAGAAATTTCAAAAGATTGATAAGCTAACAAAAATAACTCGAGTGATTTAATTATCTACAACCGTCCCATGCCAGTGGTAGCTAGTTAAATTACTCACAGATTTTAATTTACACGAAAACGGTTTACTGACCTTATTAAATCAACTATTTCCGAAGGGCACAATTGCTCGTACCGAAGTTCAATATACAATCCAAAGTTTTAAAGCACATTTAAAACAATTCTAACATAATATTCTTGTTTGACTTCGATTTATAGTGTAGCCACCACTCATAATATTTTTACTTAGTTGAATTCCTTATAAGAAAACACATTCTCGTAATACTTATTACTATGCCGATAAATAACACTAAAACATTCATTAAGATTATAAACTTGGCAAAGCATCCTCAATTCAATACTTCTTCAAGTTGAATATTCAACACCTTTACTTAATTTGAGTCATCTATTCCCTACCTTTGATAATTGTATTGTACTTAGCAACAACATATTGTAAACATCTAGTTCCCAATCAAATACCATAATTTCTAAATAAGAAAATATAATTGGAACTCACATAGATCAATCATTCCCAAATTTCAATTAAACATTACGGTATAATCTAACTTACCTCCCTATAACCATCAACAACTCAAAACCCGTATAATGTCAATATCTTCCGAACATCACATCAATCCCTTATATGAGTCACGCAACTAAGTCAACCTATATGGTGTAATCATCCTAAAGTATCCTGTCTTCCAATAAGATTTATCCTCATTTTATTTTCTCAACTAATGATAATCATCTCTCAAAACAAACCATATGCATATTTTACCAATTCCTGAAGTTGGTCCTATAAGTCACCAATAACTACATCTATTGTACTTCTTCACATTTACTCTATTTACCCCTCCATAACTAATACACAACCACAATTCAAAATGGTCATGTTAAATACAAATGTTGTCTTAAGTATATCCTTAGAACAAATATTCACTGAAATTGTAACACCCGAAATTCAACTAATAACCATTGAGTATCCTACTAGTTTCTAAAATCAGTCATGCAAATCATCAACAAGTGATAACGAATACTTATTTCTTACAGTTACCAATTTGAGATCTCTATAATCTATAAATAACCACCAAGTATCATCTTTTCTAAATATAGTACTAATTTATCCTTACGAAGAGTCGCTAAGCTAATTATCTTCTTTATCAAATACTTTCCCAAGATGAATCATCAAGTCTGTCATCCCAAATAGTGTCCTCTATCTAGGAATTCGAATACTAAAATAGTACCTTATCTCAACTCAAAGCTTCAATATCCTGGTATGATACTTGATGAGAACCCATTTTTGAAACTCACATGAAAAACACTACTTAGTCAACTTATAGGGTGATATCACGTACAAAAATATCTGATTTCCTATTCAAATTAGTAGCAAGAATTCAATCAATCTCTCTTTAGAGAATAAACTTATAGCACATAAGGCAAATATACGTCAGTTCCATAAGATCTCGGACTCGCGATATTTTATAACCCATATAATCCCACTTAGACTATCACTTTCAATACTAGTCTCATATATCTAGTCTTCACCATGAGACACCAATGAATAACTAATCATGGAATTATACAACCATAAACCATTCTTAATTAGGCCATATACCTAACCTCAACTAAGAGTTCACAAATTCATTTACCACTGTACATGAGATAACGCAAGTGTCCTTTACTCAAATATAACAGATAACTCAAATAACCTTCACATTCTTTAGATCATACTTTCGACATTTACGCATATATGACATAATAGCAATTAATAATTTATCCGCCTCAATTACACATGGAGGTAAATCAAACGTAGATAAGGAGACTCGCTTCTTGCGACAGTCCTCCTCAGACACAACAACTACTCAATTAATTCAGGTTAATATAACGATGATTCACGGATTGGTAACTCGACCAAATCCACCGGAAATACATGCCCACATATGGACACATCACAACCACCATGATAAACAAGAATGATTCGAGGTACTCTCCCATAGGAGTAGAACCTCCAGCACATAAGGCAACTCTCGGGCCATTTATGCAAATAAAAACGAAATGTAATGCCACATGAGAACGGAATGAATGGGGATTTATAAAAGTATGACCCCTAACTCCGGAGACAGGTAATATACCTCAAATGATCGTGGAGGAATCTATCTCTCCATATTGCTCACATTACCTTGATCCTTTGGTTGGTCATTATTATTTTCTGTCGTTGAACAAACTCCTGCATTAAACACTCGACGTAAGTTATCGCACACTCTCACTCAGCTAGACTCTACCCGAGAACTCTAACCGAGCTCTGATACCAACCCGTGAGGACCCCGACCCGAACCTACACGTGTCCCGGAAATTCCGGAGCGTCCTCAAACTAACCCCAAAAGTCCTAAACTTTAAAAACTTGATTTAACTTTCAAACATAAAACACAACCTTTTCAAAATACTCTACTTCTTTCCACATTTGAGGAAGGGTTGACCAACCTTGAAAGTAATAAACGGTTTTAGTTACAAAAAGATATCAAATATAAACTAGAAGTAAAGTTTATGAATACAAACCCTTTAAAAGAATTATACCAAAATATACTTCTATGCCAACCTATATATATACCCCGACACTTCCCAAATTATCACTTCCAAACTCCTCACCGCCCTTACTTGGCCGGTCCGCCTGTCTCGGAATCTAAAAACATTAAAGGGAGAGGGGTGAGAATAAATCTCAGCAAGCTATTATGAATGCAAAGAATATGCCAAATAAAATGTAACACATAACAAGTCACATATAACACATTGGAAAAGCTGTAAACACCTTACATTACCTTGGTTTACCTTTTCCCGTCTGAACATTAGTCGTACAACATTGGGTATAATAATACTCCAATCTTACAAATGAGCCGCTTAAGCAATACTCACATCTTATAAGACCCGTTTTTCGTGGAACCAAATAAGATAGTAGCAACTCTGTAAGGCTTTTGGCTCAATACAGATGCTATACCCCATCCCGCGCCACAGGAGGGGACGGCCACAGATATAACATAATCCGATCACATTAGGTCACACTTCCATAATTGATCGTATTATGTTATACCCCCAATGTCAGCTGACTCACACATTATCAAGCACATAGTAGATACTTGAAATATAATCCACAAAGGGGATAAACAACATAGCAACATGGTAAAATATACTCATGCTCAACCAACATCATAGTGCAACATTTCTTTAACACACTATGCATAAATAAGCAATATAGTCACATGGTAAAATATACTCATGTTCAACCAATAATCAGAGTACAGCATTTATGTAATACACTAAGTATAATACAAGTCATGAATATGTACTCAAGTATGATAACAAAACATCAATAATTATCCTTACTTAGACATTATTCAGTAATACATGATCTCTATAAGAACCCAAGTTCACTTTACCCAAATGGAAGTCACATTTAATAAGTGTCCATACAAGATTGTCGAATCAATTCCTGAGTCGTATTTAAAGTGCTTCCTTAGTTCCATTTAAACCCAATTAAGGTGCTCTTAAGTGTTCTAATATAACTTAAGTGTAAAAGAGTTAATTCATAACTGGTTTGGATTAGGTTCCACTAATTCATAATGGTTAAAAGTCATGCCACTAGGTTGTTGGTAAATCAATAAGAAAAGAGACTAAAGAGGATCTGGCATGGTGGGCGACCGCTGTGCCACTTGGGCGACCGCCCAAGTGGTTCTAAAGAACACCCAAGTTGCCGCCCTCTGGGCGACCGCTCAACTCCTCTTCGGGGCGACCACCCAAGAGGTTTTCCTAAGGCACTCTTGTTACGCGGCATGGGCGGCCGTCATGCCCTCTCGGGCGACCGCCCAAGTGCTAAATCGACTTCCCGCATTTCATCTCTTCTATCAAGTTTCATTTCCTTTTCTTTTATTCTAACCCAATATTCAAGAATACCAGGAGGATCTCTAACTTTACCATTTTTCATCCTAAATCATTTAAACCCCAAAATAATATAAATCCAAATCATTCACCACAAGATTTTCAACCCATTTTAATAACACATTTCAATTTAAATCTTCTAAACTAATATCACCCATTTCTTATACTCCAAATTCACTTCCATGAACCATAACATCATCCTATGTTATTTACCCATTTCTCAACTTCAAAGAGGATTCCAAAACATTCTAAACTAATTCCACCCATTTCTTTCATTCTTTAACACTTCTAAGAACAACCACATTTCCTTATGACCTAAATCAATTCCTCCATTTCAAGAAAGTTTCCAAAGCATCCAATAAACATTTTTACAACAATAACAACAATAAATCTCTCATGAACATTTAAAGAAGAGAAGGGTCATAATAACTCACTTTAGAATAGGAGATGGATTTAGGACTTTCTTAGCTTGATGAACTCCTCTTGGTCTCCCGATTACAAAAGTACTCTCGGATCTAAAAATGGTGAAGGATTGAACTTGGTAGGAGTCTTGGGAGGTGAAGCTCATCAATGGAGGTTTCATGGATTGAGAGAGAAAGTCAAGGAGGAGAAGGAGGGAGATGGAGTATATAAATGGTAAAGGGGAAGGGGGGGCCGGATATTGAGGGGAGGTGAGAGAAAAATAAAGAGAAAGGTATGGTCCCCCATACCACATTTTTAAAAGCTTTCAACATTTTATTTCTCTCCCCTACACAAACTAAAGCCTAACTACTCACATTTTATTTATTATAAATTATTATACTTTCCCCATGGACTTTATTTAATTTTTCTCAATTATCTCATCCTAATATAAGAAATCAAAGATATAAGAATGAACACATAATATTAACAATAATATTAGAAGCACACAATATGATGTTAAATTAGTGCCTAGGGTTAGGGTCGTTACATTAATAACACCAACGACTTTCCGACCGATAAACTTGGCATCTAGATTGGGGTGATCTTGACTTGCTCCAGAATATAAGCAGCAGTGAGGAGCCTTATACTTGGTCACTTTCCAATAGTCAAACTTCTTCCTACTCACACGAACATAAAAATTGCATGGATAATTTTTCAATAGACACTCAATTACCTATGTGTTCGGTGTGCTCTTTCTTACCCTGAACCTGCGATTGTTGTGAATATGGAACCTTTTTATATCAAATTGTGGCTCGTTCTTGCTAGGAAAGCGTATTCCTTTAGCAATCGCCTGTTGTTCCGGATCCCAAACTGGAAAACTATGTGCATGATCGTAATCAATCAAGCCTTGTTCTTGTCGAGCAGATGTACCAATATCACTGTAAAAGGGATAATTCGCTCTCTCGTATCTTCGATTTTCCGCACTTCATAGTGAACAAGAGGTGCTTCCACATCATCATCAATCGGCCCATCATCACCGGCTCCCAAATCGACATCAGAATCACTACTACCCTCCTCATATTCATCATCATCATCCTCTAGCATTGCATCTACATCAGTGTGTACTTCCTCTTCTTCATAGTCAACATCATAATCATCATTAACATGATCATTATGCCCAAATGCCCGATCATCATCATTAACATGATAATTATGCCCAAATGCCCCATCATCATAATTTGGTGTTTGAGTTGATACAAGAGTTTGGGAACTTGGACCAACCCCATCATCACGGTTACCAGTTGGAGAATACCGATAAATGGTCTCTATGTGCTGTGTTTCAAACTCTGAATTTGCTCGATTTTCAATCAATTTTACAACCACATACAGCTGCAAATTTCCAATCCCCCCAAATTTAGCAAACTGATCGAACATTACATCCATACATGCATCATCTTCAATACGGAAAGGAAAGTACTCACCAATCACGCTATCAAAAGAAAGAGGGCATTTGTAAATGACTTCCAAATCAAATTGAGACCGATCTAAGTTTGCCTTTTTATATAACTCATCAATCAACTCATTGTATTTCCATCGGCAATTACCCCTTATTGCACATTTTGGCCCTTTTTTGAAATGAGGACCATCAAACGGTTGTTCATCATCACCTCCCCAATAACACATAAAAATGATTGGACCCCCGTTCATCTTTAACCCTACATTACGAAATCAAAGTGTTAAAACCTACATAACAAAACTCTAACATTTATATCTACAATATAATAAAATACAATTAAATAATTAAATTTTATATCTAAACACAAGTGAAAACAATGATTAAGATGATGTTAATTTACCTTGATTCTTGATCTTCAACAATTTTGATGAAATAAAATAATGTAAAAAATTTTTATTTTGAAGACAGATGATTGAGAGAAAGAGAGAAAGCTGAGAAAGAAATTCAAAAAAACTGAGAGAAAGAGAGAAAGAAAGCTGAGAGAAAGTGGTTACATTCACGTGAATCATTTATTCATGGGTTTTAAAAACTGAACTTGGTAGCTGGTAAGTGCTTTTTCTGACTTAAACTCGCAACACGAAGTAGCGAGTTTGACTAAAGTACAATTAAAATCGCTACACCGTGTAGCGATTTCAACCTTAATGAAACTCGCTCCACGGTGTAGCGAGTTTAAGCATATTCAGTACGGAGGTCACTAAAGGGAACAAGAAAGAAGCTACTCTCTGTATGTGAGGCGCCCGCCCCACACTTATCCAAGCGCCCGCCTCAAACAAACAACACCAAGAGTGATCCTTCGGCAGCCGAGGCGCACGCCTCAACTGGTTTCATGCGGACGCCTCAAACAAACAACACCAAGAGTGATCGTTCGCGAAGGTATTTTGAGCAATAAATATAGGTTCATTTAGGTATCATAATGAATATCTAAAAATTGTTACTTGAAGTACATATAATGGTGTACCAATAACAACTTTTAAATTTTAATTTGGACAATTAAATCAGCTTCAAATTATTGCTCAAAATAGCTTCGTAATAACATCAAAAAAAAAAAATCGTTCGCGAAGGTATTTTGAGCAATAAATATAGGTTCATTTAGGTATCATAATGAATATCTAAAAATTGTTCCTTGTAGTACATATAATGGTGTAACAATAACAACTTTTAAATTTTAATTTGGACAATTAAATCAACTTCAAATTATTGCTCAAAATAGCTTCGTACTAACATCAAAAAATTTTTGTACATGTGTTAAAAAAAAATAATGACATGTTGCTGAATTATGTTTTTGTTTAAAATATTTTTTTTTACATGTTTTAAAATAAATGATGACATGTTGCTGAATTAAGTTTTGGTTTCAAATATTTTTTTAATGTGTTAAAAAAAATATGTCATGAATAATTGCAACAAAACCAAACACAAACTGTACAAAATAATTTAAAAAAACTAAAATAACATCAAAAAATAAATATTGTCAATTTAGTGGCCACATCCCGGCCACATAGGAAATCTTACATTAATTCATTAAAACAAGTTAGTGGCCACATCCCGGCCACATAGAAAATCTTACATTAATTCATTAAAACATTTAGAAAATTCATATAAACCAAATAAACTTAAGGGTCACTTAACTTCACTACTTCACTATCCTTAAGAAATACCTGCAAAATAAATGAGTTTAACATTATTTATTATATGATTCCAACAATTCAGCAAAAATAAGTAAATATGTACCTTGAACACATTAGGGAGTGTGATGTTAAGATAACGTGTTGTTGATGATGGGACTGAAATTACCTGGATCCGAGAAAGGCTTCGCAGCCCCGGCATCTGGCATCTTTCGCGTTGGAGCGGCTTGTCTCGCCGTTTTTGTTTTTGTAGAGTCGCCACGCCGTTTTTATTAAGCCCAAAACATTGAAAAAGGGCATCAGTTTAAAGATAATTTTAAACTGTTTTTGTGTGATGAGATTTTGAGTTCGGAGGTCGATGACTCCCTAGAAGAGAATATTAGAATATTAGAGCTCACCCGAGTAGCCTCGTAAAACGAGTCTTTCTGATACCCCTAATATCCTTTAAATGTCATGTGTGTGTGTGTGTGCTTTTAAAAATGCATGTCAGATCGGATGTCTACATTGTATGCTATGTATGGAAATGTATTGAAATAGTATAGGAAGGAAGCCTTACCAATGTTGGTTCGTGTCCTGTCTTCCGCCTGGGAATGGTGTTTGAGGTCTGAGTAGCGTTCCAGACGGATCGGGATTGCTTCGGAGATGCCGGTTGTCCGCTGACGTAGTTTCGGCGTGAGTTGAGGTTGTGCTGCGTCGTCGGCGCAGGTTCTGGCGTGCGTGGGGATCGTCTGGATCACTCTGCGCAGGTTCGGCGTGCGTTGTGGTGGCAGGAGTCACTCGGGCAGTTTCGGCGTGATTTGGGATCGTCGGCTTGACTCGGAAAGAGCCGGACACCGTGGAAAGACCTGTGCAAGGCCTCTGAGTACCACGAGGGGCCTCGTAGTACCTCGAGAGTGCCTCTGGCAGCGCGGAGCCGTCTCGAGCGCTCGGGAGGCTTCTGAGCACCACAAGGGAGCTCTAAGGCCTCGAAGGATCCGAAAGGGGCCTGGAGTGCCTCGAGAGGACTTAGAGGGGAGCCAAGGCTAAGGGAGGAAGAGAGAAGAGGGAGGTGTGTGAAAATGAGGAGGGGGAGCCCTCTATTTATAGTAAAAATTTCGGAGCAAAGAGGTCCGTACGGACCTTCTTGGTTATCCGTAATTTTGGATTTCCTCGATTTGAGGGAATCTCGCAATGATGGTGAATATTTTCGAATGATGGTGTCCCCGAGCAATAAGGTCCGTACGGACCATCTTGCATGCAAAGAGGTCCGTACGGACCAACTCGCAGGAAGTAATCATTTCTTCCGGATTTGAGGGAATATTGTGGACTTTAAGGGATTTAGTAATCATTGAAACAAAGAGGTCCGTACGGACCTTAATTGCTTTTCTCGATTTCGAAAATTCCCAAAAGGTCCTTTTGTCCCTTTTTATCCTGTGAAGGCTCCTTCCCTTGGTTTGGTTGGGGGTTCGAGAGGGTTTTGAGAGGGTTTTGAGTGCAGAGGTCTCCGAGACTGCGTTGATGAGTCTCGCGGTGTTTCCCGTGTGTTTGAAAGGGGGTGATCCAGATTGGGGTACTTACAGTAAGCCCTCGACGACGTCACTTATGAAAGAAGTGGGGTCGCCGATAAGATAAGTGGTCCTAATCTGGATCGCGTGCCGGGAGAGGAAGTGACCGTGAGGGTCAATGTGAGGACGTGGTGGTGTCCTTTTGTGTGACCGTTTAGGTCAATAGGCCGGACCCCGTGATAGGATTCCTACGTATCCCCGGCGGAATCAAGCCCGGTCGTAGTTCGGGTGTGGGGTGAGTGTTTTGTGAATGCGGGCGCGGTGGTGCCCCGAAGTGTCGTGTGACCGCCGAGGTCCGCGAGGACGTGGTGGTGTCCCGGGTGACCGCATAGGTCGATGGGAAGGACGTGGTGGTGTCCTAGGTGACCGTATAGGTCGATGGCCGGACCCCGCGATAGGATTCCTACGTATCCTCGGCGGGAATCAAGCCCGGTCGTAGTTCGCAGGTCGTGAATTTGTGAGCGCATGTGGGCGTGGTGGTGCCCCGAAGTGTTGTGTGACCGCCGAGGTCGCGGTAAGGACGTGGTGGTGTCCTAAGATGTGGTGACCGCCGAGGTCAATTGTGAGGACGTGGTGGTGTCCCGGGATGGAAATTTTACGATTTTCCTAATCGGGTGGTTTAAGGCCTTCCGGCCGGAGATAGAGTGAGGACTTGAATCGTCTTCGATTGCGGCTGGTGCCACGCCGGGAGGACTTTGAATCGTCTTTTGGCGGCGGCTGGTGCCACGCCGAGGACTTTGAATCGTCTTCTGCGGCGGCTGGTGCCACGCCGGAGGACTTTGAATCGTCTTCCGCGGCGGGATGTTATGCGCGAGGACTTTGAATCGTCTTCTAGCCGCAGCTGGTGCCACGCCGGAGGACTTTGAATCGTCTTCAGCGGCGGTTGATGTTATGCGCGAGGACTTTGAATCGTCTTCTAGCCGCAGCTTGATGTAATGCGCGAGGACTTTGAATCGTCTTCTAGCCGCAGCTTGATGTAATGCGCGAGGACTTTGAATCGTCTTCTAGCCGCAGCTTGATGTAATGCGCGAGGACTTTGAATCGTCTTCTAGCCGCAGCTTGATGTAATGCGCGAGGACTTTGAATCGTCTTCTAGCCGCATTTGTGGGAGGCGTGGCCGCCTCAGGCTTCGAGAGGCGTAGATGCCTTTGTGTTTTTGCATGTTGAGTAGAAGGTTGGACTTACGATGACCGCCGGTGCTTGCGCCGCCGTTGAAGTGGGCAAGGATGACGGCCGGTGATTGCTTCACCATTTGGCATTTTGGAGGCGCTTCGTGCTCTGGGACTTGTACTGAGGTGTTCGCTCCTTCGTGCTTGTTTTGCCGTTGAGCGGGCAAGGATGATGGCCGGTGCCGGGGATATGCAGCCTTGTATGACTTCCCTTTCGACTTGTTGGGGAGGAGCTCTGGCTTACTTTGATGGCCGGTGCTTGCGCCGCCGTTGAAGTGGGCGAAGTTCGGGCTTACATCCGACCGCCGCTTGAATTGTCTGGGATGCGTGACCTCAGAGGGCCCTTTTCTCGTTGGGAAGATGACTTCGGACCTCCTTTCAGGCCGCCGGCCGAGTTGTCGCTGAGCGTTTGGAGGCGTCTCAGGCCTTGATATTCGTGCCGGGAGGTGTCAGCTCCTTCTTGAATTGCCGTCGTCGCTGAGGCGTCTCGTGCTCTCGGGATTCGTGGCCGGGAGGTGTCGCTCTTCGAATTGCCGCTGAGCGGGCGGTGGTTGAATTGCCGCTGAGCTGGCGAGGACCGGCCTTACGCCGACGGCCGAATTGCCGTTGAAGGGCGAGGACCGGCCTTACGCCGTGGCTTGACCGAGGATTACGCCGATGGCCGGAATTGCCGTTGAGTGGGCGAGGACCGGTCTTACGCCGACGGCCGGGTTGAATTGCCGTTGAAGTGGGCGAGGACCGGTCTTACGCCGACGGCCGGTGGTTGAATTGCCGTTGAAGTGGGCGAGGACCGGTCTTACGCCGACGGCCGGTGGTTGAATTGCCGTTGAAGTGGGCGAGGACCGGTCTTACGCCGACGGCCGGTTGAATTGCCGCTGAAGTGGGCGAGGACCGGTCTTACGCCGACGCCGTTGGTCAATTGAAGGGTTAGGGACCATTCTCGCACTTGGATTTGGCCGGAAAAGGCCTTAGGACACCAGGGCAAAGATTATAAGTGGCAGAAAGTAATTTGGCCACCCTCGCAAAGAGGTCCGTACGGACCAACCTCGGTTGCAAAGAGGTCCGTACGGACCACTTTGGTTTTTTACAGCTCCTGTGTTTTGACCGGGTTAAATAACCGAGGCTCCCTCTTCATTTCCCATTTCCAAAGGCGTGAACCTGAGAGAGAAAGAGAGAAAACTCCATTTTTGTCCAAAATCTTCCATTTTTCTTAGCTTGAATTGCTTGCCATGGCGGAGGGATCTCGAAGGAGTCGTCGTCAACGCAGCCAAGAGGTGGTCGAGCAACGGATGGAGCTTCCAAAGGAATTGGATTTCGTTTGTTCCATCTTCGAAGAACCCGGATGTCTTGTATCCGAATCCGGAGGTGCACAATCGTCGCTCTACGAACGTCGGGGAGGTAAGAAATCTGCTCCGTTTTGATTCCCTGCTCGAATTTTTGAATGCTAGAACTAGGTTTTAGTTTTTCGCATTTTTTTTGAATTTTTTTTTGTTATTATTTTATGCCTTTTTGTGAAATTCTTGATGAATTGTTGAAAATGGACATGTAAAAATTGTGGGTATGTGTATTTTGTGCAGAAATGTGTAGATTAGCTTTTATTTGTGAAAATAAAGTGCTTCTCTAATGAAATGCATGCTTTGGTGTTTTGTACCGTATGCTATTTATGTATGTACATTATGAGAAAAATTATCGTGTAGTGATAATTTTTGTGAAAAATGTGACATGTGCCGTGTTTTGTGACGGGTTATATGTGAAAGTGTGTGCCGTGTAGGGACGGATTTTTTTTTTTTTTTTGAAAAATGTGTTATGCATATGTGTCGTGCCGTGTGTGCCATGTTTTTGGGTGACGGACTTTGTGGGGAAAATATGTGCAATATGTGCCGTGTTGGGACGGATTTTCTTTTGAAAATGTGTCGTGTAGGGTTTAATCCCCCCCCCTTTTTTTTCTTTTGAGAAAATGTGTACAGTGGGTGCCGTGTTTTTGTGACGGACTGCATGGGAAAAATTATATGCATGATATATGTGAAAATTATGTGCATTATATGTGCATTATATGTGAGAAATATGTGCATTGTGTGCCGTGTTTTGTGACGGGTTACATGGAAAAATTATATGTATAATGTATGTGAAAATTATGTGCAATATGTGCCGTGTTTTGTGACGGGTTATATGTGCCTTTATATTAAGTAATCGTGATTGACGTACCTTTGCCGTGTTTACCCGCAGGATGCGGGGCTTATGGCCGGAAGGCCAAGAGGATGAAGACTCTGGGATCGCTCGAGGCCGTTGTTGAGCTATGGCAATGATGCCCGATATTTCCGTGGACGGTAGGCCGAGTCCCCTGAGGCCGGTTTATGCTTCGGCCTGGGTGTGTTCGCGAGAACCCGGGCCGGAGTTTTCGACACGAGGAAGAACAAGAGTGTCTTCCCGGGTCTATCCGAGTATTGGTGGGATACCACCCACACCTTCCACCCGAGCCGGCGAGGTGACAGTGACGCCCACCGATTTTGCCGCTATTACACGGCTTTCCTTCAAAGGAGGGCTCGCGAGGTGGAGAGACATGATCTCCGATGATGTGCCGACCGAGCCGCCGGGCTTTGAGCCTCGTCCTCGCAGGGGCCCGGGCATGTTGTATAGCGACGTGGAGCCGAAGATTACGGCGCATTGGGGCCTACATCCGGGTACCGGCCAGTGACAATGGAGCACTGGGCGCGCTCCTTCTGGTATGCACCGTCCGAGACTTTGTTCTCGAACCACGCGACCGCAGCCTCCCTTTGCTCGTTGGAGAGCTTGACCGATTCCGGATAGGGTCTCGCGACATTGCTTGGGGCGAGGCAGCTTGGCCGAGCTCTACTTCTCCTTGGACCGGTTTAGCCGGGGGTGGCGCGCTCGTTGGCCTGCTTTTGACTTTGCTTTGAGGTACGAGTTTATTGCTCGTTTTGATTTAGCAACTTGTCATTTCTCCATTGTCTTTTGCACCGAGCCTTCTCTCGTTTTTGTCACAGTGTGGTTTTATGAGGTTTTCCAAAGGCTTCCCGTGGGATAGAGATCCCGGGCCGTTGCCGCGCACTCGCTATGCCGGGCCGGGCTCGTACGGCGAGGAAGAGGAGGACCACTGGGAAGCTCACCATCGCCTACGGGATGTGCAGGAGCGTCTGGAGAGGGATAGCCGTGAGGGGTTCGTCTTGTTCCCGTGGGCTCCTGTGATGAGGGGGATGAGTTCGAGGGGGCTCCCGAGGTGACAAACGCGGCGAAGATGCCGCGGGGCTCGACTTGTGATGTCATGTATCCGGGGGAGCGGGTCTTCCGGGCAAAGATGGCCCCGGTGTGCTTCCCGTGGCTCCGAGGGACCCTCCCTTTGGGATGCTTGATTCCCGGGACATGTACGTGCTCGATTTCGAGAGGTACCTTGGCGGTGTGGGCGCCGAGGAGTTCATTTTATATGGAGAGGAGTACGGGGCCTTCGTGAGGAGGAAGCTGAGGACGCCGCAGTACCGGCGCGGAGAGAGAGAGGCCGGCCCGCAGCTCCCCTGCAGGTTCCGATGCCGGACCGGATTTCACGTACGTCCGCGGGGACGGATCGAGGAGGAGGGTGTCTCGTACTCGTGCCTCGAGCAGTGCTCCCGCCGCATACAGAGCGGATCCCGATAGATCGGCGAGTGTGCCGACTCTTTTCCATCTTGGCATCTTTTCTCGTATTTTTCTTTTGTTGTTGAGTATAACCGTATTGCCGAGCGTTTCCTTGGCCGCTTGTTGGTGCAGTCCCGGGAGAGCCTATGATATGCCGACTCGCCGTTACGTGGCGACGAGGTCGTTTGCGAAGAAGATGGCTTCGAAGATATCTTGCCGGTTCGCGACGCGTGCCGGCGCACGAGCCTATGCCTTCGAGGCACTCTCAGAGACGTTCCTCCGCCTAGAGCCGAGCCGGAGCCGCAGCAGAGGGACCTTTGAGGGGGCGGCATAGCATGGATGCCGGACATCTTCTGAGCCGCAGGCCTTCGAGGGAGCAGCCCTTTATCGCTCATGCCTCCGCATGGCGCACAGGTGAGGGTTCCTCGAGCCTTCTTTCTTTGATCCTTTCGCCGGATTTGATCCTTCCGAGTACTTTTCGTGGGAGCCTCACGGGTGCTCTGTATTCCGACGACGAGGATGTGACGGCGAGTTCGCCGGGATGCCCGACTTCTCTTGGAGGATCTTGGCGAGGATGATGATGCCGAGGAGTCCGATTAGTATTCATTTGCTTTCCCTCTTTTCATATCCTCTTTTTTTTGTTTAGCAAACGTACATTTATTGGTACCGTAATAAAACACATGTATTTGCATGGCAAACAAAGATTTTATTTTAAGATGTAATGTCATTTTTGTGATTCCCGGGATTTGTCCTAGAAATTGTTGCTATTATTATTTTTTATTTTGTGCATGCCACGTGAGCTGAGAGTGCATTTGTGGGTAGTGTTTGTTTGCCGGGAATGGCTTTGGCCGTTGTTTGGGCTTTGGAGCAAGGTTTTGCCGAGGACAAATGGCTTTTGTACCGTTTGGCCGGGGAAATGGGTTCTGCTTTTGCAAGGAGGTCCGTACGGACATACTTAGCATGCAAAGAGGTCCGTACGGACCAACCTTGCTTTTGGGAAGGACATAAATGCTTTCCAAAGTTCTCGGTTCTTCCTCATTTCCCCATTTGCACCATTTTCGAGCTTTCTTCCCCATTTTCTCTAGGAACCTCCATTTTTGCCATGGATTCTTCGTACGTCCCTAGAATTTTGCCGAGGCTTTCGCAGAGAGGCAAGCACACTTCCTTGAGCAGCTTGAAAACGTGGATGCGGCGCCGTATGAGGCATCGTAGACGGGCTTTCGAGGTAAGGTTTCGTCTTTGCTCTGGCTTGGTCTTTTAAGGAGTTGGTTCCCGATTGGGATTTGTTGCGGGCCGCCGCGAAGTTCGGGATGTTAGGAGGCACGTGTACCGTTTCTCCTACAATGAAATGGTGCCCACTTTTGAGGATTTTCGGCTTTGATTGGAGGACCTGAGGTGGAGGCCATCTCGCTTCCTTTGATTGGTGGTGCCGCGCGAGCGTGAAGCTTGCAGACTTTCTTCGTACTTCGTTGGAAGAAGTGCAGGCATGATCCTTGATTCGGGTCATATCGACATTTCCGAGCCGCCGAGCGGTTCATGGCCGATGATGAGAGTGACGTCTCGGGATGTATTTGCCTTGTGCGTGATGGCGACGCTTTTTCCGGGCCGGCCTTCGCATTTGTGATGGCGCTTGCTAGATGTGGTAGGGCACCGCAGAGCCGGGAGAGGATATTGTCCCGTTGGTGCCGGGGGAGACTCTTCATGGTATCGACCGTCCGGCGACCGGGGATCGTTTTATGAGAGGGGGAAGCCCCGCTTGCTCACCTTGTGGCCGCGAGAGAGACTTCAGCCATGCCCGAGGCTCCGACGTCGTTTAGCCCGTGGTCATTTGCTCGCCGACCTCAGGTCGGGATATGGATCACCCGCCCGGGAGAGATGGATGGCACAGCCTTGGTACGCATCGATCCGCCGGTGGGTTCCGCACCGGAGGATTGAGACCAGAGGATCTTGCAGAAGGGTCCTACGTTGTCGTAGTTCCAGGTTTGTCTTGGTCCTCCTTCTATATTCCGTCGCTTGTTTCCTGCTAGCTGGGATGAAGCAGAGCCTTTGTTGGCCGGGATGACCTTGCTACCGCGGAGGTAGTTCCTCTTTGTATGGCACTTCCAGTGCCTTCTTGTATTTTCTCGAGGGTATGGAAGTATTCCGCTTCCCTCCCGCGGTACTCCTTAGACGTCTGGGAGCGTCAGTGACGACTCAAGCATCCGGCCCGGTATGAGCAAGATGTCAAGGGCCCCAAGTGGTCTTGGAGAGCAAAGCGTGTAGCGATTCTGGGACCCGCTGCCGTAGTAGCTATTGCCTTAGGAGTTCCGAAGCCTCGGTCTCGACCCTTTCGATGTGACGGAGACACTTTGTTTGACTACGAGACTAGAGTTGACCGACCGACAGGAGAGGTCCTCTTTACTGTACTCAGCAGGGAGGAGATCCGAGCCGAAGCACGGCGAATGAAGCCCCGAGAGCTACCGGATTGTTTGACTCTACTGGGAGGACCCCGCATCTCTGACCGAGAGACGCAGAGTTGGTTCACGTGAAGCGAAAGAAGACTCGCCGGACGAGGGAAGAAAGGAAAGAATGGCGAGGGGACAAGCGCAGATGGCGCGGAATGACCTCCTAGGTATCCATTCATTGCATTGCAAACACATTATTAGTTAAATGTATTAAGTCAGTTTTTTAGCATGTTGTGAACTTGAGAGTAGACCGTGCTTGAACTCATCAAGAAATGTTGTAACCGTTAGTGATTTGTGATTTACTTTTAAAGCTTTGTCGAGACGCAAGATCTTTTGTTTGCCTTTGCTTCGTTGTGCACTTTGTCGGCGTCCATCTGACTTTTCGTTGCATTCGCGGACCGAAGCAGCCTGGGCCCCGACGGCAATCCCTTTGCCGAGGCTTTCGTGCTTGGCCGAGAGGTTGAATGCTCCTCGACAAGTCGTTTTGACGGTCTTTTTCGTAGCTTCCTTGCCTCTTGTTGGCGCGGGCTCTTGACCTCAATTTCGCAGCCTTCGCTTGAGCTTCTTTTGTTTTTTTTTAGCCCTTGCTCTCTTTTTTTTTTTTTTGTGAGCCCTTGCTCGAGCTCTCTTTTTTTTTTTTTTTTTTTTTGTGAGCCCTTGCTCGAGCTCTTTTTTTTTTTTTTTTTTTTGAAGCGCGTGAGGGCGAAGACAAGCCCCCGGCTTGGAAGCCATGAGTCACCGCTTGATGCCGAGCGACCCTGATGTCCTTTGATGTTGCCGCCGTCTTGACTTGGTCAAGGTGACCGCTGGGCGTGTTCTTGAAAAGTGCGTAGCTTGATGGAGGTCTTGATTGACATTCAAACTTTTGACTTTTTGTGTATTTTTAGACCGGACCAATTAAGGTTGCCTACGTTCCTGACTAGAGGGCTCAGTTCGCGTAGTTCGACACTACATGGAGTGCCAAGAGATGCACAAATGTTCTTCTTCAGCGAAGTATCTCGCGAAGTTTGCTTCCGTTGACCGGATTCATGAAGGGATTGCCGTCTAGGTCCGTAGCCTTCATGGCGCCTCCGGAGAAGATCTTTTCAACCACGAAAGGGCCGATCCACGTGGGTTCCCATTTTCCCAAAGGGGTTGGTTCGAGCGGGAGGCTTTTCTTTGAGTACAAGGTCACCTTCCCCGATGTCTCGGATTTGACTTTCTTGTCGAAAGCTCTAGCCATCCCGCTTTGATAGGCTCTGACGTGTTCCATGGCCTTTAGTCGTCGCTCGTCTAGCGTGAGCCAATTCGTCATGTCTGGCTTCTGAGCCATTCGACTTCGTTGATGTCATTTTCCAAAAAGACTGAGTGAGGGAATTTCTAGCTCGATGGGAAGGACTGCTTCCATCCCGTATGTCGTGGCAAATGGGGTTTCTCCCGTGGTCGTTTCGACCGATGTGCGGTAGCCCCAAAGTGCAAGGTGCAGCTTCTGCCAATCTCGTCCTGGTGGTCATTTTTCTGATGATCCGTTCGAGGGTTTTGTTTGCCGCTTCCACGGCGCCGTTTGTTTGTGGCCGGTAGGGAGAAGATTTGTGACGTGTGATCTTGAATTCAGCCAGCAGCCGTCGAATTCCCTTCGAAGTGTGAGCCGTTGTCCGATATGACCTCATTTGGGATGCCGTATCGGCAGATGATGTTTTCCTTGAGGAAATGCGCGACCTTCTTGGAGGTGAGTACCTTGTAGACTTGGCTTCGACCCATTTGGTGAAGTAGTCGATGGCTACTAAGATGAACTCGTGACCGTTGCCGCCCGGGCGGAGCGATTTTCCCGATGACGTCAATTCCCAAGTGGCAAAGGGCCAAGGTGTAGTCATGCAAGAGAGATCGTGGGGCGGTAGATGATTGAGGTTGGAGAACCGCTGGCACTTGTCGCAGCCTTCTGACAAAGTGGATGCAATCCGCTCCATGGAGATCCAAGAGTAGCCCATCCCGAGAATGATTTGCATCGTGGCTCGGGCGTTCATGTGGGGACCGCAAGCCCCATTGTGGACTTCGTTCATGAACTTGCTTGCTTCTTCTTGGCCGACGCAGCCGTAGGAGTGGCCCATGGTAGCGTTTCTTGTATAACATGTCCCCGAGGATGACGAAGTGAGAGGCAAGGCGTTTTAGGGCCATGATGCTCTTGGTTTTGACCCCTTCGTGTGCGGGTCTTCCTTGTTCATGAAGGTGGTTTCCGCTCTTGAGGTATTGGAAGATCCGGGTTATACCATGGCTCATCGACGGCTTAGGTTCGTTCGATCTCACAACAAGAGGCGTGAATTTCCTTTCGTCCGACTTTGAAGGGTTTGATTGCTTTTCCTTCGTGGATTTCCACAAGTGGAAGCCAAGGTGGCTAAGGCATCTCGCAAACCCGTTTCGGTCTCTTGGCAAGTAATGGAAGGTGACCTCTTCGAATTGTGTGATGAGGTCCTCCATGCAGCATGGTATTTTTGCAAGCCCTGGTCTATGGTTTTCCACTTGTTGGAGACTTGGTTGATGATCAAGGCCGAGTCCCCATAAACTTCGAAGTTTCGGACATTCCTCTCGAGTGCGGCTTGTAGTCCAAGAAATAAGCAGCTTCATATTCGGCGGCATTGTTGGTTACCTCGAAATTGAGCTTTATAGCAATTGGGGCGTGCTCGCCCTGGGATCCACCAAGAGCATACCGATGCCGTTTCCCTTTTTGTTAGCCGCTCCGTCGAAGAACAATTGCCATCGATTTTCGCTTCGATTGTGAAGATTCCCTCGCCTGAAATTGTGGTTCGGCCTCGAGCCTCGTCTGCTGGGAAATCACCATTGTTCACCCATGGCCCGTCCCTTGATTGACTTTTCGTTTACGTACTTGATGTCAAATTCCGCTAGGAAGAAAGACCATTTGGCGAGCCTCATTGACAGAGATGGTTTGTCGAAGAGGTACTTGACCGGGTCCATTTTGGAAACCAAGTGTACCGTGTGCGATCGCACGTAGTGCCGTAGTTTCCCGACAACCCATACCGTAGCCGCGCAGTTTTCTCGAGGGCCGAGTAATTGAGTTCGCCGCCTTGAAACTTTCGATCGACGAAGTAGATGGCGTTTCGACCCGTGACTCCTTCTTTTCTTGACAGAGCATGGCTCCAACCGCGGTGTCGGCCACGCTAGGTATAGCAACAAAGGCTTTTCCTCGTGGGAGGACAGAGAATCTGAGGACTCACAAGGTATGCTTTTATTTTTTCAAAGGCATCTTGGCATTCCGAGTTCCATTCGATGTCGGCGTTCTTCTTCATCGCTTGAAGATTGGCTCGCATATAGAGGTCAATTGGTTGACGAAGCGGCCGATATATTGCAGCGGCCCACGAAGCTTTTCACCTCTCGTCCGAGTTTGCGGTGGTCTCATTTCGATGATAGCTTTGATCTTGAGGATCCACCTCGATGCCTCTCTCGGTGACTATGTATCCCAAAACCTTGCTCTCGCTAACCCCAAATGTGCATTTGCGTGGTTAAGCCTCATTGAGTGTTTTCTGAGGCGATCAAGAATTTTCTCAGTCTCGTGAGGTGTTGTCCGTCCGATCCTTTTGAGTGAACGATCATGTCATCGACGTACACTTCGATCTCTTTGTGGATCATATCGTGGAAGAGGGCGGTTGCCGCCCGTTGGTAGGTAGCCCCAGCCGTTCTTTAGTCCGAACGGCATTACCGTAGCAAGAGGTTCCCCAGTGGTTGTGAAAGCCGTCTTTTCTTGGTCTTCTTCGGCCATCTTGATCTGATTGTAACCGCAAAACCGTCCACGAAGGACTTGACTTCGAAATTGGTCAGAGTGTCTACCAACATGTCGATGTTGGGTAGTGGAAAATCGTCCTTGGGACTTGCTTTGTTGAGATCTCTAAGTCCACGCAACAACAGACTTTTCCATCGCCTCGTGACCGTGACGATATTGGAGAGCCACGTGGGGTACTCGATCACCCCGATGAAGCCGACGCGGAGCATTTTTTCGATCTCCTCTTTGACTTGTAAAGACCATTCTCGGCTTGATTCGGCGTAGCTTTTGCTTGATGGGCTTAGCCTCGGGATTCAAGGGATCCTGCTCTACAATGTTAGGATCTAATCCGGCATGTCTCTGAAGACCAAGCGAACACATCCACGAACTCTTTGAGCAAAGGCAAATAATGCGTCTTGCTCGTGCCGGTGAAGAAACTTCCGATTTGCGTCTCTTTTCGCTCTTCAAATAGCTCCCAAATTCACTTTGGTTAAAACCTCCTCGGCACTGGGCCCGGTTTTTCTCTCGTTTGACAACATGCTTAAAGATGTGCTTAATGTATTGTTCGTTTAATGTGTCTCGCTTCTTTATCAAGTGAATCGTTATTAACCTGTTTGTGTGTTAGTTAATTTATCGCTTGTTAAAGATGCAATGAGAGGATACTGAAAGATCGAAGCATTCATTAAGAGCATACGGGAATACATTATTGGCAATGAGTTCGTAATCTTCCGGCGCGAGGCCATCGATGACTCGAGAGACTCAAATTCAAAGCTAATGGACTCAGGATGAGTTTTGACACTAGACTCTAGGACTCGAGGGGTCGACCAAGTTGTTCGATCATGTCCTTTTTGGCCGGGCAAGAGGTCCGAGAATGTGGCCCAGCTTATTGAGTGGCAATGAGCTTGATAGGAGATGGGGCTTGAAAGGCTTTATGTCACCGTTCCCGATCATTGCTATCACAGAGTTATCGTAAACAAAATCGATTAGATCCGGCATCTCGATTTCTTCTTTGAAGAGCAGTGTGAGCAAGTTCGTCCCAAGCATCGTCTCATGAGTCTCTTGCTTTTGTCTTGGGCATTACTAGCTCGAATGCACTCGTCCCGCTTGTTGAAGGCAGGAGTGTTGACAGAGAGTTTTTCGAATTCTTCCGCCAAAGAGGGGTTTTCCGAACCAAAATTCATTGTGAATAGTGGTGGTTGTGGATCCCGGCAGGGGCGGTGTGTCGAGGAATGCTCTTCGGACAGATTTGGCTTCGAGGCCTCCGAATCTTGCCAGTTCTCGCCGGAGCTTGTCCATGGTTGTCGGCCGCCTTTGTTTGGCGCCGATCGCCTGTTCCCTTTTCTCGGATCTTCTTCCAAGTTGCCGGCCTTCCTTGTGAAGTACTTGGTCATGTCGAAGCCGTAAGGACGAAGATCTGAGATTGCGTGCAAGCCTCTTTTGTTATCTCGTGGAGCGTCGTGCAGCTCGCTTGTCCTCCGCAATGTGTTCGGGAGTAGGAGAGTATCCTGTGCCGTGCAAGGTATTCTCGTTCTTTGATATTGATGATCCGTTGAGTGCCCCGATGGCGTTTTCCCAAACCGAGCCCCGGATGTAGTTCATGTGCTTCATCATTTTCATCTGGGAGGGATCTTGTCCCAAATCAAAGGCAGTCTATGTGGCACACTTGGGCCTGGGCTTTCGATGGTGAACCCCGTTAGCATCATGCCATCATCGTCGGGTTTGATTTCTAAGACCGGACGCCGTTTGTTTCGGTCCTTTCGTTGACTATGCTATCACCGTAGATGATGGTAAGATCCGTTCCTCGGACGAACTTTACGCACCGATGGAGAGCTGGATGCCACCCCATTGATCTCGATGTAGCCAAGGGCGTCCCAAAATGGCAAACAATGTGATCGGGATGTCGATGACTTGGAAATCCGTCTGGGACCATTTGTTTTCCAAACCACAAGTTCAAGGTGGCTATTCCCAAGACTCGGGCGGATGTTGAGTCGTATGCCTTGATTGCCCGAGTCGAGGGTTTTAGATCGCTGCTTGATCCCTAGCAAATCCATCATTTTGGCCGGAAGGACGTTCATGGATGATCCCCCATCTACCAACACCCGAGGGAGACGGCGCTCGTCCGCCTGAATCAAGTATGTAGAGAGGCTCGTTGTGGTCGCCCCAAATTTTGGAAGATCGAGCTCGCGAAGGTGATGATATTGCCGTAATTGACGTTGCCAATCATCTCGAACCGCTTCATCGTGTGTCACCGTGATGGGAACCATGGTCCGGGCCAGTGCTTTCTTCCAACTTGAGCTTGTGCGGGTAAGATGAAGTGAGTAAGGACCAGAGCGAGATGTTAGCCTCGAGTGCGCTTGAGCCGTGTCAAGACAGATCTTCAACCTTTCGGGGTCCAAGGTTTCGCCTTCTTTCGCGTAGGGCCCCTTTTCAATTCGTGGCTCGTGCATGGCCGGCCTTTTGTCCGTCCGTGGAGGATTCACCGGGATTTGACCGAACGTGTCGAACATTCACCTCTGGACTTATGGTTTTGCTTGTCTCTCCCGTTTCGGGAGCGGGAGGAGCCTCGATCGCGTAAGGCCGATCGCGCATTTCAATTCGCTCACCGTCATGGCTTTTACCGAAGCATCAATAGTGGCTTTGAGATCTTCCCAAGACAGGGGTTGGATTATCCGACCTTCGCCTTCTGGCGGTGCGAAGCTCGTCCCACTCGATCATGGAGCAAACATTGCCGGCCCCGTGCGTAACTAGGCCGGGAGATTTGGCTGGAGTAGATGACATAGTAGTCAAACTTTCCCGAGGGTTCTCCAAGGGTTCCGACCGTGGGATCACCAGATTCATACCTCTTTTTCAGCTTTTGTTGAGAAGATAGCTTCTTCTTTCGTCGAGGACGGCCCTCGCTCATCGCATCCCGGGAATTCCATTTCCGCACAAGCACCGCAATCGCAGACGTCCCACCGATGTGTTCGTTGTTCGGCGGTGGTACCGGGACCTCGTGAGGCCGGATGGGCAAGCTTTCCTCCGGAAGGTCTTGTGGTCTTACGTCATAACCGCATGGCTCGTACGAGGGTAACAGGTTGACTTCTCGGGAGACAATGAGAGACGTTAGAGGTCGTAGGAGCAGCCATGGCTTGGGAAGCCCTGTGTAGTTGGGTGGCTAAGGTTCCGAAGTGGTGCATGGCACCTTCGATCCAGGCTTGTTGCTCACCTTGACGTTTCTCAATAGCCATGAGGACCCGCCAAACTTCTTCCAATGTTGGGAAATTTCTTGGGGGTAAGGTCCCGTTCTCATCGTTGTTATCCACCGACTTCGCCACGGGAATTGACTGACCGTCCCGGTGACAGAGCCGGGAAGGAGGTAGGACCTTGCTGTTTTGACACTCGGGAGACGGGTTCCCGGTACTCTCGACCACACTCTGTTAGCTGGAGGGGGTGATGGGCAAGGTTTAGACACGGGAATGGTCTAACGGGATAAAAGGGGAAAGCTCACGTGGCATGCGGTTTCCGTTTCTTTTATTTTTTGATTTTTTTTTTTGTTGTTTTAATTTACTTAAAACATGTTTTCTCGTAATCCTAGGTAGGTTGGAAAAGATTGCTCTTCTTTTTCGCAACTATGCTAGATCCCGGGTCAGCCGGGAGACCATCTCGTGCGGCTATAAGCCCCTCGTTTTGCACCCGTATTTCGACATCCCAGGGTGGACACTCTGTGCGAGGGTCCTATAGTGCAAGCGGTTTCCACCGGCCTAAAAGAAAAATCGAACCTAAGGACCGAGCCTGCCATGTTCGTTTTGATGCGTTAGCCATGCGAATAGTGAACCGAGCCGCCACCGAGTCAAGATCGTGTCAAGAGTTCGGCATGACCCTTCTCTTGCTTGCTTGCGCAAGGGATCTCGTGACGTTAGGCGTTGGCCGGGTCATATCGTCATGGCCGACGTATCAAAGGCGTGATGACATGGTGTCACGCGAGCATGGATGTATATCCGGACTAACATCGTCTGCGTAGCTTCGGAAATCAAGATCGTGTCAAGATTTTAGCATGACCTTTTCATCGCTTTGCTTGCGCAAGGGATCTTGAGTTCCGAGCCTTGACTCGTAAAATGGCCGGCATGGTATATGTATCCAGCCGTATGACACCTGACCGGGTAAAACCAACCGAGTCCGGACAGAGTGTGACTCAAGACTCAAACGTGTGTGGTTGACGCCTGCTAGGATGGGATGTTTGAATGATCCCGTGCGCGCCCAAGAGGCCTAGGAAGACCAAACGGATCGCAACCGAGACCACTCCGGTTAAGGGTTGTAGTGTGCAGCCAGATCCGAGGCAAAGAAAGGCGCGTAGAGTGCGGTGTAACCGAGGCAAAGAGCAGTAGAGTGAGGTGTAACCGAGGCAGCAGTGCGCGTAGTGTGCGGTCTCTAAAATTCTTTTTCTGAGTAAAATAGAAGTTTTTGAAGAATTTTAAATGTATGCACAGATGTATATTGATGCATTTTTTTTTGTATTTTTATTTTTTTTTTTGTAAAATAAAAACGAAGCACGTGCACACACACACAACAGTTAAAGGAAGGGGTAAAATGAAAGTTTGACCCTCATCATCGTTTTAAAAATCTTTTGTTTTGTTTAAAAGTTTTTAAAACAAAATGTCCTCAATGAGTCGCCAACCGAAATTACCCGGATCCGAGAAGCTTCGCAGCCCCGCATCCGGCATCTTTCGCTGAGCGAGGTGTCTCGCCGTTGTTTTTTTAGAGTCGCCACGCCGTTTTTATTAAGCCCAAAACATTGAAAAGGGCATCGCTTAAAGATAATTTTAAACCGTTTTTGTGTGATGAGATTTTGAGTTCTGAGGTCGATGACTCCCGGAAGAGAATATTAGAATATTAGAGCTCACTCCGAGTAGCCTCGTAAACGAGTCTTTCTGATACCCCTAATATCCTTTAAATGTCATGTGTGTGTGTGTGCTTTTAAAAATGCATGTCAGATCGGATGTCTACATTGTATGCTATGTATGGAAATGTATTGAAATAGTATAGGAAGGAAGCCTTACCAATGTTGGTTCGTGTCTGTCTTCCGCTGGGGAATGGTGTTTGAGGTCGGAGTAGCTGTTCCTGCACGGATCGGGATTGCTTCGGGAGATGCCGGTTGTCCGCGACGCAGTTTCTGCGTGAGTCGAGGTTGTAGGCCGCGTCGGCAGAGGTTCTGCGTGCGCTGGGATCGTCGGGATCACTCGGGCGCAGGTTCTGCGTGCGTTGTGGTGGCAGGAGTCACTCTGGGCGCAGTTTCGGCGTGATTTGGGATCGTCGGTTTGACTCTGAAAGAGCCGGACACCGTGGAAAGACCAGTGCAAGGCCTCTGAGTACCACGAGGGGCCTCGCAGTACCTCGAGAGTGCCTCTGGCAGCGCGGAGCGTCTCGAGCGCTGAGGCTTCTGAGCACCACAAGGGAGCTCTAAGGCCTCTAAGGATCCGAAAGGGGCCGGGAGTGCCTCGAGAGGACTTAGAGGGGAGCCGAAGGCTAAGGGAGGAAGAGAGAAGAGGGAGGTGTGTGAAAATGAGGAGGGGGAGCCCTCTATTTATAGTAAAAATTTCGAGCAAAGAGGTCCGTACGGACCTTCTTGGTTATCCGTAATTTTGGATTTCCTCGATTTGAGGGAATCTCGCAATGATGGTGAATATTCCTGAATGATGGTGTCCCCGAGCAATAAGGTCCGTACGGACCATCTTGCATGCAAAGAGGTCCGTACGACCAACTCGCAGTGGAAGTAATCATTTCTTCCGGGATTTGAGGGAATATTGTGGACTTTAAGGGGATTTAGTAATCATTGAAACAAAGAGGTCCGTACGGACCTTAATTGCTTTTCTCGATTTCCTCGAAAATTCCCAAAAGGTCCTTTTGTCCCTTTTTATCCTGCAGAAGGCTCCTTCCTTGGCTCGGTCGGGGTTTGAGAGGGTTTTGAGAGGGTTTTGAGCCGAGAGGTCTCCGAGACTGCGTTGATGAGTCTGCGGTGTTTCCCGTGTGTTTGAAAGGGGGTGATCCAGATTGGGGTACTTACAGGGACGGGGTGCCAAACAACAACCTAAATATTTCAAAACAAATAATTAGATGAAAGTATTAATGTTCATTGCAAATTCACTAATTATCATACCTTCTGAAGTATCAGAACAGAACCAACAGATATATCTTTCCCAAATTCACTCTCAGTCACTTTGTGATGAATGGAAGCTTCAATGGTATCCGTAGGATCCTAATAATTTTATCTCAGTTAGTAACTCAAAACACATTTCACCCATGATAAAAAACATACTAAGCTCATATCCTAACCTTTAAAGTCACCCAGAGATCACCAAACTCATTTCGTTTGCAGGACTTGATAACAACAACAACCTAATAGAACATACGCAAATCGAAAAAATCAATGTTAATTTACACACATTTAGCTATAATTAATCTTGATATTATACCTGATCCACTCTGTCAACAGTATGACATTTCTTCTTGATAGAGTTTAACGGATAATATGTACCCTCTTCAGTCAAAAATTCCATTGCAGAGAGCCAAGGGCTTTCTTGGAAAGCTTCATCCTTCACTGGATCTTCAATCGCTCTCCGTATATATTCCTGGGTTGCGATCGGTTTTGTTGTGAAGAGAAGTTCTCATGGTCGTAATTTCTCTGACGCATGGCAGACTGTACGGCACCGGCGGGACCAGGAATAACACGCGATGAAGAGGAGCCTTCACCGCGGAAAAAAAAACGCTGCTCATTAGGATCCATTTTATTTTGTTTAATAGAATTTGGATTGAGAAGATTGAGTGAGGGTTGCTAGGAGGATACGAGAGAGAGAGAATGAATGAACGAGAAAGGAGAGGAAGAAGATAAATGAATCTGGAAAGCTGAGGGTTGGTATTTAATTAGCCTAAACTCGCTACACCGTGTAGCGAGTTTGATTATGTTTGACCAAACTCGCTACACGGTGTAGCGAGTTTAGGTTAATTAAATGTCCTAATTAATTTTTCAAACGGTCAATCTTAATTATCCTATACTCGCTACACGGTGTAGCGAGTTTTGACAAACCCTAGTCAATCTCGCTACACGGTTTAGCGATTTTCAAAAAAACGGACATTTCGGACAATAGTTTGAACAGTGAGTCATTTTGATAAATAAAAAAGTAAAAAGAAATTATTTGAGAAAAAATTCCCCTTTATCACACTTGATTTTTAATATTTTAATAAATTTAGGGGGCCTCTTGAAGCCCTTTTCAAAAAAAAAAAAAAAAAAAAAAAATTGTACTAAGAAATTTGGCGGGCGACTAGCAACATTCAATAATGAGGGGCTGAAAGTGCAATTTTTAAATACTACAGGGGGTTAAAAAAATTATTAGATCAACTACCAGTCAACTGTCTCGTCAACCATGGTAGATAATTCAACTACCAACCCCCTTTTCAGTCTTCTTCGATCGTCGGAATAATTTATTCAAAATTCAGCCCTTCCTTCCATTCAACCCTACTCGAATTCCATTAAATTCTCCATCGTCTGCATCGATTCATACTCAGAAATGGAGAATTCGACACAGGAATCGAACCTACGATCCGAAACCCTCGTAACCTACGAGTCGCCGTACACTCTCTGTACCATGGCAATCTCCACCACCTCCCGATCACCTCACCGCCGCATCGCCGTCGGGAGTTTTATCGAGGAGTACAACAATCGAGTCGACATAGTTTCATTCGACGAAGAAACCCTTACGATTAAACCTAACCCTAATCTCTCATTTGAGCACCCTTACCCTCCGACTAAACTCATGTTCCAGCCTAATCCCGCCGCCTCCTCCCTCCGAAAATCCGGAGACATCCTCGCCTCCTCAGGCGACTATCTCCGCCTCTGGGAAGTCGGGGACAACTCAATTGAGCCCATCTCTGTACTTAATAATAGCAAAAGTAGTGAATTTTGTGCGCCCTTGACTTCGTTTGACTGGAACGAGGTTGAGCCGAGGCGAATTGGGACTTCTAGCATTGACACAACGTGTACGATTTGGGATGTTGAGAGAGGGGTGGTGGAAACTCAGTTAATTGCTCATGATAAGGAGGTCTACGACATTGCTTGGGGCGAAGCTGGGGTTTTCGCATCCGTTTCAGCTGATGGATCTGTAAGGATATTCGATTTGCGAGATAAAGAGCATTCCACCATTATTTATGAAAGCCCTCAACCGGATACTCCATTGCTGAGGTTGGCTTGGAACAAGCAGGATTTAAGATACATGGCTACTATATTGATGGACAGTAGTAAGGTTGTGATATTGGATATTCGATCACCTACAATGCCGGTGGCGGAGTTGGAAAGACATAGGGGGAGTGTTAATGCCATTGCTTGGGCTCCATTGAGTGCTCGTCATATTTGCTCTGCAGGGGATGACTCGCAGGCTCTGATCTGGGAGTTGCCTACTGTGGCCGGCCCTAATGGGATTGATCCTATGTCAATGTATACTGCTGGATCAGAAATCAATCAGCTCCAGTGGTCTGCTGCACAACCTGATTGGATTGCTATTTCCTTTGCAAACAAAATGCAGCTTTTGAGAGTATAAGGTGGATTATCTTAGCTACTATATTTGTTTAACATCCTTGAAATTGGTTGTAAAATCAAATTTTCTGTTATGGGTTTCGAAAGATTAGTTTAGCACTGTATGAATGAAGTAATGACTCCTGTATGTGCTATTTTGTACACCATTCTTCTCTAAATGAATGCCAGTTATTTTGGAGGATTTATTGATCTCTCCCTCATTAAATATCATTTCTAAAAAACACTATTACTCATTGTGTCATATCATAAGATCATTAACGGTGTTTACATACCTATATTATTAAAGTGCTTAAAACTAACTTTCTCGAATGTCCCTCAAAGACGGTAATGAACATTCATTTTGGGTTGAGAGATCACATAAATTGTTTGGAGTGTAGTATATACACCCATACTACTGCACTGTGCCATACTTACTTTTTATACATGGCATATTATGATAGTAAGTTGTTATTGATGCTAAATCTGAAGTATGAAAATGCCTGACGATTTTTGTCACACAAAGTAAAGTAGTAACATGAGGCAAGATTAATGTTCAGAAGCACGATAATAGTGGGGGCAGCCTGCGAGTAGGGTGGATGGACGGCCCAATATGATGTACAGATGCATATGCTGATTTTACCTTCATACTGTATACTTTAACTCCTTTAAGTCAAGGTGTGACAGAATCTAGAGGACTGAGCTGAGCTGGGCGGAATCGACTTCAATTTGGAATCTAGAAGTCTCAACTGAGCTAAAACAGCTGGTGATGTATCACTAAAGGGTTCTCTATTTCAGTTACTTTCATGCTGCTTTATATGAATCCCCTCCCCTCATTAAGATCTTCACGACTATCTTGGTTGCAATTTGCATTGTTTAATTCCTATAACTAAAGAAAGTAGAATAGAAGTGAAGAAGCGTAGCTTTGCCTAGTCAAGATATACCGGAGAATGTGGTTTGCTTTTAAGGCTTGATATATAAAAAAAAAAAGAGAGAGAATACAGAGCTTATGCTTTTATGTGACTGACACCATGAAAGCCGTCAACCAATTGTTGGAAGCCTCCCTCGTTATCTGGATTTGAGTGTTGGGCAATTAACATGGAAAAAATAATAAACTACATAGAGTTATTATAAATGTTACCTATGATGGAGTAAAATAGAATTGTGAAACTGCAAATGACTAGATGTTTGAAGTGGTAGATGTTGAGTATGTATTAAGCGTCGTAAAAATGACATTGTGGATCCTAGGTATATGTCTTGCATACACAAACTACCGCCTCGCCTTTCGCCTTTTCCAGGTGTGTATCGCCCGCCACTCGCCTTTCGCCTTTAACAACTATGCACAAACTATCCGCTATCTTTCTTGCGTAGTTAGATTAAGAATTATTTACTGGTTCTCTTACAAAGATTTGGGTTGCCATTCCAAGCATCAATGCTGGATATCATTGTGTGGCAGGCTGGATTCTGTCTCGGTATATAGGAGAGATTGTCTATCCCATCTCTTTTATTTTCCTATGATTTTCTGATCCCTTTTATATTTCATTAATCAAATAGATGTTAGTGGTTTGTGATTGTGTTCAAGATAGACTTGTTCAATTGACACCTTGAGTGTTCCTTCTATGTAGCTTCGTCAAATAGGGGCTCGCCGTTTATAGATGTTGGAAGTTGTCCTTTGCTGTTCCAAACTGCCGATGAGGGGGGACATGGTAGCTGAAATCCAACTTTGTGCAGGTATTATTTTTGGGGCATAATTGTTCCTTTAGTAACTGTGTATATGGTATAGTCTCGCTTCAATCTGTTTGATCTCCATGCACTCTTGTCTGTACTCTTTAATGCATAATCAGCAACAGTGATTGCAGCTATTGGATTTTCTTCCATGTCGCTCAGTTATACAGAGTATCAGTTTTTGTTCTTCCTGCTTCTCAACTAGGACCAATGATTTGATTTCTGAATTGTGTTTAGCTGAATAAGGTGGCTGTAATTATAGACTTCATTAGTTTATGGAGCCTCTTTCATGAATGGTCATGTTCCCTTACACATATTGAACACTTGAGTCCCCTTGTTTGTTCATCAAATATGTGAAATTGATAAGTGGATGAGTTAGAGTGTGAAATACATTTAAGATTGGACAGGTCTTGAGAGTGGTATGTGTGTGTTTGTATGGTGGGTGGATGGGAGTGTGGGACAAGAGCAGGCGTTTTATTCCTTTTTAAGATGTCTTTAACATTAACCAGATACATACACCAGAAGGTTATGTGAATCATCTAGTACACATGCTAGAGATAAAGGCCATTTATCGGATATATTAGGCAGAGGTACGTAGAATTAGTGATGGCGTAAATACACTACGCAATAACAACGTAGTAGTAGGATAATCTATGTAATAAAACTATAGTAGAGGGAAGTAGATCGGATGCATTTGTAGAAGTCCATCTACTTGTAGAACTCCATAATCCAGGTATTGAAAGCACAACAGATCTTGGTGAAACGCGTGAATCCAGCCGTCTTCCCCAAGGCTTCAAGCTCTTTCTCTGTCCTCTCTTTACCACCCGGGTTATAAGCCATCATGTTAAGATCGACACAGAGAATGTTCTTGGTCGCAAGTTTAGTGTCTATAGGGTCTGGAAGAATGCTTTCGGCTACAATCATCTTCCCCTCTGCAGGAAGTGCTTCGTAGCAGTTCTTCAAGAATTTTAGGCAGTGTTCGTCACCCCAATCATGCCATATCCACTATAGATAGATTCACCACCAAATTTAGCAGTTTTTTCAAGATTTTCAGGCGATATATAATGAAACAAGAGATTATACTGAGCTCACCTTCATAAAGATAGCATCTCCTGCTGGCACATTTTCGAACATGTTTCCCCCAACGAAATCTATGCCTGCATTAATGTTAGAAACAGATAAGAATATGTTTTGAGTATCCTTAAGCCACTTGTCAGAACCTTTCATTTTTTTTCCAGAGAACAATGCAAAAGGCCAAAATATGATAAATTGACCTTTTGTACTAATAGTTTTAAGTACTTTACTGTTTATGCAATTACACATACCAGGAAAAGGTGTAGCATCTTGAACAACATGGGGCAAATCAAAGTTGATCCCTTTGATTGAGGGGTACTTGGAGATGATCATTTTAAGTGAACCTCCGATCCCGCCACCAACATCCACGATGGTGGTGAGGCCTTGAAAGCCGTCGTACATGTCAATTATCTTCTTCATGGTCATCGTTGAGTGATTGGACATGGCCTGGTTAAAGAGCTTGTTGATTCTTGGATTTGTGCCATTGTACTCAAAAGCACTCATTCCATAGGCCTTCTCAAATGGTATTCCACCCTCAAGCACCGCATCATTAAAATGATACCTGCACGTTTATAACTTTTACCGTCTCTTATCTTTCTTCAAGTTTTAAATGTAGTTTGATTGATCAGACTAGAGTTTTTTTTATTATCAGTTTTATTTAAGTAAGATAATATTTACCAGGAATTGACAAAAACCTTGTCAAGGTTAAAGAGCAAGAGAGGAGCAAGGGACATTCCATCTGCATTTTTGACCAAGAACTTAGACAGTGGTGCCAAGGTGTAAAGTGTCTCGACTCCCCCACCATCCGGTAGGATATGTGAAGTAGAGTTGAGTAGGGAGTAGCTAGTCAATAGACGGAGGATACGGTCAACCATAACGGGTGCCTCTGGGTTTTGGGTCGGGAGCTGGGCCACTAGGTGGGACGGGGAAACGTAGGCACCGGGCCCGGATTTAGCTATGTTGTCTAGCAAATCAAGCTCTATGGCTGATTTGATGACCATGGGAAGCACTGCACCACTAGCTAGGTTCCTGGCAAATAAGAAAGCTTCTTCCTCTTGGGAGTCAACTGGATTTTGATGGTCTGCTAGTGAACCCATACCGGTGTTTTTTCCTATTTTTAGTCTGGATGGTATTTTTTTATCAACAGGGTTCGGTTTTTATAAGCGTGAAACAAAGAGTTTGGATGGTCGGAAACAGTGAAAGTGTTGAGGAAACATAAGTAAAATATTATTTTCTTACAAGTTGACTTGTCGGATAAATGTTATTTTTGAGACGGACGGAAATGAAATTCTTTTTATTAATAACCAGTATATCAATGAATACGCAAGAAGAGATACACACTAAAATCCCATATACAGATACCAGGAAAAGGAGTGTCTGGTTTTCTTAATTCAAAATAGGACAAGCTACTGAATCTTATACACAAGGCCGGCTGGCTGACCAGGTATACAATATCATACAATTCCTTTTTGTACCGGAGTACGTATCTATCTTTCTCTATTATAATGGGACTAGGGGGGAAATGAATTGTCAATCTCTTTTTTTTTTTTTTTGAATTGTCAAACATAAATATTACCTATGACTATTCCTTATCTATCTCTGCAATAATAATGCAATTATAGTGATATGGATTATTGTTGCTACTTTCAATTGATATATGGAGGTACATGTGATAGTTTAGGTGTTCATGCAGGATCTTATTACGTGAAAGTGGCATTATGATTTATTACTGGTTTCGGGTTTCGGGTTCAGGGTACAGATATTGGACACCTAAATTACTTACTCTTTGTCTCATCATTTCAAAAGATTTCCAGATTAGGCACCAGCATTTTAGAAAAAAATATATTTAATCCTTTTCATATTTGAACAAAAAACCTCTGCAAGAATTTGGTTATGTGAATCATCACGTTTTAAACAGAAACTGGATGGAGGTACCATACGTAGATAACGAGATAGTTAAAATACCAGACAAGGAAGTACAAGGATAAGCTGTAGTATAGTAAAGGGAAGTAGATGGGATACAATCTACTTATACAACTCCATAATCCATGTATTGAAAGCACAACAGATCTCGGCATTGCTGGGCTTGCAACCTCAGTGTGGGGAGTTCAACTACCGCGTTGTAGGAGGGCTCCTTGGGGCCAGGAGTATAAGGGGTGCTGCCACCCTGGCTGATTTGGGCATATCCGCGATTTACCTCCGCTAGGACACTGTGGGGCCGGTAGCTAGTGGTCCAGGACTAACTCGGCGAAGGCGAGAACCCGTATCAAAAAAAAAAAAAAAAAAGCACAACAGATCTTGGCAAAATGGGTGAATCCCACCCGCACTGACAATGCTTTAAACTCTTTCTCTGTTCTCTCTTTACCGCCCGGGTTATAAGCCATCATACAGTAAAACCTCTATAAATTAATAACCTTGGGATCATGAAATTTTATTAATTTAGAGAGATATTAATATATCGATAAATTAATATTTTATTAATTAAAAGAGAGAATTTTTAAATTCAGCAAATTTAGTGTATATATATTAAAAATAAATAAATTTATATACAATTCATTGATTATATTTATGCATCAACCAATTATTTTATAACTAATTAAATATATTCATGTATGATATCAATTCATTGTATACAATTAATTATTATGCATTCATGGATGCATGTACTATTCATTGGAATTATGATGCTGAAGATGATTCAATACCGTTGGAACGGGTCACGAGAAAGGAGGCTTTGAGCGCGGCAATAACTCTTCATAATTTTTTGTTGCAACTAGAGAACTCGACTCCGGAACTCTTGGGTGCAATTAAAAAAGTTAGAGATGAGATTCAATTAGATTTAAATTTTAAGAAAAATCAAGCAATAATAGATTCATATTTTAGCAAATTACCATAATATTTATATTGTAATTTTTATGAATTATTAAGTTAGAGTTTAATTGGGACCTAATATCTATAAAGGGATTTTCCGAAAAATTATTATTATATTATCTTATCGAATTTGATGATTTTTTACAAAGTCTCAAGTCGGGACCGGAAGATTTTATTATTTTAGAGAGGTTATTAATTTATAGAGTATTAATTTATAGAGGTTTTACTGTATTAAGATCAACATGAAGAACATTTTTTGTTGCAGGACTAGTATTTTTAGACTCCGGGACAATGCTTTCTGCTGCAATCATCTTCCCATTCTCAGGTAAAGATTCTTAGCAATTCTTCAAAAATATCAGGCAGTGTTTGTCACTCCAATCATCCATATCAACTGTAGATAGATATAGCAGAATTTCAGGCACTGTGGTTTGATCTGATTAGTAGGCTGGTAGGTCTACCGCCCGCCCCCCCCCCCCAAAAGAAAAACAAGAACAATAATAATAAATAATAATAATAAATAATAAATAATAAAAATAATAATAAAATAAATAAATAAATAAATAAATCCAACAAAATTATAGTGTAACTCACCTTCATAAAGATAGCATCTCCGGTTGGCACACTAACAAACATATCACCACCAACAAACTCTATACCTGCATAGTCAAATAAATCCAACCTAGGAGAAAGTCAGCCCAGAACATCCCATATTACTCCCTCCGTCCCAAAATGAATGTCCAAAATCTTTTCAAATTTGTTCCTGATCAAGAACAAATTTGAAAAGATTATGGACAATCATTTTGGGACTGAGGGAGTAATATGTTTATGCAGTTGCACTTACCGGGGGAAAGTGTAGCGTGTTGCACAACATGGGGCAAATCAAAGTTGATCCCTTTGATTGAGGGGTACTTAGAGATGATCATTTTAAGGCTAGTTCCGGTTCCACCACCAACGTCAACAATGGTGTTGAGGCCTTCAAAGCCGTGGTACAAGTCCAGGATCTTGTTCATGGTCATGGAGGAGGTATTTGACATAGCCTGGTTAAAGATGTTATTGAATCTTGGATCTGTGCCATTGTACTCAAATGCACTCATTCCATATACCTTATTAAACGGGATTCCACCCTCAAGCACTGTATCTTTCAAATGATGCCTGCACATATACAGTCGAAAGCAACTTTTGAAGCCCAAAATGATACCTGCAACTTCTGTTTTAAGCACATGTTCGGGATCGGCATGTGCAGTTAAACTGCACGGAAGTCCGACTTTTATAATATATGAGTTATATTTTGTAGTAACGTAAGTTACATCTTATAGCACGTGTACACATTTGTGTGTCCCTTTCATAGACCCCACGCATAGTGAGATCTTATATAGGCCTAATTACCAATAGAGTCTGTTAAAGTAACGTACCATGTATCCATGAAGATCTTGTCTTGGTTCATGAGCAAGAGAGGGGCAAGGGACATGCCATGGGCATCTTTAGTGAAGAACTTGGACATTAGTGCTAAAGCATAAAGTGTCTCAACTCCGCTGCCATCCGAATTGAGTAAAGAGTAGCTAGTAAGGACGCAGAGGATGCGGTCGACCATAGCGGGTGCATCTGGGTTACGGGAGGGAGGCTGAGCGGCTAGTTGGGAAGGGGAAACATAGGAGCCTGGACCAGCTTTAGCTATGTTTTCAAGCAAATCAAGCTCTATGGCTGTTTTGAGGACCATAGGGAGGACTGAACCACCGGCTAGGTTCTTGGCAAATAAGAAAGCTTCTTCTTCCTCTTGGGAGCTGTCTCTTGTTGAAGCCATATTTTTGTTTTTCTCTGTGTTGAGGGTTCGGTTGTTATTGTAAGGGTGAAACAAAGAGCTTGAAACGGTGCGCCAACTGACATAGCTAGATAGGTAGAAAATTGTGATATAGTGATATTTTTTTCTAAATCAAAGAAAAAAATTGATGATTAAATTGTCATTTTTAGTGATAAAAATTTTATTATCTTAATTTTGAAGGTGGTTAAAAATGATATAACTCCAAAATGAAAAGGGTCGAATGATCATTATGACATGTGTGTGGCTTTAGAGCGAGCCACCAAATTTAGCCGCGTTTCTTCTTGACTAGATGGGTTGACTGGATGGATGATCAAGATCAATAAGGTGCTCGGTAAATTTACACAATAAACAATTATGATCTTGGCCGTGATAAAGAAAACATGGTTGCATCTTCTCCTCAGCAGGGGTGAGCTCGCCGTAGTGGTTCCTTCCAACTGCCAAGTGTTGACGAGCAGGTAAAAATTGTTATTAGACTAATTTTGATAAAATTAATTAAAGAAAAATTTTGGTCAACCCCAATAGAGAAAATAAGCTAAAGGGCCATAGGAAAAGAGAATACTAAAATCACAAAATTTTACTCATAAATAGCAGGGAGAGTGAGCGGAAAGTTCTCAAAAAGTATCATGTCCGAAAAGTTCCTCCACATGTTGTATTATTTCGATAATGTTGCATGCATGCAGTAATATGACAGTATATGAGTGAATATAATACTGCATGCAGTATTATATATTACTGTATAAGAACTTACGGGTCATTTTGATTTAATCAAGAACTTGAGAAATTTGAGGGGGAGTGATTTATCCCAAAAGGAACTCGTGTCAAATTCTCTAAATAGTATTGTCAATAAGTGATTGAATGTTGTATTTGTAAGCCTCACTATTCAACATCCAATCAAATTTTGTCAGCTCTTTCGTGACTAAGATTTTATGAAATTATTTTGTGGAACTACTGTTACTCTAAAAAGAAATTCCTCAAAACCCTAGTACCCAAGTACCCAAAATTTAGGCTTGCTAGCCTGGAAAAGAAAAACACTTTACTAACCTCTTGGACCTCTTAGTTCCCAAATCAATAAAAGGAAATTAAAAAGAGTAATTTATCTCCCATTAAATTCTTTTAAGTCACAATTAAAAATAATACTTCTTCCTTTTTTAGTGTTAGAGTCCTATTTTTTATTTTGATACGTCTCAGAGTAAGAGTAAGAATTTCATTTCTAAAATGACAATGAATGAATATTGTTTTAAACAACTTTTTTTCTTCTTCTAATGCTTATATAATTAAAAAAACAGTACTTTACTAACTAAAATATTTACCTATTTCTTATGTTTA
The DNA here is from genome assembly GCA_022495995.1 of Adenophora triphylla var. japonica. Classification (NCBI taxonomy): domain Eukaryota; kingdom Viridiplantae; phylum Streptophyta; class Magnoliopsida; order Asterales; family Campanulaceae; genus Adenophora; species Adenophora triphylla. Next base: position 287,127 of record JAFEMH010000489.1, read on the forward strand.
ATTAATTAATTGATTAATGTGTAAAATTGTTTACTTAATTAATTGGATGAATAAATGGGGATAATTGTAGTTCCAGAGATTTTTCCCGCCCCCAAAAGTTCTCATACTAATCTAGCGGGTGAATGCTCTTATATACCTTGCAATTATTTTCTCAAATGTAAAATTTAAATTGCTGATTCCCGTATGCCTCTTGATTCATGAGGCTCTTGGTGACAGTGGGCTTGTAAATCGTTGCACAGCACCTGAAAAGTTCTGTTGCTTTTATGATCAAGTATCTAGACCAAAAGTTGTAGGAATATAAACAGTGAAACCGCCTCAGTTAAATAGAATGTTACTTTATAGGCTTTATATAGCGTGGCACTGTCGGTGTAGAATAATGTTGTTGAAGGTGATAGGAGAAAGGAAAAGGTTTTAAGAGCACGTTCTTGCATTACAAGAGGGTTGTGGACATTTGCACCCAGTTTTGTTTGATAGAGACTGGCATTATACAATATGAAAACAAAGTAGCTTGGAACATAGTGGGAAATAATTGTGTGATAGCCTTTAATCGCATTATCTTCTTAGAAAATGACCTTCTGATATGGATGGCTCTTGATAATGCTTAATGTTAGTGGCTATTGAGCTAATTTAGTTACGGGTGGTACTCTAGTTTCAGGTGTACCAAAGCACGAAACCTGCAGAGCCCCACCCCCATCACCACCAACAGCAAAAAGACAAAAGAAAGAAAAATCATCTTGAAATTCCTAGATGATGTATGAAGGGGTGGGTTACTCGTATAATTAAACTGTGTAGTTGATTATCTATCAATCGTGTATGTCCTTCCCATTAACTCGTATGAATGGAAACCACTTCCTTAGGGACTGAGTAAATGATATTTTGTTGCTACCATTGATGCTGCTTGTGTTTGGAAGGCACGTGGAGTTCGTGTGTGTGTGTGTGTGTGTATGTGTTTCCGTAGATGTTTTATGAAAATCAATTCCAACTTTCGCTCAAGTTTGTTCTACGTCTAATTTGTGGGGACGTATTAGGTAGGAGTTCATTGGCTATGGAACTATGCAAAGTGTTTTAGCTTTTCGTATGTTATGTTAATTTCTCCCCAATCCTGTTTTGCCTTTCCCTTTATATTTCGATTTTATTTTCCTTCTTTTTTTATATATAATTGAAAAGAGAAAGCAATAGATTTGCTTTTGCTGGCTTTATCTGTGTATTCCGATAGACATCAAATGGTGGATTTAGGTTTATAGCTCAAGCAACTGCCGGGATTTCAATAGGAAGTCAATTTTGTTCTCAAGTCATGCAAGTGTGAGAAAATTCATTTGTCCCATCTTTGGGAAGATAGAATTCAGATCTTAGAAATGGACTATTTGAAATGTCTGAACTTTGAGCTATATAAGCTCCCCTTCATGACTAAGATTTAGTGCTCCCAACACGAACATAGAGACCTGGGGATTATTTGATGCGAAGAAAAGTACGAGAATAAAATTTTGAGATCTAAATGCCTGTGGAGGACCCCAGTTTAAGATAACTACATAGGGTAGAAAAGTTGAGAGAAGCCTGAGTGTAGGCGTTTTCTTGACTCTGAAAGTCTAACCAGTTATGAAACTGTGTTAAATTTCTGTCCGAAAACCAATTTGTATTAGCTGGAGTAGCCCGAAGTATATGTGGTAATCGTTAGTTTACGTAGGAATTTTCTTTTAACATAGTTGCCAGAGTCCTAGAGTATCTATAAAGGAGATCCATTGACATGAAAATGGAACTTCTTTTGCTAGAACCACCTTAGATATCCTCTCACCTGCTCCTTTTGTTTCCTTTTTTCACCTTCGATTCCCATTCAATATCTAAATTCCATCTATTCTTTCTCTCAAGAGCCCTAAAAGTGAAAATTCAAGGAATCAAACGCGTAATATCTTACTTCTCTCTCCCATCTTTCCATGGCAGAAATCCACTACAAAACTGAAAACACAGATCTAGAAGCCACATAACTTTCCACCACATCGTATAAGAAGCAGAATAAGGAAGATAATATACACAAGCCAAGCTAGATTATCACATTTACAAACATATTTCTCAATCATATACTTCAATCTTTATCTACAATCATTAAAAAAAAAATAGTAATAATGATCTTGAATTAGACACTTAGCAGCTTAGTATTGGAGACTAGACAGAAGTAGAGCACTGACTGCCTTGTATAGAACTTAGAGGGCCTGAAGGTATTGAAGGACCGAAAGGCATTATAGTAACACAGTTTACAATGAATCTATACCTCCCAGAAACCCAAGTTCCGACCTTCCACCGAAGCCGTCCATTTACCTTTAAATTTAATACAAATTTCCCAGCCATCTGATCACGGCCCACTTCATATCCAAAACTAGGAGCAACAGGTAGCTCGTTTCCGATCAATGATGCAGATAGAAGATTGCTATCTTGATGGTCTTGATAGAAAGGAGGAAGAGAAGTATCTGGAGTTATTTGTTGACCCTTGTAAGAAGCGTAGACTTGTATTACATCATAGTAAATGCCAACTTTCTGATTAGGGTTCTTCGAGAGAAGAGTGAGTTGAATGGAGGAGTTAAGAAGGTGGGATCCCGAGAGGTTAAGTTGGTAAATTTCGGCTTCTTTGAGGGAGAATTGTGGCTTTGTGGGGTGAAGGAGAAGCCAGACAATGAATATGAGTGCCAGAATTGAGAGGAGAAAGACCGAGAAGGTGTAGAATAGCTTCTTGTGTAATTTGCTGATGTTTACTTTTTGTTTGCCACAATGCTGGGGTGACTTTTCATAGAGATGAGACATTTGCAGTATAAGCGAGAGAGAAAATAGAGACGGGAGATTTCTTAGGCTAAGAAATGGCTTCGAAAGGTATATATATATATTGCTAAAGTGAAGATTAGGAAGTAGAAAGAAGCAATAATTCTGCTCTTGCTGCTTTTGACTCGCAGCTCCTTGTAGTAGGGGAACGGCTGCTGTGTGATCCTCATGATCATTACTACTATGCCAGGTGCCAAGAGAGATATCAGTATGTGGACCCCATGTGCTAGAAGCTGCGTGAAAATTTTACGCACAAGATTTTTTTTCACTTTACCTGATGTATAGTGTGTTAGTTCTTGATATCATTTGACTATAATGAAATACAAGTTCTTCTCAATATATTTTTTTACCCTTTTAACTTCTGGAATTTATGTTTAGCTGTTTACGGATTAATCATTCTTCACTTGATTGCAGGTGGGGTTTCCATAAACTTGAATATCAACCATTGGACCTATAGGAAAACTGTATGTTACCCTGTACTCGTGTTACATACACAAGGCATGGAAACAAGGTATGATTTTGATCTTTTTCAAAAGCAAAAGAGCTTGCAAGATATTGATTATTATAGTTTCAAAATTACGATTATTTTCAATGCGAGCAATCATGCAACTATATTCTATTATTGAAAGGTTGTAAAATCTCCCTACTCTTTTATAGTGCTGTAAACAGTTCAGCGAAACCTACTCTGTATGCCTGTGATGGTGATTGCGAACATTTTCCCATCATGAATATGCATGCATGATACCTCTTTAGGAGGTTGTTATTTTATTTTATTTTTATCAAGATCGAGTCGAAAAGGGAAACGAGGGATATCTATGCAAGTCTTGGCCAGAATCTACTGGTGGGGCAACCTGTTAGAAAAACTGAAAGAAAAGCATGCTTTGTTAAAGTGCTTAGTGATAGAATAACCAATAGCCTTTCCATCTTATTGGACTTAGTTAGGAGATGATTGCAGTAGGTTGAAAAATGGAAGAGTTGAAATCGTGGGTCTTTCTTTTTAACTTATTGAGCTGTGAAAGAAAGAATTACATAAAGGAAGAAGAAGACATGGAGAATCTGATAATTGTCAGTGGCCCTTCCTTGTTTCTCACATCTCATATAGTCTTTTACTTTTAAGCTAAGAAATGGATTCTGGATTTCTGTTTCGGACATTAGCAACTTGATCATAGCCGTTAGATAATGTTCAAACGTGTTTTCAGCAGATCAACGGTCAGGATTTTCTTGATTGTACTCATTATTATCAGTAATTTGTCGTAGTTTGGTGATGGGTGCCACCAGTATACAACTGGGAATGGCAGGCAGGCAGGCAAGCTTTGAAAGGAAAGTCGATTTGGAAAAGATGCACTTTCTAGTAGTTGAGCCCTGCAATTTGATTTGAATAGAATCAAGAGGAAAGTTGGTCTACCCTACCCCTGTGTGGGCCTTCTGCATCGCTTCCGGTCCGGCCTGATTTCGGAGACATCTTTTATATGTAGTATGGTTGAGATTAATTTTGTTTTAGGTGGATTCAGTGGCCGAAGTCAGAAATTATTGGGAAAGGGGTCAAGGTTGCTTGAAGATTTTTTTTTCGCTTATTAAAGACATTTGAAATAGAAGGGGGTCAAAATCATATTATAGTACAAATTTTAGCTAAAATTAAAGGGCTCAAAATCGACAAAAAAAAAAAAATGCACTATTTTCTAAAATTTAGTGGTATTAAAATGACAAATTTCCAAAATCAAGGGGGTCGAGTTCACTTACACCTAGGAATGACCAAAATCGATTCCGGGCCCGGTTCCGTTCGGAACCGCCAGTTCCGGTTCGGAAAATTTATGACCCTTAATCGGCCCGGATTGCTCATGGTTCCGGTTAATCCGGTTCCGGTTTTCTCCCCGGTTTGTCCGGTTTCGGCTTTTTCCGGTCCGGTTCCGGTCCGGTTCTATTGAAAAACAATGAATTTTCGTTCGGTTTCGGGCTTTTTCCGGTCCGGTTCACCATTTTGGTGACCCTTAACCGGCGGTTTTCGTGACGGTTCATGGCGGCTCCGGGCTTTTCCGGTCCGGTTTGGCCATCCCTACTTACATCTACCTTCACCATTGGGTGGATCCCACATGAGCCCGATTAATCATAACCGTTGATGATAATGCAGAGGCGTGGCAATTTATGAACTGTCGTTGCAAGCAGTGGCGTGAGTTATTCTAAATCCACCTACCCCATCATTATTCAAGTGATTTCTAATCTGATCTGCCTTTTCCAAACATTTTCTCTCTTCTCATTTGTATATTTTGGGACAAGTAGAGACCCATGATACATATAATAAGTCCGCAAAATGTGAAAAAGATGAGAACTTTCTATTGAATTTAGATGAACCTTTGTGGGGTTATTTAGGTCCTTTTTGAGAAAGGTGTCGTCTTCATAATACGCCGTATCGTGTTTTTTACATTTTTGTTATCCACTTTCTAAATATTTAGCTTAATTTTGATAATATAATGAATAACCAAAAAAAAATTGGAAAAAGAACATCGGGTCAATTTTTTTACAGAAAAGAAATTTATTTTGAGATAAAAATTTCTTGAATTTGAACATTTATTTAGGGACAGAGGGAGTACAGTACCTTGATTGGTCAGTTTAGAGGTTTATGATGTTGCAAGAATGCATTTCAACATGATACTTTCTAGAGGTAAATGTATTACCTTTGAGTATGAACTCATTCAGGGACAGTTTTTGTTATAAAAAGATAAAAAAAAAAACTAATATGGGGATTAAGTAATAAATGCTCTCTCTGATCTCAAGTGTTACCATAAAAGAATTTTACACTAGTTCTACTATGCTACAAAAGAATCACAATCTAACATAAAGTCATGTTAGTCTTCATACCAAGTACTTTATCCTCTCCTTGTTACCTCTGTTTATATAAACCTATAGGATGGATGAGTTCTCAAACTAAGTATCAGACTATCAGTACAAAAGAAACTTGCAGCTGACGAGTGAGGTGGGGGGGGGGGGGGAGGGGTGAGAGAATTCACACGTCAGTCTTCAGTTTCCATAGGTAAAGATTCGCTCGTAATTACTTGTCGGACAAACTGTCCTTTCACTCGAGGCCGTTGTTCTGCAAGCTTTTTCCTGGTTTCATATCTTACCTGCAAGTCAATTTATTTACCAGGTCAATAACATGTTAAACAAAGTCAGAACTAGATTTGTAGCACTAAAAATATACATGTATCGTGTCAGCACATACCTTTTTCTCAAAGCATCTGTCTTTTCTCTTCATGCGAAATTTATTTAAGGCAGCTTCTCTTAGTATAGACCGTTGAGAAGCTCCATCACGAATGAGGCCAGAATCATTTGCAGAAACCCCAACAGGTTTGACTAAATTGACATTTTCATTGCTCCCACTCCTTACACTGTTAAGACGACTTAAAGTAGGATTACTGAAACTGCTACTTCCACACTGATCATTGGCAGATGAAAGGTGCCCTCGATCTTCTAAAGATTCCATATTTTGCCCTTGCTTTTGCTTGGTTAGGTCATTGGCATTGCTGACTTTTCTGTCCATCAGGTTTTGAAGCTGTTGAAATGAGGGTTCTAGATGCCCGGATGAACCTGGGGTCTGCATTGGCGATGGTCCTGATTGTGTACAGAATATTGGAGCCAATGAGGAACCATAACCTGTGAGATTCTCGAATATTAAATCCCTCCCTAGAACTGAGGAAGAAAATACTCTCTGCTTCGGAGATGGAAAATGACTTTCAGTTTGACCATGTTGACCACTAGCCAGAGATATTACATGTTGCGGAGGGCTCATTGTACATGGGCCAAGTGTATTAAAGCTGTACTCAAGGGCATAATTGGATGATGGTTTATCAGAATTAGATCCATGCTCTTTCTGTTGATTACAAATACTAGCAGATCCAGAGTGAAGGGATTGTGGTGTCCATCTGCACATGAGATATTGCAATCAGTGAGAACTGAGAATTGAGAACTGAGAACTGTAAACCCTAAGCAAGCAAAACCTAGCATTTTCAATTTGCTCGGAGCATATCCTTCTGAAGTAGAAATAGATAAATGATTATTGTTTGTAATAATCAAAAGTGGAAGCTCACCGCGAAAATGCTGAGGCATCAGAGTGTCTTAACCTTGGTCTCTCGTCGGTCACTTGATTTACAGATCCACTTGGAGGAGATCTTCTCAAGGAAAGATCCAGCAAAGGCGAAGAATCAGCCCTAACTGCTTCATTATTCAAGGAGCTTCTCTGACTGCGTTTGGGGTAACTATCAAATGCACCAATCAAGTCAATGACTTGATTGGTCATGGCAACATCACGCTTCCATGGATTATGTCGAGCCATGTCTTTTCCCTGAGTTAGTGTATTTACATCTTTACCCTCAGCTTCATCCTCTAGGGTAATCAACTGCTGGATTTCTTTAACAGATTCTTCGTTCTTTGGTGTTTCCATGGGTGCTTCCTCAACCTCCATATCCGGTTTAGTACAAGAGCTCTGCACGGTAGAAAGCAAACATAGAAGATAAGATAAGCAGAAAGGAATGAAATTACCAAAAAGGGCACAGAGTACAAAGAACAAGAGATGGTACCTGGGCATCACTTCCTTTCTCAATACATTCCCTATTTTGCTTAATACAAGCTGTGTAACCACTGGAGTGATTACTTGTAGCGTTGTTTTCAGCCGTGGCTTCAACTTCTTGCTGCGCATCAATCTTTTCCTGTGGGCCATCTACGGCACTAGTTGACTGATAGAACATCCAAAAAAAAAAAAAAATCATAATCTCACGGTTAAATTATCAAGGAAATAAAGGACACTTGATACTAGAAAGAGGGTAATCATACAGCTCGTCTTCTCCAAACATGCTGCCACAAGTTCTTCAGCTCATTCTTCCTGATGGGTTTGACGAGAAAGTCTGCAGCACCTTTCAACATGCATTTGTAGACAGTGGTAACTGAATCATGTGCCGACATCACTGCAGGGTTATAAAGTAAACTGTTAACTTAATACATAGTAGATAAAGTGAATTCCAGATGAATTTTATTAGAACTTTGCTTTGAACATACTTATAACAGGAATATTTTTGCAGACTTCATGCTCCGCAATCAAAGTAAGAAGAGCGAATCCAGAAACAGATGGCAGCTCTACTTCTGTCAATATGAGGTCAATGTTGTGTGGCCTTGCTTTGAGTACCTCCCACGCTTTTAAACCATCAGAAACAGCAGCAACTGCATAAGAAGTCAGAAACTGCTGTGAGTTTACACGGAAGGTACACATTTACACACACACACACTCTTATATATAAGTACTGTATACTTATAAAGAACATATATTCAACAGATGAAGCATAGGCACCATACATCACCATAGAGTTTGCTCTTGGACCAGAAAATTAACTAAGCAAACCAACTAAAGCCATAGTTTCAAACCCCCAGTGCCAACACGACATAATAATCAATGGAATTTGCATACAAAAACTCATTAGTCCTCACTGGCATATTAAGTTGGTGCATAGAGGTTTATGGTATGGTAGTGTCGTAGGGAACCAAGACCCATATCGTACTAGGTCTGAATTGATCTAATGACAATACTGGATAACGCATCTTCAGTGGCATGTCAGTTATATTATCTACTACCTTTGTCCCAAAATGAATAACCAAAAAAATAACATTCAAATTTACTCTTGATCAAAAGCAAATTTGAAAATGTTTTAATCATTCATTTTGGGACGGGGGGAGTAAAAGTAATCAGCGACAATGAATCACATCAAAGATAGAGGTACCCGATATGCTATGTGCCATCCATGAGCTCATTGCCTATTTTAAACAGTCTTATAATGCCCAACAGTTTCACATATGGTTGACTAGTGCTAAGGTGGAAGGTTTTTGCTTTATCCTCAATTTGGTATGATATCAAGGTACAGAAATCATTCCACTCACCCAATATGCCTTCCCACATAGGCACCACTGCAAAGGCATGCATGATAGATTCTTATCCATGGTTCAATCAGAAGATTCTGATCCGCTCGGGTCTTACAAAAAATCTTAATTAGGCCTTAAACTATTAGGCATTAGCAGATAACTGTAGCTTGTTAGCCTCTTATTCTAATGTTTATATACATATAAAAAACACAAAAAACAATGGAGAACCTCAATAATGTCGGATCTTTCCTTTTAAATTGTGGGCGAGTTGTTTTTTGACATTTTTAACCTACTCATTCATGGTAGGATAAAATTGGATAATTATAGGTAAATTAACATGATTTATAAGATCTACAACCTCCATAAGAACACCTATTACTCCTGATCAGACAAAATGGTCAGTAGCCTTATTTTATTATCGCAAATCACAGGAACAGACAACTCCACCTTGACTTTTACCAAAAACTGTCCGAGAAAGAGCTAATTTCCGGTCCAGATTTCCGAATTTCATCCACAATAAGAAGTATTATTGAAACATCAAATCGGCGTACGAGGCGAACTAAACAGAAATTACGATAACTGACCTTTATAATTACATTTCCGAAGCAGAGCCGTGATCAGTTGCCGAGTCGAATCATCAGCTTCAATCAACAAAACTCTCAGTACCATTTTCGGAAGAAACTTCTCCCATCGCAAAACATTCGAGGCCGTATCTATTTCTTCACTCCTCATCGTCTCTGTCGCCGTTATCCTCCCTCCTCCGCCTTCGCTACTCACCACTATTTCCCCCATTTTCTCTCTCTTTCTTTGTATTATTTCTCTCTCTAGGAAAAATCTATCCCACACCAGGAAAAAAGAATAAAGATATAGCAGAGAGAGATATTTTAAGAAATATCTCAAAGATCAGAAGAAATGATCCGACGGTGGTCTGATTCTAATCGCCTCGAATCTAACGGCTTAATTTCAGATAGATTTTGAGATTTTCAATTGTATGACAAACAAGTGGACGCAAAATATCTGCACATATGTCGAGAACATTGTTTGGTCCAAAATTGCCACGTAGGTTTTTTTAGATCAAAAAGTAATGTCCCATCGGCCTCTCTTTTCTTTCCTTTTGTTCTGTGGTGGATATTTTTTTTATTTTATTTTCGTTAGTTTTATTTGATTTTCTTTTTAGAAATAAATACTCCTCCTTCCCAATAAAAAGCACTTTTTTGCTTGTAGTTTAGAAATTATACACTTTCTAAAATGGCAAAAAAAATTTACTATTTTCTCCACTCATTCTCTCTCCTACATTATTTTAATACTCACAACACCATTATAATTTACTATTCTTTCCACTCATTCTCTCTCCTATTTTATTTTTATACTCATAATATTTATATTATTATTTTTTTTCTCAATCCATGCATGTACCGTAACCGAGTGATTTCTAATGAATCGGAGGGAGTATACGTAGTTCATTCCTTCTGAAATTGCAAAAATAATTGCCAATGTACAAAAATTACGAAGAAATATACTCCCTCCGTTCCAACTAAATTTACACTTTTATATTGAGAATAATAATTGAAAAAATATAAGTTATGGACTTTTGCAAAAGTGAGATGGTTTAAGGAGAAATTATTATATTGAAAGTGTTGTGAGTGTGAAAATAAAATAGGAGAGAGAATGAGTGGAGAGAATAGTAAATTATAATGGTGTTGTGAGTATTAAAATAATGTAGGAGAGAGAATAAGTGGAGGGAATAGTAAAAATTCCTTTCCATTTTGGGAAAGTTAGATATTATTGTGGGACGCCCAAAATAAAAAGTTTACATATTATTGTGGGATGGAGGGAGTATAAGTTATGTAACTATAAAAAGTGAGATGGTTTAGAGAAGATGTGATAAATATATAATGTTGTTATAAGTATGCAAGTGAGTTCAAATAAAAAAAAAATTAATTTTTTATTTTTGACAAATATGTTATATAAGTAGAGTAACTTTTGTGAAATAACTTTTTTTCTTTTTTAGCAAGGAATCTTTTATAAATTCTCTCATTATTTTAACGTTATAATTTACTATTCTATTCTCTCTACTCATTCTCTCTTATTTTCAAATTACACTCACAACATTTTTTCTTATATTTTCTTAATTTGCGTCTTGGCAAAATGCAAGATTTTTGACATATAAGTATATTTTATTTTTAAAAAAAGTTATAAAAAATCTCCATTTATGAATAATAAAATTACATGTGGATCTTCACCTTTACTTTTAAATAGAGTATTTAGTTGATGAAAGTATAATAATTAAATTTAATAAATAAGATATTTTTGAATCTCATGGATAATAAGGTGACACGTGGCCTTTAGATGTTTAGTTTTGTGGGTTTGAAGCTGTCTATGGCTTCTCCGGCTCCAAAATGTCTTACTCACTCAACTAACTGCTCGTCATGTCATTGGTCTGACGGTTTTGTTTGTTCATCCGATCCCTAATCATTTGACGTCAATTACAATTACACCCCTCCATTTTTGACACGTGTTTCATTCTTGCTGGTGGTCGTTTAAAGACGATGTCTTTTAAGAGTAGTTTAGCAAAGCAAAATATCTAAGAGGTGGGATATTTTTAGATGGTTTAAAATACTCTCTCCGACCCATCAAAATTGATACTTATTTCCTTTTTGGTTCGTCTTATAAAAAATGATACTGTTCAAAATAGCAAAGGAATCTTCACTATTTATCCCACTCATTCTCTCTCTTATTTCATTTTTGTGAGTATTAAAATAATTCCTCCCATCTCTGCATTTAATTCTTCATACTCACAATAGTGATTTAAGGTTTTTTTTCTCACTTACTTTTTCTTAATCGGGTCTTGGAAATTTGGTATCAATGTTGGTGGGACGGAGGGAGTACAATTTACTCCCTCCGTCCCAGAAAAAGTGTCATCCTTTTAGGGGTGGCACGCAAATTAAGAAAAAGAGTGGGAAGAAAAATGTTGTGAGTGTAATTTAAAAATAGTAGAGAGAATTAGTGGAGAAAATAGTTAATTTAAAAAGTGTTGTGAGTGTAATTTGAAAAGAGGAGAGAGAATTAGTGGAGGGAATAGTTAGTGGGATAATAGAATATTAATAAAACATTTCCTTTTTAGGAACGGTGACACTTCAAACGGGACGCCATTTTGAATAAAGAGTGACGAAAATCCTGAGACGGAGGGAGTATATGCAAATGGATAAAAAGTAAGCAAATTGAGTATTGTTTCAGCCCAGATGTTTCTCCACTCCTCAGCCCAGATGTTTCTCCATATAAACACAAGTCAAATCTAAAATCTCATATACAAAAGAGAGATTCAGATCAAAATTTCATGGAAACCCACCATCCCATTAATCAGATCAAAAATAACAACTGATTATCCAAAATACCCTCAATGTATAACCATAACCTCTCTTCTCTCTCCTCATTTTTTTTTTATCTTTTCCCACACTCTAAAAACGCACACATACACACACATGGTTCTTCTCTCTCCAATCACTCTGATTCCAGCGACCACCCCTGAGCATGCAGCTCGCCGACTCTGCCGGCTCACTGATCTCGCTCCGTCTCCGACTTCCACACCCTCCTAGGCCCCTCCCTCCCCGGATCCAAATACGGGTCATATAGCAACCGGTAAAAAAAAAAAAACCTTACATCTTGATGGGTTTGAGAGAAAATGGGGAATCACCATAGAAAACACCAATTGACCATGAACCCTCATTGTCTTGTTGACACCCAATTGAAGAATACGCATTAGGCACACAAAAATACCAAGCATACAGAGTCCCAATTGAACCCAATAACAAAAAAGCAGCGAAAAAATAGGACAAAGTTGATGGCAGGAAAAAGAATTGGTCACGCCGCCACCGCACCACCAACCACCACCACCACCTCCCGTGCCATTCCCACTGATAGGACTAGAACCCATGTCGGGAAATTTACAAGCAAGGTGAGGGATGAAATTGGGCCAGCCACGGAAGGAGGATCACGCTTGGGAGAGGAGATGACAAAGCTATAAGACCATTGGATGGTCCTATAGCAAGTAGTATAGGACCTCACACAATCTTATACCAACGCATTAAGACCTTTGAATGGTCATATAGCAACTGGTATAGGACTTAACAATATCATATAAGAAGCTATAAGACCTTTGAATGGTCCTATATCAAGTGATATAGGACCTCAAAAAATCATATACCTATGCTATAAGACATTGAATGGTCTTATAGCAACTGGTATAGGACATGACAACACTATATTCACATGATATACACATGCTATAAGACCTTTGAATGCTCATATAGCAACTGGTATAGGACTTAACAACATCATATACGAAGCTATAAGACCTTTGAATGGTCCTATATCAAGTGATATAGGACCTCAAAAAATCATATACCTATGCTATAAGACATTGAATGGTCCTTTGTGAATTTTCTTGAATTTTATAGTTGATGGTGAAATCTCATTTTTTTAAATATTTATTTTCGTCCAAATAGTTTTACTAATATTATTTGATGTAAAGCAAAGAACAAGTGAAGTGTTGGTGTAGTGGTGAAGATCCTCATTTTTAAATGGAAGGTCCCAGGATCGAATCCCAATCCTTGTTATTTTCATTTTTCTGAAAATAAACGGGCTGGCCCAATAGAGGTTATATTTTGCATATATGCGGGTTTATGAGGAATTTCTGATCTCGATTGGGTATTTATGGGTTTGTGATCTCACTTAGGGGTCTTAGGGTCCTTGGCTCATTATAGAATCATTGTAAATGACAAAGTTGTGTAAGTTGGTTTAGTATAAAAAATATGTATCAGTATCAATTATAATAGTTGGTATTTATTGGTACAATTGGTACTTGGTTAGCAAGGTTGGTGTTCGACATATACAAAATATATACGAAGACAAAAAAATGCATTTTTATATATATTTTTTAGTTATACTTTTTATCTATTATAAATAACAACACATTATAACATAAAAAGAAATCTCAAAACACAAATTATAACCATACACATACACATGTACTTTTGTTTTTATTTGATTTAGGATTATTTGAAATAATCATTATTAAATAATCCTAAATCAAATTTAAAAAAAAAAAAAAACATACTATTTTCTCAAATCTGAAAATTATATTTTTATACCAATTCAAGCTCTAAATCCATTAACAATCATACTCCAATCACGAAAAAAAAATCAAAACAAAAATCAAATATCAAACCCTAAACAAATCATAAGTCTTGAGGGTTGAGGCCTGAGAGTATTTAGTCATTCAAAGAGGAGGCGTGTGGTGGGAAGAGTTCTAGTCGACTAAGGTGGTGGCGCACTGGCGTGATGTAGTCGCAGAGAGAAATCGCAGTTGAGAGGGAGAGAAATTGGTTGTTGAGTTCTGTAGAAAAAGAGAGTGTTGAAATATTGAAATTAGATTTCAGGGTTAGATAAAGAAAAGGACAAATTATAGAAATAGTCTCTCTACTATTTACTTTTTATTATGAGACTAGTAAAAGCCCGTGTCAAAGGATACGTGTTTTTTTTTTTAAGAGCAAAATGGGAAATGGACAACTTAGTGAGGATAAAATGGGAAATTTGACACTTAAAACTGTTCATTGTACTGTAACAAGGAGGAGTGCCATTTATACTATAGATTAGTTCTCTACTCAAATTTTAAAATAAATCATCCATTTACCGCTAAAATTAAATGCAGTTTGTTCATTCATCCAATTTCGGTAGGTTTAAATGGTTAGATCATGTTATGTGCACCTCAAATGATACTTCCCCCGTCCCAAAATATTTGTTTCATTTGACTTTTTTGTTTAACTTTGATCATAAATTTATGAGAAATTAATCATGTTTATGAAATTCTAAAAGTTGTTGTTGATAATATTATTAATGGTGAATCAATAGAAATTTTTAAAATTTCATGAACATAATTAAATTGTCATATATATTTGTGATCAAAGTTCAATTAAAAAGTCAAATAAGACAAATATTTTGGAACGGAGGGAGTACTTAACAGGGTAAATTGGTAATTACAGTAAAAATAATAAAGGAACCGATTGGGTTAAAAAGTTTTTAAGTAGTATCTTAAGACTTGTAAGATTTTAGGCCGATTTGGTTTTTTTTTTTAATTTTTACGTTTGAGATAGTTTTTGTGAATAATAATATTTCATAAAATTTTGGGGAAAACATGTTTCTCCATAAGTTATAAAAAATATGTTTTCAAATATATCGACTTGGTGCTTTAAAGCCTAAACTCACTGTTTTAAGACCTAAACTCGCTATTTTATTTTCTAGCTTAAACTCACTGTTTTAACGTCTAAACTCAATGTTTTAAGGTCTAAACTCAATATTTTTAAGAATGAAAGTGGGCTTTTTATAACTTATGGAGAAACAGATTTCTCCTAAAACTTACTCATAATATTTTCCTGTGTGAAACATTATGCCATCAATTTTTTTCTAATGAACTTCTCAGGTAAATAATTCATGTTGCTTATTTTATTCGCGTCAATTAGTTATTTATATTACGTGTGTGTGTATATGCTTACCAAACGATTTCTACAATCACAAAATTTTCAACCTAGGTTGCAAGCACTCAATAGGAGATCATCATGGTTGCCCTAACTTTGCAGTGGCAATATACATATATTCGTATGTTAGATTTACTTTAGTTTATTGAATAGAACAATTCAATGTAATTTTACAAGAATAAACATATAATTACAAAGAAATTGAAATAATTTTATATATTTCTACCAAATCCAACATTAAAAGTCTAAGAAATACCTTTACCCAATCGTTCCTTATTTTATTTTTATTGTGAGGATTATTTTTATCCTACTAAATAACACATAAATTGCACATGGTATAATTTAATGGCTTAAATCTATCGAAAGTTGATGGAGGGACCAATTGCATTTGATTTGAGGGGGTAGAGTAGAGGGATGATTATTTCAAAATTTGGGTATAGGGACTAATCCCTTTAAAGACAAATAGTAGAGGTACTATTTCAATAGTTTGTTCTAAAGAAAATTACTTTTTTTAGGTTATATCTATACTAGTTTAACCCCCGTGCGATGCACGGACAATTAATAACGAATAACTGATTGAAATTCAAACGAATACAAAAGAAAATAGAGATGTTTGTATACATTATAAAAAAATGCTTTGAAAAATATATTGTCAGTAAAAATATCAGATTGAAGGTCACTAAAATAAATATAGTGTTACATCCGTGCGATGCACGAGTAGTTATTGATGCTTAAAAAGACGAAAAATATATAAAATGACTAAATGGGACAAACATTTTTATACATTGTGAAACACATCTTTAAAAGACAACTTTATCGATACAAATGTCCAAGGAGGAAGGAAGTGCATCATTACATATCAATATCTTCGGACCATCGGGAATGTGAAATTTCGATAATGCAAAATATAATTGAGAATGCCAAAATACATAGTATCTATTTGAAAAAAAAGATCAACAAAAGATAAATATCTACCATGACTTTTATTAATAGGCATAACATAAGAGGGAAACAATAATACAAATATCGTGAAATGAGAAATAAAAAATCATACACTTTAAAATATTTATTACAGACAATTATGAGATATTAAATAATGAATAAGTGATTCACCCAATAATTAAATAGAAACCCTAATCCAAATTCATCATCCCCTATATGACCAATCCATTAATTATCTCTTCTATCAATTATTTTAATTAATCTTCATATTTTTTTTATATTATTAGACATACATACACATAAACAAATTAAAGTAATACATAATAAAATCGAGAAATTTATAGATAACGAAAATTAACAAATAACTTTAAAAATTGATTATTATTATTATTATTGTGTATTAGTTTTGTAAAATAAATCTAAATTTTGAAATAAACATTTTACAAATATAAATTATATATAAATTATATATATATATATATATATATATATTTATATATATATATGAACAGAGCCAACAACGCAAGGGGGTAAATTGACCCTCATCCCCCGTTAAACTCTACATATATTTCATAATTTTTTTATTATTATTTCAACCGATATCCCATTTTTTTTTTAATGTATACAACAAATAATACTTTGAGAATAAGCTTCTGAGTTACCCAAACTGCATGCTCAAAATACGACAATTAAATTAAAACAAACAGAAAAGCGAGTTGTTTTATATATTGTGAAAACTTTCTTGAATACTATATTGTTAGTACAAATATCAAAGTGGTAAGTATTATCATCATTACATATCAATATTTAAATTCATTTAGCTTTTAACTCTGGATGTAGCGACATATAATTCTTCATGGCAAAATTTTAATTTTTTCTAAATAAAGACTAATTATTTAAAAAAAAATATATAACTCATTCTGGGATGTAGGGACCGATAAAATTATTTAAATTGCAAAGCAGATGAAACATTGATTAGTATAAAGAGCAACTATAGAGACAACATTTATTACACAATATATCTTAAAATGAACAAAGGACCCATTTTAAATATATAGATGGAGACTTAAAAAAATTGAGACCAAGCTTTTAGTAAAATGAGTACATACATCATTTCCTACCCACATTAAAAAAATCAAAAATTAAATTAAATTGAAATAATAATTTCTTTATCTAAAAAAATTTTTGTTCACTAATTATTTTCTTTTTTTCAATCAAATCTTTTCCTATATTGTAAATACATAATTTTTTAAGACGAATAGAAAAATCAACAAATTTATTCATACTTTATTTACTATGCTTCAAAGATTTATTTTAAAAAAAATTAAATAAATTGTTTGATATATCGAACTAAAAAAAATCATATTACCCCATCTCACTTATTAAATAGAAACCAAAACCCACATTCATCACACTCCCCCATATATATATATATTATATATTATTATATTAAATAACCCTATATACTTTATAAATACACAATGATTTTGTTTAAAAAAATTCAACACCATTCCAACTCATCGTCCTATACCCCACCACTTTTACTTTATTTTAGATTCTTTATTTTTATGATTAGTAAAATTATTATTATTATTATTATTATTATTATTATTATTATTATTATTATATTATTATTATTATTATTATTATTATTATTATTTTAAAAAAATTAAATAAGTTGTTTGATATATCGAACTAAAAAAAAAAAAATCATATTACCCCATCTCACTTATTAAATAGAAATCAAAACCCACATTCATCACACTCCCCCATTTATATATATATATATATATATATATATATATATATATATATATATATATATATATAGTATATATATATATATATATATATATATATATATATATATATATATATATATATATATATATATATATATATTATATTATATTAAATAACCCTATATACTTTATAAATACACAATGATTTTTTTAAAAAAAATTCAACACCATCCCAACTCATCGTCCTATACCCCATCACTTTTACTTTATTTTTATTATTAGTAAAATTATTATTATTATTATTATTATTATTATTATCATTATTATTATTATGATTATTATTATTATTATTATTATTATTATTATTATTATTATTATTATTATTAGTATCATTATTATGATTATGATTATTATTATTATTATTATTATTATTATTATTATTATTATTATTATTATTATTATTATTATTATTATTATTATTATTATTATTATTATTATTATCATTATCATTTATAAGTAAAAAAAAATACTTCACACTTAATAAAAATAAATTTATATTTAAAAAAGAGAATTTTTTTTCTTTGCCCAAATCAAATGAAAAAGACTCTATTTAAAGAGAAAAAATTTAATGAATTTTGGTGAAAAAAAATTATTTAAAAAAAGTGGATTTTTTTTTTATATTTAAAAAAGAGGAATTTGGTACTATATCCAAATCAAATGAAAGAAGTCTTTATTTAAAGATGAAAAAAAAAAATGAATTTTGGTGAAAAAAAAATAAAAAAAATTATTTTAATATATAATAATTGAGGTTAAAGAAATGGGATAATTTTTTTTTTTTTTGAAATCCAGCAGCCAATCAAAGATTGCCACGTGGCAAATTAAAAAAAAAAAAGGGAATTCGTCAGCCTTCACGCGACCTTGTCGGCGCGTGAAGGGCACGCGCCTCGAAAATGACCATAATACCCTCCATCACACGGACGACACATGTCCAAATTTCCAAAAAAAAAAAAAAAACCACCCAATCACAGCTTGCCAAATCCCATTTCAGCCATTTTTTTTGCAAGATTGCCACGGCATGAAAAGACTAAAATACCCCTCAAAGTCCCTCTATTTACCAAGATCTTGTTATTATATATATATATAGATATAGATATAGATACTCCCATTGCTTCACCATTTTTTTCAGGCACGCAAATTAAGAGTTTCAAAAATATTGTGAGTGTAATAGTAAAATAGGAGAGAGAATGAGCGGAGGAAATAGTAAATTTGAAAAATGTTGTGAATGTAATAGTGAAATAGGAGAGAGAATGAGTGGGTTGAATAGTAAAGATTCTTTGCCAAAAAAAAAAGGTGAAGCTTCTAACGGGACGCCCTTTTGGGTAATTGGTGAAGCTTTTATTGGGACGGGGGGAGTATACTGTATTAAATACTCCCTCCGTCCCACGTAAGTGTGGACTTCTTTCCTTTTTCGTCCATTTCATGTGAGTGTGAACTGACCAAAATGACAAAGAATCTTTACTATTCTACCCACTCATTCTCTCTCCTACTTTACTTTTACACTCACAACATTCTCTCTCCTAGTTATTCCTCCCACTCATTCTCTCTCCTATTTAATTTTTCATACTCCCTATGTCCCATAAAACATTACCCCTTTTACTATTTTGGGCGTCCCACTTTAAAGTCCCACTTTCCTAAAAAGGAAAAAAATTTACTATTCTCTCCACTCATTCTCTCTCCTCCCACTCACAACACTTTTCAAATTTACTATTCTCTCCACTCATTCTCTCTCCTCCCACTCACAACGCATACTTTAATAACATTATTTCTTATTTTCCGTTCTCAATAGTAAAGGGGTAAAGTTCTTCGGGACGGAGGGAGTACTCACAAACACCTTCTCTACCTATTTCTCTTTCCTACTTTTCCTTAATTTCTGTGCCCAAAAAGTGGTCTACAATTACGTGGGACGGAAGGAGTATTTTTTTTATTTTTATAAATAAAATCCGTACATAATATATCAACCGAAGTCAATATTATATGACGTATACCAACCTATTTGACACAATTAGTACGATATTATCGTGTTGAGAGTTTGATATATCGAACTTTTGTATCAATTATAATTAATGCGATTAATACAGACGACGAGTACAATTTGCAAACCATAAACTCTATCTATAGTATAAATTAGACCCCCACTTGCCACAGTTCTTTGAACAGTAGCAAGTGTCGAAATTCTCATTTTGCTTTCATACATTTGTCTTTTTCCCATTTTGTTCTTAAAATATATTTTTTTTAAATTAAAGAAAAAAAATATCCTCGAACACGGGCTTAATTAAAAAAAAATAATAAAAAAAAATTAATGTATCCTCGAACACAGACTTATTCTAAATTTAATAAAAATGAGACCGTTAATCTAGAACTTTGGGTGGCGTAATTTGGACGATGAAGCATTGAAAGAGGGGAAGTTATCTTAATTCCTAACCACACAAAATTAGGGTCAGTGGGGTACTCGCACTAAAGTGTGTGTGTTTAAGTTCGACGACGACCCTCCAACATGCCTACAACGTGTCTTCTTCGAATATGCCCCCTACACTACTTTATTACTCTCTCCGTCCTAAATATTTTTTTATTTTCTTTTTATTGTTAATACGAATATACATTAATTATTAAATTTTTGTTTATTTAATAATTTTAGTAATAAAAAGTTTTAAATTTCATTAAAATAATTAAATTTATCTTAAATTATTGCTAAAAGTATACTCCTTTCGTCCCTGTTGAGTTGTGATGCTGTCCAAATATAAGGAGTGGCTACGAGCTTATCGACAAAGAAAGTTTCAAGCAGGCTGTACCAAAAAATAGAAGACGACCCATTGCCAGAAAAGAAAGAATATAGGCTACCAAAGAAGAAGGCGAGGCATGAAGTATCCCGCTAATATTCTCGTGTGAAAGGGGAAATCAAGATAGTAAATGGCGACATATTAAGAGGAAAGCCGGCGATAAAGATTAAATGCGAGACATGATGGCAAGGCGAGACATAATGGTTAGCGACCTTATCCCATGAGAGAGGATTTCAGTTGATATTCACCAGAGGCGGCATATAAATATCTATCAAGTGGGACCCATTAGACGGTTATGCATTGGGATTGATGATCACGTGAATAGGGTTTACTTTATGAAAGGACCAATGATATGGCGACACGTGGCGATGGGCATGAAATGTGAGGATGTCATGTGCAAGGCACGAGGATGAGGGTATAAATAAGATATGAAGGCTTCATTGTCAAGGTATGTTCAACTTAATACACACACGGCCACCTTCAATCATTTGTTTTCCCTTTTACCAAGCCAATACTTATCCTCACGCCGGAGGGCTAACGCCGGAGCCGCCCCGGCTTAGTTTACGTTTGATTGTGTGCGATCCGATCGAAGAAGAAGGAGCCGGAGTTACCAAAATCGATTCTGACGGTGGAGTTCTTTGGCTGAGGAAGTTCCCCGGCAACATCAATCGTTCCGTTGCGGGACACGATTCTCTTGAGGATTAGAGTTTTATCGGCGAGAAGATCGGTAACGGGGAGTTTGTTCGAAGAATCCGGAGGGTGGATTCGTGGTGAGGACGATTCATTGGGTATTCTAAATTTCCGATTGAGTTAGGTTTGTGTTTGCAATTTATAAGTCGAACTTGTTGTTCTTATTGTTGTTGGAGTTGATTAGTGGTATTTTGTAATTATTGTTGGAATCGGTTGGATTTTTGTGATATTTGTGGGTTGAAATAGTTGGAGTGCTTAATATCATTTGATTAGGTTGGTATGAATTCCTGATTGCAAAAGTGTTTGCGTGAAGTTGTGGTGGATTTGAAGTTGTATGTTAATTTTTGTTCAAATCTGGGTTTGATTGTGAGTTGTGGAAGTTTTTGTTGCTGGTGGTGGATTTTGTTCATTTGATTTGGAGTAATTGGGATTTTTGTGTTTTTGGTGGGTGTGTGTGGTTGAAGCAATTGTTGAAGATTTTTTGGTTGGTGTTGAAAAGTTTGATTGCTGGGTTGTTGTTTTGTTTTCTTGGTTTGTGGGTAAGATCTTCAAATCTTCATAAGATTTGCGATTTTCACAGTTGAAGTTCATCAGTTGATTACGTAAGAGGAAAGAATGTCAACACCAGAGAAGAATATGGTAGTGGGCCAAAAGACTGTAACGGGAAGGAACATTGTCACTCCAATTTCTGGGTTTGGGAATATCGGTATGGGTGGAACGAGAGATACTTCTTCCTCGCAGCAAGTAATCCCGGAAGAGGCGGAGCGAGATACTGGCGACGAGAGAGAGGAATGTGATGCCGCCACCACAAGAGGAGGAAATAGAGAATGAGGAAGAAAGTTTCGAGGATCCATAACGCTCCGATCATGCAATTGATTGAGAATAACAAGCGGCGAGGGCGATGAAGAAGAAACCTACTCCAATCCCGCGGGGATTTTAACGGCGACAATAGAGGGAGACAAGGGAGCAAATAAGGATGTAATTGTAGTAAATGAGGAGCAAGAAAAGGAAGTAGAGCACGAAAAGCCAAAAGAAGTAGAAGCGAGAATAGACGGGTCGCAAAAGCGAATTGAAGGAACACGAGAAAGAAAAGCGGGAGAATACATGGAAAATGGAAGAAAGATTAAAGTTTATCAGGCCGCACACTTCCCAAGTGTCGTCTCTCTATCGTGAAGAAGAAGAAGGCGATCTTGCGTCGAATGAGGCGAGAGGATGGCGAGAAAGAGTTGAGAAGTTTCAATGATATGGAGAAGCCCCGAGGTGATAGAAAAGGGAAGGGTATTGGAGTTAGTCGTTTTGGTGAAGAGGACGTTTTCAAGAAGCGAGATGGGTGAGATGGCAAGGAGATTGGCGAGAGTGGAAAGGGGTGGTATAGTTGATAATGAGAAAGACTCCTTTGTAGCCCCATTTGCTGGAGAAATATATTCAAGAGGCCGAGACAGCTCCAGTTTTCGTTTGCCCGCTCTATCTAAATATGCAGGAGTCACCACCGCCAGAACTCACGTAGCGGGATTTGAGGTGACGATGGCGATTCTGACCAAGGACGATGCTTTGTTATGCAAGACTTTTGCTAGTACCTTAGAGCTTCAGGCTTTGGATTGGTTTGTACAGCAGCCTGCTAACTCTATATTGGGGTACCAAGACTTTAAGAGAAAATTTTTGGCGAGATTTGGGTCAATGGGAGCTCAGCCAGTGGCGCTGCAGGAGCTGATTGGCATTAAGCAAAAGACGGGAGAAGGTCTTGTTACTTACACCAACAGATTTTTATTAATCGCCAATCAAATTGCTGAGATTGATCCCAAATACGTTATAATGATGTATATGTCGGGTCTGCAGTCTGAATCATTCAGGAGGGAATTAAGAATGAGATTACCTGCGACTTTGAGTGAGTTGCATGAGAGGGTCAAAGCGTATTGTGGGGGCGAGGATGTTGATGAAGGAGCTCCTAACACTGGAAAGAAAAGTGTTAAGGATCGGATTGAGTATGTGAAGGAAGGAAATGCCGCTCAGCAAGGAGGTCGAGGGAATCCGGCGGCGGCGAGAGGAGGTCGCAATGGAGGTCGTAATGGAGGCACGAATGGAGGTCGTGGAGTTAGGAGGGTTATAAGGTTTACAAGGTTGATCGCTACACCAAGTGAAATTACGTGGTTTGTTGAGTTGCCACCACCTTTTGAAATGAATGATCTTGGGAGGATTAACATGAATCAATTTTGTAATTATCATCGGGACCAGGGGTCATGAGACGGACAATTGTTATAATTTGAAAAGAGTAATTGTAAGGAGATTGATAGGGGTGGCTGCAAGAATATGTATGGCAAGAGCCAAATGGTGCGGCTCAAGGAGGAAATGGCAATAGGAATGAAATTTTGGTGATTCACGAGCCTACAAGCATTACTTGCCTAAGTAATCAGATTATGTCGCTATCTCACACTTGTCACATTCCCGCCTATCCACCCAGTGAAGAAAGGATGATTAGTTTTTCAAGACGAGAATTGGCTTTAACGCCAAGTCATGGATGCCAACCGGTTGTAATCTCAATCGCCCCGGGGAACAGTATTTTACATCGGGTTTTGGTAGATTCTGGAGCAAGCCGAAATATTCTCTATTATGATGCTTTTAAAAAGATGCGATATACAGAGGCCAATTTGGTGCCGTATAAAGGATTCTTGAAAGGATTTACTAACCACACTGTGCGGGTTAAAGGAACGATTTCTTTGGCGGTAGAGATAGGAGAGGATGAGAAGGTGAGAACTCGTACTGTTGAGTTTATGGTTATTGATTTGGTGTCGCCTTATAATGCTATTGTGGGCATTCCCTTTATGCAAAGCTTTGAAATGGTGGTATCTATCCCGCATCAGCGAGTCAAGTTTCCTACGGCAAGGGGGATAGCATGTTTGAAAAGTGAGGTGAAGGAAGTTATTCAAAAGAAGATTGAAATGCAAACGGCGGCCGAGCAAGCACAAGTTCACTTTCTCTTTGCTTTTGTCACATGTGCGGGATGCGAGAATAAATATGATCACCGACTTAGGGGGATGTGAGGAGTTGGGAGGAGACGTAAAAGTATGAAGAATAAGTCGGCAATCATAATTATTGAGGAAAGAGTGAGGATGAAGGTATGAAGGAAAGAAGTGATGAGCGAGATGTGGAGATAGAAATGATGCGGGAAAAATCGAAAAGAATTTGATGGCTTTGCTGGTGATGCAAGCGGAGATGGCTTGGTCTAGATCCACCGAATTTGTCAAGATGAAAGAGCCCCATATTGAAGAGATAGTGGATTCGGAGAGTGAGGAATGTGATGAAGAAATCATGATGGACACCTCGGGGAGTACTGTCGCATGGCGGGAAAGAAAAAGTGGAGAGTAGCGGTAGCGGGATGAAGAAAATGTCGATCGAAAGAAGACGGCGAATTTGAAGTAGACACATTGCAAATGCGGGATGAGCACGATATTCAAAGCGGCGTAAAGTTGGAGGAAGTAATTGTGAATGATGAATACCCTGAGCAGAAAGTCAAAATTGGGCAACAGCTGGAAAAGGATGAGCGGAATATGCTAATTGATTTTTTGCGAGAGAACATTGATGTATTTGCCTGGAGACCGGAGGATATGTGCGGAGTTGATGAAAAGGTCGCCTTACTGGCTGTCTAAATGCCGACCCAAATGTGGAGCCTTTTAAGCGAGAAGGTGAGATATTTGTCGGCGAAAAAGAGAAAGCGGTAATTGGAGAAGTGGAGAAGTTATTAAAGGCGGGAATCATTGAAGAAATCACTTATCCGATCTGGCTAGCTTGCCCGATGATGGTGCTAAAGGCGAACAAGAAGTGGAGGATGTGCATAGACTTCACGATTTGAATACGGCATGTCCCAAGGATTGTTATCCTTTGCCTAAAATTGATAGATTGGTGGATTCTATTGTTGGACACAAGGTGTTTAGCTTTATTGATGCTTACTCGGGGTATCACCGGATCAAGATGTTTGGAAGAAGATAAAGCCAAAAAACGACTTTCGGGACTCCCCTTGGAAATTTTGCTATAGAATGATGCCTTTTGGTTTGAAGAACGCAGGGCGACATACCAAAGGATGGTCAACAAGATATTTAAATCGCAAATTGGGAGGAATGTCGAAGCTTATATTGACGATATGGTGATCAAAACCAAGGGGGAGGATCATTTGGCGGATCTGGCTGAAACTTTTGAGAACTTGAGAAAGAATTCCATGAAGCTTAATCCAAGTAAGTGCACCTTTGGAGTAACGGCGGGAAAGTTTTGGGGTTTTACGGTAAATCGCCGCGGGATAGAGGCAAATCCTGAGAAGATCCAGGCGTTAATTGATATGAAGTCGCCTAAGACCATTCAAGAGATTCAAAGGTTAAATGGTAGGGTGATAGCTCTGGGACGATTTGTGTCGCGATCAGCGGAGAAATGTTTGCCGTTCTTCAAAGTGCTGAAAGGAGATCAGAAGTTTGCCTGGGATGACAAGTGTGAAGAAGCTTTTCAGAAGGTAAAGGAGTATTTGGGAAAGCCGCCCATCTTATGTAGCCCAGAGGAAGGAGACCATTTATATGTCTATTTGGCGGCCTCGGATTTAGCAGTTGCAGCGGTATTGTTAAAGGAGGAGGGCGGCATGCAAAAGCCAGTGTATTATGTTTCAAAGGCATTGAGTGAAGTAGAAGCGAGATATTTTAATGCAGAAAAGTTGGCTTATGCTTTGGTAATTGCGACAAGAAAGTTGAGGGCCTATTTCCTATCTCATCCTATTACTGTGTTGACCAATGCACCCTCGAGGAAGATTTTACAACTTTGGATTCATTTGGAAGGCTCCTTAAATGGTCGATTGAATTGACAGAGTTTGATATTCAATATGAGGCGAGAAAGGCGATTAAGGCTCAGGCTTTCGCAGAATTTATTCTCGAAACTTCATTCACGTATGAAAGAGAGGAGATTGAGACTCGGGGAGGCCAGAAGAGGAAGGCCAAGTCGCGGGACCCCGAGGTGGAAGAAGAGAAAGAAAGACCCGCGGGATGTTGGGAATTGTTTGTTGATGGGTCCTCGCCTAAGGACAAAGGTGGAGCTGGGATTTCATTAAGCTCGCCATAAAGGATTGCACATATGAGAAGGCCTTGAGGTTTAAATTTAACATGACAAACAACCGGGCGAGAATATGAGGCGTTGGTGGCGGGATTGGAGTTATGCCGAGATATTGGAGTAAAACAAATAGTTGCTCATTCGATTCTCGCTAATTGTCAACCAAGTAAAGGGTAGATACGGGGTATTGAGCGCAGTTCTGGCAAGGTATTGTGAAATGGTAAGACAGATTTTGCAGAGCTTTGATTATTGGGAGCTGGTGCAGATTGATAGAGAGAAGAATGAGCGAGCCGACATGTTGAGCAAGGCCGCTTGTGACAAAATAGAGGAGTTGCCCGAAGGTGATGGTGGAATTTATCAAGAAGCTTCCAGATTCGACGAGCCGCCGATAATGGATATTGAAATAGGCGAAAAAGATTGGGTATGCGAAATGAAAGACTATTTGGAGAAAGAAGAGTCCTCAAGATGAAGATAAGGCAAAGATTGTTAGAAAAATGTCGCCAAGGTTTACTTTCAGACAGATGGGATCTTATATCGCAAATCTTTTTCGCGACCGATTAATGAGATGCGTAGAGCCAGGAAAGGTGGACAATGTTTTGTTTGAAGTACATGAGGGCGTTTGTGGAGGCCATCCAGGAGCAAGAACTTTGGCTAATAAAATCATGTTTCATGGGTATTATTGGCCGACATTGAAGAAAGATGCGGAGGAGTATGCGAGGAGATGTGACCAACAGCACGACACGCTAACATTCCTAGCGGCATGATCAAGCGCACCCAATTGTAGCGGCCTCGGCCTTTTGACATGTGGGGATAGACCTTATAGGACCTTTCCCTAAGGCCAAAGGAGGAGCACAGATGGTGGTGGTAGCGGTTGATTATTTTACTAAGTGGACGAGAGGCACGAGCTTTAACTTCTACCACCGAAGACCGAGATCATCGATTTGTAACGGAGGAAATCCTATGTCGCCATGGAATGCCGCGGAGCAATCATTTCGATCATGGGCCGCAGCTTAGGAAGAAGTTTCATGGGTTTTGCGAGAATTTGAATATCAAACATTGGCGATGCACGGTGTATAAAGGCCGCAGTGCAACTGACAAGTAGAGGCGCCTAACAAGCAAGTGGCCGGAGATTTTGTGTAAAAATTTAGAGAAGAGAGGAGGGGCTTGGTTGGAAGAGTTATCCACACTTTATGGTACGTTAGAACAACAAAGTGAAGGGATCAATCGGCGAGACAGCCTTCGCATTAACTTATGGCTCGAAGCAATGGCTCCTGCTGAGATGGGTTTGCCTACCCATAGAGTAACTTATTATGACGAGATAGTGAATGGCGACAGAAGGTGCTTTGAGCTAGATCTGGGTGATGAAAAAAGGCTTAGAGCAAGAATGAGGATGATAAATTATAAGCAGCGGATGAAGGCGCAACACGACAAGCGAGTAAAGAAGAGGTCATTCAGTGTAGGCGATTGGGTGTTGAGAAGCCGTGAAGTTAAAGGCGCGACTGCGGGATTTGCCAAGCTAGATCCGAAATGGGAAGGTCCTTTCCAGATTGCCAAGATCGTTCGAGAAGGGACTTATCACTTGAAAGAAGAAGGCGGCAAAGAGGTCCCGAATGCATGGAGTGTTGATCACTTAAAGAAATATTATCATTGAAGTGATAAGGGTAATTTACCTATTTTATTCCCTATTAAAGTCTTTTTCGTAGTCATTTTTGATGAATTTATGAACTTTCCAATCATGAATGAAAGCCATATGTTTTATGATTTAATAGAAGATATATATGTGAACTTGTGCTGAATATGTTTTTAACACAATGAAAGTATGAAGTTTTATTCCTCATATATGTCTTACATGGATTAAAGTCTATAGTTATGCATGATTAAGTCGCCAATAACATGATAAAAATCGCTTAAAGAGTAAAGTTGCCTAAAGACAACTTCACTTTTTCGATGGGAGTATATGTGTATGGAGATATCTCGCTAAGAGTAAGAAGGCAAAGAGTTTTTGATGAATTATCAAAACAATATTTGATGAATTGTTGAAACAAATATAAGACAATAAAAGTCGCCGGACTATAAGCGGTGAAAGTCGCCGGACTATAAGCGGTGAAAGTCGACGGACTATAAGACAATAAAAGTCGCCGGACTATAAGCGGTGAAAGTCGCCGGACTATAAGCGGTGAAAGTCGACGGACTATAAATGTAGAAAGTCGACGGACTATAAATGTTGAAAGTCGTCGGACTATAAACGATGCGAGTCAATGAAAGTCGTCGGACTATAATCGATGTGAGTCAATGTAAGTTGTAAACTATGATATAAGTCCAGAAAGCTATAGATGGTGGAAAATGTAAGAGTCTATGGACTATAAAAATGAAAGTCTCGAACTATGAATAAGGAAAAGGTTTATTTCGCATTAAGGGCATGAGCATAAGTCGCTATGAAAGATATCACTTTCGCTGGAAGGACAAAGAAAAGATGAGGCAAAAAGAAGGAAATTATTCTAAGTATGAAGCAAAAGAAGACCAAGAAAAGGTTAAAGTTAGCGACAATATGAGTCGCACAGTATGCTATAAGTAAAGTCGCCTAAAGACGACTTCACTTTTTCGATGGGAGTATATGTATATGGTACCTGTCATGCAAAGGAGATTTTGATGAACTATCAAAACAATGAGTGAAGAGACAAGTAAAGCATGAAAATAAAGGGGCAAGCACAAAGGCCGCGAATGTACAATGTTCAAAAGGCACGCAGGCCCCAAAAGGAAAAGAGAGTAAATTGTTTAGACACCAAGGCAAGCTACAAAAAATTGTTCAAAAAGAAAGTTAAGTATCAAAGAAAAGATAGATCAGACAGTAGGTTCAGTTGGCGGAATGGCTTGACTAGAGCTTGAAGTCGCTAAAGCGCGAGCTTTGGCATCATCTAATTGCTTGTGTTTATGCTCGAGAAGATTATCCCACAAAGCAATGGCGTTGGGAACTTGAACAGGGGGAGCTCTCCATGGCGACTTACCCAGCAAGGCATCTTCATCGGCGAGATCCTTGAGCTCTTCAGGAGTATAAGGAACCATGAAATGGCCGCGGCGACACACTTTGCTAAAAATTGGCTCTGAGCCCCGGTCGCGCAAGTTTTTCCATTGTGATGGCGGGGAATGTCGTTGATATCGGCCGTGCGGCTCGCATAACTTGAAGTGGACGTTTGGTTCCCAATATCGCAATGTCGTCGATTAGGCGAGCCACATCGGCATTCAAAGCAATAATTTCGGCATTCCTCCCGATCGCCTCCTCTTTCAGGCTTAGCAATCTCGTCTTGTAGAGATCGAGTATCAGCCGCGTGAGCGTCCTTCAATAATTCATTCTCGTTTTTTAGCTTGGCCGCATTTTCTTTAGCTGTTTCGAGCTCAGTGGTAGCCGCGGCGATCTTAGAGGTAGCGGTATTGAGGTCGACAAGAGTATGATCGAGCGGATTTTGTGAAGTGGTCAGATCAGTCTTCAACTTGTCTCGCTCTTTCTCCAAGTTTTTAATTGTAGCATCTCGCCTTGTAAGCCTACCCTTCAAGACATCTTTGTCGCGCTTCAACCGGGCCGACTCATTTTCTAGGCGAGTGTTTGCCTCGCTAATGCCGGTGATAGAAGATCCAAGCTGAGAAAAGATAACAATTGGAAGTTAAGAGAAAGATGGAGAATAAGAATAAGATAAAATAAGATAAGGAAGGAAAGAAGAACTAACCAATGAAAAATAATAGCCTGCTTGGCATGCGGCATGAGCAGAATCCATTTGGGCGACATTGTGAACTTGCACTTCATCACTAGCTCTGATTAAGGCCGAGCTGCCCAGCAAATATTCTTCCGCGCTTTTAGTTTCTTCAATCAACCCCTTTATGCGGGGGACTTTGGCAATTTCTTTGCTAAGCTCATAGAGCCCAACAAAATCAAGGGGCTTGGAAAAGTTTTCTTGTAGCCAGCTTGGAGAAGGAAGAGTAGAAGAGGTACTTGGAGCGGGAGGAGTTGAAGGGGAACTGGAGATGATTGTTAGGTCGCAAATTTCTGTATCGCGGGAAGAAGGAATTTCGGATTGTTGAGGTTCTGTCATGTTAATTTCTAAGAAAGGAGAAGCGGGTGGAGCAGGATCAGAAACAAGAATTTCGACATTTTCAGTCGCAGGTGCGACATCAGTGGACGGGACAATAGTGGGTGGAATATTGCTTTCAGTAGTTGGTAAAAGAGAAGTTGGAGGGAGATTAGCATACGTAGATGGAGGATTGGAAGTAATGACAGGATTTTGCGGGATACCTTCCCTGAGCGGATGAAGCGACGTTGTGGTAACGAAGCGACTCTTTTTAGTCGTTTGGCCCGTGCAGCTTGGTTGGTTGGCCCGGCTCTTTTTCTAGCTGGGTTCTGAGTTTTTTCCAAAGCAATCTCTTCGGCATCTTTGCCATCGCGAGAAATTGGCAAGGCGAGATTTTCGGGGAGGAGAGCAAGAGCAAGGCCGCGAGCATTGGCCAAGTGCTTCCTTCTTTTGTCAGTTTCTAAGTTGGCACTTGACGACCGTCCATTGATTTGGCCCCGTGATCCGAAATCAAATAAAAGAAAGTTAAGAGGAAGTCAAAAGGTAAAGCAATTCAAGTGTAAGTTAGAGTAAAGAAAAAGTAAGGTTAAAAAGAAAACATACAAAGAGCGAGATTCATGGCGGTACAATGACGCGAACCACTTGCAATCTTGGCATTCGTGAGCATACTTGTTGCCGTAGTGTCGCTCCCATCCGTCAAAATAGACATGGCTTATTGGTACTCGGGGCCGGATTCTAGGTAAGTTGTCCGCAAGACCAACTTGATCTAATAACTCCACTATTTCGAAGAATACCTCTCCATGAAATAAGAGGCTTGGTGGCATTAGCAGCAGAGTTTTCAGGTAAGACAAGCAAAGCACGAATGTCGTCGCAAAGGGCAGTGTCGCCAATGGTAGAAGCTTCTTTAGATTCAATTTGGGTATTGATGGGATGAAGGTCACGGATGAGACCATCCAATGCGAGAAATAACAAAAAGAGGGTCGTCCATCCAATCATGAACTTTGGTAGGTAGTGGAGTAAGGAACTTGGGACCCCTATGGTATTGGAGAGAAAGGCGGGTTTCCAATATGTCGTCGGTGAGTTGGTTGGTTTGTTTGTACCCAAGAAACAAGGAAAGCGAGCGGTGATTGTGGGTTCTTTTCGCAGAGCGACAAATGGTGATGAAGGTAGTTATGATTCTTATGGCATTTGGGTGAATTTACTGTGATCATGGCTTGGGCCTTATACAAGAATTCGCAAAGAAAAGGATCAAAGGGGATCCACGAGGCCGGCTTTAAGTTGGGAAGGAAAAATTACTATGCCCTCCTTATTTCTCTCAAGTAGGCAAGGGAAAGATCTCCCTGGTAGTCGAAATTCTATATATTGAACTATCTATGTGATAAGTTACGTACCCGATCAGTTATGGGATTGGGAATTAAGGAGTCCTGGGTTGGATGCGCGAGAAGAACCCCCTCGGCATGAGCGGGATTGGTAAAAGAAATACCTTCTTGAAGAGCGAGAGTTTGAACCCCAAAGTGGAAGAGGGATTGTTGGAAGCCGCAGTAGGAGATGATGTCGCTTGATCGGCCATGTCGCAGATTCACCGGAAGAAGAAGAAGAAAGGATTGATTTATAATGTGTTCTACGTTTGGAAAAGGGATCAGCGACACATTGGGATTCAGAGGAGTCGCTTAAAGAAGGTTTATATTTATCTTTAATAAATCGAGCTAACTGATTGCTAGAAGTAAAAATGTGAGACATAGGGGCCGAAAGGGGAAGGAAAAAAGGGCCTTGGATTACAAGGGAGTCAATCAGTGAAGGATCCGCCCAGTGTTCAACTAAGAACCTAACTAAGTCAGCCTTGGGCAATCTCGCCCAAGTAGTTCGCAGGCGTCTATAAAAACCGCCTGAAACCTGACAGCGACTATATCTAACTACTTTGGCACAGTTCTTGTATCTCGCCATAAAGGGTAGTTTGGGAAAAATTGTTTTAAGGAGTAAAAGGAAATGCAAAATTCAAAATAACTGGACAAAAAGGGGAAGATCAAAATGTGAAGGTTTAAAGAATGTGAAGGGTTTTTGGAAAAGTTACCTGATGAAAAATGCAATCTTGGTCGGAAAAGATGAAGGGTCACCGGGAAAGATGAACAGACGCCGGAGATAATAACCGAATCTTGAAGGCTGAGAAATAATACTCCAAATCACTTATAAAAAAGGAAAATATGAATGGAGTCAAGGTTAAGAAGCAAGTTTGGGCAAGAAATCAGTGGTTGGGCGATGAAAAATGAAGAAAAGCTGGAATCGGTGTCAAGGTTCGCCGGAGTCTGAGAAAGCTCGAGCAAGGTTTAAGAAGGGTAGAAAGAGGAATGAGGGTTTGGAGTTGGGTATTTATAAGAGAGAGGGGTTATGGAAATGATTGGTGTGACGTTTGGAAAAGATTTTTCAAATTTCCCTCACAAGCCTGGCACGATTCCCGAATGACGGCCCATTAAAATTTTTAAAGGTTGACAAGAAAGAGACACGTGTATGGATGGGGATTTTCAGTAGTATCTTCTTGAAGAAGGTTTCGTGTGTCGCAAATTGATGAATCAGTGAGCATAAAGTTTTTGGCGAGACCATAAATGAATCTCGCCATAAACTTAGGGGCTTCTGATGCTGTCCAAATATAAGGAGTGGGCCTGGCCCAAGTTATTGACAAGAAAGTGGCAAAGGGGGCCCAAAATAGAGTACGACCCAAGAAGAAGAAAAGAATATAGGCGGCCCAGTAAAAGAAGGCGAGACATGAGTATCCCGCTAATATTCTCAGGAAAGGGGGAAATCAAGATAGTAAATGGCGACATATTATGAGGAAAGCCGGCGATAAAGATTAAATGCGAGACATGATGGCAAGGCGAGACATAATGGTTAGCGACCTTATCCGGCGAGAGAGGGATTTCAGTTGATATTCACCAGAGGCGACATATAAATATCTACCAAGTGGGACCCATTAGACGGTTATGCATTGGGATTGATGATCACGTGAATAGGGTTTACTTTATGAAAGGACCAATGATATGGCGACACGTGGCAGTAGGCATGAAATGTGAGGATGTCATGTGCAAGGCACGAGGATGAGGGTATAAATAAGATATGAAGGCTTCATTGTCAAGGTATGTTCAACTTAATACACACACAGCCACCTTCAATACTGTTTGTTTTTCCCTTTTACCAAGCCAATACTTATCCTCACGCCGGAGGGGCTAACGCCGGAGCCGCCCCCGGCTTAGTTTACGTTTGATTGTGTGCAGTCCAGTCGAAGAAGAAGGAGCCGGAGTTACCAAAATCAGATTACAACGGTGGAGTTGCTGTTGAGGAAGTTCCTGGCAACATCAAGTTGATACTTATTTCCTTTTTGGTTCGTCCCAGCCCAATGGAGACTGTCCAAAATAGAAGGGAATTTTTACTATTTTCTCCACTCATTCTCTCTCCTATTTTATTTTTACACTCACAATACCAATCAAATCACTATTCCTCCCACTCATTCTCTCTCCTATTTAAATTTTCACACTCACAATATTTTCTTCCATTTTTTATCTCTCTTACTTTTTCTTAATTTGTATGTCCAAATTTTTTATATCCACTCGACTAAAATGGAGAGGGAGTATTTGTATTAAACTTTAAAAAAAAGTGGGAGAATTATTTTGAAAGAAAGGGAGTATTCCACTTCAATGCTTCCATCTTGTTAAAAAAGCATTCCCAATCATAGATTTGTATTAGATGTTGGTTTTTTTGCTTAAGGTCATGTATTTTGATCCAAATACATTATTTCATGTGATTATTATCTATATGGTATATGTATGAATATTGTTTGAGTTTCCAAATAAATTCTTGGTGTTCTTGTAAGAACATGGATTGCAAAATGTGTATACTTAATAAATATAAGTGACATGTAGACGTACATATATAAATCATTAAAATAATGTTATTGAAAAGTATAGAATATTAATTAAATGTGTAGAATTCCCGAGGTGGAAATTACCTATTTATGATGGGCAGAATGGTAATTTCACACCGCTTAATTGAAAGGGTGTAGTCCCTTGATGAGGTGCCATTGTTTTCTATATATAGAGGCCTACCATCAGCCTAGAAACATTACATTGTTTTGGTCAAATTTCAACAATTATATTTTTATGATGGGAAAAGTGACTAAAGTGATATGAATCTAGGTACAATGACTATCAAGTTGAATAGAAATGGACACAAGATGTTTGTTGACTAGGGAAAGCCCTTGAACAACTTGTTCTCCCAAGACAAAACCCCGGGAGGATATGGCTCCTGCCTTGACCGAAAGTTTACTAAGAATTCTCTTGAGATTACAATGCTAAGAGCGTATGAAAAAGGGAGCTTAAGCTAGTGAGGAACGTGTGTGAAAATACAGTGTGTGTTCCCCTTTTTATACCTCAAAAATAAAACTAATTAACAAAAAAGAGGATTATGGGCCTATAAACTCGGAATTAGGGTTGATCCTTGGAGATATATCCGCATTTGATCGTTGATGAAGAGATAGTGATTTGTTTGTCAAGAAACGTAGTTGAACCGGTCTTTGGCACGTTCCCTATAAAATAGGAAAAACGTTATGCGTCCCAACCTGCAGAAGGCCAAGTTGTAAATAGAACAACTCAAGTTGTTAGTACCAAGTTGTTAAGTGTAAGTTGTAAACATGTTGACTGAAAATGTAGGGCCCAACAATTGCCCCCAAACTTTTTGAATTTTAAAATGAAGAATAGAAAGAGACAAAAAGAATTCAAAAGGTTTGCCAAAACTAGAAAGAAAAAGAATGACGGTTTTAAAAATGGGATGCGACGGGACGGTTAAGTGGTTTTTCCCAAGGCAAAAAGGTGTATTTGTTTTAAAAGGTCTCAACCACTTTCAACCTCCATAAATAAGAAGATTCCTGTTCCAACTCTCCTTTTCAAAAACGTAGCTTTCAAAAAGATTACGGGAAGAAGAAGGAGAACCAGGGAAGACGGTTTGGAGAGGAGAATCAAGTAGAAATTGCCGGTGAGTTTCTTGTTTCCTTTTCAGTCCCTCCTTTGATTTCTTTGTTTTAAGCTTGAAAAATGGGGAAGAGAAAGGTGGTAACTTTAATCGAGAGTGGAGAGGGTTTGCCAGGGTTTTCTCACCCAAAACATGTTGAAGAACCCTGAAAAAGAAAAGTGTACCATCCCTGCTGCCAATTTAGAAATTATCAAGAGGAATCATGCCATGGCTTTTGAAACTGAACTTTTTACCCACCCTAACCTAACTCCAGAGTGTTTCTCCCCCGAATGGGTATGTTTCCCTGAATATCCGTTCATTATTGGTCTGAAATTCCCTTTTCCAATTTTAATCACTCAGTTCTTTGCATCTACCAAGCTTAACTATGCCCAACTCATGCCTCAAGGTTGGAGAAGCCTTCAAACCCTAGTAAGGCTAAATGCAGAAACAGAGTTAGCAATTGGTCTAGAGGAATTTGCTTTTACGAATGAGTTTAGGAGCTTTGGTTTAGGGAGGTATGGCTTTAGGGTTAGGGTTGGTAGGACGCCTTTCTTAATCGACAATGTTGATCCCGCCGATGAGGGTGGAAGAACAAATTCTTTTTTGCAAAGAAGAGCACCCCGTGAAGGATGTGGGTGCCAACTTCAAATGGAGGTCCCAAGGTAGTAGGCAATTTTTCTTACTCTAATGATGATTTTCAACAATGTACTAACTATTTCTCCAAATTTCTCTTTGGCCTAGTTGCGAAATTGGATGTGCTTTTTCCCTTTAAGGACAACACAGAGAAAAGAGTGAGCGAGATCTATAACTTGGAACCCTTAGTGAGAACTTTTAAGGCACTACCAGTTCAATTTGCTGCAGATTCTAACAAGGAAGTTGGTCCTGAAGAAGCCCGAGAGGCAAACCTTGAAGAAACCTTTTCCGAGCCTATCCCAATGTCTACAAAGTTAATCAAATACTTTAAATCTTTGCCTATCTCCAAGTTGTTCTAACCCCTTTAACTGCTCTAACTCTTCATCCTATTTTGCAGCCACTCGCTCCAAGGAAACCGTTAACGCCGCCGACCTTTCTTGCCGCAACAGAGCAAAAATCTTGGCAAAGAAGGATGGTAAACCCACTACCCCTGTGTCTATTGTGGCTAGCTCTCATGTGGCTGCATCCAAGAAGAAGGGGGATGCAAAGAAAAGAAAGCTAGTGGAAGCTGAGGCCACGGATGCAAACAGTGATATGGACATGGAGAAGTTAGGAGAAAAATTTAGGGCTGTTGTTGAGAAGGTAAAGATGAAGGAATCTTTGAATTTTATCAAAGAGCTTGATAAAGTATTAACATCTTTTTTTTTTGGTGCAGGAACTCATGACCCCGATTGTGGCCTACATTGATGCATTGAAGATCAAAGCGGCGAGGCTTGGTCACGAAGCCGTTAATCAAAAAGGAGGCTACCAAAAGTGCCAAGGAAGTGGAGAAGTTGAAGAGGGAGGCAAACAAGCATGCTGGTGAGGTGGAAGGTTTGAGGAAGGATTTTGAACGCTTAGGAGAAGAAGTGGAAGCCATTCGTGCTGAGAATAAGGCTCATATGAAAGAACTTGAAGTTGCAGAGGGGAACTTCAAATTTAATGCCACCAAGACTTTGTTGGAGACCCGCATTCAAATGATTGAAGAATATGAAAACGGACAGGCCATAGCTTGGAACTTGGAAGATGAGAGAAAAGTTTTGGAGGACCACATTGGTGAGCCAGCGGACGCAGAAGAAGTGAATTCCGCGGCCCTAGAAGCTCTAGTTGATGATGCTAACAAGGATCTAAGCACCATAGTGGCTACTCCAAATGATCAAGTGGAGGGTGCAACACCGGCGGCAGCAGGCCAGGAAGTTTGAAAAACATTTTAAAGCTTTTGGGTATTTTGGATGAAAACAATTTTTGCTTTATTTGTGTACCACTATTGGTACAACAAATGGGGGGAGTGTCCCCAAAAACAAGGTTCTTTTTTAGTTTGTAATGGCTCATAAGAGCCGAGACAATTTATTTGGGGGTACTAGGTTGGTCTAGTACTCCAAGCTTTTTAGGTTTAGGGACTTGTTGGCTTATCCAACTCGTCCTAGAGTTTGCAAAAAATCTTTTGAAAAACACTTAATGGTTTTTTTTAGCAAAGTATCTTATGTCTCTGAGAGACGCTTGTTTGTTCTTTAGATAACATGTAAATGTTATAAACCGAAGGTAACATGAAAATGTTACAACCAATAGTTCACAACTTGAAGAAGTGTGAAAACGTGCGCCTGTGCGAAGGTGTCAAAACCTTAATTCGTAAGAAAAGATGAATATCTTTTAACCATAAGTACCTTTGATCGTAGGTAATTCGTTTGAAGAGATAGAACAAGTATCGCCCGTCCCGGCGTGTCAACAAGTTCTATCCCTCTCCAGCCTGTAATTCCAACATGTATCACCCGCATCGGGCGTGTCAACATGTTGAAATTTTCTTCTTCAGTTCAAACATGTATCAACCGTATCGGCGTGTCAACATGCTTGACCTTTGTCCTCCTCAGCTCAAACATGTATCGCCCGCATCGGCGTGTCAACATGTTTGTCCTGCTCCAGCCTTAGGTCTCAACAAGTATCACCCGCATCGGCGTGTCAACATGTTGAGCCTACTCCGTTGGCTCAAGTTGCACCTCGCAAAACAAATTCATGTTAGGGTTGGGCGTCAGCATAGCTAACGCCCCTCCGACGCTCAAGTGAGTAGTGTTTTAATAAGAGTAAAAATTTGAAATGCGTAATTGAACTCGACATAAGTTTGAACCGTACCTGTGGAGTCTAATTATAAATAACCGGACTTACATGAAATAAAGTTTCAAGTGGATAGCGTTCCAACTTCTAGGGATTCTGTCTCCACTCGGGGTTGACAACCAGTATGCACCTTTGCCCGCTTCAGCGTCGATGAGATACGGGCCTTCCTACTTGGGAGCTAGTTTACCTGCATTCAATTCTCTTGTATTTTGAAATACTTTTCTCAAAACTAAATCACCAACCTGGAACCTTCTAACTCTGACATTCTTATTGTAGGACCTAGCGATTCGCTGCTGATAAGCTGCCATCCTTATCTTGGCTAAATCCCTGATCTCATCAATTGTATCTAAATCTTGAGTTAACAAGAGGTTATTTTCATCTTGAGTTAATAAGCCATACCTTGCTGTGGGACTGCCGCTTCAACCGGAATCACAGCCTTCAGCCTCCGAATACTAAAGAATAGGAGTCCTACCCGCGGCTCCTTTAGAAGTAGTTCTATCTCGCCCAAAGCACAAGTGGTAGTTCTTCGACCCACTTTCCCTTCTTTTGATCTAGACGCTTTTTCAAGTTGTTGATGATCAACTTGTTGCTAGACTCGCCTTGGCCATTGGCTTCGAGGGTGGACAGTGTGGACATGATTAACTTGATGCCCCAAATGAGCACAAAAATCCCCGGTCTTTTTACTTATGAACCGTGACCCGTTGTCACATACAATCTCCGATGGTACACCAAACCTCGCTAATGATATTTTTCTTTAAAAATGAAATTACCTCTTTATCTCTTACCCGTACATAAGCTTCGCCTCGATCCATTTCGAGAAATAATCGGCTAGAGCCAACATGAATACTTTGCCTCCCGGAGCTTTGGGCAACTTGCCTACAATATCCATGCCCCACCGCATGAAAGGCCAAGATGAGACTATGGGATGTAGAGGTTCGGCAAAGTTGATGCAGATGTTGCTATGTCTTTGGCGTGCATCACACTTCGTACGTAGCTCAGGCATCTCCACGCATGGTTGGCCAATAGTATCCCGTCTTGAGGGCCTTGGATGCTAATGCCTTTCCTCCTAATGGTTCCCACATATTCCTTCATGGATTTCTTTAAGCACCACTTCAACTTGATCGTTATCGACACATCTCAAGTAGTGTCCCGCAAAAGACTTCTTAAACAAAGACATTATCTATCAAAACGAAAGTCGAAATACGAATCTTAAAAGATCTAACATTCTTAACATCGGTGGAATAGTTCCAAGTTGAAGAAACTCAATTACAAAGTTGGGTCCAAGAAGGTTTAACATCTTGTGCCCCAAGAGATGGTGTCACCACTTGAATTTCCTCAACTTGGTCTATTGCCGGGTACTTAACATAAATAATGGGTATACCGGAATGCGACATTGATTTGCAAGTTGAACCCAAGTTAGCCAAGGCGTCTCGCTTCGTATTTTCTTCTCTCGGGGACCTGTTCCAAAGAGAATGATAGAAATTTCGAAGCTAAGGCTTTAACATGTTGGAGGTACAGAGTCATCTTGGAATGCTTCGCCATATAACCGCCATTAAAATGGTTAGCTAGCAACTGAGAGTCAACAAATACATTTAAATGTGTAATATTCAAGCTTAGAGCCGTAGTTAAACCCATGATTAGGGCTTCATACTCGCCTTCGTTATTTGTTGCACCGAATTCACAAGATACAAACTTGAGGTATGATATCACCTTGAGGGGACTTCAGACTATTCCCAAACCAATTCCCTTGGAATTTGAGGCTCCATCTCAGTAAACAATGTCCAAAATCTAGGAATAGTTTTACCTTCAAGTTGTTGCACTTCCAATTCTACCTCGGGCCGCAAACTAGACCGAAGTCGGCTACGAAATCGGCTAGGGCCTCGAGACTTGATGGTCGTTCTTGGCTCGTATGAAATGTCATACGTGCTCAACTTGATCGACCACTTAGCCAACCCGCCCGACATCTCCGGGAGTTCTCAACACATTTCTCATAGGATAATTAGTTCTAACAGCATGGGATGTGTTTCAAAATAATGACGTAATTTCGTAGCAGCCAGTAGTTAAGGCTAATATCAATTTTTCAAGATGAGAATACCTTGTTTCAAAGATCTAACAAAGATTTACTTACGTAGTAAACAGGATGTTGTTCACCCCGGGTTTCTTTCACCAATACCGCACTAACAAAGCATTTTCGTATACAACTAAGTATAATAAAGATGCTCACCATGTTCGGGTTTGGCGAGTAGGGGTGATGTCATCAAGTATTCTTTAAGTTGTTTGAAGGCGGCCTCGTGTTGGTCACCCATTGAAAAGTTTGTTTTTTCTTAACACTTCGTAGAATAACCCGCACTTATCGATGATTTGGATATAAATCTATTCAAAGCCGCTACTCTACCCGTTAACCTTTGTACGTCCTGATGTTTTTAGGGGATGCCAAGTTGAGAATGGCTTTGATTTGTTCGGGACTTGCTTCGATTCCCCTCTTGGTTACCATATATCCCAAGAATTTGCTCGCTCTAACACCGAAGTTGCACTTCGCCGGATTGAGCTTCATGATGAAAGTCTTCAAGATGTCGAATGCCTCATCAAGGTGCTCCACATGATCCTCAATGTGTTTGGATTTGACCACCATGTTGTCTATGTAGACCTCCATCGTCTTGCCAAGTTGGTCTTTGAACATTTTGTTCACTAACCTTTGATAGGTTGCCCCCGCATTTTTAAGACCAAAGGGCATAGAAATATAACAAGATATACCTTCTCGAGTCATGAATGCCGTATCTTCTTGGTCCGAAGGCTCCATTTGAATTTGTTGATACCCTAAGATGCATCCATGAATGTCAAGATGTCGTGACCTACTGTCTCATCAACTAGAGAATCAATATGAGGGAGAGGGAATGGATCCTTTGGGCAGTGCCTTGTTCAAGTCGGTGAAGTCCACGCATACTCGCCACTTGCCATTCTTCTTCTCCACCACTACAACGTTAGCCAACCATCTGGTACCGAACTTCTCTCGATCATCTTGGACTTTAGAAGCCTCGCAACTTCATCCTTTATGATCTCGGTTCCGCTCCCGGGCGAACTTCCTTCTTTTTGACGGACAGACGGATGGTCGGATCGATGTTCAACTTGTGAGTAATAATATCCTTGCTTATCCCCGTCATGTCCTCATGTTTCCAAGCGAAACAAAGATCTCCGGCTTTTCAGAACTCGATCAACTCCTCTTCGATTTCGGACGGTAGGTCTATCCCAACTTGCACTTGGGCCTCGTGGATTTGATGCATCAACAGAACGCTTTTTGTATCGTGCTCCACCGCTTCAAGAATGTCCCGGGCCTTTTTCTTTAATTGCTATGCTTGCCGAGGGGTCGAGCTTGCTTTCATGTTGATCTTGTAACATTCCTTAGAGACTTGCCGGTTTCCTTCAACTTGGCAACACCCCAAGGTGTTGGAAACTTGACGCATTGATGGTAAGTCGATGGCACGGCCTTCATGTTGTGGATCCAAGGCCTTCCCAATATGACATTGTATGAAGAAGAGCATTCAATCACACAAAACCTCTCCATGGAATTCATACCTTCTAGGTAGATGGGCAACTTGATCTCACCGACCGTCCTGTTTCACCTCACCACCGAACCCTACCAAGACGGATGAGTTCTTCACAACTTCAGACAAAGGAATACCCATATCTTCAAGATCATGAGTAAAGATGATGTTGACTGAACTGCCACCATCGATCATGATCCGCTTGACCACACAATTAGCAATCTGCACCTGAACAACTAGACCATCATGATGAGGGTCCAACGTGTTGTCCTTATCTTCATCTTCAAAAGAAATGACATGACCATCTGTGAAGTCGCGGCGCCTTATAGGCAATTCGATTGATCTTCCTTAGAGCTCTTGGCATGACGCTTGGCGGCAGAGTAAGTTGTGCCGCAAATATGAGACCCACCCGAGATAACATTCACTACCTTGGTGGCCTGAGGGGGTGCAACTTTCTGCCTAGATTGCTCCTCCGAACCAGGTTCTTTGGATTCACTCGACCCTCTTCTTGCCCAACAAATCCTTGAGAAGACCCTTGGACAATAAATGAGCAATCTCCTTCCTCAAGGCGAAACAGCTTCTGGTGGTGTGCCCAAAATCTTCATGAAACGCGCACCACTTGGACTTGTCCTTCCAAGTTGTTGATCGGTCATTCTTCTTGGGCCATCTTGCTTTATCTCCAAGATTTCCCATGGCGCACAAGATTCCCGCAATGTCCACGTAAAAGCAAGATTCGTAAATTTGTGGATAATCATTATCATCACCTTCCCGATCATCATCTACAACATGAATTCTAG
Source organism: Adenophora triphylla var. japonica (assembly GCA_022495995.1). Lineage (NCBI taxonomy): Eukaryota > Viridiplantae > Streptophyta > Magnoliopsida > Asterales > Campanulaceae > Adenophora > Adenophora triphylla. The sequence continues at coordinate 329,835 of JAFEMH010000489.1, forward strand.
AAGGTTCGCTTTAACAGGGGTTTTGCCCCTCGCTGACTTAGTGTGATGGGAGTCCGATCGTCCGTCGAGGGTTCAAATAGAGGAGTAGGAGTCCTCCCAGCTTGATTTCCCCATTGCCAAGCTATCTTCCTCCAATCGGATGTAAGGCAAGGCCCCGGTTCTCGATTTCTTCAAGTTGTTTCGCAGGGGTCATCACCAACTCGTTGTAAAACAATGAGCTCTTCTTCAAGCCTATGCGGAATGCCTCCGCTTGTGTGGACACGTCCAAGTTGGGTATAGTCACCGCCTCCTTATTGAACCCGTGCAAATACTCTTTAAGACTTTCGTTAGGCCGTTGCACAATTCTATAAAGATCACTAGTCAACTTGTCAAATGCCCCGTCGCATGAAAACCGATTAATGAACATATTAACAAGTTGAGCATAAGATGAAATAGAGTTTAGAGGAAGCCCCGTTAGCCATTTTAAGGCCGGTCCCGACAAGGTTGAGCCAAAGCCCCCGCAAAACACGCTTCTTTAAACATAGGAGGGATACTTATGATATCCATTGACTCTTGATACAAAGAACACGTGCTCGCCGGATCGGTACTCCCATCATACTTCTTCATATGAGGGACTCGAGAATTTCTTCTGATCTCCACACCGGCTATTGCCGGCACAAAACGAGACTCGTTGTAGCAAGTTGGAGAGACTTGGTGATATGGCAAGTTGACTCTGTGCACGCTTCGGAGCAACTCCTTAATGGTTTGCATTTCCTTAACAAGTTGGTTTTCTCGCGAAAAGAGGAGCATTATTAACTTGAGGTGCGAAAGTATCGAAAGCATTAAAGAAACTTCCTGTTTGCCCCACTGAGGGTGTAGCATAAGTGTAGCAAGATGATAGCGCGGATTGGCTAGCTGATAGGCCGAATCTTGGTTGCTCAATTGGAATGGATGTCACAATCGTGCTTTCCGCCGGCAAGGTGTCGACATCGGGATATCTCCAACATGGCTCGGTCCCGTACTCCGCACCAAACAAAGATCTAGGAAGTAAAGGTGAAAACGGAGTGGATACTTGAGTCTCCGCTTGCTTCCCTTTACGCAGACTATCAATGGCATTGAATATCATGGTATTCGTACGCTCCTGATCATCCAACCGATCGCCTATTTTCCTCATCATGTCCGCCATGTTGGACATTATCTCCAAATTGACAGCTTCTGCACTTGGAGGAGGGTTGCCTTGGGCATTGGAAACAGGAAGCGGCCGACTGATCGGCCGGAAGATGGATTAACCATTTCTACTTGAATAATCAAAGTTTCCCACAGACGGCGCCAAATTGTTTTGGTCAAATTTCAACAATTATATTTTTATGATGGGAAAAGTGACTAAAGTGATATGAATCTAGGTACAATGACTATCAAGTTGAATAGAAATGGACACAAGATGTTTGTTGACTAGGGAAAGCCCTTGAACAACTTGTTCTCCCAAGACAAAACCCCGGAGGATATGGCTCCCGCCTTGACCGAAAGTTTACTAAGAATTCTCTTGAGATTACAAGGCTAAGAGCGTATGAAAAAGGGAGCTTAAGCTAGTGAGTAACGTGTGTGAAAATACAAAGTGTGTGTTCCCCTTTTTATACCTCAAAATAAAACTAATTAACAAAAAAGAGGATTATGGGCCTATAAACTCGGAATTAGGGTTGATCCTTGGAGATATATCCGCATTTGATCGTTGATGAAGAGATAGTGATTTGCTTGCTGAAGAAACGTAGTTGAACTGGTCTTTGGCACGTTCCCTATAAAATAGGAAAAACGTTATGCGTCCCAACCTGCAGAAGGCCAAGTTGTAAATAGAACAACTCAAGTTGTTAGTACCAAGTTGTTAAGTGTAAGTTGTAAACATGTTGACTGAAAATGTAGGGCCCAACATACATCATCCTTATTTACTCTCTCTATAATCTGAGTTCTAAGGAAGACATTCATCATCAAGAAGATCTACAATTCCCTACTTAATTTTCTTCTTCTTCTCTTCCTTCCTTTGCAAGAACATCATCAAGTAACAAGATGGACTCAACAGGTATCACGCTTCCGCCTTCATCTTCTTCTACTTAATCTAGACTTGAGTGCTTTTGGGTTATTGGAATAGGAATGTTCCAACAGTTCTATTTTTCTCTTTGATACATCCTTTGTCTTGGATGGTTTGTGCCTACAAAATAAGCTTGGCTAGGACTCATTCTAACATCGTGGCAAGTTGCAGTAGTGTGAGAAACAATTTGAGATGAGAGACACATTTGTAATATTTGTAGTGTGAGACGAGTGTGAGTGATACACTTTGTAAGCACTTTGTAATCACTTTGATAATAGTGATTTTGTTTGGTTGTCGCCCGTGGACGTATGAGGACTTCTTCGAACCACGTAAATATTGTGCCTCATTTGTTACTTTGTGGGTGTGTGTGGGTTTGCAAAGATCTGTTCCGCATTTGTTTTCAACAATTGGTATCAGAGCCTTGGTCGTGGCGATTGAGATTTTGAAATTTTCTCAAATAATTTTGATATCGCAATTGGACTGTTCTTCGTCGAATCAAAGGGAAGAACATTGGAATTAATCTCGGCGGTCACTTGAGGCTACTGCACACTCACAGAAAGCAAGATAAGTCATTCTCCAATTTTTCTTCCTAAAGTTGGTTCTCTGTCTCTGTTTACTGTACGTTTCATTTAAAGCCGAAAGGCTTAGTTCATTGGCCCATTGTAATATTTGAAAAAGAAAACTGGGCAGTAGGTGTTTTCTGAAAAAAAAAAAAAGAAAAGAAAAAAAAAGAAGGGAAATACTAGGCAGTAAGTGTTTTTTTTTTTTTTTGTCATTTTGTTTTACTTTGGGAACTTTATTTCCTAAGATTTGATTTATTCCTTTGTTGGGATAATTGTTTGAATTTTTTGTTTGAAATGGCAGAAAAAGTTGAGACTAGTACTAAATCACAAAAAAGAGGGCCAAGGGTGTCTAGTACTAATCTTAAAGTTGAAAAATTTGATGGCAAAAATAATTTTGGCATTTGGCAAGGCAAAGTTTTGGATCTTTTGGCTATGCAAGACCTCGAATTCACCATCGAGGAAAAGCCCGAAGATGTGGAAGAGGTGGAATAGAAGAAGCTTAATAGACAAGCTTGTGGAACTATTCGTCCTTGTCTTGGAACGGACCAGAAATATCTGTTCATGAAGGTGTCTTTGGCAAAGGAGTTATGGGACAAACTCGAGGCCAAATATATGCAAAAAAGTGTAGAGAATAAACTCTACTTGAAAAAGAAGCTCTTCCGTTTTGATTACAAGAAAGGTAATTCGATGACTGAACATTTAAATGAATTTAACAAGATCATCATTGATTTGCAAAATTTTGATGTTGATGTTGCTGATGATGATAAAGCATTATTATTGTTAAATTATTTGCCTGAGTCATATGAACATTTGACTACTACCTTGTTGCATGGAAAATTTGAAATTAGTTTTGATGATGTTTCTAATGCTTTGATGAATAACGAGGTACGGAGAAAGGACAATTGAACCTTTAGAGACTCAGATTCAGATGCCTTAACTGTTCGTGGAGGAAGGACCACTAGTAAAAACAATGGAAGACGTGGTCGTTCACAGTCAAAATCAAGGGGACAGTCAGTTGATCGAAAGAAAATTGGCAAAGACGAATGTGCTTATTGTCGTAAAAAAGGCCATTGGAAGAAAAATTGCCCCAAGATGATGAAAAGAATGAATCAAAATCAAATATGGCTAGGAAAGATGATAGCGACACAGATGATTCTTTGACGGTCTCACTCTCACTTTCAGTCAGTCATGTTGATGAGTGGATCTTGGATTCCGGCTGCTCCTACCACATGTGCCCCTACAAAGAAATGTTCTCTAACTTTGAAGAACTTGATGGTGGATTTGTTTATATGGGTAACAACAACATTTGCAAAACAAGGGGGATTAGTTATGTGCATTTGAAGATGTTTGATGGAGTTGTTCGTAAGCTCACTGAAGTTCGGTATGTCCCTGATTTGAAGAAGAATTTTATTTCTCCTGGAGCCTTATATGCAAAAGGCTATCGTGTCACTTTGGATGGAGGTCACCTAAAGGTAACTAAAGGTGTCTTGGTTGTAATGAAAGAGACTCGAAGAGGTAACTTGTACTACCTTGAAGGAAGCACAACTGTTGAACAAGCAACCATTGCAAGCTCGAAAGAGTCAGATATGTCTACGTTATGGCACATGAGACTTGGACACGTTGGAGAACAGCCACTTCATACGTTGGTGAAACAAGGTGTACTCAAAGGTGCTAAAACTGGTAAAGTCAGATTTTGTGAACATTGTGTGTATGGCAAACATCTAAAAGTGAAATTTGATACTGCAATCCATAAAACCAAGGGTATATTGGATTATGTTCACTCGGATGTATGAGGTCCCATGAAAAATATTTCATTGGGTGGAAAAAGGTGATTCGTCACCTTTATTGATGATTACTCTAGAAGAATTTGGATGTACCCCCCATGAAGCACATGTATGAGGTTCTTAGAATTTTCCTTTAATGGAAGAAAATGGTGGAGAACCAAACGGGCCGAAAGATTAAGAAGTCGCGATCAGATAATGGTGGTGAGTACAAATATGACCCATTTTTGGAAGTTTGTTGAGAAGAGGGTATTGTTCGACACTTCACTGTTCCTGATAAACCACAACAGAATGGAGTCGCAGAAAGAATGAACCAGACCTTGATGCAAAAGGTTTGATGCATGTTGTCCCAAGCGGGGTTGAGTAAGGCATTTTGGGCAGAAGCTCTCAGCTATGCAGTTCACTTGGTGAATCGGTTGCCTACAGTTGGAAATGGAGGGAATATACCTCTTGAAGTATGGTCTAGAGAACCTATCACAGATTATGATCAGTTGCACGTATTTGGATGTCCTGCCTACTATCATGTTGATGACTCTAAGTTGGACCCTCGACCAAAGAAAGCCAAGTTCATGGGCTTTAGTAGTAATGTCAAGGGTTTCAGATTGTGGTGCCCTGAAACTAAGAAGATTGTTAAGAATCGAGATATGACATTTGATGAATCTGTGATGTCCTTGAAGAAAGAAAAGAAAGAGATTGATGCTCCCGAACAGGTAAAGAAGGAAGCATTTACTCATGTTTTTGAAGAATCTGTTGAACAAGTGGAAGAGAGTTCTGAGAACTCTAATCAGGTGGAGCCAAGCCACATTGAGGTTGAAGAGCAGCAGAATAATGAACAAGAGTATTCTATTGCAAGAGATAGACCACGAAGGGAGATTCGAAGACCTGCTCGTTTTGATGACATGGTTGCATATGTTCTTCCTATGATTGAAGGTGTTCCCGATAGCTATAGAGAAGCTATTCATAGTTCTGATAGTTCGAAATGGCAAGAGGCTATGGACGAGGAAATGAAGTCCTTAAAGAAAAATCAGACTTGGGATTTGGTGGAGCTTCCGAAGGGTAAGCAAGCAATTGGGTGCAAGTGGGTGTTTGCCAAGAAAGAAGACACTCCTAGTATTCGCTACAAGGCTCGATTGGTAGCAAAAGTTCTGCACAAAAGGAAGGGATAGATTACAATGAGATATTTTCTCCAGTTGTTAAGCATTCATCTATCCGGATATTGTTGGCATTGGTTACTTAATTTGATCTTGAGCTTGCATAACTTGATGTGAAGACTGCTTTCTTGCATGGAGATTTGGAGGAGGAGATCTATATGACCCAACCTGATGATTTTCAAGCTGCTGGTAAGGAAAATTGGGCTTGCAAATTAAAGAAGTCCTTATATGGACTTAAGCAGTCTCCTCGACAATGGTATAAGAGGTTTGATCAGTTCATGGTGGAGCATGACTACACTCGAAGCCAATTTGTCCATTATGTGTATTTTCGAAAACTCAAAGATGGTTCCTTCATTTATTTACTCTTGTATGTTGATGACATGTTGATTGCAACCAAGAGCAAGGTGGAAATTAATAAATTGAAGGCCCAACTTTCGAAGGAGTTTGATATGAAGGACTTAGGTGAAGCTGAAAGGATACTTGGAATGGAGATTAAGCGAGATCGAGAAAATGGTACTGTTTGGTTGGCTCGATCCACAAGTATTTGCGAGAGAAAGGTTTTGGCAAGATTTGGGTTGAATGGCTCGACAAAACCTGTTGGTACTCCGCTTGCTCCTCATTTCAAGCTTAGTGCTTGTATGTGTTCCAGTTCAGATGAAGAGAAAATTAATATGAAAAAGGTTCCTTATGCGAATGTTGTTGGTGCTTTGATGTATGCTATGGTTTGTACCCGACCTGATACTGCTCAAGCTTTAAGCATAGTTAGTCGTTACATGCACAATCCTGGAAAAGGGCATTGGCAAGCTGTTAAGTGGGTATTGAGGTACATTCATGGTACTGTTGATGTTGGTCTCAAGTTTCAGAAAGTTGAAAAACTTGAGCTTGATAAACTTGTGGTTGGTTATGTTGATTCCGACTATGCTGGTGATTTGGACATGCGATGCTCTACTACTGGTTATGTGTTCACTATGGCTCTTGGACCAGTTTGTTGGCATTCTACGCTTCAGTCTACAGTTGCATTATCTACCACTGAGGCAGAGTATATGGCAGTTACTGAAGCTTTTAAGGAAGCTATTTAGATGCACGATTTGGTGAATGACTTGGGGATTTTGCAGAAACACATTGACGTGTATTGTGATAGCTAGAGTGCTATTTGCTTATCGAAGAACCAAGTACACCATGCTCGCACGAAGCATATTGATGTTCGCTTTCATTTTGTTCGTGAAATTATTAATGAAGGTGACATTCGGTTATTGAAGATTGGGACTGCTGACAACCCTGCTGACATGTTAACGAAAGTGGTTACTTGAGATAACTTTGTGCATTGCTTGGAGTTGATCAACATTGGAAAGAAAGGGCAGTTGGTTCTTTGGCGGCAACCAAAACCGGCTATATGGTTTGGAACTTTCGCCAAGGTGGATGATGATGCCAAAATCGTCAAATCAGCCCAAATCCAAGCGATGAATGCTCCGGTGATTGCAAGGCCTGAAAATAAGAGAAAACACGTAAACTAAGCCGGGGCGGATTCGACTAAAGGCCCTCCGGCGTGAGAGTAAGTTCACGGTTTGTATATGAGAAACTAAATTGACAGAGTTTCTGCTATGTAAAAGTAACGTACCCAATAATGAGTCATGAGGCTTGTATTTATAGGGATGGATTGATAGAATCCATATTGGAATGAACTTGTAAGGAGATAAGATATAATCCTAAAAGAATTATATCTGTTAAGGAGTCATTGTTTGACTTGAATTGATGTTGGTAATTGTAATCCTGATTGGATCATGACTGTAGAATCCTTGTTTGATAAGAGACCGTGTAATACGCTAGCCAGGAACCGAGGAACATAAATGTTTTATCTCGGCCTTGGCAAGTAGGCCGAGGTGAATGATTTTGCTTCCTCATCATTTGGTGATTGGCCGGCAAGGTAACATGTCGGGGTAAACAATTCTCTCTCCTCGTCATTTTATAATATGCTGAGGTGAGAACATTTCTTTCCTCGTCATTTGTGACATCTCGGAGTATGATAAGCCAGGTATGAAGAGTCCATCATTGGTTTAAGGCCGAGGAGAATGTTCCTCGTCATACGAGGAAGATGTTCTTCGGCCATAACACTTGTATTATTGGATTATGTTTATGGCCCAATCCTTTTGGGCCCAGCTCGAGCAAGCCCATGTTCGTATCTCGGTTTATACCGTTCAGTGGCCCCCGACTTTCTAGCTCGGGTTAGGACGAGGAGAAAGTAATCTCGTCCTCGGCTAATGGAATACGAACAGGTTTTGACACGTGTCCCCGGCGCCTCTTCGTTATCTGACGGTTAATTGCCATGATGATTACGCGTGGGCCCCCAGTCTTGTCACGTCTTGAAAATCGCTACCAGCATTTAATTTTGGGGGCGCCATACCCGTTTTCTTGTTTTACCCACGGGTTGAACCGGCTTGGTGGATTATAAAAACTAAAACCCTTTCATTTAAACCTTTACACACCCCAAGTATTTGAGAGCAAAGGCAAGAGATTTCACCGGCGAACACAGCATTCTTCATTTCCAGTTTCCGGCGAACACGATCTTTCCGGCGAAGTTCCATTCTATTGCGATTCCCACCAATCTTTCACATTCAGGTATGAAATTTCTCCCCTTTTATGCATTCCTTTCACGTTTTTACGTGTTCTAGGGTTTTTAGGAGCAGTTTTGATTTTGCCAAGAATAGTGAACCGCTATTGTTGAAGAACGAAGCTTTTCTTCATGAATTTTTTGCTTTTACCTTTCAAACACTTCGAATCTTTGAATTTCTTTGAATTTTGTATGAATGTCTTTGAATATTGAATGAACTCCCCCTTTAATTTTTGATTCCCCTTAGAAATGGCTCGTTCTTGGGACCATTCCCCCCGATTCCGTTATGGGTATCACACCGGCAACCTGAGGGTTTATCGGAGAGAGAGGGGACCTTGGTTGATGCTGATCTTGGATGACATAGGAAAGATGTTGAGGAATTATGGCCGTACCCGGATGTTCATCCAATACCCAGATAACACAAGGATTGACCGAATTGACTCTTCAACTCGTAATGTAGTGTTGCTTGAGAATAGAGCAGAAATAGTGGAACACATCGAACTGTTCTATTCGGCCTCAGATCGTGAAATGCGTGAGCGTCTGAGTGGTAAGGCTCCCTCCTCGGCCTTATGAAATGACGAGGAGGGGAATCTCCCTTCCCCGTCCTAAGATCAGCCATTGACGAGGTAACTAACTTTGTCCCCTCGTCTTTATGCATATATGACGGGAAGAGAAGGAGAGCCCTCCTCGTCCACCCGCATAGTTGACGCCTTCGTGGAAGGTGCCCAGGTTGATGGCCGCCTGGTTCGAAGAAGGGGAGGTCGAGGAGAAGGAAGCCGAGGAAAACAAAGGGAGAGGGCTCCAAAGGCCGGGGACCCCATGCTTGAAAAATTATATTCCACGTACGGGGTGGACAGGGCCGAATATAAGTTAACTTATATGGGCAAACTTGACCTTAAGACCAAGAAGGAGGAGGAGAGCTTCTATTACAGTGAAGACTGTGTGCATTTCTACTTCAAGCAATTTCAACAGGGGCTCCGTCTTCCTTTGGACCCCTTTATTAATGAATTTTTGGACGATGTAAGGACGGTGCCGGCTATGCTAGGAGCTAATGGTGCCAGGGTTCTTGTTAGCTTCATCGTCCTTTGTCGTAGTCTGGGTTTTGAGCCGACCATGGGAGCTTTTCGGCATTTTTACATGGTCCAATTTGTCAAGGAAAGTTGGCTCCTCGTCATTAGGAGTGCTCCCAAGAAACCTAAGCTGCTTCTCCCCATGTCTAACAAAGTTGCCGGCTGGGATAACCATGTCATTAGGGTTGAGAGTCGCCAAGGTTGGGAATTCCAATCCCCTAGCAAGGCTCCCACTTCATCAGGTTCGGTCCAGCAATATGAGTGGACCAAGGCTTTGATCAAGCGTTTAGAGACATTTGTCGAGGTAGGGCTCCTTGACTGGACGACGATTGAGTCTTCTGATCACTACTACATCCCGGGCGGGTCTCGATGTCGGGAAGAAGGACGGGATAGCTCCCCTCGTCACCGTTAAAAGAGGAAGACGCTTTAATGATTGGACAGTACACCCCGGCCTTGTCTTTCATGAGGACTGTCCGAGGTGCAAGATCTCTCCCCTAGATCAGTGTGTGGATGCAACAAATGTTGTTGGATGTAAATATTTAACTCTAGTACTTTGTAATTTTTGCATATTTATTCTCCTGCTCGTAATTAACCACTTCTTCCTCGTTCTTGCAGTTTTAACCCCTGAGGAAGAAGAAGCCCTAACCATGCAGAGACTAAGTCCCATGGATTTGGTAAAACAAAAGAGGAAGCAGAGCAAGAAATCAGGCCTGGTACAGAGGAGGGAAGAAGCTAATGCTCGTAACCTCGTACTTGGTGCTCAGGGTGATCATCCCCTTCCCCTCAAACTGCATGAGGAAGTTAATGCCGAGGAGAATACGTCCGAGGAGCGGGAAAACCTAGCAACTGGGGAGGGGGATGGCCCCCGTGTTGGTGCCGAGGAGGTTGAGGCCGAGGAGACAAGCCTCGTCCCAAGAAAATCTGGCTCAAAAAGATCCCAAGCCGCCAGTGCCGAGGAGCCCGTAGCCAAACGGGCAACTGTTGGTGGAGCTCCCAATGCTGAGTCTCCTCCCCCCTTAACTATCCAGAGTGTTAAAACTTATGAGGAGGCCGACGAGCTAGCTAAGCGCATGGCCATCAACATTCCCCGCCTTAGGGGTCTTCCTCTGCAACTTAGGGAGGGACCCTTGGAGTGGATGAGGAGGCTTACGAGGCCCTCATCAAAGAGGCTCCTAGCGAGGATACCTTACTTTGCCGCAAAGGGCTCTTAATTGCCGAGGTGAATGTCTCCCTGTCTCGGCCATTGATTTTAAGATTAGCTTGGATTTCTAACATTGATTTTTCTTTCAGTTGGCTTCCGTCACGGCGTACGAGAATGTCTTGGCCAAGACAAAAGCCAGGCGCCTAACTGAGGCCAAGACCGCCCAGGCGAAGGGCGAGGCCGATAAGGCTTCCTTGGTCAAACTTTTGAAGGCCAAGGATGCTGAGCTCGAAGCAGCCAAGGCCAAAGTAGAGGCCGAAGTGAAGAGGGCATATGACGAGAGGGATAAGGCTGAGGAGCTACGTACAAAGGCCGAGGAACATCTCTGGCAGAAGGAAGCCGAGCTAATCGAGGCGAGGAAGGCGAAATCCGAGGTCCAAGTAAGGGTCGAGGAAGCTGAAGCCAAGTGCCTAGGTTATGAGGCCACTCTCGTCACCAGGGAAGAGGAGGCCGTTGCTCGCTTCAAGGAGAGTCAAGCCTTTCAAGATGTCGTGGACGAGAAGACGGCTACAATGTTCGAGGACGGGTATCTCCATCTCACTCGTCGTCTTCTGGCCGATCCTACCACGGGCTTGAGCATTAACAAGATTGCCCAACTGGTTTGCCAGGATCAATATGATGAGGGGGCCAGGGCTCTCCATCACCTAGTTCCATTTTCTGAGTACAACATGGAGGTGATGGCTGAGATGGATGCCCAAGCCGGCCGAGAAACATGGGTGCCCCCGTCAATTGTTCCTGGCCACTTTCAGGAATTGGTCGAGGCCATTCAAGATGGGGGAGCCGAGGTCGAGAAGAATGATGTCCAAGCTGACCAAACTGTTCTTCCTCCCCCTGGCACTATAACAGATCAATGACTTGAAGAGCCATTCAACGATGGCCAGCAAACTTAGGATAGATTCTCCTTTTCTTGCTCTTTGTAATAGATGATAGGACTTTGTAATTTTCTTTGAATTTTAATGAACAAATCCTTTGTCTTTATTCATGTTGTTCCAATGAATCGTTTGTGTTTCTGTATGCCAGGCACAGGCACTGGATTTGTGAAGGTGGGGTCCGAGGAGGGTCCCTCGTTCCCTAATTGTTAAGCAAGTGATTAGGCCGAGGAAGGACTCCTCGGCTTTAACTGTGCTCTATGTCATGTGGTCCGAGGAAGGACTCCTCGGCTTTAACTATTAGGTGATTTCTTCTTTTTCGTCTCCTTATGCCGAGGAAGATGACTCGTGCACAGGTTTCAGACGGGATGCCTTTTAGTCGTGGTGACAAGGTGTTTCCTTGTCTTGACGTGAGGCAAGTCATCAGGCCAAGGAGGAATCCTTGGTCTTGACTATGATTTGTAATCCTAAATCAAGGCGGACCCTTGTTAGGATGTGAATTCATTAGGCCGAGGAGGACCCTCGGTCTTGACAGTTATTGGTAATCCTAAATCAAGGAGGACCCTTGTTAGGATATGAAGTCATTAGGCCGAGGAGGACCCTCGGTCTTGACTGTTATTGGTAATCCTAAATCAAGGTGAGGTATATGTTTTGAAGACTCGGGGATAAGATCCTCATCTTCTGGTGTTTGCGTGAAGAGTTGATAGTTGCTTTGCATGTTGGAAGAAACTGCTTTCTTAAGACTGAAATGTGATTACATTGAACTGCAATCCTATCAACTAAAAAACAAAAGACAGGAAACAAGAAACTAATCTATCACAAAATAAACTAGACTAGTGATAATATTTTCTAAGGTTGTCAGAGTGCCATGGATGCTTGAGATCCTTCCCCTCCTTGGTCTTCAATCTGTAGGTCCCTTCTCGAATGACTTGAGTGATGATGTAGGGACCTTCCCAATTTGGGGAGAGCTTGTTTTGTTCTGCCTTCCGACCAGTGGCTTCAATCTTTCTAAGTACCCAATCGCCTACTTGGAATACTCTTCTGATGACCCTCTTGTCGTGATATGCCTTGGTCCTTTGCTTGTAATTCACCATCCTCATCCGCGCAGTCAGTCGTTTCTCATCTATCAGGTCTAGGTCTATGATCATATTAACCTTGTTGACTTGCTCATCATAATGGGAGTTTCTCACAGTAGGGATAGCCATCTCCGCTGGTGCCATAGCCTCAGAACCGAAGGTTAGTGCGAATGGGGTTTCCCCGGTTGGCCCCCGGGTGGTTGTACGAATGTGCCCCCATAAGGCTAGGGGAAGTTCGTCCAACCATCTACCCTCGCGTCCCTCAAGGTTCTTGGTAAGGCGGTTAGGACCGCTTATTGGCGGCTTCGGCTTGACCGTTGCCTTGGGTTACGCTCCTTGAAGACTTTGCATGGCGGACTTTGACTCTTCCCAACTCTCAGTAGTGAATGCTTTGTAGAGAATTGTAGTCCATGATCGGAGACAATTGTATGTGGAAGGCCAAATCTGCACCAGATGTTGTCGTGGACGAAGTTGATTGCGTTCTCTTCCGTTATCTTGGCCAATGCCTTTGCTTCTATCCACTTGGAGAAATAATCAACAGCTACTATGACATACTTGCAATTACCACGGGCGGGAGGGAAGGGTCCGATGATGTCGATCCCCCACATATCAAACGGCCACGTAGGTATCACAAGTGTTTGTTCGACTGCTGGTAGTCTAGGAATGTCGGAGAATATTTGGCATTTGTCACATTTTCTAACGTAGGCGTTCGCGTCTTCCCTTAGGTTTGGCCAGTAGTAACCTAGCGATATGATTTTGTCGGCTAAGGTTCTGGCCCCCGGGTGTCCGCCGCAAACACCTTCATGTACTTCTGCCAAGAGGTTCTCAATTTCCTTGGGATAGACACACCTTAGCAGGGGCTTCGTGAAAGATCTTTGGTAGAGGACTCCATTTACCACAACGAACCTTGGAGACCTCTTCTTGATAAGCCTATCTTGAGCTTCATCTTCAGGGAGTTTCTCCTTCTCAATGTATTCAATGTAGTCATCGATTCAGCATCTCTCCTCTTCATCTAGGAGCATGATTTGTAGTCTTTCGTACGCAGGTTCCTCGGCATAAACTACGTATGGACTGGTCTTAGATGTAGACATGTCCATGGTTGCTAGTTTAGAGAGAACATCTGCGACTTGGTTATCTTCCCTGCCTATTTGCTTGAGTTCGAAAAATTCCATCTTCTTTGTCATGTCCAGGACTAGGTCTCTATACATGGCAAGGGTGGGGTCTTGGGTGCTATACTCTCCCTTTACTTGTTTGACAACGAGTTGGGAGTCACAGAAAGCCGCCACCTTAGTTGCTCCATAGAAGGAGGCCAACTCAATGCCAAATATTAAAGCTTCATATTCAGCTTGATTGTTGGAGGCAGGGAACTTGAAACGGATGGCGTCTTGCACGGTGTACTCTCCTTCCGGGCTTGCTAGTACAATTCCTGCCCGCTTCTTTATTTTGTAGCCGATCCGTCGCATACGTGATCCAACAGCTTGGGTGGGAGTTCAATGGGAGAGTCTTTTTCCTCCGGTGCATTTTGCTTCCGGAGGTGGGGAGATGCTCACCCATAAAGGCGCCTCGACCATGAAGTCAACCAAAGGCTGTGCCAGGAGGGTCTTCCTTGGTTGGTAGGTGATATCAAACTCGGTAAGAGCGATGGACCAATTAAGGAGACGTCCGGAGCCGTCCAACTTATGTAGTATCTTCTTCAGTGGTTCATTTGTGTACACAGTGATAGGATGTGCAGAAAAATGGGCACGTAATTTCCTTGATGCAATGACTAGCGCTTACGCTATTTTCTCCACATTAAAGTATCTGCTTTCCATGTCAGACAGTGCCTTAGAGACATAGTAGATGAGCTTCTGAATTCCTTCATCATTCCGTACTAGGACTCACTGCGACAAAGCATGATCAAGGGCAGCTAGGAAGACGTAAAGATCTCACCTAGTCTGGACTGCTAAGCAAGGGAGGGGAACCCAAGTACTTCTTCAACCGGAGGAATGCTTCAGAGCATTCAGAGTCCAGGAGAAGCTCTTGGTACCCTTCAATACCTTGAAGAAGGGCGGTGACTTTTCGGCATTTGGCGATGAATCTTCCAAGGGCCGCTATTCTTCCATTTAATCTCTGAACCTCCTTGATGGTGGTAGGTTCCGTCATGTCGATGCGTGCCTTGATTTTTTCAGGGTTGGCCTCTATTCCCTTTCGAGATACCATGAAGCCTAGGAACTTTCCCGCCGTTACTCCAAAGACGCACTTGCTTGGATTCACTTCATGTTATTAGCTCCTGAGGTTGTTAATTGTCTCTTCCAGTCGTGAGCGTGACTGCCCTCCTTGGTCTTTATGACCATGTCATCAATGTAAGCTTCCATGTTGCGACCTATTTGAGCTTCAAATACTTTGTTCACCATTCGTTGGTACGTGGCACCCGCGTTCTTGAGCCCAAAGGGCATCATGATGTAACAGTAATTTCCCCAGTGTGTTTGGAAGGCCGTCTTCTCGATGTTCTCTTCCGCCATTTTTATCTGATGATAGCCTGAATAGGCATCTAGGAAGCTGAGAGTTCGGTGTCCAGCAATGGAGTCAACCAACTTGTCAATTCTGGGGAGAGGATAGCTGTCCTTGGGGCAGGCCTTGTTTAGATCGGTGAAGTCTATACACATACGCCACTTCCCATTTTGCTTCTTCACCATAACTACATTGGCCAACCAAACGGGGTACTTGACTTCACGAATTATTCCGGCGCTAAGTAACTTCTGCACCTCTTCCTTAATAGCTTCCTCCTTGTCCCTTGCAAAATTTCTCCTTGTCTGGGAGATGGTTTTCGCCAAAGGATCAACTTCCAGGCGGTGGAGGGCTACTTCTTCATTGATCCCCCTCATGTCTTCGACTCTCCAAGCAAAGACGTCAAGACTGTTTTTCAAGAGGGAGATGATTCTTTCTTTCTCTTCTGGAGATAGTTGGCCCCCGAGTTTAATTTTTTGTTCAGGATAGTCAGGATTGATGACTACCTCTTCCACCATCTACAAGCTTCATTTCAGGACCGTCTCGAAATTCTAGAGACTCGATAATAATTTCTCTAATTCTCCTCCCTTCGTTGTCGTTCACATTGAGGCCTTCTTCCTCCATAAGTTTATCAACGTCGGGAAGATTGACCTTTCCTAAGTCATGGTTGGCCCCCGAGTTCTGGCCGTTGATGAGAATAGGATCTTCCTCGGAGACGGACGGAACTATGCCTTGGTCATCTGCAATTTCTTGGACCATAGGCTCTTCCTCAGGTACAGGTAGGACTATGCCTTGATCATCTGCAATTTCTAGGACCATAGGCTCGTCCTCATTATCAAGCACCTCACGGATATTAGCTCATTCTGGAGCTAGTTTCGGTGGTTTTCTGAGACTTTGAGATCTTGATGTTTTCCTCGGGGGTATCTATCTCCACACTTTTGGATTTCTTTCTGCTCTTCACGACATGTTCCAAGAAGTCTTTGGGGGTTGCCCTCACACATCCAATCCCAGCACGGGTGGGGAATTTAACTCGTTGGTGGGGAAGGGAGGCCACCATCCCGAGTTTAGCTTGACTTGGAATGCCTATGATTGCGTGATAGTCACTAGTCAAATCCATGACTATGAAATTGACTGTGGCTTTGGCTAGGAAGGGATGATCACCGACTTCAAGTTCTAGTTCCAAGGTCCCCTTAGCTCCAACCTTATGGTTGGTGAATCCTTCGAGCCTACCATGATATGGTTTCAGTACAGTGTCTTTCAATCCCATCTGTTGGAAAGCGGAATAATACAGGATGTCACGGGAGGCCCCCGTGTCCACAAGTAATCTTTCCGATTCCACATTGTCAATTCGACCCTTTATCACCAAGGGTTGTTCGCGGCAGACGGCTCCCCGCGCCGTTGGAAGAGAAAACCGATGACCTCTTCCGCCTTGTGAATCCAAGCAGCACACGGTACACCTTGCTTAGTTCATGGATCTCGGTCCTCGCCTTCTCGGTGGAAGTAACTTCTTCACGGATCACATGCAATTTGGCTCTAGGAGGCCTACGTTCTCCGTCTTCACTTTTATCATCATCTTCACTTTCCTCTTCCTTCCGCTTCCGCTTGTTGTTGTCTTTCTTCATGACATAGCGGTCCAGCTTTCCCTCGTCGACCCACCGTTGTATTATCCTCTTTAAGGCCCAGCAACCATCCGTGGTGTGGCCGTTGTCTTTATGGAAATCACAATATTTTGAAGCGTCACGAGGGTACTTTGGTTTATCACTTAGCGGACGGGGTGGAGGAAGATTTACTAGCTGCATGATTTCTGAAATTGGTTTGGTTAGGGGGGTGAACACCTCAGGTTTTTCTGTGCCTCTTGTTCTGTTCTTCCCCTTGGATCCCTTACCGTTCCCATTATCATTCTGGCGAGTGCCCGTCGCTTCTGTTTCCGCCTTGTCGGCTCCCCTTTTCTTTGTTTTATGTTCAGCCATGGAAATGGCATAAGCCACCTTATATAATTCGGACTTGGATTTAGGTTCCCTGGCTGAGAGTTCATAGATGAGGGGACCAAATTTTAACCCAGAGTTGAAACAAACGATGACCTCCCTGTCAGTGAGGCTCTCTTCAACCTGGTCTGCCATTTTTCGGAACCGGTTGTAGTAGCTGAGGGTGGTCTCTCCCTTTCCCTGCTCGATGTTGGCCAAGTCGGCCAGTCTCATCTTCCTCTTACCAGAAGTGGCAAAGTTGTCCAAGAACATTCTCCTCATGCCCCTCCAGCAATCGATGCAACCTCTTTTAAGCTCACGAAACCAGGTCAAGGCTGTTCCGGAGAAGGTGCTCGCAAAAGCTTTACAGAGCAAGTCATCAGCAGTGGTGAGGAGATTCATGGTTTGTTCAAAACCTTGCACGTGATCTTTTGCGTCAGTGGTGCCATTGTACTTTTCGAAATTCGGGAGCTTGAGGTGAGGATTGGGTGGTGCCGCAGTTATCCTCAAGGAAAACGGACGAGTTGCCCAGTCATAGTCATCGTCATTGAACTTCTTTCCCATCTCCATGTCATCAAGTCTTTGCTTCAACAGCTCTCATTGCTTAGTTTCCACTCCCTTGTCGCTGCTAGAACGGGTGCTTCGTTGGGAGCTTCTGGTTGATTTATCCTTGGGGCGACCATTCACCCTGCTGTTCTCCGCGTCATGTCGGTGGCTGTCCCGTTTGGATGGGGCCTTATCACGCCCTGGTTCCAAGTCTTGACCACCAAGTATCATCTTATATGGTTCCGGGGTTCTAGGCCGCACAAACTCTCGGTGCCGAGGACGAGGAGAATCTGGTCGACGATGACGAGGAGAATCTGGTCGACGGGGTCGAGGAGAATCATGGCGAGATCGACGAGGACGAGGAGAATCAGGAGGCCGAGGTGCCATGACTAACCGAGGTGGTGACATTCGCCTGTTTAGACTGAGCCTTGTTCTTAGGTCCCTTGAGTTCACCTCTTCTTCCCTGGGAGTTAATTGGCTTCTCAGGTCAACCACTTGATCCTTCTTCTTACTGTCATGCCTAGGACGGGTAAGTTCTCGGGGGGCTTGCTTTGTTGGTCGAGCAGGTTCGAGGGGAGGAGCTCGGTGCTCACCTTGTTCCCTTCCAAGAGGGTTGCCCATAGATGGCCTAATGAATTCAGCCATGGAATGATCTGGGTCCAATTGCAAAAGATCAGCCTGTGTTTCATACATCCTTTGCAATGTCTCCATTTGTTTATGTAACAAAGAGCGTCGGTCAACGGGTTGAGTTCCTCCTGCTTGACCGGCGTCGGCATTCTTTGTCTTCTTCCTTCCCACTTGCTTCTCGCGAGCACGAGTAGGACGAGGAAGCTCAGCGCCCTCTCCCTCGGCATTTGCCTGACCCTTGGAACGAAGAGTCATGGCAAGGGGAGGAGGGGCGTCCGACTGAGGTAGAGGAGGAGGAGGTAGCTCCTCGGCACCTGTGTTAACCCCATTCACTTGGGTTTGATCCTCAGCAGTTACGCTCGTAAATTGTCCGTCCATTGCAAATCAATCAACAAATTATCAATTAAGCGAATTTCCCAAAAAATCACAGCTTCCAATCAAATTCGGAGCAGAATTTGACGCAAACTAAGAAACTGCAATTTGGCAACTTTGACGATGCCAAATTTTCCGGCCAAAATTGGGACAAAATTCCAATGCTTAAAACGATTTCAACCAAATCTGGGCAAATTCCGGTTGAAATTTGCAGATTCCGGCCGAATCAAAAACAGAGCCAATTCGGTCCAGAAACTTCCGTTCAAACTAGAGAATTTTCGGCAGAAAACAGGCTTCGGGCGACTTTTCCAGGCCAAACAAAGGGTGTTTGAATCGATTTCCCGGCAATGGAACCAATTGATGATGCCAAAATCGTCAAATCAGCCCAAATTCAAGCGATGAATGCTCCGGTGATTGCAAGGCCTGAAAATAAGAGAAAACACGTAAACTAAGCCGGGGCGGATCCGGCTAAAGGCCCTCCGGCGTGAGAGTAAGTTCACGGTTTTTATATGAGAAACTAAATTGACAGAGTTTCTGCTATGTAAAAGTAACGTACCCAATAATGAGCCATGGGGCTTGTATTTATAGGGATGGATTGATAGAATCCATATTGGAATGAACTTGTAAGGAAATAAGATATAATCCTAAAAGAATTATATCTGTTAAGGAGTCATTGTTTGACTTGAATTGATGTTGGTAATTGTAATCCTGATTGGATCATGACTATAGAATCCTTGTTTGATTAGGATTGTGTAATCTGCTAGCCGGAACGCCGAGGAACATAAATGTTTTATCTCGGCCTTGGCAAGTAGGCCGAGGTAAATGATTTTGCTTCCTCGTCATTTGGTGATTGGCCGACAAGGTAACATGCCGGGGTAAACAATTATCTCTCCTCGTCATTTTATAATATGCTGAGGTGAGAACATTTCTTTTCTCGTCATTTGTGACATCTCGGAGTATGATAAGCCAGGTATGAAGAGTCCATCATTTGTTTAAGGTCGAGGAGAATGTTCCTCGTCATACGAGGAAGATGTTCTTCGGCCATAACACTTGTATTATTGAATTATGTTTATGGCCCAATCCTTTTGGGCCCAGCTCGAGCAAGCCCATGTTCGTATCTCGGTTTATACCGTTCAGTGGAGATCGATGGTTTTTGGCTCAAGTTCATGTATTTTGGTCCAAGTACATTATCCCATGTGATCATTATCCATGTGGTACATGTATGGATATTGTTTGAGTTTTCAAAAAAACTCTTGGTGTTCTATTTCTCTCTTGGATACATCCTTTGTCTTGGATGGTTTGTGCCTATAAATAGGCTTGGCTAGACTCATTCCAGCATCGTGGCAAGTTGTAGTATTGTGAGAAACACTTTGAGAGAGAGAGAGAGAGAGAGAGAGAGAGACATTTGTAATATTTGTAGTGTGAGACGAGTGTGAGTGATACACTTTGTAAGCACTTTGAAAATACTGATTTTGTTTGGTTGCCGCTCGTGGACATAGGAGGACTTCTCCGAACCACGTAAATATTGTGCCTCATTTGTTATTTACTTTATGGGTGTGTGAGTTTGCAAAGATCCGTTTCGCTTTTGTTTTCAACATTAGATAGTTTGCGAAGTAAAAGTAAGAGAGACTATGGTAAATGACATCTATGCCAAAACATTCTAGTTGTAGATTTATAGCCAAGAAGGCATTGCAAACTCGAGTGTTCAGATTTGCATCGCTGAAAATCAATCGATAGAATGATGATAGCAGACAAAATATAGATTTCTAAACAGAAGAATTGTTTAGTCACATGGTAGCATGTTGACACCACATGAACACAAATAAATGACAGATTTAGGGCAAAAAAAAGTTAGCTTAGTGTAAGAAGTTTATTTTAGAATAACTTGTCCCATTCTTTAAATTGGAGGGAGGCCAAACAAACGAAAATGAAGCAAGTAGGGGAGGACTGAAATCCCCAAGTGCCTAATACCTAATTCATTAGGCTAATGTCTACTTCCCTCCCACTTGAACCATTTTTAATTGCAACCCAAAATCTGCCCAATTGATTTTAATTTTTTTCCCCTTTTCGCTGCGATTCATGATTGGGAGTGGAGACCAGGCTCTGTCCTTTCTTTCGAGGATATTGTCCTTTCTTTCGATCTATCCTCCTCAGACTTTAGCTACGCCATCAAGTGCAGAGGCAGCTATTTGATTCTTCCACGTCGGGCCCATTCAAAAAAGGGTCCTTGAGCGGATCCCACTTTAGCTCCAAGATCCTTTTAGTTTATTTCTATTGAAACTTAAAAAAAAAACAAAAAAACGTGACAATGAGTTCATAGTCTTGCTATTGGGCTTGGGCTTGGGATTGGGCTTGGGCTTGATTTGGTTGTAGTTTTTGTGTTGGGCTTATTAGTTGGGTTAGTTTAATTCTTTTGTTTTTGGTAGCTATTTCCAAAGTCCAAGAGTTTGCTTAGTACACTACTCTTAAATATACTCCGGTTTCAATTTAATTTAATTGAATTTTAATAAAAAAATATAATAATTTATATAATCAACATATTATAAATAAAAATATATTATGAGTAAATGAGTTGTAAATGAGACCCATAATAAATTATATGAGTATAATAAGCGGGTAGGGTTAAAAAAAAACACGATTAAAGTAAATATTTTAGAAAAGGGAACTTATTAATGGGAACCACATAAGGAAAATATGTGCTTGTTTTATGGTATTATTATTGACAATATTTATAATATTACATTGATAATAAATTTTAAACTTATAATTAAATATTTGAATTAAATTAAAATTATTACTCAAAATATTTTCGTATAAATGATAATTTAACTAAGGGAGTATAAGAATACTATCAACAAAAATTTAATTTGATTACAACTATTTTTTGGACGGTGTAGATTTAATTTCGTGATCTACTCTTTAGACTGTCTACAATGGGGGATGAAATGGGGGATGAAATCCCATTTCATCCCATCAACTCAGCGCCTGATGAAACTAGGTATTAAATTCTTTGACGAAAGTTTTCATCCAAATTTGAAACTTTTTTTTTTTTTTTGTTTTTTTTTTAAATCCAACAAGTGTCAGCCTTTCATTGGATCATTGGATGAACGAAATTTTTTTTATCCCAAATTTTTGAGCTTAATTTTCATCTAGTAAATTATTATTTTTTTAATTTTTTTTTCGCCAAAATTCATAATTTTTTTTTCCTACAAATTGATATAAGTTTCATTTGATTTGGACACAAAAAAAAAACACTTAGTTTTCAATTTGGGCTGAATTATTACCTAGTAAATTATTATTTTTTTAATTTTTTTTTTCACCAAAATTCATCATTTTTTTCCCCTACAAATTGATATAAGTTTCATTTGATTTGGACACAAAAAAAAAACACTTAGTTTTCAATTTGGGCTGAATTATTACCTAGTAAATTATTCTTTTTTTTTTAATTTTTTTTTCACCAAAATTCATCATTTTTTTTCCCTACAAATTGATATAAGTTTCATTTGATTTGGACAAAAAACACTTAATTTTCAATTTGGGCTGAATTATTACCTAGTAAATTATTCTTTTTTTTTAATTTTTTTTTTACCAAAATTCATCATTTTTTTCCCTACAAATTGATATAAGTTTCATTTGATTTGGACAAAAAAAAAAAAAAACACTTAGTTTTCAATTTGGGCGAATTATTACCTAGTAAATTATTCTTTTTTTTTTTAATTTTTTTCACCAAAATTCATCATTTTTTTCCCTACAAATTGATATAAGTTTCATTTGATTTGGACACAAAAAAAAAAAACACTTAATTTTCAATTTGGGCTGAATTATTACCTAGTAAATTATTTTTTTTTTTTAATTTTTTTTTCACCAAAATTCTTCATTTTTTTCCTAAAAATTGATATAAGTTTCATTTGATTTGGACAAAAAAAAAAAAACACTTAGTTTTCAATTTGGGCTGAATTATTACCTAGTAAATTATTCTTTTTTAATTTTTTCACCAAAATTCATCATTTTTTCCCCTACAAATTGATATAAGTTTCATTTGATTTGGACACAAAAAAAAAAAAACACTAATTTTCAATTTGGACTGAATTATTACCTAGTAAATTATTCTTTTTTTTTATTTTTTTTTCACCAAAATTCATCATTTTTTTTCCCTGCAAATTGATATAAGTTTCATTTGATTTGGACACAAAAAAAAAACACTTAGTTTTCATTTATTTGAATTATTACCTAGTAAATTATTCTTTTTTTTAATATTTTTTTTCACCAAAATTCATCATTTTTTTTCCCTACAAATTGATATAAGTTTCATTTGATTTGGACAAAAAAAAAAACACTTAGTTTTCAATTTGGGCTGAATTATTACCTAGTAAATTATTCTTTTTTTTAATATTTTTTTTCACCAAAATTCATCATTTTTTTTCCCTACAAATTGATATAAGTTTCATTTGATTTGGACACAAAAAAAAAAAAAAACACTTAGTTTTCAATTTGGGCTGAATTATTACCTAGTAAATTATTCTTTTTTTTAATTTTTTTTTTCACCAAAATTCATCATTTTTTTTCCCTACAAATTGATATAAGTTTCATTTGATTTGGACACAAAAAAAAACACTCATTTCTCAATTATCTTTCTTCATTTTAGCATTTATTTTAAAAAAAATCATTATATTTTTTTACCTATAAATTGATGCAATATTTTTTTAATTAAGTGTGAAATATTTTTTTAATTATAAATAATAATAATTATTATTATTATTTTACTAATCATAAAAATAAAGAATATAAATGAAATATAATAAAAGTAGTGGGGTATAGAATGATGAGTTGGAGGGAGTTGAAATTTAATTTAAGTTAGCCATTGGAGTGGGGGTAAATGAAATGGGTAGATGAAATATTAGGTGGATGAGAAAAAGTATAAAAAATGTTAGATGAAATGGGGGAGTGGAATGAAACTACTGTGGGTAGTCTTAGGAAATGAAACTTGCGGATGAGATTGGGCCCGTATGACGAGGCAGCAATTATCCATATTGGCGTAAACCGGTTATTCTTGATTTTGACTCTCGTGTCGGCAGGTCCATGAGATCCGGCGGTGAGCGACCCAATAGTTGTACAAGTAAAGGACACGTGTGAGTCATCTCCTATTTCAAACCCATTATCCGTTTCTGGATAATTTTACACACTCTCGCAGCAACTCCAAATTGAACAGAAATGGCGACCCTTTTCGCTTCCTCAACGGTGCAAACCACCACCCTCCGCCGCCATCAGCAGCAGCCTCATCTCTCAGTATCTTCAAGCTTATCACACCACTCCTCTTCACAATCATTCAAAAATTCCACTTTCCTCAACTCATCCTTCTTCTCCAATCTCAATTCCTTGGAAATGGTTCCTCGCCGGAACCGGAAGCAGGTCATTCGTATGGCTTGGGATGGCCCTCTTTCCAATGTCAAATTAATCATGCAAGGCAAACATCTCAAGGTATTTAATTCTACTCTTCAGCACATTATTTCAAATTTGGAAACCCTAACCCTATCTATATATTGCTTGGCTCCCAAATGCTATATTGAAGATTAGATTGCTTGCCATGGCAATGTGGTTAACTTATCTCTGTTTTTTTGTTGTGAAATTGACAGTTATCTGATGCAGTCAAGACCCATGTTGAACAGAAGATCGGTAAGGCTATTCAAAAGCATAGCCATCTTGTTAGAGAAGTTGATGTTTGGATTTCAGCTCGTGGTGGGGAATTTGGCAAAGGCCCTAGGGTTGGGAAATGCGAGGTCAGCCATCCCCCCAAATTAAACTATCAAGAAATAAACCTGTCAATCAATGTTGGCCAAATTGATTTTGCAATTGAGCTTTTGTTTAGAAATATGTTCTTGGTGTTTTTTAGGTTACTATGTTTACTAAGAAGCATGGAGTAGTTCGAGCAGAGGAAGAAGCGGAAACAGTCATTGCAAGTATCGATTTGGTATCTAAGGTTGTTCAACGGAAGCTGAGGAAAATTAAGGAGAAAGATACTGATTATGGTCGCCACTTCAGAAGATCTAATAGACAAATGAGTATTGACCCTGAGGAACTTTTAATGGAAGAGGACTATGTGGCAGTTATTGAAGAAGATGATGATGAAGTACCCTTCCATGAGGTTGATCCTCGCCCTAAAGTCTTATTTCGTATACTCCCACCGTCCCAAATGATTGTCCATTATCTGTTCTTGAACTAGAACAAAGGTAGGCATTCATTTTGGGACAGAGGTAACATTTTATTCTGTGTTTCCCCCTTATTGTTAGTTATTTCAATGTGTGCTAGTATGATAATGTAGTTGTTGAATGAAAACTGATCATGCAGCTTGTTAGAACAAAATACTTTGAGATGCCACCACTAACTGTGGATGAAGCAATCGAGCAGCTGGAGAATGTTGATCATGACTTTTACGGTTTCAGGAATGAAGAAACTGGTAAGAAGATGCGTGTTGACAAGTTTATGTTAACTTCCCCGTCTCCAACTTTTAGTTCAATTTACGTTTGTTGTTTGTTTTAAGTCAAATTCATTTCTTGGTTTACAGGGGAGATAAATATTCTGTACAAAAGGAAATCTGGAGGCTATGGGATTATTATTCCCAAGGCGAATGGTGAAGCTGAGAAAATAGAGCCTGTGAGAGCCGGAACAAGCACAGAATCGTCCACATCAGCAGAATAGATGGCTTTTGTCGAGAACTCATGTCTGGGAGATTATCAACAAGGGTGATCATCGAGAATGGCAAGACTTCATGTGAAGACTTTTCTTACACGGGTAGAAGCAATTTTCAGATTTTGGTATAAAAGGTATTTGCTTTAGCAAATGTTTATCTGGATGCCTGATTTTAGTAAGATGAGATGTCAATGTGGTTTCCAAAACAGGAACTGGGAGACAAGCTTGTTTTCCCATATTATGTATGATATCTTTCTTGGTTCCTATTTGTATTTTCATCTGCAAATTTTATCAGACCAAGGGTTATATATATTATTTTGCCAATTTATAACTTTACATTTCATTCCATGTTTAATAACACTTAGTGATTTCCAAGTATCCTCTACCAAGTTATTATGGCTGCATTTGATCATGCAAGCTATATTTGTGTCATGTAAGTTATTTTGTTGACCGTTTATGCCTGTCATCTATTAGGCTGCAGATATCCCTAAATAAGGCCTTAAAAAACCAAACGGCAAACCATTGGCATACTTTACCAACACTATAAACGAGAAGAAATTAGATCCAGTTGTTTTGGTCAGAGTGATTTCTTTTAAAGTGAATGATGGTCTGAAAGAAAACCTATAATGTGAATGATTGTAGCTAATATTCTACACTTTCAGAAACTAAGCACAAAATCAGCACTTGCTCTTTCGGCATGGCTGAGCTACCCTCTTAACTTGGTTACCTGTATACTTTTCCCTTTGATTTGGCTTGAATTTTGGGTCGGCAGTTAGGACGACGGATGAGCTGCCATCTTTTAGTTTCCTGGGGGCCCTGAATGAGAGAAACAAATGAGGAAAAAGGTAATTAGATTCAGTGACAACCCTGAAGGTATTTGCAACATGTCTCGTTTTGAACCACCAAACTGTTTCCTCTATGACCACTTACCTGTTTTCTTGAACTTGGCCATGAACATCATGGGTCTGTTTACATGCTCCTATCTTCTTGCTCTGGCCATTTCCCTGCACGAAGGTAGGACAAGGCATTTGAAGTTTCATCAGAGAGAGGTAAATATGTGCAGATCTCTGCACTTAAGAATTTTTCACAACCATGAACCAACTAAAGCCTTTCCCAAGAACATGGCATCTGCTACTTGAGTCATGCTAGCTACCTTTTGATGCAGTCAAAGAGTTGGCATTCGAGTTCTTAGAGTCGCATGACCGCAACGGGCGTAAACCTTGAGTACCAGGCGAGGCGGCCGCCTCAGTTGATCCATGCGTGCGCCTCAAGTCTTGCTACGGAGGGGATTCTCTTGGCTGCTGATGCGGGCGCCTCAACCTTGGTGAAGCGGGCGCCTCATGCTTCGTCGACAAGAGGAGATGTTGCGGCATTCCAGGCGGACGCCTGGCTTGTGCCCAGGCGGGCGCCTCGCGTGATGGGTTTTCTACGTTCGTTTTTTATTTCCGTTTATTACTGACTTTCGAATTTTAAGTAAGGTTAAATTTGTCATTGTTTTATTATTTCATTCTAGGGTTGTGTTAGGGAGTGGAAGGAGTATTTAAACACTTTTAGGGTTTTGTTAAAGGGAGTTTTGCCGTTTTGAATAACAATCGTTTTCTTGTTCCAATTTGTAGTCTTGATTAATTTCGACTGCGATTGAAGGATTGATTCGCGTATTGATTAATTTCTACCCGTAATCAATCATCTATCTTAGCTTCCGCTACGTCAGTTGGTATCAGACTTCGGTGAGATCCTTGAAATCATGCCGCGACCAACTATAGAGGAGCGCATTGGATTGGCTGTTGATGAACGTACGGAGGTGTTGTTGGAAGCGGTTAACGACTAGGATGGCGACACCTTGCTCAGCGAACAACCCGGCGACATCGGGCGTCATGGTGATCATCACAGACAACAAGATTCGGAAGGGGATTCGGAAGAGACTGGTGACGAAGTCTATCCCGAGATTCCGCAGTTTCGCCGTCGGCCACAGCGACCTCCGGTGGTGGAGGACAACCGTCGATAGGAGGCGGGTATGCGGACGGAGATCCCAGAATTTAATGGAGGGTTACAGGCAGAAGAGTTTCTGGATTGGCTTGCCACTGTGGAAGAAATCTTAGAGTTCAAAGAGGTTTCGGAGGAGAGGCGTGTGGCGTTGGTGGCCACGAGGCTGCGTGGTAGGGCTACAGCGTGGTGGCAGCAGATTAAACTGTCACGTGCTAGGTTGGGAAGGCGAAAATTGTGTCGTGGGAAAAGATGAAAAAGCAGATGCGGGCTGCGTTTCTACCGTACAATTATCAGCGCATATTGTTTCAGCGATTGCAGAATCTGAGGCAAGGATCGCGCTCGGTTGATGATTATACCACAGAATTCTATCAATTACTGCCGAAAGCGAGGTCGGGAGACACCGTCAGGACGGTAGCACGGTTTATCGGTGGGTTGAGGTTAATACTGGGATACCTTAAACATGTTCGATATTGGGACAGTGTCAGAAGCACATCAGCGAGCTCTTGCGGTTGAGAAACAGTCGAGGCGGTTTGGCAGTGTCGTTGGTTCTGGTTCGGGCGGTGTTAGTGCAGCGGGCGGTGTCACGGGTGGTACAACTACAGTCGCTCCAACTACATCTAGGGCTGGCCGTCAGTTTACCCGTGGGCCGAACAACAGTATCAAGTGTTTTGGTTGTGGCGAGGTTGGACATCGACAGGTAGACTGCAAACAAGCGAGCAAGAAAGCGTTATTCAATGATACGGAGGAGGATCCGTGGGTCGATGACAGTGCAGTACATGAGAACCCTGTGTTTGATGAAGAAGAGCAGGTCCTGACTGGTGATGTGGGTGTTTCTCTTGTTGTGTGCCATTCTTATTTGACTCCGCGTACATCGGAGGAGAATGAGTGGCTTCGTAACAACATCTTTCAGTCCACTTGTACGATTTTGGGTAAGGTTTGTCGTTTTGTCATTGATTCAGGCAGCTGTGAGAACATCGTTGCGGAGGAGGCGGTCCAGAAACTGAACATTCCGACAGAAAAACATCCTAAGCCATATAAGCTAGCGTGGCTGAAGAAGGGCGGCGAGGTAACAGTTTCTAAACGTGCTCGTGTTTCCTTTTCTATTGGTGCAAAATATTGTGATGAATTGTGGTGTGATGTGGTTGCTATGGATGCTTGCCATCTTTTGTTGGGGAGGCCGTGGCAGTTTGATAGACAAGTTTTTCATAATGGTCGTTCTAACACTTACAGTTTGTTGGTGGATAGGGCTAAGTATGTGTTAGCTCCTACGAAACCGGTAACCCACACAGCGACACCGGCCTCGAGTGCGTCCTTCCTGTCTTTCGCACATTTTGAGGACGAGGTGGTTTCGACGGATAGAGTGTTTGTTTTGATCGGGAAGGCACTTCCTGATTCGGTTCAGATTCCTCCGGAAGTATTCCCTTTGATACAGGAATTTGCTAGTGTGTTTCCAGATGAGCTTCCTGAGGAATTACCTCCACTTCGGGATATTCAGCACCATATCGATATTGTTCCTGGGGCTAGTCTGCCTAATCGACCTCATTATCGCATGAGTCCTAGAGAACATGAGGAGTTGCGGAGGCAGGTTGAGGAGTTGTTGGCAAAAGGACATATCCGGGATGGGATTGCTAAGCAGGATGGGTCTTGGCGTATGTGTGTTGTGCGAGCTATCAACAAAATCACGATCCGTACTGGGTTTAGATCCCTCGTTTGGATGACTTGCTTGATCGGATTAGTGGTGCTACGGTTTTTACAAAGTTGGATTTGAAGAGTGGGTACTATCGGATTCGTGTTCGGCCGGGAGATGAATGGAAGACGGCCTTCAAAACTCGTGAGGGTTTGTACGAGTGGTTGGTGATGCCTTTCGGGTTGTCTAATGCCAGAGTACGTTCGTACGTGTGATGAACCGATTCTTTGCGACCCTTTATTGGGAATTTTGTGGTGGTGTATTTTGATGACATTCTTATTTACAGTCGTAGTCAGGAGGAACACTTGCAGCATGTGCGTGAAGTACTGTCGGTGCTCCGTAAAGATAAGTTTAATGCCGCGACTAAGAAGTGTGTTTTTATGGTGCCTCGGGTATTATTTAAGCAGGGTATGTGATTTGGTGCTTTGGACTTCGGTGGATGCGAGAAAGTGGCGGCGGTACGATTGGTCTCGCCTGCTACGATTAGAAGTACGGAGCTTTCATGGTTTGGCATCGTTCTATCGACGTTTCATTCCTCGTTTCGGTAGTATCATGGCTCCTATTGCGGTGTATGAAAGGGGTTCGTTTCACTTGGGCTTAGGCCGACGTCGCATTTGGCTGATTAAGGAGCGGTTGACAAGCGCCCCTATTTTAGTGTTATCGAGATTTTTCACGTAGTTCGAGTTACACGGATGCTTCGAAGGTGGGTATTGGGGCATTTTGAGTCAGAATGGGCGGCGGTGGCATATTTCGGTGAGAAGCTGCCGGGAGCCAAGACACGGTATAGTACTTATGATGTGGAGTTTTATCTTTGTTGTTGTTTGTGAAGCATTGGCGCCATTATACATTCCATCGGGAGTTTATCTTGTTCACGACCATGATTCCTTGCGCCATCTTCATGGTCGAAGACAAGATTTCGGCTCGCCGTGCTCGGTGGATTGCTTTTACTGCGGCAATTCACTTTTGTGGTCAATCATAAAGCGGGAGTTACTAATAAGGTGGGCGATGCCTTGAGTAGGCGTCGGGGGCTATTAACGACTATGCGTGTGGAAGTGCCGGGGTTTGATTCGTTAGTGATTTACTTGCTGCTGATCCTTATTTTTCGGTCGTGTTGGCGGATGTTGCGGGCGGCGTAAACCAGATTTCTTGATTCATGATGGGTTCTTGTTTCGAGGTAATCGGTTATGTGTTCACGATTGTAGTCTCCGTTTGATGATTATACGGGAGCTTCACGGTGAGGACATGTTGGTCGTGATCGTACTTTGCGGCTTGTTCGGACCTCTTATTTTTGGCTAAGTATGCGCAAGGAAGTCGATAAGTATGTGCGGCGGTGTCGGGTGTGCCACGTGCGAGGCTGCTACTAATGCCGGGTTGTATACGCCGTTTCTGTTCGAGTCACTGGCCGTGGGCGGAGATTAGTATGGATTTTGTCTTAGGGTTGCCGCGTACACGGCGGGGTTTGATTCCATCTTCGTGGTTGTCGATCGGTTTTCCAAAATGGTTCGCTTCATTCCGTGTAAGAAGGCAACCGATGCGATTAATGTGGCTCGATTATTTTGAGGAGGTCTACGTCTGCGTAGTGCACCTTCTACTATTGTGTCGATCGTGATACCGGTTCCTTAAGTCATTTTTGGCGCGGCTTGTGGAAAATGGCTAATACTCGGCTTAATTTCGGCGGTGCTTATCATCCTCGGACGGACGGTCGGGCCAGAGGTGGTGAGCAGTCGTTGGGTAATTTCTTTGCGTTGTTTGGTTGGGGATCATGTTAAATCTTGGGATCGAAGTTGTGTCAGCGGAATTTGCCCACAATCATGCCATTAATCGCGATGCGGGTTTAGTCCGTTTCGGGTGGTTTATGTGGTGCGGCTAAGGGCCCTTTGGATCTTCTTACGTTGCCCGGCAAACAGAAGGTACATGGGAAGCGGTTGATCTGGTTTTGGGTTGCAGGATGTTCATACCGAGTTCGTGCTAATTTGGAGGCTGCGAACGCTAGGTACAACGAGGCGGTGATCGAGAAAAGGCGTCTCGTCGAGTTCCGGGTTGGTGATTTTGTGTGGGCTATTTTGACAAAAGAGCGTTTTCCAGGTTGGTGAGTATAATAAGGTTGTCGGCTAAGAAGATTGGTCTGTGGAGGTCGTTGCGAAGATTAATCCAAATGCATACAAGTTGAAGCGCCTAGTCACATTCGTACTTCGGATGTCTTTAACGTGAAGCATTTGGTTCCGTATCTTTGGGGATTCGTCGATGATGAAGTGGTTGTTAATTCGAGGACGAATTTTTTCGGGCGTGGGGAGAATGATGCGGTCGAAGAGTTGGCATTCGAGTTCTTAGAGTCGCATGACCTTGCAAGGCGTAAACCTTGAGTACCGGGCGGCGGCCGCCTCAGTTGATCCATGCGTGCGCCTCAAGTCTTGCTACGGAGGGGATTCTCTCGGCTGCTGATGCGGGCGCCTCAACCTTGGTGAAGCGGGTGAAGCGGGCGCCTCATGCTTCGTCGACAAGAGGAGATGTTGCGGCATTCCAGGCGGACGCCTGGCTTGTGCCCAGGCGGGCGCCTCGCGTGATGGGTTTTCTACGTTCGTTTTTTATTTCCGTTTATTACTGACTTTCGAATTTTAAGTAGGGTTAAATTTGTCATTGTTTTATTATTTCATTCTAGGGTTGTGTTAGGGAGTGGAAGGAGTATTTAAACACTTTTAGGGTTTTAGGGTTTTGTTAAAGGGAGTTTTGCCGTTTTGAATAACAATCGTTTTCTTGTTTCAATTTGTAGTCTTGATTAATTTCGACTGCGATTGAAGGATTGATTCGCGTATTGATTAATTTCTACTCGTAATCAATCATCTATCTTAGCTTTCGCTACGTCACCTTTGGCCAAAAAAATTTCAAATTTGCAAAAATTCGGGCGGAGGGAGTACTATTTTCTATGGTGGGGGAGCAGCATAGGAAAATCACTAAAAGCATGTGGCCTTCCTATATACCAGATGTAATACAACCTTGCAAAGAGCTACAGAAAACCAATAAAATATCAAGAACTTTTCTTTTAAAATATTTAGTTGATTGCACTTGTAAAAAACATACTCCCTCCGTCCCTAAATGTTTGTCCCATTTGACTTTTTTGTTGAACTTTGACCACAAATTTATGAGATATTAATCATGTTCATGAAATTCTAAAAGTTGTTGTTGATAATATTATTAATGGTGAATCAATAGGAATTTTTAGAATTTCATGAACATAATTAAATTGTCATATATTTGTGGTCAAAGTTCAACTAAAAAGTCAAATGGATCAAACATTTAGGAACGGAGGGAGTACTAATTTGCTTTAAAGTTTAAGTGGTCTGCTGCCTCAAGTTTATGCTAGTTGGTCCTGTGTACCATGAGAACACCATGTAAGCAAAAATCTGTGCAATGATTTGATAATTTATATAATCATGTCGACCTATCTCTGCCCAAGCATATAGCAATTTATTTTCCAATAAATAAAAAAAAAAAAAGAAGAGAGAGAGAGAGAGAATGTGGCAGGTATGATGCAAGCATCTTCCTATATTGTTAAGGAATTTCCATTACAGATCTACTGTCTATTAAGCAGCAAGTACAAACATGAAATGCAAACTGACCTTCTGACCGTTAGCAAAGATGACGGCACTAAGAGGAATGCAAGAGAGTATGACCAGAGAGAAATTCAAAGTTACATGTATCAACATAGAAGGCATATAGCTAATGTGGAAACACCGGTAACATAGAAAGTTTCAAGTATTTCCAGTAAACTTGCAGAAGTTAGCAAATTAGCAAGAGATGCTGTAAAGATTCCAAGAGTAGAAAATGATAAAGTTGATGGCCTTTAAATTATACCCTAAACATGAACATCCAACTAATGAGACAGAGGATTGGATTTTCCATCTTCATCAAAGACCACAAATGCTTCGCATCACTATACTATATGGGCTCGAATAGTCTACGATTTGTCAAATCTTAAAAGATTAAGATATATTTCTACATATAACCTGAGTCTAATGATTTATTTTCAATCTTCAAGTTTGATATAATAAGGATTAAAATTCAGAACGCATAGAATTTACAGAATACTTTTGAAACTAGACTCTTACGGTGGATTGTTAAATAAAAATGGATTCTTTGAGTGCAGTGGAGAAAGTTAATTTCTCACCTTGAAAGATGGTAAACGAAACTTAGAGCTCAGCAACTAAACTAATCACTGACAGTAGGAATCTAATATTATACTAAGGCTCCGTTTGTTTCGACGTAAAATGTTTTCCGGAAAACGTTTTCTGGAAAATGTTTTCCTGTAAAATGTTTTCCTGTAAAATGTTTTACGGAGGTAGAGCGTAAAATATTTTACGGAGGAAAATATTTTACGGAGGAAGGGTGTAAAATGTTTTCGGGTGTTTGGTAAAACGACTCATATTTCACAAGGTGACCTACCCCACCCCCCCCCACCCACCCCCACCCCCCCCCCCAAAAAAAATTTTTTTTTTTTTTTTGTAATCGCCCCCCCTACCCCCTGCCTACCCCCCACCCCCCACCCACCCACCCCCCAAATTTTTTTTTTTTTTTTTTTTTGTAATCGCCCCCTACCCCCTGCCTACCCCCACCCCCGCCCCACCCACCCCCCCAAATTTTTTTTTTTTTTTTTTTTTTTTTTTGTAA
The DNA here is from genome assembly GCA_022495995.1 of Adenophora triphylla var. japonica. Taxonomy (NCBI): domain Eukaryota; kingdom Viridiplantae; phylum Streptophyta; class Magnoliopsida; order Asterales; family Campanulaceae; genus Adenophora; species Adenophora triphylla. The sequence continues at coordinate 363,237 of JAFEMH010000489.1, forward strand.
TCGCCCCCTACCCCTGCCCTACCCCCACCCCAAAAAAAAAGAATTTTTTTTTTTTTTGTAATCGCCCCCTACCCTGCCACTGCCCCACCTCATTCCCTCACCCCTCACCCCAAAATTTTTTTTTTTTTTTTTTTTTTTTATGTCGCCCCCTACCCCCTGCCTACTCCACCCCCCCAAAATTTTTTTTTTTTTTTTTTTTTGTAATCGCTCTCTACCCCCACCCACTTCACCTTCACCCCCAAAAAAATTTTTTTTTGGGGGTGGGGGTGGGGGGTAGGCAGGGGTAGGGGGCGATTACAAAAAAAAAAAAAAAAAAATTTTTTTTTGGGTGGGGGGGTGGGGAGCTCAAGCTTGTGAGGGCGATTACAAAAAAAAAAAAAAAAAAAAAAAAATTTTTTGGGGGGGGTGGGGCAGCGTTACAAAAAAAAAAAAAAAAAAAAAAATTTGGGGGGTGGGGGAGAAGTGAGGAGTAGAGGGGCGATTACAAAAAAAAAAAAAAAAAAAATTTTTTTGGGGGGGGTGGAGTGGGGGTAGGCAGGGGGTAGGGAGGCGATTACAAAAAAAAAAAAAAAAAAATTTGGGGGGGTGGGGGGGTGGGGGTAGGCGGGAGTAGGGGGCGATTACAAAAAAAAAAAATTTTTTTTTTTTTTTGGGGGGGAGTGGGGGGGTAGAGCGGGGGTAGGGGCGATTACAAAAAAAAAAAAAAAAAAAAAAAATTTTTGGGGGTGGGTGGGTGGGGTGGGGGTGGGGTAAATAGGGGTGGGGGCGATTACAAAAAATTAAAAAAAAAAATTTTTTTGGGGGGGTGGGGGGGGGTGGGATAGGCGATGGGGTGGTTGTACGGGCGTAATATGAGTTGTACATTAAGGCCTCCATTTTCCGAAAATGTTTTACTTAGGACAAGGTCAAGAGGTCGCTTTACTTAGGAAGGGCGTAAAATGTTTTCCTGAAAACGTTTTACTTAGGCAACCAAACAAATGAAAACGAGTTATTTTCCGGAAAACATTTTCCGGGGGCTAACCAAACACCGTAAAACAGGTTATTTTCCGGAAAACATTTTCCGGAAAATGTTTTACGGTGAAACAAACGGAGCCTAAAATCGTTGAACTTTTACACCCTCTGTCCCATAAAGATGTTTCCATTTGCCATTTTTGTTTATCCCAAAAAGATAGTCTCATTTCCTAAACTTTTAGACTAAAATCATTGAACTTCCAAAATTTCCAACCGAGCAAGAAGAGGGAGAGAGGAGAGGATGAGTGTCAGCCTAGGAAGAAGATGAAGTAATCTATGTTACCCGGACACGGTATCCGGGATCCGACACGGACACGGATCCTAGTGTCGGATACAATTTTCTTAATAATTTTGGACACCGGGACACCGTCCTAAATTTGGACACGGATACGGGATACGATAATAAATTTGGACACGGATACGGGATGGGATACGATAATACCAAAATACTAAGAAAAAAAATATAAAATACATATAACTTAACAAATCTCAATAAAACATGCTATAAGTAAGCATAATACATGCTACTAAGTCCTAACATAGTATAAAAGATGAAATTTTGAGCTAATTTAAATTCCAAATAATATAATAAATAGTTAAGCAACCAAAGAAAATAAGGGTTTTTAAAAAAGTAAGGTATATTACAAAAAAATCAGAAAACAGAATGAAAAAAATCCCAAGGAGCTGAAACCAATATGGTAAGAAATCATTTTATCAGAACAACCAGAATCCTTAATTGATCACATGAAATGTTAACTAAATATCCACAAAAGTCCCATCCTTCAAACTAGAAATGATGGCATGCCTGTATATCTAATTATACCACAAAGGCTGTAGCTAACCCATTACGATATATAGCATGGTAAAATAAGGTGCTCAATAGCTACCCTCCTACTCCTGCCTAAGTCATACTACTTCCCTCGTCCTAAATGAATCTCCAAATATCAAATTAGCTCTTGATTGATCAAGAGTAAATTTGAAAATTATTTGGATATTCATTTGGGACGGAGGGGTTATGACAATTGGTTGGTGAAAGACTTGGAAACGATAGAACATGCAAGAAACTTCTAATGTTTGAGTATGCCAACGATTCAAATACTTAAAAGAGTTCAGGAGGAGCATTTTTGTCGACCAAGAAGTATCACATACCATATAATTAAGCATGTCATCCAGCCATAAACATACTTCTATACAAAATATAAATCACAGTATAAGAGCTCTTACTTCATGTGATGGAACAAAGCCCTCTTCCCCGTCCATATCTTTGGATGAGCTGCATTGCTTCTTCGCCTCACCCGTAAACCCTACCTCACTAGCTAAACTTGCCTTCCATTTTCTTTTACTAGCAATAATTGACTTACATTTCCTGTCACGAACTTTCCAGACATTCTTCCTCCTAAACAACAACTTATCAAATTTCCACGAAGGAAAGCTTGTATCAATCACAGTAACTTCCGTTCGCGAAAACCCTGAAAGATCAGCATTTCCCCTTTCCTCCTCCTCACCCCCCGGACTGACATGGACACCATCTTGCTCCTTCAGCTTCAATTGACTACTCATTTCATCTTTCTGACAAGCATTGTCATTGAATTTAGATACCGAAAAATGGCATATTTTAGGGTTTCGTTGTTTTCGGCAACTTTTCTTTGAGAAACTCTTGGTGTCTCCCATGTAAAAGAGATCCGATAGTACACTGCTCATTGCACCAAACCATTTACTCTCTTCAGCTCCGCCATTGTTCTCTGTCGCTTGGTTTCCATTAACGACCGGTCTTCTGTCGGGCTGAGCTGAATTCGAGCTAGAATTGGGATAAATTTGGTTGGCAGTAGAGTCTGTGACATTCGAACTGGACGAATTGGATAGATTAGGAGCATCTTGACTGAGGAATTGCTCGAGATCGATTTGGTCAGCGGCCGGAAATCCTTTGGATGATCGGAGCCGGTCGAGCCAATTGGAACCGGATTTACCGGTTGAAATTGAACACAGCATTGTGTTGGGTTGGGCGGCGATCGAGAATCAGCCGAATTTATGAACAATTGGGTGAATTTGTTAGGGTTTTACAGTAAGCTAGAGGATATTCAAATTTGATTCAGAAAGACACCGGGAGAAGACGAAAGAGGAGAAGGCGCTACTTGGGGAGATGACCTCTTCCGTGTGAATTCTCCGCTACACATTTACTGCTCACGTGTAATAAATGAGTACTTGGAAGAGAATTGTTATTCACACACACAAACAAATAGACGTGTCCATTTTATAAATCGAACCAGTCAATTGGGAGGTTGAAAATCGGTCAAAATCGGTCAACGGCGGTTAACCGGAACCGGCTAACCGTAACCGGTTATTGGCCGGTTCGGTTAAGGTTGAGATTTTTGAAAAACCGGTCAACCGCCGGTTAACCGCCGGTTTTTGACTTGCTCGGCCGAGTCATATGAAGTTCTTCCGAGCAGAACCTTCCGGTTTGTTATTAACAAACCGAAGGTTCTGCTTCTACTGAAGTCATATGAGGTGCTCGGCCGAGCATAACGCCAGAACATGTTCCAACGGCTACTTTTTCAAAAACTAGCCGTTATTTTTAAAAACTAGCTGTTAATTTTGTTATTGGGCAGTCAAAAATTAAAAAAAAATGTTTTTTTTGCCTAATTTACTAACTATAAATATCACCCTCCTCCTCCCATTTTATTTCCACCTTATTTCTCTCTACTCTTTCTCTTCTACTCTCAAATATTCACATATACTCTCACCCTCATCCAATTTTCAGTTAAATATTGTTCCATTTTCAGTTAGTTTTCAAACGAAATTAGTGTTTTTCTCCATTTTCATCCATTTTTAAGCTCCGTTTTGTTTCCAAACTTCATTTTCTCTTATACAAATGGCTGCAAATCAAAGAAGAAGCAATTTAGGCAAGTCCGTTGTTGATTCTTCCTCCCCCAACGATGATTTTGATCATCAAAATTCAAATATTCAACAAAATGAGGAAGAAGAACAAGTTGAAATTGAAAGTGGTAATGCTAGGAGTGGTAGGGCGGTAGAGCTAGGGGAGGTGGTCTGGCCTGGGTCCCTGGGACAACGACAAGAAAGAGAGCCACAATCCGATACCTTCGCCATCCATTTCAAAGAAAAGAAAAATTACCGCCGAGGATGATTATAATTTTCGAGCATGTTGCAACTATTGTAATGCGACTTACGCATGGAAAAGAGGTGGAGGGCATGGGACGCTCAACGGGCATTTGGCGGCAAAACATCCCGAGAAACTTGGCATTTCCGCTTCGCAAACTCAATTACAATTTCAACGTAGTTCGGGTTCGGGTGCACAAGGTTCGTCTTCCCCTTCTTCCGTCCTTTTTAAATTTGACAAGTGGGTTTATAGGGATGAACTAGCCAAATTTATTTGCGCTAAAGGCCTTCCTTTTAATTTTGCGAATTGTGATTTTTATGAAAATTTTGCTCGCCTTTCTTTGAACCCCGCCGCCACGAGAGTACCACGTACGAATCTCGTACGTGATATTATTAGAGTGGTTGAAAGATATAAAAAAGATTTAATTGGTGTTTTATCAAAATTAGAAAATAAAGTTTCAATTTGTGCCGATGGTTGGAGTGATCATTGGCAAAGAAATACTTATTTGGGCGTTACTTGCCATTGGATAGATAATTCATGGAAAATTCAAAAAAGATTAATTGCTTACAAAGATTTTGAGCCACCGCATTCCGCGGAAAATATTTGTGCGAAATTGCTTGAGATTTTTCTTGAATATGGTATTTTAAATAAAATATTTACTATTTCATTTGACAACGCAAGTGCTAATACGGCTAGTTTGCCCGATTTAATTACCGTTTGTCAACCCTCACTGGGGTAAGTTTTTCATATTAGATGTTTATGTCATATAATTAATTTATGTGTTAGAGATGGTTTAGATGCATTAGAAACTAATGTTAAGCCAATTAGACGAGCTCTTCAATTTATTTCAAAAAAAAAATTCTAATACAAAAAATGGATAAAGTTTTTAAGAAGTAAAAATGTGCCTTGGGACAAATATTTTACTTACGATGTTCCAACTAGGTGGAATTCCACCTATAAAATGTTAAGCGATGGTTTTGCTTATAAAGATCTCCTAACGCAATTTTTTATGTCAATTGGCTATCATGAACCTCTATTTACTTATCATTGGAATGCATGCATTAATTTATGTGAATTGTTAAAGATTTTTAATACCGCTACTTTGGCTTTTTCGGGAGTTTATTATCCAACTTTCGTTTTGGTGCTAGAGCATTGTATTGCAATTGTTACTATTTTTGACAATTTAAAAGAATGCCCTATTTTAAAACAATGCATTTTTAACATGAGACAAAAGTGGCTTAAATATTTTGACACTATTCCGTCTCTTTTCTTGGTTGCAAAGTTATTAGATCCTCGAGTTAAATTAGATGATTTAGAGTCCATTATAACTTATTATTATATGAAATTATATCCCGATGGTGACGGTATTTATGAACTTCCGTCAATTATTGTTAATGACACAAAAAATGATTTGATTAACCTTTTTAATGAGTATAATGCCTTATATGGAAACACTTCTCAAAGCCAACAACATGAATATGATTCCTCTACTTCTCAACCAAGTTTTACTAGTGGGGATCCATATAGTTTTATTGCAAATTTGTATAGTAAAAATATGGTCCTTCTCGAGGTTCATCTTCATCATCATCAAACCTTCCCGTGGAGTTAGAAACCTATTTCACTACAAACTTTGAATTAAATCAAGATCCAAATTCAAATGAATTTGATGTTTTACAATGGTGGTCAAGAAGGAAAGACATTTATCCTATACTTTCCATAGTTGCTAAAGAAGTATTAGCCTCTCCCGCTTCAACGGTGGCGGTTGAATCGGCATTTAGCGTTGGTGGAAATGTTTTGGATGAAAGACGTTCTCAACTAACAAGTGAAAACTTGGAACATCAACTTTTACTTGGCGATTGGGTTAGAGCGGAAAAAAGGCAACAAGACATGCCTTATGATGAGGATCTATTGGATCCAAGATATCAATACGATGTCGAGGACTCCACGAAAAGTAGTGATGAATGAATGATGTTTTAGATTAATTTTTATTTTAATTAGATTAGTTTAGACTTTAGATTAAATTTATTTTTAATTAATTGTAATAGTTAGGTTGAGGTAAAGGCTCCTAAATGTCCCCCCTTATTTATAAAAGGGTAAGGTTGGTTGTCCCCCTCTTTGTAATTTTATTTTGATTAATAAAATTTAAGGGTATCGTCCCTTTTTTCTTTTATATACTTGTTTCTTTTAAAAAAAGTTAAGTTTTCTTTCTTTCAAAATTCATAACTTTTTTTATAAACCTTTTTTCAAAAAATGTATGTAGATAACTTAAGTTTAAAATAGTCTTATTTATCCAAAAAAAAAATTGAAAAAAATTAAAAGTTAACTTTTTTCAAAAAATCGTTAACTTTCATTTCTTTAAAAATTCATAACTTTTTTATAAACCTTTTTGTAAAAAATGTATGTAGTAAACTTAAGTTTAAAATAGTCTTATCTATCCAAAAAAAAATTGAAAAAAATAAAAGTTAACTTTTTTCAAAAAACCGTTAAAAAAATTAACTGAAAAATGATATGCTCGGCCGAGCAACACCAAAGACTCGGCCGAGCAACCCTCAACCCTAAACCACTAAAAGGGTTGCTCGAGCAAAGACCAAAGACTCAAATGAGCAACCCTCAAAACCCTAAACCCTAAAAGGGTTGCTCGGCCGAGCAACACCAAAGACTCGGCCGAGCATATCCAAACCGTCAAACCGGAGGTTAACCGGATAACCGTTAAAACCGTGAACCTCCTAAACCGTAACCGGTTGAGCCGGTTAGGCGGTTCGGTTCCGGTTGGGGATTTGAAGGTTTGAAACCGCCGATTTTCAACCGGCTAACCGCCGGTTTGTTCAACCGGCCACGTCTACACACAAAACCCCACAACCCCTCCCCCCCTCCTTCCCGCATTACTAAGTATATTTTCAAAAATTAAAATTACACTCTTATTATTACTATTATACCCTTTAAAATCCAAGAAGCTCATCCCCCTCCCTTCTTCTCCACCCAAACACATCTCTTCTCCCTCTCTTTCTTCACTTTCTCTCTCTACAAAGAGGTGGGTAAGGGAGAAACAGAACATACCCATCAATGGAAATGAGGGAGGAAATGGTGGTGAGATTGGCTCTGTTAATGGTGATAAAGATCCGTCCCACAGTCAGTTTTTTAGTTTCCTGAACATTCTTTGAGTTTGCATTTCAAGTTTTTGTTTATTTAAGATTTGTGTTTGAGTGTTATTTTGGGGTACACAAACCCGTGCGCCACACTATTTAAAAGCTTACTCAGTTTCACTGTGAATGAAATATTGAATATGAATTGTTGAGGTGAATTTTTTTTTTTTTTTTGTTCCTGAGTACAGAGCTTCTCCTTTCATTTACCTGTTAAGTAATATCAAGAAGAGTGACATAAGTGATAAGAAACAAGAAACAACACCTCTTTGAGACCAATTGACCAAGGATGTTGATGGCACTTTCCTCATTTTCACATGTCAAAATTGAGATATGTAAATTGTTATTTAATCTAATACTTTATATTTTTGTTGAATTAATTGCATTTAAAATTTATTTATTTTAAATTATTAATCTTTATAGCTATAAGCACTTTGTTTGTTTGTTTTCTTTGATTTGTTTAAGTATTTTGTTAAAGTTTCATGACGTGCGTTTAACGCACGGGTGTGGGACTAGTTAGTCTAATGAGATGACATTTTCCCTTAATCTCAGTCAACCCCATTAATTTCCTGTTGGAAATGGGTAACGGAAAGTTAAGTTTGACTTAACGTGGACCCAAGATTCTAACGGAGTTCGTTAATTCGTTAACGAGACTTGTTACAATAAATATTCTACATTTGTTGTAGATTACTAAACTCATTTAATGTCTCAAAATCATTTAGGGTGAATGAGAATTAATGACTAGTGTTTTTGTAACTTAACGAGAGTTAAATAAAGGGTTAAAGTTAACTTGAGTTGACTTGGACTGATCCAAATTGGTTTTGGGTCACAACTGTTCCCAAAAGGTTTTCGTGACCTTTCAGTTCTGGGCTTAAGCGCGGTCGCGCTCTAGCCTAGAGCGGCCGCATTGATTTAAGTAAAATCTTGGCTTGGTCTCGGCATGAGAGCGCGGTCGCGCTCAAGGCAAGAGCGGCCGCGCTAGTACGCAGAATCTGAACAGTTTTGGCACCTCTTGGAGTGAACAGCCATGAACCCTTTAACTTTCTTTAAATAGTTTCCCTCCGAATTTCAATTTAGATATACAGTCATTTTGAGCCTCTTTACCCTCTAGTGAGATAGATTAACATAGCCAAATCATTTCATCTTGTTGCATCAAATCCTTTCAAGTCCAAAGTTCAAAACATTGTGTTGTTCGTTAGATTAGTTATATTGGAGTGCTCCTTATAACTAATAGAAAAGTCGTTTTATCTTACGAGAGTTTTGTTATTCAACCGTAAGCACCAGTGCGGGACAAATAACTCTTACGGAGATTGTATATAATACAAGACTCGACTTGTTTTCTGGTTTTCCCAATCTCCGTTAAATTCTTCGTCAGTTTTTATGTTAAGTTCTTGAGAAGCCATACAAAAGTCCAACAATCGTAAGAGTTATTTTCGCTTCTTCAAGACCTTCAAAGATGGCCAATGAGAAAGACGTCTCCTCATCCAGTCAAGGGAATGTTACGCCTCCTTCTCAAGGTGACGCTACATTCAACCATGTTGCACCCGCTCCTACACCACATCACCTCGGTCATGGTGAGAAACCCGCAAAATTCACTGGTGTGGATTTCAAGAGATGGCAACAGAAGATGCTCTTCTACTTGACCACCCTAAGCTTGCACCGCTTCTAAAAGGAAGATCCTCCGGCGGTGGAAAATGGTGATCCCGACCCCCAAAGGTAAATGGCAAAGGAGGCTTGGGCTCACGGTAATTTTTTATGTAAGAATTACATTCTGAATGGACTTGACGATGCACTATACAATGTGTATAGTACCGTCGAGTTAGCCAAGGCGTTGTGGGACACCTTGGAAAGAAAGTACAAGATCGAAGACGCCGGGTCAAAGAAATTTGTCGTCGGTAAGTATCTTGACTTCATGATGGTCGATTCCAAATCGGTAACAACTCAAGTAGTTGAATTCCAAATCATTCTACATGGGCTTGATGCCGAGGGGATGATCATGAATGATCCATTCAAGGTGGCCTCTATCATTGAAAAGTTGCCGCCTTCGTGGAAGGATTTCAAGAACTATCTCAAGCATAAACGCAAGGAGATGTCCTTGGAAGACATTGTTGTTCGTCTTCAAATAGAAGAGAACAATAGAATCAACGAGGCCAAGGTTGCTAAGGGCAAGATGGAGGCTAAGGTCAATCTCGCCGAGGCTAGCACAAGTGGCACAAAGAGAAAGCATTTCGAAAATGCCGGGAATGCTAAGAAAGGGAAGAAGAAGGGCTCTAAGAAGTTCAAGGGGTCTTGCTATAATTGTGGCAAACCGGGCCACTTAGCAAAGGACTGTCGTCTTCCGAAGAAAGAGGCAAATAATGTTGACCACATGAACCTAGATTTTGCAGCAATGATCTTTGAGGCCAACATTGCAAACTTGGAGGAGAATCCAAAAGCTTGGTGGATAGATACCGGTGTTACCCGCCATATTTGTGGTAACAAGGAAAGTTTCTCCTCCTATACTCCCATCTCCGGAAGAAAGCTCTACATGGGAAATTCTGCGACCTCCGATGTTCAAGGCATTGGAAACGTGATTTTGAAGATGACTTCCGAAAAAGAAGTAACCTTGTTGGATGTGCTGCATGTTCCAGACATCCGTAAAAATTTGGTGTCCGGCGCTTTGCTTAGTAAGGCCGGTTTTAGACTAGTATTCGAATCTGACAAATTTGTACTAACCAAGAATGGTTTATTTCTTGGAAAGGGTTACCTCGAGGAGGGCCTTTTCAAGATGAATGTAATGACTGTGATCCGCCAAAGTGCGATGAATAAAAATTGTGTTTCTTATGTTTACTTGTCGAAAAGTTCTAATTTATGGCATGATAGATTAGGACATGTAAACCTCGACACCATTAAGAAATTAGCGAAACAAGTTTTAATCCAAATGACTAAATTCGACTCGACTAATAGGTGCGAAGTTTGTGTTGAGGCAAAAATGACAAAGTCGCCATTTAATGCCATACAAAGAAACACAACCCCTCTCGAGTTAATTCACACCGACATATGTGATTTAAAACTTGTGCAAACTCGAGGAGGTAAAAAGTACTTTATTACATTTATAGATGATTGCACAAAGTACTGCTATGTTTATCTCTTAAGAAGTAAGGATGAAGCCTTAGGGGCTTTTGAGACTTATAAGAAAGAAGTTGAGAAAACTTAACTTGAAGATTAAGAAAATTAGAAGCGATAGAGGTGGAGAATATGAAGCACCGTTTGAAGGACTATGTTGGGAATCCGCCATAATCCATCAAACAACGGCTCCATATACCCCTCAATCTAATGGAGTTGTTGAACGCAAAAACCGTACTCTCAAGGAGACGATGAACGCGCTTTTGATAAGTTCAGGCTTACCCGACAACTTGTGGGGGGAAGCAATACTCACTTCTAATTATGTTCTAAATAAAATACCCAAGAAAGGTATTGATAAAACACCCTATGAATTATGGCATAATCGAAGGCCATGTTTTAAATACCTTAAAGTGTGGGGGTGTTTGGCCAAGGTTGAAGTACCTAAGCCTAAACAAGTCAAGATTGGTCCAAAGACCATTGACTGTGTTTTTATTGGATATGCCAATAATAGTAGTGCCTATCGATTTATAGTGCACAAATCAGACATTCCTGATATGCATGTAGGAACTACTATAGAATCAAGGAATGCGGTATTCTTTGAAAACATCTTTCCGGCTAAGGACAGGAAAGATGTAGGTTCTAATAAGAGAACACATGAGTCTACAACCGGTCCTTCTCAAATAGAAGATGAAGAACCGAGACGTAGCAAAAGGGCAAGAGTGGAAAAGACTTTTGGTCCTGATTTTCTATCTTACATGTTAGAAAACGAACCAGCAACTGTTAAAGAAGCGTTATCCGGTCCGGATAGTTCGTTCTGGAAAGAGGCTATTAACAGTGAAATAGAATCCATAATGCTCAACAATACTTGGGAATTAGTTGATCTCCCTCCAGGTTGCAAACCATTAGGTTGCAAATGGATCCTTAAACGGAAGTATAAGGCGGATGGATCAATCGAAAAGTACAAAGCTAGGCTAGTTGCCAAAGGCTTTAGACAGAAAGAGGGATATGATTTCTTCGATACATACTCCTCTGTCACAAGGATCACATCTATTCGCGTTCTCATAGCTATTGCAACATTGCATAATCTTGAGATACACCAAATGGATGTGAAGACTGCTTTCCTAAATGGAGAACTTGATGAAGAAATTTACATGGAACAACCTGAAGGGTTCACAGTTCCTGGTAAAGAAAGAAAGGTGTGTAAACTTGTAAAGTCCTTGTATGGACTAAAACAAGCACCTAAACAATGGCATGAGAAGTTCGATAGAACCATGTTATCGAATGGATTCAAGATTAATGAATGTGACAAATGTGTCTACATTAAAGGAACATCTGAATCATTCGTTATTGTTTGTCTTTATGTAGACGACATGCTCATAATGGGAAATAATCATGATTTGATCATGAATACCAAAGGCATGTTAAAGAAGAACTTTGACATGAAAGACATGGGATTAGCTGATGTAATATTAGGGATAAAGATCTCTAGAACATCTGAAGGATTAGTTCTTTCACAATCCCATTACCTAGAGAATGTTCTTCGGAAATTTAATGTCTTTGATGACCCTCCGGCTAAGACACCGGTAGACTTGGCTCTACATTTAGCCAAGAACAAAGGGGAACCAGTTTCTCAACTGGAATATGCAAGATAATTGGTAGTCTGATGTACTTAACGAATTGTACTCGTCCAGACATTGCATATTCAGTAAGCAAACTAAGTAGGTTCACAAGCAATCCTAGTACTGATCATTGGAAAGCACTAATGAGAGTACTAAGATATTTAAAGTATACATTAAACCATGGGATACTTTACAAGAAATATCCAGCAGTATTAGAAGGATACTGTGATGCCAATTGGATATCGGACACGAAAGACTCTAAATCCACGAGTGGATATGTATTCACAATAGGTGGAGGAGCAGTGTCATGGAAATCCTCCAAACAAACTTGTATAGCCAGATCCACGATGGAATCTGAGTTTATAGCTTTGGATAAAGCTGGAGAAGAAGCAGAATGGCTTAAGAACTTCCTGGAGGATATTCCTTGTTGGAGTAAACCTCGTACTTTCATTGTTATGATACATTGTGATAGTCAATCAGCAATAGGAAGGGCACAGAATAGTATGTACAATGGTAAGTCTAGACATATTCGTCGTAGACACAATACCATTAGACAGTTGATCAAGAATGGCATTATCACTATTGATTATGTAAAGTCATGTGATAACTTAGCGGATCCGTTTACCAAAGGTATAAATCGAGATCAACTGTATAAACTGTTAAGGGGAATGGGTTTAAAACCCACAACAAAAGGACTTATAGCGGACACTCAACCTTGAGAAATGGAAATCCCAGGCCCTTGGTTCAATGAGACAACCAAGTTATAAGTTCTAGTAGAGTTACTTGGAAACAACAACTCGGTTTATTAACCTGGAGATGTTGAATACTCATTCCCAGAACATCCAAGTACAAGCACATGCAGCAGTGGTAAGGATAAGTTAAGAAAACTTTTAATGATTTCTATACCTACGGGTGGAGTAGTGCATGATATTCCTTATAGTAAGAATCACCTATATAAGCGAGAGGTAATTAGGCCGCCTCTAAATGAACGTTTATGAATGAGATACGGTCCAGGGCCGAAATGGACAAAACGTGAGAACAACTATTGTTAGAGCTGTTATTATGTGAGTATTATTGTCTTGGTATACATCCGACAGTCACTGGTTCAAAGCGACTCGCTACCAAATGACTAGTATATCCGATAATATTTCACTAGGGAGGATTCAAGGCCACAAGCTATCTATCCCGATGTAATAATAGTTCGCCGGAACTTTGGACGAAATTGCATTCATGCATTAATTGTCATTCATGTGGGGGATTGTTGGAAATGGGTAACGGAAAGTTAAGTTTGACTTAACGTGGACCCAAGATTCTAACGGAGTTCGTTAATTCGTTAACGAGACTTGTTACAAAATATATTCTACATTTGTTGTAGATTACTAAACTCATTTAATGTCTCAAAACCATTTAGGGTGAATGAGAATTAATGACAAGTGTTTTTGTAACTTAACGAGAGTTGAATAAATGGTTAAAGTTAACTTGAGTTGACTTGGACTGATCCAAATTGGTTTTGGGTCACAACTGTTCCCAAAAGGTTTTTGTGACCTTTCAGTTCTGGGCTTAAGCGCGGTCGCGCTCCAGCCTAGAGCGGCCGCGCTGATTTAAGTAAAATCTTGGCTTGGTCTCGACATGAGAGCGCGGTCGCGCTCAAGGCAAGAGCGGCCGCGCTAGTACGCAGAATCTGAACAGTTTTGGCACCTCTTGGAGTGAACAGCCATGAACCCTTTAACTTTCTTTAAATAGTTTCCCTCCGAATTTCAATTTAGATATACAGTCTTTTTGAGCCTCTTTACCCTCTAGTGAGATAGATTAACATAGCCAAATCATTTCATCTTGTTGCATCAAATCCTTTCAAGTCCAAAGTTCAAAACATTGTGTTGTTCGTTAGATTAGTTATATTGGAGTGCTCCTTATAACTAATAGAAAAGTCGTTTTATCTTACGAGAGTTTTGTTATTCAACCGTAAGCACCAGTGCGGGACAAATAACTCTTACGGAGATTGTATATAATACAAGACTCGACTTGTTTTCTGGTTTTCCCAATCTCCGTTAAATTCTTCGTCAGTTTTTCTGTTAAGTTCTTGAGAAGCCATACAAAAGTCCAACATTTCCTATTTGAAATTGCATATTCCATCAATCCCATTCAACCCTACCAATTTCCATGTGAATTTCAGTCTCTCCAAGTCATTTTTTTCTTGTCACAGCAATCTAAATTCCAACTTTTCTTTTGAAATTCCTTCATAAAGCTCTAATGACTAGGTTTAGTTTTAAAAGAAAACCCAACACTTACTGAATTTACAGAAGAATGGAAGTTATGGCAAGAAAAGTACATTTTTCGTCCTTAAACTGGTTTAAGTTCGTCTATCAGCCATCCAAAACCCCGTTAACCTGCTGATGTGGAATATTGATGTGGCATTTTTGGGCTTAGTTGACACAGTTCGTTGCTTATTTGAAAGTATTAAGGGTTAAAGTGTAAAATAATAAACTTTAAACCCTAAATATTATTATAATGATTGTAAAAGGGGTAAAGTAAAACATTTTAATTAAACTCACTTCTCTTCTTCTCTTTCCTCTCACACTCTCATAGTTAGAGATGCCCAACCGAGTCCGAACTGGCGGTTCAAATCGGAACCGGACCGGCCCAAAATCGGAGGGAAATCGAACCGGCCGAACCGTGAACCGCCTGAACCGGTGAACCGGCAGTTTTTCGGTCTGGTTACGGTTATATATTCAAAAACTGTTGAACCGCCGGTTCAGGAAACGGAACCGGAACCGCCGGTTCACGAACCGGAACCGTGATCCTAACGGCTAGTTGATCTGGGCCGTTGATTTGGCTGATCCGACGGTCCCTGTTTAATGACCGTTATCTAACGGTCATTTTGACTTTTCAGTGACCAAAATGTAAAAAAAAAAAATTCTTAACCGTTTTGGTCCCTAAAACGGTTTTTTTTTTTTGGTCCCTAAAACGTTTTTTTTTTCTTTTTCTCTCCAACCTATAAATACCCTCCCCCTCCCTTCATTTTTTTCACTCCATTCTCTACTCATTCTCTCAAATATCTCTCTCAATCTCTCAAATATCTCTCTCAATTAATCTATATATTATCTTAAACTTGCAAAGTCTCAAACTCAAAGTCTCCATAATTTCATTTTTTTCACATAATTTCATCTTTTCACAAAAAAAAATGTCTTCATCTCGTGGCGGCCGTGGCGATAAGGGAAAGAATGTCTCAACTACGCATAAATTCCCCCCCCCCCCCGATGATTCCATTTGGGATAATCTTAATGTACAAGCACTACCACAAGAAACGCTTGATTTGAGCGATGACGGAGTTGATGCAACATTTCCAATGGGTGGTCATGGTCATACCGGGAGTAACACTCAAACCACTCAAACCCAAAGTGAAGCGCGAGGGGGTGGTCAAACTCAAATCCGAGGTCGAGGTCGAGGAGGTCGAACCACGGGGAGGTCGGACATCATGACCGTGCACTTTTCAAAAGTGCCAATTGAAGGTACCAACCAATACACTGTTTCTTGCAGCCATTGAACTAAAAAATTTGCCTTTGCCCATGGAGGTGGTTATGGGACATTTAAAAGACACTTGACGTCAAGGCACCCCGACCAAGTTGGAGATGCCCAAGATCAAACACAACTACAAGGATTTACGAGATCCTTAGAAGGTACGTCTTCGCAATTATTTAAATTTGATAATGGAACGTATAGAAGAGAAATGGCAAAATATACTGCTGCTAAAGGATTACCCTTTAATTTTACTAATGATAGATTATGGTCTAATATGGCACAACTTTGTTTAAATCCCGCGGCAAAAGAAATTAATAAAAATACAAGTACTCGTGATACTAAAGCCCAATATCTACAAGGGAAATTAACTTTAATTAATACGTTTAATGATTTACCCCAAAAATTGTCAATATGTGCCGATATATGGAGTGACCATTGGCAAACTCATAGCTATATAGGAATTACATGTCATTGGGTTGATAGTAGTTGGAAATTACAAAAACGATTAATTGCATATAAATCTTTTGATACTGTTCATAATGCTCAAAATATTTGTAACAAAATTGCTAAAGTTTTACAAGAATATGGATTAGTTCACAAATTTTTTTCAATTGGATTTGATAATGCTGCTAATAATACTTCTAGTCTACCATCACTCATTGGTATTTGTCAACCATTCATTGGGGGTAAATTTTTTCATGTTAGGTGCATATGTCATATTTTAAATTTGTGTGTGCAAGGTGGTTTATCAACTTTAAAGGAACATGTAGCCCCAATTAAGGAAGTTCTTGCTTATATAATGAGAAATCATAGTGTAACAAAATTGTGGATTAGATTTTGTAAAATAAATAATATCCCACCTAAAAGATTTTCCCTAGATGTTTCAAACCGATGGAATTTCACTTATAAAATGTTATCCGACTCTTATGATTTTCGTGAACTATTGTGTCAGTTTATTCAACAAATAGAGTATTCAACTATAATATTGCCTCATCAATGGGATGTTTGTAATAATTTAAAGAAAATTTTGAAAGTTTTTAAAGATGCTATCGTACAATTATCCGGTTCTTACTATCCCACTTCACCGTTAGTTATAGAACACGCCGTTAAAATTAGTTATATATTTATGCATTTTAAAGATTGTCCAATTTTAGGTGTGATGGTGCAGGAATGTGTTTGGGCTCAGGTATTGTGTCCAGCGAATGATTGAGCTGACTTCGTGACCTGCACACCAGAAGAAAGCAACCGTGAAACTGCGCCGGGGGTCTTCCGGCAAGCCCCTCCGGCGTGAGAATCAGCGTTTGGACTGGAAAATAGTGATAATAATATGGAGAGTGTGTGTACGTGAACATGCAAAAATAAGCATTACCTTAGTCCATGTTTTTGTTCCCATATTTATAGTGGATGAAGGTGATATTAGGGTTTTCATCTGAACCGTTGGATTGGGTTGCTGCCAATCGTTGGATCATCTTGGTTCCCCAAGCGTACACGTGGCACGCCATGATTGCTCCGCCTGAATGAGGACACTGTTGTGCCTGACACGAATAAGTAGTTTGGCTTATAAAGGAAAGTCAACCTGTACACCTTTTGGTGTTATTACTGTTTCCATGATTGCACGCCCAGAATGTCCTAGTATCAGGTCTGACTCTACCCCAATATAGCTAATTAACCAAGCTTATTGAGAAAGCTAAGTAAAGGGATGACCTTGGAGCTGTATGTCCAGGTAGGTCGTCGTCTTATCAGGATTCGACGAGCGAGTGGGCGAGCGAGTCAGATCGCTCAGACGAGCGAGTCAGGCCGCTCAATGGCGACGACCGTTGTTCTATGCTGGAATGGATTCTGACTTGGAAGGCTCGTCGTTAGATGGGCTTGGTCGCTCATTGGCGACGCCCGCCGTCTAGTGTATCGACGGGCCACGTCTCCAAACCTTGATGGGCCTCATTGATCTTGATCCATCTGTGGGCCTGGTGGCCCATGGCTCGTAGATATGTATTGGGCCCGGCCCATCACGAAATATCCCGTTCAGTGGCCCCCAACTCATGGGTCGTCTTGACGGGCCAGGAGTTCGCGCTTTTTCTTAGGGTTATCCGTACGACCGTCAATTTTGAAATTTGAATTGTGATGATGTCAGCATCGATGACGTGGGCGGCTGGGATCCCTCCATTAATTGACATGCGTCCCATGATGGGACATTCTCCTCGAAAATTACAGCGGGTATTTAATGCTCCCATCATTTCGCCGTTTGGATTTCCCAGATACCAACCCCTCATCTTCCCCAAGTATAAAAACTTACTCCCTCCTCCATTTCAAACTTTCCGTAACCTTGAGCATTGAGAGCAAGTAGCAAAGGCGATTTCCGGCAACCAGCAAGAAATACTCCGGCCACCGTACGAACGTTTTCCGGCAACACTGAGGGTTCTGGCTTCACCACCTTTAAGCCATCCGGTAGCGTGGATAAGGAATTTCTTCGACTTGCCGCCGTTAAACCCGCCGAAAAACTCATCGGCAAACTCACTGGCAATTCCATCACCAGGTATTACCCTTTGATTGTTCTCCATTTTCTTGGTTTTTCTTGGGGTTTTAGAACTTGTTTAATGGGGCCCAGAACGGTAATCTTTGAGAGGGGAGTTAAGTTTGGTTTTGGGTTAAATCAAAGGGTATATAAATGCTCTAGGGGCATCTGGAAAGAGATTCCGTTGACTGAGTGTTCTTCAATTCTGGCAAAATTTCAATTTGAAGATGAGAACCTTGGGTTTCCCATTGGTGAGGCTCTTGGAGAATTTGAGGAAGATGACCCAAGGGTAACTCCTTTCAGGTCAATGAACGATCTTCCTAGTCACATTCAGACTCATTACTCACTGTCCCGTCGTGATTCACTTAGGGATTTGGTTTTAGGGGAATCTAGGTTGCCCTAGGTAGGTCGTCGCCTTTGGATGTTAGGACTGATTCCCCTTCTCTTTCTCCTTGTTTTGTAGTTATGGATCACGACGGGCGTCCTAATCAGCCGGCTCAAGAAGCGATCGAAGCTAGCACAAATGCTGGAAGTGCTCGAATTGTTGACGCCTTTCATACCGGCGTACGAGTTGGGAGAAATGAACGAGACTTTGGAGCCGGGGCTCAGGGTGACTGGGACATCACCAAGGTCAGCACGAGGACTCCAAACACCGGGAAGTTGATGATTGATTCCTTACGAGACTCTTTCAGAGTCCACGCTGCATCATACAGGCTTGAGTATCTCAGCCAAAAAGAGTATGAGCCTCGTAGGCAGTCCATCCTCTCCAGCAAAGAGAAAGTTGCTTTCTTCTACAAGCAATTTGAACTCGGCCTGAGGTTGCCCTTAGACCCCTTTATCAATGAGTTCCTTGAGGACTCAGGTTGTGTGCCCATGGAGCTAAGTGGCAACGCCGTTAGGATTTTGTCTTGCTTCATCGTCGTATGTAGATTTCTTGGCTACGAGCCATGTAACAAGGTTTTTCGCCAATACTACCGAACGGTCCAAACCACCTCGAAAGGAAAATCCGTAGTGAGTGTGTCTTCGATCAGGAATGTGCAAGGTCTGTTTTTGGATACTCTAAACAAGGTGTACGGTTGGGATCACCATATGATCGTTGTTGAAAGTAGGGTAGGTTGGCAATTTCCCTTTCTGGAAAGCCAAGATATGGTTGCCGACGAGCATGTATGGCAGGCGCCTTGGGCCGACGAGCTGAAAAAGAAGATTGATGAATTGCTTAGTCTCGGTTGGGTGTCATGGCAGGATATTGAAGCCTCTCATTGGAGATATATAAGGGTCGGCATTATGTCCAGGCCGTCGAAAGGCCCCGATCCCTTGGTGAAGATTGAACTTGATGCTCGCTATCCCGTCTGGGTCGTTCACGACGACTTAACTTGGGAAGAAAATTGTATAAATTGCGCCGGTGCTCGTCTCGAAAATCCCAAAGATCGTTGTGAGAACCTTGAAATGGCTGGGGGTTGGGCTCTTAACACTTGTCTATTTATTATGTCTGTTTATCTTTTCGTCTCGTCGTGAAGGACTTAACCTCTTTCTCTGTTTTTTCTTGGCAGTTATTTCTGAAAAGGATATCAACCACATTGAACGGGACATCATGAGCGGAGCGATCAGAGCCAACGATCGAACCAAGGCTAAGAAGGATAGGCGGCGTCCAATGCCATCTACGACCGCCAAGAGAATATGACGGCCAGGAATGAGCAGCTGCCTAAGGACAACCCTGTTGGCGCCATCCCCATGATCGAAAGGGAGCCCGTAGTTGGGGGGCTGAACACAGGGGGTCGTCAAGTGTTGGTTGACGAGCTTGAGAAGACCACGGGCGATGGAGCCCAAGCTGCTGGCAAGGACAAGTGCGGGGAGGCCAGAGCGGATTGATTGTCAGGTTGAGGCGCATGTGGGCCCAGAGATCGTTGGAAGTTCTGACTCCAACCCGGAGGTCGTTGGTGAGGGGAGCCATGTCTCCAAGAAGAGGAAAGACCACCCCGTTGGTTCAGGGGAAGAGAGAGAGAAGAACAAGAAAGCTGCCAACGACCCTGTCAGCTCCTCTGACCCCTCAACTCCTCAAGCTGAAACTCCTGGCTCGTCGTCAGGGGTCCTTGATAGGAAGCAGGCCATGGAAATGGCAACCAAGTTAGGCAAGGTTCCTCAGATCTCTGGGATTCCTTGCTTGGCAAGAAGTGGTCCTGCTCTTATCCTGGGGGCGGCCCTGACAAAACGAGGCAGGGATGTTACTTTTGTCCGCCAAATGAGGGATGCCAAGACCAAGCCTGAGACATACCATGCTCGCTTCGGGCTGATCCAAACTGAGGTAATTCAGTCTTCCGCTCTTCCTGCGTCTCTCGTCGTTTTATACTTGTAATAATAATGACTTCGTTGTCGCAGATGATGTCGATGATGGATGCCATGACGGCAGACTTTAAGGCATGCCTAGACGCCGAGCAGAAGGAAAATGAGCAGTTGATCCAGTCTGTTGGAGCCAAGGAAGGTCAGCTTGAGAAGAAGTTGAAGGAAGCTGAAGATAACGTCGTCCAATTGACCACTGCCTACGAGTCTCTGATGGCTCAGAAAAAATGAAGTTTTGAAGGAGGTGGAGATTCTGAAAACTGCCAAGGCCAAACTGGAGAAGGAATCCGGGATCTGGGCCAACAGTCTTATTGCAGCCGAGGGAAAAGTGGAGAAACTGTCATCTGACTACGAGGCTGCTCGGGGTCAGATAGAAACGATGAGGGCAGATCACGAGGTCGCTCTAACTAACGCCAAGCTGGATGCCGTTGAGCAGTTTAAAAGAGGTGAAGAATATCTTCAGGTCGTCACGGAGAAGGCTAGAGGCTTCTTCCAGGATGGGGCTAAGCATCTGGCAAGGCGGATTCTTGCGGATTCAGATACTAAGGATTCAATGTCTACGAGGATACTGGCTGACCTCTGCACGGAAGAGTCACATGATCAAGAGGCTCGTCTTGTCCATCCTCTCGTTCCCTTTAATGATAATGACTTGCTCATTATCAAAGAATACGACGAGAAGGCTAGAAAAGACGAGTGGCCAGTCCCTGCTGTTGATCCAAAGAATTTTGACGCCTATTATGCCTTCTTCCTTGGAGACGGCCCTGATCCAGACGAGACTCCTTCCAATGCCGCCAATCCCCAGTGACTTGTCTATTTGATATGATTTTGTGATGTCTCAAACAATGCTCCACCCTGGTTTTGTGGTTTTCAAACAATGTTTCAAACAATTTTAAGTTTTTTGTAATGTAACTGGCCCGTTTCCTCGTAGTTTAGAGGGGGTCGTACAGTTTGTTTATAGTTTTGGTTATTCAATGCCTTAGTTTTCTGTTTGTTAATCTGTATGTTAACGTAGATAGCATGTGATAACCAATTAAACGAGTAAGTTTGTGGACAAGTGTGAATGGTCGTCGTAAGTGATGACCAGAATTTGGGTCGTCCTAACATGGCCGACCTTTGTTCATACTTGTGTTTTCTCAACTTCTCAATGGCTCGTAGGAGTAGTACGAAGGTCCGTAGGTATTTGCTCGTAGGCAAGATTCCAAGGACGAGTCGTCTTATTCCGTTATAGCAGTCGACGAGGTCTAGCTTCGTCTAACCTTTATCTTGGCTAAAGTGAGTGTGAGTGTCGAAGTCTGGGCTTCGACTGATCTTTATACTTGATCAAAGTGATTGTAGGGGTCAAAGTTTTGGCTTCGAATGATCTAGATTTCTTGAAAACTTGTAGAATGCTCAAAGCGACGAGTTTCATTGATAACTTTTGTCGACAACGACCTTACATTGAATTTTCTTCTACTCGTTTTTCAAACTAACGGGATTTATAGTCCATCCCTTACATCCAAAACTTCGACAATGACAAAACCATATAAAGAACCACAAGTAGGTGCCCTGAGGGCGCTGAGGAGCTATGACGAGCTCAAAAATAGTACTTTATGAGATGAGAGGCGTGCCACGGATGCTTGAGCTGTTCACCACTTGGCTTGGCAAGACGATAAGTTCCTTCTCTGACAACTGTAAGTACCCAAATCTGGCTCATGCCTTCCGGTTAATTTTCCCGACAATTTCGGTAAGTTTTCCGGTAATTCCCCAGACCTTCCCAGCGTTCCGGAAACATTCTGGAACTGTTTTTTATTAAATAAGAGCTGAAGAGGATCCTTCCTAATTAAGAAACACGTTTTTTTCTTAATTAGGAAGGAGGGTTCTAGAATTTGCCACCTTGCATGGTTCTAGAATGCTGAGTCATTCAGGATAAGCCCGCACGGCTGCATTAGCTCGCTGCTCTTAGCCGCACGGCTTCATTCACCTTATCCGAATTACCTATAAATAGAGGCCTCCTCTACCCATTTCAACACACACAATAGAGGCACAAAATACACAATACACTTATAAACACTCCCAAGACGTGAAGAATATTGGTGCAAGCTCAAGAAGGTGAAGAAGGAAGGCTAAGAAGCTACCTCCCTCCTCCTTGAAGACCCAAGACCAACCTCTCCTCCTAGCTCCGTTCGAAGAAGCAAAGGAAGCAATTGGTAACCTCGCACGCCCTAACCTTGCTTTTAATTGATATACTTGCTCATTGCATTCATATATCTTGCTTGGGACTTTGGCATTTATTCATAAAGATCACATCTTTATCACCCCCTTTCCCTTTTGCATGCATTAAGACCTCATTTGTCATAAAAATGTAGTCTTTTTCATAAAGGTGCATCCTTTGCACCTAAAACCCCCATTTTCAAATAAAAATGTCATTTTTATGCATCATTTGCACATAAAAATCCAATCTTTTCAATAAAAATGCATCCTTTGCATTCAAAAACCTTTTTCAATGCATCATTTGCATAAAAATCCTATCTTTACGCATCACTTGCATAAAGATCATTTCTTTCAATCAAAACGCATCATTTGCTAAAACCAAAAATGTCATCTTTTCATTAAAGAGTCATTTTTCATCATGCATTTCCCCTTTCCCCCAACCTTGGAACGGACCGGTGTAAAAGATCCTATCTTTACATCGTTCCTTCCATTAAAGGTTCACGATTTCTTTGAAAAGGGATAACCTTGAACCCTATATCTCCGATTATCGCTTAAGAAAGAGTATGAAGCCTCTATACGAGCTCGACCGTCTTAAAGCGTAGGATTGATGGGCTAAGGACCCTCCTTTTCTAAAGAACCTCATCTTTGACCAAAAGAGAGTCATTCTCTCGATCACGCAAGTCCCGAGGGTCCCGAGGTTAAAATGCGATGATCACAAGTCATAAGATGAGGACGGGATCATAATCCCAAATACATAAAATTCCAAGGAATCCGGCGACAACCAACAAATGGTTTGTACGTCCAGGAAGACAACTTGGGACATTCCCCCCTTTTTCTCAAACACATGCACACAAGAAAGCACGCGAAGCAAGCACGATTCTTGAAATCTTGGGAGACTTGCTCCGGCAAGGCACTTTGGGTGAACGCCAAACGTTCTTCCCGAGGGTAGCTTAACCTCCGAACCCAGTAAAAACCTTTTTTTCAAAGTTTTGAGGTAATCAAAATGGCGTGGCGACTCCGTTTTCAAATAACTCGGATGTCTTCAAACTCGCGTGAATCCACAAAATTTGGGCACACATTCACGGTTTGGCGACTCTGGCTGAGGGGGAACCCCGAAGGAGAAAAGCTTTTATTTTCAAAACAAAAAAATCGATACTCGGTATATAGGTGGAAACCACTTACCCTTCTGTACACTCCACGACGTGGGAGTTGGGATAACCGGTGGTTTAACAATCCACGTACCGGTATCCCTTTTCGAAAAAAAAAATTTTGAAAAAAATAAAGAAAGCTTTTCCCTTTGAGCGGGTTAGACTCTCGTCGCCGATTTCATTAATCATGCTTGCTTTCTTTACCATGCATTGCATCATTTGCATCTTGGAATCTGTGCATACTTTGAAACGGGAAACAACCCGAAAAATCGCAAAGGAGTGGAACCTGGAAAATTGATCCATGCAGTCGTACGGCTCAATCCTCCTTGGATTACGGCCAGGGCGACCTCGGTGGCAATTCCACCGGGAAAAATCATGGAGGTTAATGCGGATCCTAGCGGCTTGGGGCTACTCGGCTCCATGGCCCAGGGGCTCCCAGAAAAATTTACGTGCTTACGTGTTGCATTTTCCCCGTCCCGAAAATCATTCCTTTAAAACACATTATGAAAATCTCTGTTTTAACTCAAAAGGAACATTTTTAGGAGACCGCACACTACGCGCACACGATATATCACATGTACACTTTGCACGCACGTCCTTCAAACCCGAGGTGGTTCAGTGCGATCACGGACGGCCTTACGATGCTCCGGGCGCGCACGGAATCATCCCAACCTCCCATGGCGGCCGGTGTCGACCAATGCACGGTCAGGTGTCACACGTTTCAAAAAACCGTGACTTTTGGTTGGTTTTTGGTCTAGTCCGTGTCATATAGCCCGATTGCATACCCTCGTAAAGGTCAAGCCTTAGCTCATAACGGAAGCCAAGATTTTCGCTCAAGCGAAATTACGCGAAATTCCGACAAGGAAAAATCGGTGGGATCTTGACTCCGACATTGACTATTGACCTTGACCGCACGGAATGCGTAAGAGTCAAGACCGAGTCTTTGCCAAAAATCAAAAGATCTTTCGCTCAAGCGAAGCTCTGCCAAAATTCCGACAAGAAAAAATTGGCAAGATCTTGACCGGCATTGACTTCGATTCCGACCCACGCACCGTGTATGCAACGAAGTTCAATGTGACACCGTGTCATCCGGCTTTTTACCGCCCGACCCATGCCTATTATTCTCTCGGACATTACCGAAAGTCGAAACCGTCATTCGCTCAAGCGAAACTCACGCGAAGATCCGTCAAGGCGAGAGACGAGACTTTCCGGTATTGCCTTGACCATAATCCGCATCGCTCGTGCGTTGAAAGGTCCTATGACCCGCTAGACCCGATAGGGGCGTTCTTTACTCTCGGTCGGTGGGATCCGCGTGCCCTATAGGACCCTCGCCGGGCTGTCCACCACAGGAGGTCGAAATACGGGTGGAATACGAGGGGCTTATAGACGTAGTGACGGAACCCGGCGATCCGGGATCTAGAGTAGTTGTGAAAAAGAAGGGCGAGAACCCCTTTTCCAACCAAATAGATATTAATAAAAGACAACATTTTAAGTAAACTTGAAGATTCTAATTTGCATATTGCACGAGCCTTGACCTAAACACCTACCCGAGTCTAAACCTTTCCTATCCCTTTCCGCGGCGAGAAAGAAGTGGGTGAGAACACGGGTCGGCGACTTGTTAGCGCGAGAATCCTCGGACGGTTCGCGAGAATCCTCGGTTTCGAGAGTCGAGAATGGCCGATTTGACGAGAGAACGATCTTGGTTTGGGTAACCGAGATGACTAGGGAAGAAGAGCTAGCCTTAGCCACGGAAAACGATCGTAAGGCCCATGAGGAACAGCAAGCCACGCTCATTGAAGCGCTTCGTCGTCATGGAGTTCAAATAGTGGTCGAGCCCAGGTTCCTTGGTAATGGTAGAAGATGAGCCTCCGAAGCGGCCATCTCGGCTCCATCGGCCTATAACCAATGCCCTCCTCCATCCTCATACGATCCCTTATCCGGGATTACCCCTCTTGATCCTTTCCAACATCTCGAAGCCATCGGGATCCCGACACCCTCACCTCCTCAAATGAGACCCGGCTTTGTTCCCTATCAACGAAAGCAAACGCCTCGGCTATCCCGGTTACGCGGCCTCTGCATTACCCCATGGGATTCACTCCCTCTCCTCGGTATGGGCCGTCCCGAGGCATTCCACTAGGCCTCAAAATCAGCTCAATGATCCTTTCAATTCATGTCACGCCACGGCGAGATCTTCCACCTCAACTTTGCCAACGGGACCCCGGGAGGTTCCGTATCCTTTTCCTACTTCGGAAATTATGAGCCTAATTCCTATGCCTCAGGCCCGTCTCACGGGAACACGGGACACAGTCAAGTTTACACTTACTTCCCCTCCCAAAGATCCCCGAGCCTTGGTACCGGCTACCGGCTGTGCCACCCTCTTGTCCTTCCACCCAAATCGAGATAAGCCTTCTCCGGAATCGAGCAATCCTAAACCATCCCCCGACTCAGGACATGGCTTGGCTAATGGAACAAGTTAGGTCCATGCAAGAGAAGTTTGGGGAAATAAACACCAAGAGGACGGCATACCGGATCAGTCAGCCAAAGTTGTCCCTCTCCCTCCAAAATTCCGAATGCCGAGAAATTGAAAAGTTCAACGGCGATTGTCCCCGGACTCACATTGAAAGCTACATTCTTGCCATGAGAGCCAAAGATTGTACGCGGCAACAAATGGCCGACCATTTTCGATTATCATTAAAAGGTTCGGCTCTTAGGTGGTTCTGCATGTGAAACCGAGAGGCCCGAGCTACTTGGGACCGAGATCAAGGAAGCGTTCCTAGAAAAGTATAAGGCCAATTTGAATTGGGAAACCAGCGG
This sequence comes from Adenophora triphylla var. japonica, assembly GCA_022495995.1. Lineage (NCBI taxonomy): Eukaryota > Viridiplantae > Streptophyta > Magnoliopsida > Asterales > Campanulaceae > Adenophora > Adenophora triphylla. The sequence goes on from JAFEMH010000489.1 coordinate 389,747, forward strand.
AATGACCTACGGGGTACCCTACAACGTTCGGATGAGCCGGTAAGTGAATTCTACAAGAGATGGAATTGGAAGCTCGGTGAAATGATGACCCCGCTCAATGAAGAGGAACGAGATGGAGATCTTCCAATCTTGCTTGAAACCTCAACTAAGAGTCCAAATTGGCAATTACTACTATCACGACCTTCGGGCAATGGTAAATGCCGGCACCAAGTTTGAGAATGCCTTGATATGGCCCGGCCACGAGGCAAGCCGGTTCTTATCGCTCTGGCACCGGTGTCAAATGCCCCGGTATCCTTGTGAAAGGAAAAGAAGTGATTGGCGGCTGTTAATTACATTGAGAATGAGAAAGCGGGACGGAATGCGAGGCCAAGGCTGCTGCAAGCCAAAGCTCCCTTTCTATCTTTGCTGAAGATTTCGGAATGCCACTAGAAAAGGTCTTCGACGGTTTGGTAGCCCGAGGACTCATCGGACCTTTGGAAGCTGGAAGCCCGGGAACCCCGGTATCGAGAATGGACGAGACCAAACCTTTGTCGCTTTCACAAATATCATGGCCATAACACTAATGATTGCACCTACACAAGTTCACGATCTCTCGCCTAGTTGAAGAAGGCAAGCTAGAACCACCTCGGGGTCCCGATGTGGTCAAGAATCCTCTTCACGCTTTAACAATCGAGTCAACATGATCGAGTTCGGAGGAACAAATGGAAACGGTTTTGGAAATCCAGAGGTCATAGATATCACGAAATTCAATGTTCCTTATCTTTGAATTACGAGGGGAAATGGAAAGATACGATTAATGCCGCCGCCGTGGAGGGACGAGTTTGGACCCGTAGTCGGAGCTGATTTCGTTAATGTTGTCGAGCTCGGCCTCTTTTCTACGACATCGAACCGGTAACCATGGTCAAGATTACGAAGAAAGGCTCACTTATGAAGGCTGCGAGTTTGAAGTAAAACAAGCCATGTTAATGAAAGTCTCTCGAGAACCCTTCATCACCCATGATGAGCATAATGTGTTTGTAATGGCTCTTACTACTCCCAGGGATCATTCCCAACCCCTGTTTGGGAAAAGGTAGAGAGAAGAGTGAACAAGCCGGAAGACTTTTGGGATGAAGAAAGGCGTATCTCGAGATCTTTGAAAGCACAACCAGGTCCCTCTTGCCCCGGAGTGTACAAATGGATGAAGTTAAGTTCGAAAGGAGATTCCGCCGGATCGGTAGAGTACTTCCTATGGAATTGGTGTCGACAAAGGCAATAATGATCCGCGAGTGCACAATCAAATGACAACGGCTGGCAAGGCTTGCTACTCCCCGGGAGCAACGGCAAGAAGGAGTGAGATCCCGGTCCAACCCTTGTCAAGTCCCCCTCGAGTCAATAAGTAGCGTAGGGTCCGAGTCGGTAGCGTCTATTCGGTCGAGTCGGGGAATCTTTGAATTCCGAGTCCTCGAGAGTCATCCGAAGGCCTCACGCCTGAGGATTATGAAAATGTAATCGATGTCATCTTTCCCCTTATTTTGAATGAAATGACAAATCTTTACGATTATCCTCTTATTGCCAACTTAACAAATGATAAATTAACTCAAAACTTAACAACGAGTTAATAATGAATCATTTGAACAAGATCTGAAACACACTAAACGAACAATACATTAAAGAAATCTTTAAGCGGGTTTCGAGAAAAAGGAAAACCGGGCCCAAGGCTGAGGAGGTTTTGATAAGTGTGAACTTGGGTACTATTGAGGAACCTAAAGAGACACGAGATTGGAAGCTTCTTCCGGGGGGTTGAAAGGGACGGATTGATCGAGCGCTCGAGAGAATACGTCGACGTGTTTGCATGGTCATACAAGGATATGCGGGGCTAGACGGTTCGATAGTAGAACACGAGAATCCCTCTAGCACCGAGATGCTAAGCCGGATAAAGCGAGCGAGAAAGATCAGCGGAATGGTCTCTACGAGGTCAAGGAAGAAATTGAGAAGCTACTGCGGGTAGGGTTCATCGAGTCATTGAATACCCGACATGGTTGTCCAACATCGTGGCCAGTAACCAAGGCCGATGGGAAGGTGCGGCTGCGTGTGGATTTCCGAGATACGAACAAGGCCGGCCCAAAGACGACTACCCTACGCAAACATAGACATCTGGTGGACTCCACGCCAACTACGAAGTCAAATCCTTCGTTGATGGTTTTGCGAGCTCTGACCGAGATCAAGATGGCCGAGGAAGACCAAGAAAAGACTGGCCTTCACCACACCGTGGGGAACCTCTTTGTTATACGATAATGCCATTCGGGCTCAAGAATGCGGGGCTACTTACGAAGGGCGGCGACCGCGCTTTTTCATGACATGATCCTGAGGAGATTGAGGTCTACGTAGATGATATGATAATCCACTCCAAAGGAGAGGGTGGGCGGCACTTTGTTGACCTACGAAAATTCTTTGAGAGGTTGAGACGGCATTCCATGAGACTAAACCGCCAAATGCACCTTCGGAGTGACAAGGGGAAAAGTGCTTGGGTATATGGTCACGGAGCGAGGTATAGAAGTTGACCCCAGAAAGATCAAAGCCATCATGGATATGAGGCCACCTCAAACCCAGACGAAGTCAAGAGCTTCATGGGTAAATTGCGGTACATCGGCCGTTTCGTCAATCGGTTGACCACTATGTGCGAGCCCGTCTTCAAGCTCATGAAGAAGAATGTGGACACGAGAATGGACCGAAGAATGCCAAGATGCCTTTGACCGAGATCAAGGCATACTTAGTACATCCCCGGTACTATGCCCCCACATAGACGAAGCCTCTTACGCTCTATCTCACTTTATCATGAACACGGCGGTTGGGGCTATGCTTGCTCGGGAGAAGAAAGATTCTCGGGTAGAAAACGCCATTTACTTTGTCGGCCAGGAAGCTACGGGGAGTGAGCTCAATTACTCGGCATGTGAAAAGACACGTGCGGGGCCAGTGCAGGTAGTCGGCAAGTTGAAGCATTATATGCGAAGCCCGCCTGTGAATTTGGTCTCGAAAATGGACCCCATCAAGTACATCTTTGACAAGCCTTCCCTCTCGATGCGTTTAGCGAAGTGGTCCTTCTTCTTGGCGAATACGACATCAACTATGTGACCGGAAAGGCCATCAAGGGTCAAGCATTGTCGGATCACTGGCGAACTTCCCGATAATGAAGACGAGAGGGCTGAACCCCAATTCCCGAGATGAAGGGATCTTTGCGGTTGAGCACGAGAATAGATGGCAATTGTTCTTTGACGGAGCCGCTAACAAAAGAGGAAATGGTGTAGGAATGCTATTGGTCGATCCGAAAGATGAGCGTACCCCCATAGCCCTCAAGTTGAACTTTCTGCCACGAACAATGTCGCCGAGTATGAAGCTTTGCATTCTTTGGTTTGGAGGCTGCCTTAGAAAGAAATGTCAAGGAGCTCGAAGTTTACGGAGACTCGGCCACTGATCATCAACCAAGTCTCCAACAAGTGGAAGGCTGTGGACCCTGTCTGCAGCGGTATCATGCCCGCTATGGAGGAGTTATTTGGACGGTTCGGAGAAGTGACTTTCCACTACTTGCCGAGGAAAAGAAACAGTTCGCGAGATGCCCTAGCTACTCTAGCCTCATTGGTAGAGATCCACAGGGAAAAGCCATAAAGCCCTTGAGTGGGTAGAAGAGAAGCCCCTTACATTTGTGAAGTGGACACAGGACCCGAGCCTATAAAGGAACCTTGGTACAATCAGTTACCAATTCCTCAAAGACGGAGAGTCGGCTTTCGAGAGACGAAGAAGGTAGACCAAAAGAAGGTGTCGAGCCAAAAGCTTGCGAGCCACGAAAAGGTTGGCCTCCCATTATGTCATCCTAGGAGGCAGCTTTGTACAAGAAAGCGCTATCAAGGACCAGCTCCTCTTATGTGTCACTCAAGAAAGAGCCGGAGAGTTGATGACCGAAGTCCACAATGGTCCTTGCGGTCCTCACATGAATGCCGAGCCACGATGCAAGTGATCCTCGAGAATGGGTTACTACTTGGATCTCCGTAGAGGCAGGCTGCGTCAGCACGTCCGAACCTGCGACAAGTGCCGGCGGTTTGCCAACCTCAACCATCTCCCACCTCATGACTGTCTTGCATGACGACTCGCTTGGCCGTTTGCAACTTGGGGCATTGACGTGATAGGGAAAATAGCCCGACAGGAAGCAATGGGCACGAGTTCGTGTTGGTAGCCATCGACTACTTCACCAAGTGGGTAGAGGCCAAGTCCTACAAAGGTCCTCACTTCCGAGAAAAGTGGCCCGGTTCATCAAAGAAAACATAATGTGCGAGATATGGGGTGCCCAACGAGATCATTTCGATAATGGGTCACACTTCGAAGGAAGCTGCGATAGGCTAGCATCGAGAATTCAAGTTACTCGCCACAAGTCGTCCGTACGAGACCTCGGACCAATGGAGCCGTGGAAGGCTGCTAATAAGACACTCGAGCGGATCATCCAGGAAGATGGCCACCCGTGGTCGTGATTGGCCCGAAAAGCTGCACCTAGCACTCTGGGGCTACAAAACGTCTGTCGGAAACGACCCACGGGGAGAAACTCCTTTTGCCTCTAACTTACGGGATGGAAGCAAGGTGTTACCGGTGGAGTTGGAAATCCCGTCATTAAGGGTCCTCTGGAAAACGGTGTCAACGAAGTAGAATGGCTACGAAGCCGGCATGATGAATTGGCCTTGCTCGATGAGAGAAGGCTCAAAGCCATGGAGCACACCCGAGCCTACCAGAGGCGAATGGCCGGGCGTTTGATAAGAAAGTCAAAGCCGGAAACATCAAAGAGGGTGACTTAGTCTTGAAAGTAAAGCCCCCTACCGAGACAACCCACAGGAAAATGGGAACCCGTTTGGATCGGCCCTTATGTAGTGCGAAGATGCTTGTCGGGAGGAGCAATGAAGCTTGCGAGACTTGGATGGCAATCCCTTTGTCCACCCGATCAACGGTGATAAACTCAGAAGATACTATGTCTAATAATAAAAAAAAAATCTTAGTGCAAAAAGAGTAATACCCGGCTAGGGCCTGAAAAAAAACCCCAAAAAGGGCGGTCTAGGCAAAAAAACGGGGTTGCACGGAAAAAAAAAAAAAAAAAAGACTTAGTTTTGTTAGTTCACGGAATGAACTACGAAGACCTGAGCCCCTTAGCCTTTCTTGTAAAAGGGGAACGTAGGCGGCCATATATGGTTCGGTCTAAACAATAAAAAGGGCAATAAAGCTTCCATAAAGTGCGTCCTTAGCAATAAATAAAAGGGTATTTCAGTTTTCATAAAACGGGTCCCAAGTAATAAGACATTTGAATTTCCATGAAACATGTCTTGATTAATTTCTAAAATAATATTTCTTGTTCATTACAAGTCAAAAATTTCTTGATGAGTTCAAGCACGGTCTACCTCTTGACTCTGCTAACCCGCTAAAAAGATCTAAAATACAATAAAATGCCTAAATAAACTAATGTGTTTGCAAATGGCAATAAGAGGATCTTGAGAAAAGACTTGTCGGTGGTCATTCGCTAAGTCTTCTTCGCCTTCTTCCCTTTTCCTCGCCTCGTCGAGTCTTCTTCCTTTTCTTCTCAATAATGTCGGTGATCCCTCATCCCGACCTCTCGGTATCCTCACCGGAGCCTCTACCAACCCCGTGTCAATAAGCGCTCTCTATGCGAGCACGAGTCCGTATCTCCTCCCTCCGAGACTCAGTCGAATGAGCAACCTCGGACAACCTCTTGTACCGAGGCCTCCATGTCCCTGACCAAGTCACTGATTGGTTATGGCAGCTCGCCTTAGCCTCGGTCTCCTCGTAGTCCTACTCGAGTCGTGGTCGCCCAATAAAACTCGCGCCTATCCTCCAAGATAACCCGAGTCGCTCCCATCTCCCTCTCGTACTACCCAAGTAGACAGTGGTCAAGATCGTGCTCTTCCTGCTCCTAAAGATAGCCACCTGGGTGGGAAGCGTGTATGTCCAAGCCCTCGAGAAAAAAGTGAAGCCGGGCCGGGTCCCTCATGTCTAGAGACATCACCTCCATGGTCCGGATGTCCTCCCGGTCACTCAAAGGCTCCTGTAAAGCCCCAAACCGCCTGGATACCAAGCAGGGTAGAAGGATGACCGGCGGAATCCTGGAACCCTCACAAAGATAAGACTCCCGAAATATCCTCCTGGTCCGCAACCTCCAGTGTGGTATCCACCAACGGATGTCCGAAGTGGATAGCCTAGCCATCATCGGCTCCCAGCCTACCCCGGTCCCGCCGCCTAGGTGCACCTCTCCGAGAAATCACCCAAGGGCACCGAGTCGGCAAAGCCCCGTGCAAAGCCCCGAGCCTCTCCCCGCAGCCCACAAAGTCAACACACTGACTCCCGACCTCATGAAATGGTCTCCCGAGCCATCCGTCGATCCCATGCAAAGTCTCCCCCAAAACCCGGTGGGACGATATCCTTCCCACCTGCAGCCTCCGACCATGTCCAGAGACCACCGTGACAAATCCCCACTGACTCGCAAGAAGAATGTAATGTAAAAGACGCAAAGCGATAAATGCGTCCATAGCCACCATGGTAGCAAATTTCCATAGCCGGAGATCCAAACTCGCCCGGATCTCGAAAGGTCAATCCTGTCCGAGGCTACCATCATCTCCTCGGCCTCTCCCGGAAGGAATGCGAGAAAAAGATGCAAGCTTTACCGCCAGGCACGTCTCCGATCCGGCGGAATAGATATAGCCTCGGTCTCGGGACCCCCAATCAAGGCTCTGAAGTCTTCGTGGCGTTGGGACGATTTCGTTGTAAGAAAAGCAAGAAACATGTCTCCGGACGTCCCTGTAACTTTGTTGCGGCTCTCAACAGTCCCAATCGGGCGGGAGATCCCTCAAATGCCATAAAGACTTGATCTTGAAGGAAGAATCAAGCAGCCCTTTGTGATTTTGGAAGTTATGTCTCGCCCAAGATTGAAGACCGGACGAGAAAATGGTCTCTCTTCCCCTTTGTAGTCTAACGGGCCTCTCCATCGCAAAAGTGATCAAAGGTGGTGCTTTTAGGTCCAAAATATGCCTCGGGAACAATTGAAACAAGTTTGGGTTGAAAATGAAATGAAATGGCCAAGCTTTGGTTTTATTCAAAAATGACCAAACCAGACATGTAACCGTGAGCCGCACGGCCTCTTTTGCCCTCAGAGGCCTATGCCGCACGGCTACATTTGCTCGATGTAAATTGCAAATCTGCAGCAACTAAAGTTGCTGCCCAAGGGAGTTTTCACCCCACTTTCAACCAAAACCCGTACAAAAACATGTCCGTAAGCCACCCAAGCATTTTTATATCATTATATATTATTTTGGCCCCGCTTTCAGCCCCAATTCCAAGCAAAAAGTCGCCCGAGGCTCGCATAATATGCAAATTGAAAAAGCATAAATTAGAAAAGTAAATAAAGCGTAGAATACAAATGTCTTCGCCCCATCGGCGCCCAAAATAAAGCAAAAAATAAACAAGTTGTGCATAAAAAGTGTTCATTGTTTGTTCTTGTTCCAAATCTACTCTAGAGACCTCCTAGGCCTCCGCATTCTTCTTCTTCCTCATCACCGCTCATTTCATAGACGCTAGGCTCTCTCATCACGTCCTCCCGGTCGCTCGCGTCGGAAGAGGGATGTTGTCGTGCTCGTACTCCGCCACCGCTCCAAGATATCAGCATTAGGACCTCGCCCACGAGGCACGGCACTTTGGATGAGTACTCCGGCCGAGGAAGAGGATGCCGCGCCCGACATGCCTCCTTTTGCGCACAGAGGCTCCCGCACGCTTGTTGACGCTTTAGTAGCAAGCGAGCGCCTTCTTGACCAAGGATCGGCACACGTCTTTCCAACCCCGTTCGCCCGACCAACCTCGTCATAGGTGCGAGCCGGAACCCGAGAAAAGAAAAGAAAATCTCGTAAAATCTCGAGTAAAATCTCGTAGAAATTGCAAAAAAACGAAAATCGAAAGCTAAAAAGGGAATAAGACCCTAAGAGTATACTCGCGGTGCTACCGTGGCAGTGGTATACCGGGGCTCCTCGTGTCGTGACAGAATCCTCATCCTCCTCTGCACTCCGTGTACGACGTATGAGAGGTGTGCAGGAGGGATAGGCGGGTCGCAGGCTCATCCTCCCCATATCCCCGAGTGACCGCCGGCTTTTCGTCGGCTTAAGTGGCGTCCTCGGGCGGCTGCTCCACAAACACGGCGTAGGGGTACCCGTGTCAAAATACTCCTCCGCAGCTATACCTCCACCAGTACACTCTCAATCTCATCCGTCACTGCCGTCCACTCGAGGCTGCAAAGGCATCCGTCTTCGGAGGATCGTGTGGAGTAATGGCGTCCAATGGAGGGACATGACCATGCCGCTCGAGAAACGGTCCCCGGATATATGATGTCGCAAGTCAGCCCAGTGAGCCACCTCCTCTCGCCTTGTCACCTCAATAGCATCTCCCAAAGCAAAATCTCCGGATACCGCCCTGTGGGTAGAAGTCCACTCCATCCGGTCCATCCTTATTGAGCACAAGCTTCACCATCTTGTAGTCGAAAGTGATCCGGTCTTCCCCGTGAACCTATCCCTCACATCTCCCCTCCAAATAACCATCGCAGGGAAAATGGTGATATCACTGCTGCTGGTTCCAAGGAAAGAACCCGATCACCTCGCAAAACCAGCCTGCATGTTCAAAAACATCAAAAGGTCATTTTTCTCATAAGAAGTCTCAAGACAGAAAAGAGAAAAGAGAAGAGAAAGAGAGGCTACCTCAAGGGCAAATGAGAAGCAGCCCATATAAGCAGCTTTGTTTCGACCGTACATGTCCAGAGAGAAGTATAACTCACCCAATCCGGCCTCTCCCCAAGAGACCGTCCCTATCCCATCCACATCAACCAAAGAGTCAAGGAGGCAAGTCATGGCTAGCGTCCTGTAATTAGCAAAGATAGTGACCGACAACATCAACCACACGAAAGCTCTAACCAGCTGGTGGGCAGTCACGTCACTAGCGGAAAGTCCCGCATGCAGCTTACGGGATCGCCACCTCGACATTCCTCGTCTCCATACCCAATCCTTGGGAATCAGCTCAAATCCAACCAAAGCTCGGAACTCCTCACTGTAATGTGGTCTCTCCAAGTCACGGGCCTCCCGGTGAACCGCAGCCAGCATCGCCGTAAAATCGGCAGGAGTCACAGTAAGCTCTCCCCAGCTCAGGTGGAAACTATGAGTAGAGTCCCACCAAAACTCAGAAAGAGCCTGAACCAGGCCCTTGCTCTTTGAGGTGATGTGAATCCCCGTGCCGATGGCCTCCACAAACGCGTCCAGACCGGTAGCCCTCACCAACTCTTTAGGGTTTCGCCCCATTCTTCTCAAAATCCGGCATCCTCTGCCAAAGATTCACTGCTATCTCAGATGGTCCCCTAGACTTGTTCTCCTGTAGACAAGCATATCAAAAAAGAAGTGTCAGTCCTTCATCTCATTTCAAAAGCATGCATATAGTCACAAAAGCGCACATATTTTTTCAAAAGAAAAGCATTCACAAAAGTTTTTTTAGCATCATTTGCATCAAAAAGCGTCTTTCATCACTTGAAACACGTCATGTCAAGTCTCATTACTTTCCTAAAGCACCAAATCACAATTTTCACAATTCTTTGCACATAAGCATTATTTTTCAAATAAAATGGCATGCATAAATCATTTTCATCTTCCAAAATCATGTTTTCTCATTGAAAATCAGAATTTTGACCTAGTACTAGCACAAGGCAAGAACTCCGTCTCATATTTAGACAATTCTCATTCTTACTTCATTTGCGAGAAAAAAGTGAGTCATTCTCATAATTTTCATCAAATAAATTGCACATGCATATTCTTAGCCTCATAGGTTGTTCATGCATCTCAAAATCATTCAAAAATCCTAAGAAAATCCTAGAAAATTCCTAAGTTCGGGTTAAGCCCTAAATTATTCAAAAATCAAGCAAAATCATCGGATTTGAGCCAAATAAGAACGCTTACCCCAACCGATCGCGGGTTTGTCGATTTGTGCTCCCTCCTTCCCGGATAGAGCTCCGATGGAGGAGTGAGAAAGTCATACCTCCTATTCGTCCGGACAAGCTCCTTCCTCTTCCTTTGAGCGGCCGCGGAGACATTCCTCCTTGCTTGTCTTGGTGCCGGATCCATCTCAAATCAAGGGAAGCAAGGGAATTCAAAGAATTTCGAAATTCTTTCTTCTCTCCTCTCTCTCTCTCTCGGCTGAAGGGGCGGCAACAATGCCCAATAGCCCGTTCAAATCTGTTTTAAATAATCTGTAAAAATCAGGTTTCCAGCCGTACGGCTTCTTTTTCCTTCCTCTCATGCCGGGCGGCCTCTTTCGCTCTGAGCAAAAATTACAATTTTGCCCTTAGACTTTCCACTTGGGCCTCCAATCCTCGTTATCCTCTAACTGAGATAACACCCTTTTCAGAAAATATCCCTTATCTCTGAAGCAATTAAGCTTTATTCCCAGTCGCCTCCGTTAATTTCGTTATAACGGGATAACGTTAGGTGACAACCTCCGAATTGTCGAGTTCTTCTTAACTTAAGCTACCTCTGTCATGAATAGTGACGTATGCTCAAGTCATTGGCAACCCATATCTCTAATTCGAAAGAGATTGAGACGTATGCTTAAATCATTCTAGCTTTGGCAACCCATATCTCTGATTCGAAAGAGATTGAGACGTATGCTCAAGTCATTGGCAACCCATATCTCTGATTCGAAAGAGATCGAGACGTATGCTTAAATCATTCTAGCTTTGGCAACCCATATCTCTGATTCGAAAGAGATTGAGACGTATGCTCAAGTTCACCAAACTTAAGCTACCTCTATCCCGAATAGTGACGTACGCTCAAGTTCTTCTAAACTTAAGCTACCTCTATCCCGGATAGCGACGTATGCTAAGTTCTCTAAACTTAAGCTACCTCTATCCCAGATAGTGACGTACGCTCAAGTTTCTCTCAACTTTAGCTACCTCTATCTCTTCGATAGTGACGTAAGCTCTAGTTTCAATCAGGTGACATCCTCCAGTAATTGTCAATCAGGTGACAACCTCCATTAATTGTCAAAATCTCAAGAATCCTAGACATCGTTCCTAACTATCTAGTGATGCTTGAACTACGATCAAGGCTTGATTCCTCCGGGATACGTAGGTAGCCTTTTATAAAAGGTCCAGCCATTCGACCACTTTGGTCACCCTGTTTCTTTGTCACTCCTCAGTGATAAAGCAGCCCCTCATAAAGGTTCAGATATCCGATCACCTTGGTCACTCCTAGCATATCCCCAGTAGGATCAATTGCTTGACCTCCTAGGTCATTCTCTCTTCTATTTCCCCAGCAAGAGACCAGTTTCTCTTCTTCCTCCCGGCGGATCCTAATTCCGAACTACGGCCTGGCTTGATTCCTCCGGATACGTAGGTAGCCTTCCGCAGGTTCCGGCCACTCGACCACCTTGGTCACCCAATCACGTCTCGACATTCGCCGGATCGGATCCTTTTCTATCGACAACCCCACTCGCCTTGCAAGTGACGTTGCCGAGGGGCTCCGTAAGTACCCAAATCTGGCTCATGCCTTCCTAAATTTCCTACAATTTCGGTAAGTTTCCCGGTAATTCCCCTGACCTTCCTAGTGTTCCGGAAATGTTCTGGAACAGTCCCAAATTGAATTAAGGGCTGAAGGGAGCCTTCCTAATTAAGAAACACGTGTTTCTTAATTAGGAAGAGGGTTCTAGAATTTGCCACCTTGCATGGTTCTAGAAATGCTGAGTCACAATGGATAATGCCGCACGGCCGCATTAGCTTCATTGTCCCTAGCCGCACGGCTTCATTAGCCTTATCCAGCATCGCCTATAAATAGAGCCCTCCTCTACCCATTTCAACACACAACATTACCACCCCAAAATACACCCACACATCATCACTCCCAAGACGTGAAGAATATTGGTGAAGGCTCAAGAAGGTGAAGAAGAAGCTAAAGAAGCCATCTCCCTCCTCCTTGAAGACCCAAGACCAACCTCTCCTCCTAGCTCCGTCCGAAGAAACAAAGGAAGCCATTGGTAACCTCGAACGCCCTAACCTTGCATTTTAATTAATATACTTGCTCATTGCATTCATATATCTTGCTTGGGACTTGGCATTCATAGTTAAAGATCATATCTTTATCATCCCCTTCCCCTTTTGCATGCATTAAGACATCATTTGTCATAAAAATGTAGTCTTTTCCCATAAAGGTGCATCCTTTGCACCTAAAACCCCCATTTTCAAATAAAAATGTCATCTTCATGCATCCTTTGCATATAAAAATCAAATCTTTTTCAATCAAAATGCATCATTTGCATCCAAAATCCCTTGTGTTAGACAAATGCTATGGCTTCTTTAAGACTTAACGAAAAAACTGACAGCAAAAGTAACGGAGATTGAAAAAAACAAAGGGATTCAAGTCGAGTCTTGTATTTAATACAATCTCCGTAAGAGTTATTTGTCCCGCACTGGTGCTTACGGTTGTATGACAAAACTCTAGTAAGATAAAACGACTTACTATTAGTTATAAGGAGCACTCCAATATAACTAATCTAACGAACAACAAAGGTTTTAGAACTTTGGACTTGAAAGATTGAATGCAACAATATGCAATGATTTGGGTATGTTAATCTATCTCTCTAGAGGGTAAAAGGCTCGGTAATGACCGTATGTTATAATTGAAATTCGGAGGGAAACTATTTAAAAGAAGTTAAAGGGTTCATGGTCGTTCACTCCAAGAGGTGCCAAACCTGTTCAAAATCTCGAGCACGAGCGCGGCCGCTCTTGCCTTGAGCGCGACCGCGCCGGCATCCCGAGACCAAGCCATGATTTACTTAAAATCGTCGCGGCCGCTCTAGCCGGAGCGCGACCGCGCCAAGCCCGTAACCGAAAGGTCACGAAAACCTTTTGAGAACAGCCAGACCCAAAACTCATTTGGATCGGTCCAAGTCAACCCAAGTTAACTTTAACCCTTTATTTAACTTCCGTTAAGTTACAAAAACACTTGTCATTAATTCTCATTCACCCTAAATGGTTTTAGAGACATTAAATAAGTATAATAATCTACAACAAATGTAGAATATAATTTGTAACTAGTTCCGTTAACACATAACGAACTTCCGTTAGAAACTAGATCAACGTTAAGTTAAACTTAACTTTCCATTTCCAACAATCCCCCACATGAATGACAATTAATGCATGAATGCAATTTCGTCCAAAGTTCCAGCGAACTATTATTACATCGAGATAGATAGCTTGTGGCCTTGAATCTTCCCTAGTGAAATATTATCGGATATACTAGCCATTTGGTAGCGAGTCGCTTTGAACCAGCCGGACTGTCGGGTGTATACCAAGACAATAATACTCACATAATAACAAATTTCTAACAATTGTTGTTCTCACGTTTTGTCCATTTTGGCCCTGGACCGTATCTCATTCATAAGCGTTCATTTAAAGGCGGCCTAATTACCTCTCGCTTATATAGGTGATTCTCACTATAAGGAGTATCATGCACTACTCCACCCGTAGGTATAGAAATCATTAAAAGTTTTCTCAACTTACCCTTACCACTGCTGCATGTGCTTGTACTTGGATGTTCTGGGAATGAGTATTCAACATCTCCAGTTAATAAACCGAGTTGTTGTTTCCAAGTAACTCTACTAGAACTTATAACTTGGTTGTCTCATTGAACCAAGGGCCTGGGATCTCCATTTCTCAAGGTTGAGTGTCCGCTATAAGTTCTTTTGTTGTGGGTTTTAAACCCATTCCCTTAACAGCTTTATACAGCTTGATCTCTATTTATACCTTTCGTAAATGGATCCGCTAAGTTATCACATGATTTTACATAATCAATGGTGATAATGCCATTCTTGATCAACTGCCTAATGGTATTGTGTCTACGACGAATATGTCTAGACTTACCATTGTACATACTATTCGTGCCCTTCCAATTGCCGATTGACTATCACAATGGATTAGTACAACAGCAGTACAGTGTTTGCTCCAACAAGGAACATCCTCCAGAAGTTCTTAAGCCATTCTCGCTTCTTCCCAGCCTTTATCTAACGCGATAAACTCGATTCCATCGTGGATCCGGCTATACACGTTTGTTTGGAGGATTTCCATGACACCGCTCCTCCACCTATAGTGAATACATATCCACTTGTGGATTTAGAGTCTTTCATGTCCGATATCCAATTGGCATCACAAAGATCCTTCTAATACCGCTGGATATTTATTGTAAAGTATCCCATGGTTTAATGTATACTTTAAATATCTTAGTACTCTCATTAGTGCTTTCCAATGATCAAGATTAGGATTGCTTGTGAACCTACTTAGTTTGCTCACCGAATATGCAATGTCCGGACGAGTACAATTTGTTAAGTACATCGATCGCCAATTATTCTTGCATATTCCAGCTTGAGAAACCTGTTCCCTTGTTCTTGGCTAAATGTAGAGCCAAGTCTGCAGGTGTCTTAGCCGGAGGGTCATCAAAGACATTGAATTTCCGAAGAACATTCTCTAGGTAATGGGATTGTGAAAGAACTAATCCTTCGTATGTTCTAGAGATCTTTATCCCTAATATTACATCGCCTAATCCCATGTCTTTCATGTTAAAGTTCTTCTTTAACATGCCTTTGGTATTCATGATTAAATCATGATTACTTCCCATTATGAGCATGTCGTCTACATAAAGACAAACGATAACGAATGATTCGTATGTTCCTTTAATGTAGACACATTTGTCACATTCATTGATCTTGAATCCATTTGATAACATGGTTCTATCGAACTTCTCATGCCATTGTTTAGGTGCTTGTTTTAGTCCATACAAGGATTTTACAAGTTTACACACCTTTCTTTCTTTACCAGGAACCACGAACCCTTCGGGTTGTTCCATGTAAATTTCTTCATCAAGTTCTCCATTAAGGAAAGGCAGTCTTCACATCCATTTGGTGTATCTCAAGATTATGCACCGCTGCAATAGCTATGAGAACACGAATAGATGTGATCCTTGTGACAGGGGAGTATGTATCGAAGAAATCATATCCCTCTTTCTGTCTAAAGCCTTTGGCAACTAGCCTATCTTTGTATTTTTCGATAGATCCATCCGCCTTATACTTCCGTTTAAGGATCCATTTGCAACCTAATGGTTTGCAACCTGGAGGGAGATCAACTAATTCCCAAGTATTGTTGAGCATTATGGATTCTATTTCACTGTTAATAGCTTCCTTCCAGAACGAACTATCCGGACCGGACAAAGCTTCTTTAACAGTTGATGGTTCGTTTTCTAACATGTAAGATAGAAAATCAGGACCAAAAGTCTTTTCCACTCTTGCCCTTTTGCTACGTCTCGGTTCTTCATCTTCTATTTGAGAAGGACCGGATGTAGACTCGTGTGTTCTCTTATTAGAACTTACATCTTTCCTGTCCTTAACCGGAAAAATGTTTTCAAAGAATACCGCATTCCTTGATTTTATAGTAGTTCCTACGTGCATATTCGGAATGTCCGATTTATGCACTATAAACCGATAGGCACTACTATTATTGGCATATCCAATAAAAACACAGTCAATGGTCTTTGGGCCAATCTTGACTTGTTTAGGCTTAGGTACTTCAACCTTGGCCAAACACCCCCACACTTTAAGGTATTTAAAACATGGCCTACGATTATGCCATAATTCATAGGGCGTCTTATCAATACCTTTCTTGGGTATTTTATTAAGAACATAATTAGAAGTGAGTATTGCTTCCCCCCACAAGTTGTCGGGTAAGCCTGAACTGATCAAAAGCGCGTTCATCATCTCTTTGAGAGTGCGGTTTTTGCGTTCAGCAACTCCATTAGATTGAGGGGTATATGGAGCCGTTGTTTGATGAATTATGCCGGATTCCCAACATAGTCCTTCAAACGGTGCTTCATATTCTCCACCTCTATCGCTTCTAATTTTCTTAATTTTCAAGTTAAGTTGATTCTCAACTTCTTTCTTATAAGTTTCAAAAGCCCCTAAGGCTTCATCCTTACTTCTTAAGAGATAGACATAACAATACTTAGTGCAATCATCTATAAATGTAATGAAGTACTTTTTACCTCCTCGAGTTTGCACTAGTTTTAAATCACATATGTCGGTGTGAATTAACTCGAGAGGAGTCGTGTCTCTTTGTATGGCATTAAAAGGTGACTTAGTCATTTTTGCCTCAACACAAACTTCGCACCTATTAGTCGAGTCGGATTTAGTCATTTGGATTAAATCTTGTCTCGCTAATTTCTTAATGGTGTCGAGGTTTACATGTCCTAATCTATCATGCCATAAATTAGAACTTTCCGACAAGTAAACATAAGGAACACAACTTTTATTCATCGCACCTTGGCGGATTACAGTCATTACATTCATTTTAAAAAGGCCCTCCTCGAGGTAACCTTTTCCAAGAAACAACCCATTCTTGGTTAGTACAAATTTGTCGGATTCGAATACTAGTCTAAAACCGGCCTTACTAAGCAAAGCGCCGGACACTAAATTTTTACGGATGTCTGGAACATGCAGCACATCCAACAAGGTTACTTCTTTCCTAAGTCATCTTCAAAATCACGTTTCCAATGCCTTGAACATCGGAGGTCGCAGAATTTCCCATGTAAAGCTTTCTTTCGGAGATGGGAGTATAGGAGGAGAAACTTTCCTTGTTACCACAAATATGGCGGGTAGCACCGGTATCTATCCACCATGATTTAGGGTTCTCCTCCAAATTTGCAACGTTGGCTTCAAACACAACCGCTGCAAAGTCTAGGTCCATGTGGTCAACATTGTTCGCCTCTTTCTTCGGGAGACGACAATCCCTTGACAAGTGGCCCGGTTTGCCACAATTATAGCACGACCCCTTGAACCTTTTAGAGGTCTTCTTCTTCCTTTCTTAGCATTCCCGGTATTTTCGAATGCTTTCTCTTTATGCCACTCGTGCTAGCCTCGGCGAGATTGACCTTTGCCTCCATCTTGCCTTTAGCAACTTTGGCCTCATTCATTCTATTGTTCTCTTCTATTTGAAGACGAACAACAATGTCTTCTAAGGACATCTCCTTGCGTTTATGCTTGAGATAGTTCTTGAAGTCCTTCCACGAAGGAGGCAACTTTTCAATGATAGAAGCCACCTTAAATGGATCATTCATGATCATCCCCAGCATCAAGCCCATGTAGAATGATTTGGAATTCATCTACTTGAGTTGTTACCGATTTGGAATCGACCATCATAAAGTCAAGATACTTACCGACGACAAATTTCTTTGACCCGGCATCCTCGATCTTGTACTTCCTTTCCAAGGTGTCCCACAATGCCTTGGCTAACTCGACTGTACTATACACATTGTATAGTGCATCGTCAAGTCCATTCAAGATATAGTTTTTACATAGAAAATTACCGTGAGCCCAAGCCTCCTTTGCCATTTGCCTTTGAGGGTCCGGATCACCTTTTTCTACCGCCGTAGGATCTTCCTTTAAGAAGCGGTGCAAGCTTAGGGTGGTCAAGTAGAAGAGCATCTTCGTTGCCATCTCTTGAAATCCACACCGGTGAATTTCGCGGGTTTCTCACCATGAGCGATGTGATGAGTTGTAGGAGCGGGAGCAACATTGTTGAATGTAGTATCACCTTGTGATGGAGGCGTCACATTCCTCGACTAGATGAAGTGGTGTCTTTCTCGTTTGCCATCTCTTGATAATCTTGAAGAAGCGTAAAATAACTCTTACGATTGTTAGACAAATGCTATGGCTTCTTTAAGACTTAACGAAAAACCGACAAAGAAAAGTAACGGAGATTGAAAAAACAAAGGGATTCAAGTCGAGTCTTGTATTTAATACAATCTCCGTAAGAGTTATTTGTCCCGCACTGGTGCTTACGGTTGTATGACAAAACTCTAGTAAGATAAAACGACTTACTATTAGTTATAAGGAGCACTCCAATATAACTAATCTAACGAACAACAAAGGTTTTAGAACTTTGGACTTGAAAGATTGAATGCAACAATATGCAATGATTTGGGTATGTTAATCTATCTCTCTAGAGGGTAAAAGGCTCAGAATGACTGTATGTTATAATTGAAATTCGGAGGGAAACTATTTAAAAGAAGTTAAAGGGTTCATGGCTGTTCACTCCAAGAGGTGCCAAACCTGTTCAAAATCTGAGCACGAGCGCGGCCGCTCTTGCCTTGAGCGCGACCGCGCTGGCATCCCGAGACCAAGCCATGATTTACTTAAAATCAGCGCGGCCGCTCTAGGCTGGAGCGCGACCGCGCTGAAGCCCAGAACTGAAAGGTCACGAAAACCTTTTGAGAACAGTTGTGACCCAAAACTCATTTGGATCAGTCCAAGTCAATCCAAGTTAACTTTAACCCTTTATTTAACTTCCGTTAAGTTACAAAAACACTTGTCATTAATTCTCATTCACCCTAAATGGTTTTAGAGACATTAAATAAGTATAATAATCTACAACAAATGTAGAATATAATTTGTAACTAGTTCCGTTAACACATAACGAACTTCCGTTAGAAACTAGATCAACGTTAAGTTAAACTTAACTTTCCGTTATCCATTTCCAACACCTTGTTCAAGCATCATTTGCTTTAAAGACCATGTCTTTACCATAAACTAGCATCATATGCTTTTCAAAATGCAATCTTTATGCATCATTTGCATAATGAATGCCAATTTCTTCAACAAAAATGCATCATTTGCGTAAAAATCAAATCTTTATGC
The DNA here is from genome assembly GCA_022495995.1 of Adenophora triphylla var. japonica. Lineage (NCBI taxonomy): Eukaryota > Viridiplantae > Streptophyta > Magnoliopsida > Asterales > Campanulaceae > Adenophora > Adenophora triphylla. The sequence goes on from JAFEMH010000489.1 coordinate 408,524, forward strand.
ATCATTTGCAATAAAGATTATTTCTTTAAACTAAGTGCATCATTTGCAACCCAAAAATGTCATCTTTTCATTAAAGATTCATTTTTACATACATTTCCCCCATTCCCCCATTAACAACCTAGGAATGGACCGGTGTAAAAGATCCTATCTTTACATCGTTCCTTCCATTAAAGGTTCCATATCTCTTTAGAAAGGGACACCTTGAACCCTATATCTCCGATTATCGCTTAAGAAAGAGTATGAAGCATCTATATGAGCTCGGCCGTCTTAAAGCGTAGGATTGATGGGCTAAGGACCCTCCTTTTCTAAAGAAACTCATCTTTGACCAAAAGAGAGTCATTCTCTCGATCACGCAAGTCCCGAGGGTCCCGAGGTTAAAATGCGATGATCACAAGTCATAAGATGAGGACGGGATCATAATCCCAAATACATAAAATTCCAAGGAATCCCGAGCGACAACCAACAAATGGTTTGTACGTCCGGAAGACAACTTGGGACATCCCCCCTTTTTCTCAAACACATGCACACAAGAAAGCACGCAAGCAAGCACGATTACTGAAATCTTGGGAGACTTGCTCCGGCAGGGCACTTTGGGTGAACGCCAAAGGTTCTTCCCAAGGGGTAACTTAACCTCCGAACCCAAGTAAAAACCTTTTTTTCAAAGTTTTGAGGTAATCAAAATGGCGTGGCGACTCCGTTTTTTCAAATTAAACCGGATGTCTTCAAACTCGCGTGAATCCAACAAAATTTGGGCACCACATTCACAGCCTGGGATATGAGGCCTCCTCAGTGGACACTGCAAAAGGAAAAAGATTTGAAGCTGCCACAGGAAGGGTCCCGGTCGACGACCCTAAATCTCTCCCCTTTAGTCCTAATTTGGCTGACTACTTTGTAAAGGGTCCCACACAACCGGGTAACATCACAGAGCCCACTCCTACAGAAGGGTGGCTGAAGCTACAGGATAGCCTCAACAAGTTCAGGGGAGCCAAAGCTAACCCGGTCCGCAGAACGTTCCTGGACCTACCCAAGATACCCGGGGCTACCACTACCATGAGAAGTGAGTACACTTTCAAAGGCGTGCCAAGCCTAGTGGAACAGTTCGAGAAGCTCACAACCACAATTCCTACTACCCAGGAAGGTCCGAAACCCGAGTTTGAATTGACCGTGCCGAAAGCCAAAGCCACAGAAGTCTTTTCAGACGATTGGGATGGTCTGATCATGCAACAGTTATTCGGGGAAGAGATCCAGGTGCCAGACCTGATTGATTTCAGCTCAGTCAAAGAAATGGTAGCAATGATCGAGGAAGGAGCACAGTACAATTCCAGAGTCATGACGCCCCTGACATCGATGCCGTTAAAGAATCGGGAAACTCTCTCAGGCCCGTCCGCGACCAAAAAACAAATGATCACCAAGCCTGGATTGGTCTCCCGTCCCTTTGTGTCAATCTAGGAAAGGTCCTCCGAGTCTTTCATTGTTAAGGTCGAGTCTCTATAGTCGTCCGACGGCCCTATGCCTGAAGACTACGAGTCTGTAGCAAATGCTGTACTTCCTTTTCGTTCCTAATGAAATGACGAACCTTTCTGAGTATCCCTTGATTGCCACTTTAACTAATGATGAATTAATTAATAAAAAAAACATTTAATAATAATTCATTAGATAAAGAAGCAGACACATTAAACAAAAAAAATCAAACAAAAAAAAATCTTTAAGCAGGTTGCCCGGAAAGAGGAAAATCGAGCCCAAGCTGCCGAAGAGGTTTTGACAAGTGTGAATTTGGGAACTGCGGAAGAGCCTAAAGAGACGCAGATTGGTGATTTCTTCGAAGGAACTGGAAAGGATGCCTTACGAAATCCTACAAAATCCTCAATTCAAGGAAAGTAGCCCTCTTCATCAAAGAGAACATCATGTGCCGATACGGGTTGCCAGCCGAAATCATCTCAGATAATGGATCCCACTTCGAAGGGGAATGCGACAGGCTGCTGGCAGAATTCCGATTAAACCGTCACAAGTCATCTCCCTGCAGGCCCCAAACCAACGGAGCCGTCGAGGCAGAAAACAAGACTTTGGAAAACATCATCCGGAAAATGGCCGTCCAAGGCAGAGATTGGCCCGATAAGTTACACCTGGCACTCGGGGCTCACGTAACATCCGTCGAACGGCAACTGGGGAAACACCGTTTGCCCTCACATACGGAATGGAAGCCGTGCTCCCAATCGAATTGGAAATCCCCTCGCTCCGGATATTGCTGGAAAGCCAGATCAACGAGGTCGAATGGCTCCAGAGTCGCCATGATGAATTGGCCCTGCTAGATGAGCGCCGATTGAAAGCAATGGAACACATCCGAGCCTACCAAGGAAGAATGGCCAGAGCCTTTGACAAGAAAGTAAAACATCGGGAGATCCGAGAAGGTGATCTCGTCTTAAAAGAGAAGCCCCCAGTCCGTATCAACCCCCTCGGCAAATGGGAGCCTGTCTGGGTCGGGCCATACGTCGTCCAGAAGATCTTCTCCGGAGGAGCCATGCAACTTGCAGACCTCGACGGGAATCCCTTTGTACACCCAGTGAATGGTGACAAGCTGCGCAGATACTACGCGTAAAACAAAAAAAAGAAACAAAAAAAAGGAGTGCTAAAAGAGTAATACCCAACTAGGTTGAAAACCCGAAAAGGGCGGCCTAGGTAAAAAACAGGGTTGCACCAAAAAAAAACAAACAAAAAAACAAACAAAAAACAAAAAAAATCGACCGGGTTGAACTACGAAGACCTGAGCTCCTCAAAATGAGGGGAACGTAGGCAGCCGGAAACGGTTCGGTCTAAAACACAAATAAAAGTCATACTTTGACATCAATACACTGATCAGACCATGAAAGCGTCTCGAAAAACTCTGAAGCAATTCAAATATTCATTACAAGTTAAAAACTTTTTGATGAGTCTAAGCCCGATTCATTCCTACAACTGGCAACCTGCTAAAAGAAATTAAGATACATAATCAAACTAATGTGTCTGCCATGACAAGAAAGGGATACTCGGAAACCTCAAGGTCACTCCAAGCCACTCGTACTGGCCTCTCCCCTCTTCTTCCCCCTTCGAGTCTTCTTCTTCTGAACAGGAAAAATGTCGGTCTTCCTCCTACCAAGCTCTGGTATAGGAACAGGATCTATCAAACCAGCCTTTGTCAGGGCCTTAGTAGCCCTAGCGTTATCTCTCATCTCCTGTAGCCGGGCTGGTAAAGTAGGAGTCCTCCTCTCTTGTCTCTTGACATACACTACAAGAAAAACGACAGTTACTGACGGAAAAATCCGTCACTAAATGCCAAAAATCCGTCACTAAATCAATTTAGTGACGGATTTTAGACGTAAAAAATCCGATGTTAAAACGTGCGTCACTAAATTTTTCGACGGATTACTGACGGTTCTCAATCAGATTTAGTGACGAAAATTTCCGTCACCAACGTTTTAAAATCCGTCGGTAATTTGGTGAAATAAACGACCAATTTAAAGCATTATGCCGACAAATTAGTGACGGAAAATTCCGTCGCTATTTAAATAATCGTTTTATTTTTTGGACCATTTTCGTGACAGATTATCGACGGATTATTTCGTCGTTATTTGAATGGTCATTTTTTTTTGGACCATTTTAGTGACGGATTATCGACGGATCATTCCCCCGCTATTTAAATGGTCGGTTTTTTTTGGACCATTTTAGTGACGGATTATCGACGGATCATTTCGTTACTATTATTTATGATGCTGCAATTATTATTTTTATTATTAACATTACTGACGAAATATTCCGTCGCTATTTTTTATGCTGTAATAGTAATTTTTATTATTTAATATTACTGACGAATTATTCCGTCACTAAAATATACGAATATTTTTATCATTTTTTCTGATTCGGAACGGAGATACCTGCTTCATATATCGATGCATTATTAATTCCAAAACGTCGTCACACTAAAATGATATAAAACAACCAAAAATATTTAATATTTCAAATTAAACATACTAGCCAATCATGTTATAACATTCGTTCAACATAAAACATAATACTAAATGTTTTGAAGTATCAATAACTAAAAACAACTAAAAGACTAAAGAGGGTGATCCCGAGTTGTGCTATTGACACGCTCTAACACTTGATTTAGTTTTTGCTGAAAATCATTTTGCATTTTCGCTAGCTTTTCCTCCGTAAGTTTCTTCTCATCTTCTAATTTTTGCTCCAATTGCTTTCTTTGTTCTTTCTCTTCCATCAACTCATTTTTCACATTCATCATTTCTGTCTCATACACAGCTTGCTCGACACCCGTTCCTGGTATAAAAGAGGTTGTACTCTGAATGTCGCTAGCATAGGAGGAGCTCATAGAACCAATACCAAAAACACGTTGCTTTTTAACACCCCCTACAAGCTTCAAATAAACTTCATCTTTTTCTTCGGTAGTTAAATCTCCATCTTTTTCAACTGATGCCTCATTAATTAGGTGTTCATACTCCATCTTCAGAATATAATATATCTTATTATAAGCAATAATCACAAAAAATAAACAAATTAATACACTTATAATATACTTACACAAATATTCTTAGAATGGTCATCCGAGTATGTGCCATCTTTACGCATATGCATTTGTTTCTGAAGCTCAAATAAAGTAGGCTTGACACCTTCCTTTCTTTTTTGCTGCATTACAAACAAGAATATTATGGAGATAGAAAAGAAGTCAACAAACATTTCAATATATTCTTCTAGAGTCAAGTCAAAGGATTGCATGTATGGGAAACTGAATAAAAAAGGAACCAAGTAATTCAACAAACAAACAAGAATATTTAGAACAGCAGATTCAAAAAGGTTGGTCCTAGCATATGTGCAACAGCAGACTCAGAAATCAAAGAAAAGGGAAGACTCGTAAATCGGCACCAAACTTGTATTCCTTTTTTCTCTATTGCAAAAATACGTTAAAAGCATATGAATGGGTTGAAGAAACTTTCGCTCATCGACCAAAAGTCCTCAATACCTGGAAAACTTCTACAAGGGATGCTTTATTGGAAGCCGGGGTTGGTCCAGATAATGGAATTACTTATGAACATCTTACAGGAACCAATAATGATCTGTTTGTGTCCGTCATAGCTTGGTGTGGTATATCACGATTCCAAAGGAAAATCTCACAATGTTTACTATCCATAAAAATGGAGAAGTAATTCTGAGTGCATACCTCTAGCTCCCTCTCTCTAAAACGCGAGCACAAACACACAACCCCATGTATAAGCACTTGAGTTCAGAAGCATATGCTTGTGCTCACTTTAGTAAATTGAAACAATTTATCTCAAGAGATTCACATGGTAACGCAGAAATGCGAGACCAAATTTACTTGGTGAAAATAATCTTGTTGGAATGAATTCCCGTATTCTCCTTTCTATGTCGAAGTCTGGATCCCACAACAATTCATACAATATACCCGAACCAAATATTATATTTTCACTTTGCACACAAATTACAGGAGTAACCCCTTCCATTTCATCTAATAAACAAAGCCTATTACCCATGATTTAATTCCCAAACTTATTCAATTCAATCATGAGTTCAAGATGGTTACAACAAAATTTTGCTACATTTCTATATTCGACACCACTTGCAACTACAAATGTCATATGAGCACAAGAACTTAACAGCTTTAGAGCATGAGAGATAATCACCGATTCAAGCAAATTATTTCTCCTGGGAATTTTATCGAACGGTTAGTGTGCCTTTTTGTAGACTGTTTTCCCTTTTAAAATTGATCTTTCCTGGCACCATCTCGAGACTAAATCCACACCCTCTTCATCCATATTTTCGTGTTCTTCAACCGGTGCATCTATTTGGCCCTTCCAATTACCTTCATAAATTCTACCCTCCATGAACTTGTCATTCACAACCATACCTTCAACAAAATTGTCTGCATCCAAATAAGACCCTTCATTTGTGCCTGGTTCCAAAGATGCCCATAGAGAATCCCCGTATTCAAGACCTGAAGGAATTGGACTGATGGGATCCAGACTTTGACATAGAAAGGTTTGTTCTGTTAGGACCTAGAGAGCCACGTGGCTATATATATTTCAGTCGGTGTTACGAGCTCAATGCATTATAATTTTGGGAAGCAAATGCCGTTGCAACACAAAGCAAACCAACCATTGTTTGAGTATTGTTCAACTTAGAACCTAAATTGAGGTTAGGATGATTCTCAATTCAATCATGTTTTAAGATAATGTTGAACGTGTAATCTTAAGTGGACGTAATTGACGGACCGTAAGTGTTGAAATGACACACATTTGAAGTTGCGTGGATGACGTTGCACAACATTTGCTTGATCCATCGCATTTTAACTCATCACTGCAAGGCACTTTCCTCTGTCCCTCGTTTCTTCCGATAGTCATGAGCTTTGCAAAAGTCCAAGAAGCAACCGCAACCGTAATGAGCAAAATGCCCATCGAGCAAGTGAATTAAAAGCTTTTGATGACACAAAACCGGTGTCAAAGGCCTTGCCGATGCCGGAATCACCTATGTCCCTCCTATATTCATTCAATTTCAACCACCGCAACGTAACTCGGGCGATACATCCGTTAACACGCAAACCCAGCTTCACTATTCCGGTCATAGGCTTTGATTTGCTTCACAAAGACTCGATTCATCGTCGAGGTAATTGTCGGGAAAGTCCGTGAAGCGTCGAGTCGGTGGGGGCGACGGTGATGGCAGCTGAAGGGGAGAGGGCGACGGTGATGGCAGTGAAGGGAGAGGGAGCGACGGTGATTGCAGTGAAGGGGAGAGGGGGCGGCGGTGATGCAGTGAAGGAGAGAGAATGAAGGAGGCGACTGGAAGAGGAGGAAAAGTGAAGGGGAGAGAATGAGGGAGGCGCTGGAAGGGGGAGGAAAATAATGTGGAAGGGTTTAGTTACAATGATTTTGGACCATTGGATGTATGTAATTAATAGTTCAGATTAATCTAAAAGTCAATCCTTGTGATATTTGAAAACCAATCAAATGAGTGTATTTGTGTTTTTGCTGTATGAATTTGGACCATTGAATTCATTTATATTTGATATATTTAATGGTGAAGATGTTGCTTGAGATAATGATCCATGTGAATATATGTGTTCTAATGATTTATTGCCACTTCTTATGTTTATTTTTTTATCACAAAAAACTTTTAATGATCATAATAATTAGTAAAAATAATTATTAATATACCTAATAATTTAATAATATACAATAAATAAAAATTATGATAATAATATCGAAAAAAATACGTAAAACAACAAAATAACTTAAATTTTTAAGAAATATTAATATACCTAAACCTTGAATTCCACTCTAAATCCTAAAACAATAATGCCTAAAAATATAATTTATTGATAATAATAATTTAATAATTTAAACTTCTAAAAAATATTAATATACCTAAGTAATAATTGACAGTAATAAATTATAAAAAAATACTTATTAACAATAATAATAATTTAAAAATCAATCCATGTGAAATTAGGGGAGCCAATCAAAGGAAGTGTATTTGTGTTTTTGCTGGATCAATTTGAACCATTGAATTCATTTAAATTTGATGTATTTAATGGTGAAGATGTTGCTTGGGAGTAGTGATCCATGTGTATATATATGTTATAATGATTTATTGCCACCTGTATTTATTTGTTTATCACAAAAAACTTTTAATGATCATAATAATTAATAAAAAATAATTATTAATATAAAAATAATTTAAAATATAAAATAATAGTATCTAATAATAATAATTAAATAATAAATAACAATATATCATAATAATAATATACATGTTTTCTTGATGATTATAATAATTATTTAAAATAATAAACAACAATAATAATAATTTGTCTTTCAAAAAAATTATATATATAAAATAATATTTTATCATAATAATAATAATTAAATAAAAAATAATATTTAATAATAATAATAGTAATAATCATACCCTAACACACAAATTTATATACCTAAATCATATATCCCAATACCCTAAACCCTAAACCATACCACATACCCTAAACCATAAAGGGTATACCCTATACCGTATACCCTATAGGGTATACCCTATACCTTATACTCTATACCCTATCGGGTATAGGGTATACCCTATAGGATATAGGGTATAGGGTATAGAGTATAGGGTATACCCTATAGGGTATAGGGTAGAGAGCATAGGGTATAGGGTATACCCTATACCCTATAGGGTATACCTTATACCCTATATGGTATACCCTATACCCTATATGGTATACCCTATACCATATACCCTATAGGATATATCCTATAGGGTATAGGGTATACCCTATACCCTATATGGTATACCCTATAGGGTATACCCTATACCGTATACCATATAGGGTATACCCTATATCATATACCCTATACCTTATACCCTATAGAGTATACCCTATCGGGTATAGGGTATATCCTATAGGATATAGGGTATAGGGTATAGAGTATAGGGTATATGGTATAGAGTATAGGGTATAGGTTATACCCTATAGGGTATACCCTATACCCTATAGGATATACCCTATAGGGTATAGGGTATACCCTATACCCTATACCCTATATGGTATACCCTATACCCTATACTCTATACCCTATACCTTATACCCTATATCCTATACCATATACCCTATACCCTATACCCTATATCCTATACCCTATATCCTATACCCTATACCATATACCCTATACTCTATACCCTATACCTTATACCCTATACCCTATATCCTATACCATATACCCTATACCCTATACACTATACACTATACCCTATACCCTATACACTATATACTATACCATATACACTATATACTATACCCTATACCCTAAATGTATAGTTTTTTATTTTTTATGAATATAAATAAATATTTTGAACGTTTTTTAGTATTGAAGTTTTTTTTTCAAAAAGTTATATAAAAAAAGTTAGAAAAAAAATAATCAAATGAAAGTATAATAAAGAAATCAGGGACGGGTAAAATTTTTTAATTTTTATTTGTAAATGTATATTTTTTATTTATTTTTTATGAATATAAATAAATATTTTGGAGATTTTTTAGTATTGATTTTTTTTTCAAAAAGTTATATAAAAAAAGTTAGAAAATTAATAAACGAATGAAAGTATAATAAAGAAATCAGGGACGAGTAAAATTTTTTAATTTTTATTTATAAATGTATAGTTTTTTTATTTTTTATGAATATAAATAAATATATTGGACATTTTTTAGTATTAATGTTTTTTTAAAAAGAGTTAGATAAAAAAGTTAGATAAAAAATAAACAAATGAAAGTATAATAAAGAAATAAGGGACCGGTAAAATTCTTTAATTTTTTATTTATCAAAAAAAAATATAAAAATTAAAAAAATTTATATGTTATTATCCGTCCCTCTTCTATTATATAATTTTATTTCTTTAAAAATTCTTAACTTTTTTTTTATATAAAAAATCTGTCACTAATCCGTCGCTAACCTAAAATATAAATTTAATAATTATATTTAATAATTTAGCAACGACTGAAATCCGTCGGTAATAATATGTAATTAATTTACCGACGGATTATAATCCGTCGGTAATTAAATCCGTCACTAATCCGTCGCTAACCTAAGATATAAATTTAATAATTATTTTAAATAATTTAGCAACGACTCATATACGTCAGTAATAATATGTAATTGATTTACCGACGAATTTTAATCCGTCGGTAATCAAATCCGTCACTAATCCGTCGCTAACCTAAAATATAAATTTAATAATTATTTTAAATAATTTAGCAACGACTCAAATTAAATCGGTAATAATATGTAATTGATTTACCGACGGATTTTAATCCGTCGGTAATCTAATCCGTCACTAATCCGTCGCTAACCTAAAATATAAATTTAATAATTATTTTAAATAATTTACCGACGGATTTTAATCCGTCAGTAATTAATTCCGTCACTAACCTAAAATATAAATTTAATGTTTATTTTAAATAATTTAGCAACGACTCAAATCCGTCGGTAATAATATGTAATTAATTTACCGACGGATTTTAATCCGTCGATAATTAAATCCGTCACTAATCCGTCGCTAACCTAAAATATAAATTTAATATTTGTTTTAAATAATTTAGCAACGAATCAAATCCGTCAGTAAAAATATCCGTCGCCATTCTGTCACAAATTCGTCGGTAAAAAAGTGCGCAAATTTTTGGCGCCAAAATGGTGACGGATTTGAGACGAAATGGAATCCGTCAGCATATCCGTCACTAAATCCGTCGGTAATCTCGTCCTAATTTCGTTTTTTGTTTTTCACCCCAGGTCGTTGCTATTTCGTCGCTAATCCGTCAGTATTAGTGACGGATTTATTTCCGTCACTAATTTCCGTCGGTATCTGTCAGTTTTCTTGTAGTGATAAGCCTCATAGTCGGTCACCACATCTCCGCTCCTGTCATGAGGGTTGGCCCTCGCCTCGGCCCTCCTCCTCTCGGAAACTGTCAGGTCCTCCGCACCCACAATGGCCTCACGCCGTCTCAAAATAGTCATCTGAGTCTCTCCCAAATGCCTCTCGTACCAATCCAGGTACCAAGTGGTCACGAAAACCGGTCTCGGACGCCTGAGGATAACCCGAGGAGGAAAGACGTCATACCTCCATGCTCGAGACAGGAAGGAAAACACCGAAGGATCATCCATAGAAGCGGAAGCCACCACCCTGGTGGCTATATCATCAAAGTCATCCAAAGGAACCTGCTCCAAGCCGAACTGTCTCGAGAACGAGGACGGAATATAGAAGGCCGGACCGAGAAAGCCCGGAAGCATGACCACATGAGACCCGTCTGAAGCACTCTGCGAGTCTCCACCCGCCAACAAGGCACGACCATCTACGATATCTTACGTACAGCGACCCGGCCATCCAACGCTCCCGTGAGCTCGATCATCAAAATCTACGTCCCCTCTCCTGGCGAATGTCCAAGGCTTGATCATGTCGGGAGTTTCCCGAAGAATCCCCAAGCGCTCCATCGGCCCACAGGGTCAAGAGGAGCAGTGCCCCCGTGCATATACCGCTTCCGTGCTTGACTATCGAGAGCATGGAAAGTCTCCCAGGATCGAGGTACAACATCTCTACGCTTGGCGTGATGAACGACTACATCCAGCAGAGACCGATGACAGATCCCAAAAGAATAGACCATGAACAAGGTCCCGAACATGCAAAGGGCAAAGGCATCCCAATATGCATCATCAAGCAAGCCTAAGCCCCTAAATCTATCAGGGAGACCGGAAATATCAAAATGATCGGGACCACAGATCATACCTTGCGCTTCCTCCGAGGAAAGATGAAGAAGGTTGCACAATCTGTCAACAAAAGAAGCCCCTCCAGGCAAAGGAACCGCTATCTCCTCCACCTCCGGGCCACCAAGCAAAGCCCGAAATTCTTCCATGGTCGGAACAACCTCATTGTAAGAAAGGCAAAAGACATGCCTTCTAGTATCCCAAAATGAGGAAGAAGCCCTCAGAAGATCGTAGTCCGGAATTAATTCCTTGAGAGACCATAAGCACTTCACCTTGTAACTTTCTTCAAAGAAGGACCTCCTCTCATGCATAATCTCCCGGGACCAATCCTTGAATTTGTTAAAGAATGACATTTGGGATTCTTGGGACAATTTTGATGGAGCTTTTCTAAGGTTTTCCATGAATTTTCTCTCTTTCTCCCCGAAAATGGCATTTGAATTTGGAGGTTGAAGAGGATATTTGAATTTGAAATAAAGTGAGACCGGATCGAAGCAAAATTAAAGGACAGTGTCGATTCTGTCCTATCCGCGCGGATAAGTTTGTCAAAAAAAAATCTTTGCAACGGTCAAATTGCTTTGCACCAAAGGAATATTTTGTCCCGGCAAAGCTTTGTCCCAAGCCAGTCCATGCACCAAACATCTACACCCTTACCAAAAAAAAAAACAGGGCTCATGCAACATTGCATTCATACTGCATTGCATTCATAAAAAATTAAAATCCTAAATTATTACATTCCAAGAATAAAGGGAGTGTACAAAAAAAATCAAATCAAATCAAAAAAAAAGGGGTAACAATAATCCTAAATTATTACATCAAAAATAAAAGAAAAAAAATGTGCATAAGCTGTACAAATCTCAATCTCAGAAAATCAGTCTAAAAAAAAAGAGAGAAATCAATCAGAATCCCTAGCGCCCGACGTCTGCCCCCGGTCCCTCTTGCGACTCGGGCCCGCCTCCTCAGGAGCCATGAAGATCTCAGGCTCAGAATCATCGTCCTCGTCCCCGGAAGAAGGCTCATCAGGACCAACCGGCACGCTCTGATAGGGCAAGCCAAGATCTGCGAAAAAATCATATCCGAATGTGAAGGCGTCGGACTCCTGGACGTACGAAGACGACCCACCATGCTGCCAAACATGTCCCTGCCCATGTGGATCCCCAAGAATGACATGATCCGAAGGCAGCACCGCGCGGGGATCAATGAGAGGAGACAGAGGAGTCTCGGAAGAAGTCTCTGAACGAATAGGGGAAGCTTCCTGCCTGACAGGAGTCGGCCGTGGTCGCCTCGCTCTAGCCTGATGATGAGTGAGTTTTACACTCATCCATTGACTACTTTATGAACTTATTATTTGCTTAATCCTTGAGTTTTGTTTATTTTAATGGGTATTTTTAGTGTTTATACAGTTTCAGGGGTTCAATTGAAGATTGAGCAAATTAGAAGTAATTTTGTGTCACTTGGGAAGTTCAAGGATAAAACGGGCAAAGCGAAAATATGGGAAGTTCAAGTACAGGTGCAACATAAATTTTGATAATGACCAAAATGCTACAAAATGCGATGTTGTAATTAGGGGACGAAACGAATACTATTGTGGTCCAAAACCAAGGCAAGAGGCTCGGCGAGCGGTGGTGGCCGGCCATGAAGAAAGCAAGGGCCGAGGAGGAAGTTGGGCCAAGGATGTTCACGGTTTGGGCCTAGGTGGGCTTAATCTTACTTGATGGTGACTGTTCACATTGTTTTGGCTAGTGAGGAATATATAAGGGCAAGAAGTGGGTATTAATAGAGAAGAACAGTGCAGGAAAGTAACACTATTTTCAGTTATAATCTTTTCATTTTATTTTTTTATTTTATTTTTTTTTCATTTTCTTCTTGGTGTTCATATTTCCATGGAAAGCTAAACATTTGATTTTTGGGATTGGAGGTAACGATTTATGTTTTAAGTTTTAATTTTTATCATTTTCATTGTAAGATTTGGGATTATCAAGTAATTCTTAATGCAATTTTAGAATATGTATGTTGCATGCCATATGTGTTCTTGAATTATAATTGTGAACCGCCAAATTCGAAATTGTAATTAGTCTTTGCTTGATAATTACAATTTGTTGAATCCCCGCCAAAAGATTCATAAGAATTGTAGTTCTTGATGTTCTTCTTTTCTAAATGGGTTTTCAATTAATCTATGAACGGGCCAAGGGAATAGATTAATTGGAAACACTTGATTGCAAATCACCCGCCTAAGTGTCCCAATCATAATTTTGTAAGAACGAACCCCAAGTATACTTTGATTGATGATTATTGAAATTTGAGCATAATTGTGAACCCAATCCCGAGAATTCCATTCCATTTTATTATTTAAATCTCTTCTTTACAAATTTAGTTATTTCTTCAAAAGCATTAGTTTTTAAAACAACAAAATCCTCATTTTTATTACATCTTTGTCCTAGCAATAATCTTTTCTACTTTGAAATACGTGTCTCGGTGGTTCGACCCTACTTACCCTATCTACAAATCAATTGTAGGTAGTTTGAGTTGGAATTTTTCTTTTGACGTTTCGACGCTCGTCACCTGAGGAGCCCCGCAAGCAACCATCCTCCTGATAAATCTCTTAGCCCCGATTACTTGCTTCGTCAGCTTCTCGACGACCACCTCCGAAAACTGCACAGAAGTCAAAGCGTCAAAAAAAAAGAAAAGAAAGAGGAAGTGATGCTAAAAGTGATGAAGCAAAAGGAAGAAAGAAGAGGCAAAGGCATAAAAGGCCATACCTTCATACCCGGACGAGGCCGGAAAGCTCGTGGAAGCCGCTCAGGCTGAGGGATCTGCACTCTCAGTCGGACCCCATCCTGGACATATGAAAAGTCCATCCGAGGGTATCGAGGGACCCCTAACCCCTCTCTATCCAGAACCTGGGGCATCCTCAGCCTCCTCAAAACAAATACGGGGTACGGCTCAATCGCCACAAATGCCGAGAAGTGCTGGCCGGCTCGGTAATCATCCCAGGTCGCAGATCTGTCACTCGGGTGCATCATATCGGCGGGAGGCTCCACCGGTGTCATCAAAGGCGAATTCACGCCATGCTGGCGCGTCACCCTCTCCCCGGATAATAGGCATCGCAGTCGGACCCTCGTAATCCTCCGCACGGTCAAATCTCGGCGCCCTTCGGTGCGCCACCTCGAAACATCCCGGGGATAGAATATCATCCTCTCATCCATCTCGTACTCCGTCGAAAGGAAGGCAATCCGCGTATCTCAGTCGTACGCCCCCTGGAGCTTATCTTCTCTCGGGCATGCTTGGACCAGGAGCGCGTGGCCGGATACGCCACCGGCGTACTCCGCCTGGGTGTCGCCACATCGTGACGTGGAAAAACTCCAACGCCCATACTGCGAAAGGTAAAAATCAATTCAATCCCGTCTGCAAAAGAAAAGTGTGTGCTCAAGAAGAAAGTGGAAAGCAAAGAGAGAGCTTATACCTCCGGGGGCAAACTCAAAAGCAAGATAAGGAGCTCATGACCTTCCCAGGTGTATCTATCAAGAGCAAAGTAAAGCTCTGCCCGGCTGACCTCTCCCCAAGAGACATCTCCAGCCATCTCCATGTCCTCCAAGGACCTCGAAGGCAAAGACCGCCGTCCCCTCAGCATGTCCAAAAAGGGTGCTCGAAAAAGCAAACCATAAGAAGGCCCTAGCAATCTGCTCGGCGCCTATCCTCTCCTCCTCAGCCTCGTAGCTCACAATGGTCTCCACAATCTTCCCATAGACCATGGCATACTCCATCCCCATCCCCTTTTTGGGAATAGGGGAAAATCCCAGAAGAGCCTGCAGGTCCGCGTCGCTATAGCCGTCCCGCCACTCAATGCTGCGTCCATTGAAGGACAGACCCGTGATCGCAGCATAGTCAGAAGGCGTAACCGTAGCCTTGCCCTAGAAGAAGTGAAACGTGTGGGTCACATCCCACCAGTGCTGCGCCAAAGCAAACATCAGGCCCTTGCTCTTAGGGAACTTGACCAATCCCCTTAAGCACTCAATGAACTCCCAAAGCCCGGTCTCAACAACAATGCTCTCGGACTCGGCAAAGCTCCTCGGCCCGCATTCGGAAGCCGGTCCCACAAATCAACTACGTACTCCACCGATCCTCGAGTCTTCATCTTGTTCACCGCTCCGTAACGTAGTTGTTTCCGCCCTGCAATAAAAAAAAAAAAAAAAGAGAGAAAATGTCAAAAAAAAAAAAATTTGCATTTGCATTTGCACGAAAAAAAAAAAAAAGCATATACATGCATCATGCAACACAAAAGTTTTGAAGAAAATTCGGCAGCATAACGGCATACAATGAACCCAGCCCCATTTTTCTCAAAAAAGAAGCAGTTTTCACCAAATCCCAATCGACAAAATTCATACAAGGAGTCAACGGAAACAAAAAAAAAACTCCGTCCCATTTTTCATAAGACATGCATGCATGCATTCATCAGAAAAAAAAATGCATTCCTACGGAAGTAAAAACTCCGTCCCGTTTTCACAAAATAACATGCATTCAATCAACGGGAGGAAAAATCCGTCCCACTTTTCAAAAAAAAATCATACATTCATATCATCATCTCATGTTGGCAAAATGCCAATTCTTTTCTCAAGCAAAATGCACATTTTGGAACACCAACAAATTCATTGCAACATGCATATCATCAAGATCAATATTCAAATTTCAAAAAGAAAAATCACAATTTTCGAATTTACAAAAAAAAATGGCGAAAATGCCAATTCTTTTTCCAAACAAAATGCACATTTTGAGTTACCCATATACTCATTACAACATGCAAAGCATCAAAATCAAAATCCAAGGCCATGAACATTGCATAATTTTCGAAAAAAAAAAGAGAAAAATCATCCAAAATCAATTTCAAGCAAAAATCGACAAAGGAATCAAAAGGATTCGAAGTATACCGTTCGGAGACTCGGATCAGAAGCCCAATGTTGCCAAGCATCGGGGTAGGGCTCCTCCGCAATCGATTGCGAAAGAGTATAATGCCTCCTCATTCGGACGAGCTCCAATCGTCTCTCCGCCACCGGGCCACGTCCTTGGCCTTGAAAAGCACCTTTCCCGTGTTCCATTGCTTGAAAATCGAAGAAAAACGGAAGAATTTTCAAGCTTTTTGGCCTTCAATGGCTTCCTCCCTCGGTTCTCTCTTTCTCTCTCTCGTAATTGCAGAAAATTTGAAAAAACTGAATGGGGAAGAGGAAGGGCGTTGGCCCCTCATTAAGACCCTCTGACTTTCAAACCCTCTCCGCGCGGACAGGATTGTAAGGGTCAAAATGACCCTTTTGCCCTTTAAAATTCCAGGACTCTGCAGTTTAGTCCCAAACTTGACAAAGTTAACCAAAGTTAACCAAGGTTAACCAAAGTCAACCCCCTTTCAAAAAATCATCAAACGGCAGTCAAACGTAAGACCGATTTCCCCGAGAAAGATAACGGGATCCCGTATCTTTCATCAAAATTATTCAACGGCAGTCAAACGTAAGACCGATCTCCCTGAGAAAGATAACGAGGTCCCGTATCTTTCATCAAAATCGTCAAACGGCAGTCAAACGTAAGACCGATTTCCCCGAGAAAGATAACGAGATCCCGTATCTTTCATCAAAATTACCCCCGGCAGTCAAACGTAAGACCGATTTCCCCGAGAAAGATAACGAAATCCCGTATCTTTCATCAAAATCATCTTCCGGCAGTCAAACGTAAGACCGATTTCCCCGAGAAAGATAACGAGATCCCGTATCTTTCATCAAAATCATCCTCCGACAGTCAAACGTAAGACCGATTTCCTCGAGAAAGATAACGAGATCCCGTATCTTTCATCAAAATTACCGGCGAGCCAAACGTAAGACCGATTTCCCGAGAAAGATAACGAGATCCCGTATCTTTCATCAAAATCATCCTCCATAGCCAAACGTAAGACCGATTTCCCGAGAAAGATAACGAGATCCCGTATCTTTCATCAAAATCATCCTCCCAAGAATAAACGTAAGACCGATCTCCCTGAGAAAGATAATGAGGTCCCGTATCTTTCATCAAAATCGTCAAACGGCAGTCAAACGTAAGACCGATCTCCCTGAGAAAGATAACGAGGTCCCGTATCTTTCATCAAAATCACAACTAGCCAAACGTAAGACCGATTTCCCCGAGAAAGATAACGAGATCCCGTATCTTTCATCAAAATCATCCTCCGGCAGTCAAACGTAAGACCGATCTCCATGAGAAAGATAACGAGGTCCCGTATCTTTCATCAAAATCGTCAAACGGCAGTCAAACGTAAGACCGATCTCCCTGAGAAAGATAACGAGGTCCCGTATCTTTCATCAAAATCGTCAAACGGCAGTCAAACGTAAGACCGATTTCCCCGAGAAAGATAACGAGATCCCGTATCTTTCATCAAAATTACCCCCGGCAGTCAAACGTAAGACCGATTTCCCCGAGAAAGATAACGAGATCCCGTATCTTTCATCAAAATCATCTTCCGACAGTCAAACGTAAGACCGATTTCCCCGAGAAAGATAACGAGGTCCCGTATCTTTCATCAAAATCGTCAAACGTCAGTCAAACGTAAGTCCGATTTCCCCGAGAAAGATAACGGAATCCCGTATCTTTCATCAAAATTACCCCCGGCAGTCAAACGTAAGACCAATTTCCCCGAGAAAGATAATGAGATCCCGTATCTTTCATCAAAATCATCCTCCGGCAGTCAAACGTAAGACCGATTTCCCCGAGAAAGATAACGAGATCCCGTATCTTTCATCAAAATCATCAAACGGCAGTCAAACGTAAGACCGATTTCCCCGAGAAAGATAACGGAATCTCGTATCCTTCATCAAAATTACCCCCGGCAGTAAAACGTAAGACCGATTTCCCCTACAAATACGTCTGATTTTCCCCCAGCAAAGGCTAACAAAATCCCCAGCAAAGCCAACGGAATCTCGAGTAGATTTCGAACTACGAAAGGGCTTGATTCCCACTAGGGATACGTAGGTAGCCTATCATTAGGTCCAGCCCCCTCGACCAAAACGGTCACCCTCTCCTCCGGCAGCAGACAAAGTCCACCGAAAGGCCATTTCACGATCAAGGTCCAAGGCACCTAAAACGCCATCTCCAAGGTTCGAGGCACCTAAAAAGCCATCATCATCAAAGTCCGAGGCACCTAAAATGCCATCTTCAAGGTTCGAGGCACCTAAAATGCCATCATCAAGGTTCGAGGCACCTAAAACGCCATCTTCAAGGCTCGAGGCACCTGAAATGCCATCATCAAGGTTCGAGGCACCTAAAACGCCATCTCCAAGGTTCGAGGCACCTAAAACGCCATCTCCAAGGTCCGAGGCACCTAAAACGCCATCATCAAGGTTCGAGGCACCTAAGACGCTATCACACATAACACTAGGAAAACGATAAATCACAATCATCCCCAGCAGAGCGGATAGCCATCAGACCGAAAATGGTCATTCCTATCCCCAGCAGAGCGGATAGCCATCAGACCGAAAATGGTCATTCCTATCCCCAGCAGAGCGGATAGCCATCAGACCGAAAATGGTCATCTCTTATCCCCAAAGCAGAAGTTTCTCCAAAGAACCGATCGCAGAACTCGCTCATCGTGTACGAGGCACCTAAAACGCCATCATCTCCAGGGTCAAAGACCCGAACTACGACTGGCTTGATTCCCATTCAGGATACGTAGGTAGCCTATTAAATAGGTTCAGCCACCCGATCACTCGATCATCCCGCCAAATATGGAGCCTTACTCTTATCGACGACCCCGCTTCCTTCGAAAGCGCCGTCGCCGAGGGGCTACTGTAAGTGCTCCAATTTGAGCTTTTTAGAATTTTCGTTAGAAAATTAACGAAAGTTATAACATTTCTAACAATTCCTAATATTCCTAACATTTCTAACCAAGTAAGGGTAGATTAGGGATTGCCAAAAAAAGATAAACCAAGGAAAGGAATCAAAAAAGCAAAAGAAATAAGAAAAACCAAAAATAGAAGTGGCTGGAAACAAAAACTGGCTGATTAATTTGAATTTTGAAAAGATTATTCTTTGTGTCCAAAGCCTGAAGCTGCATTTAATGAACAGTGCACGCTGAAGGGTCCTATCCGCGCGGATACCTTTGTAAAATTCAGAGGGCTATAAATTGAGCCCTCCAGTCACAAAAAAAAGAGGCCCAAGAACACAACTCACAGCATTTAGCGAAAATAATTGAGAAAACAGTGAGAATTCCCTAAGAATTGTCACCTTTTTCTCTTGAATCTTCCCAACTTTCACTCACTCAAATCAAACCCACTCACTCCCAAGTTCAAACACTCTTGCATTCAAGCCTTTAAACACCAAAAACACAAGGAAGATAGGTATAACCTCCCTCTCCTTACCCTAAATTCTCTCATCCATGCATGCATTTTCAAGCTACAAAATGTAGTTCATTCATCTTCTTGTCTTAGATCCAAGAAGATCACCATGGAAGTTCATCTCCATGGATGATCTTCTACAAGGATCAACATTTTCTTCAATGTGTTCTTACTTACTTGCAAATGCATTTTCAAAACCCTAAAAACCATTTTCAAGCATCAAATCTCATTTTCAAAGGATAAAATTCCCCTTCCCAAGCAAATGAAGTGCTTAGTCCTAATGTACCCCAAGGATGGTTTGGTATAGTTGATTCACCACTAAAATGTCAAGTGATCACTAACCAAAACCTAGGGAAATGGGGACAAGCATGGATGCAAAAAACCCCCTTTTAAATCATTTTTCCTTTCTTGAGAAGTTGCTGTCCAGTAGCAATTTTCCAAGACCCCAGTCCATTGTCTTAATTTTTGGACACAGATAAACTTGGAATTTGGTGTTGACTACAAAACACTTTTTGTAGACAACATCCAGAGATTCCCAGACATATTTTTACTTTATTTTTTGGGTGAGTAAAACTCCTCTTTTCAAATTTTCATTTAGAGGCCAGTTCATCAGCTTCTGGAAATCCAGATTGCATATCTGAGATTTCCAGAAGGTTTTGACCCCTCAAATCTTCTCCAAAATGGAAAATTCCTTCGCACAAATCTTATTTAAGGTGTCTGGAACAGCTTTCATTCTCTGAGTTTACCCAGCTTATGATGTTTTAAGTCCCTTGAATCCATTTCAAAATCAAAGGTCCACTGCCTTTTTCATTCTGGCAGAAGTGACTCTCAACTTCAAAAGGTCTTTTGAGTACCAAATCTCAACCCAAAAATCTTCCAAAAAATTATGGAATCAGTTTAAAGTCTTAAAAAGACATCCCAATTTTTACTTTTCTGAGTTTCAACTTATTTTGGCCAAAACACACACACACACACACACAAATGATTTTCAGCTTGAAAGACTCGTCTTACGAGGCATTCCGGGTGCACACTAACGTCCTTCCCGGCGTGTAACATGACCTCCGAACCCAAATCTCTAATCTCGGGCATTTTTCAAAGTTTTGGCCCTTAAAACAAAAATGGCGTGGTGACTCCGTTCTTTTTCCGGGTTTTATTTGGTTTTTTCAAAGAACCGCAAAAAAATCGAATTCCTCCCGCGAGAAATTTTAGGTGGCACATCATCACACTTCCAGGAATATGTTTT
The DNA here is from genome assembly GCA_022495995.1 of Adenophora triphylla var. japonica. Classification (NCBI taxonomy): domain Eukaryota; kingdom Viridiplantae; phylum Streptophyta; class Magnoliopsida; order Asterales; family Campanulaceae; genus Adenophora; species Adenophora triphylla. The sequence continues at coordinate 429,427 of JAFEMH010000489.1, forward strand.
CGTGTTGACATAGCATAAATCCTAGAAACAACAATAAACAATTAGGAGTTTTCAATTAAGGCGTGATGCAATTAGGGGATAAGGAATGGAAAAGGAGAAAGAATCAATTTCGTGTTGACATAGCATAAATCCTAGAAACAACAACAAATCAATTTCAACTTACATTATTCAATTAGGAGTTTTAAATTAGGGTTTTCAATTAAGGCTTTTCGAAATCAATTAGGGAAAAGGGATGTGGCGTCTGGCGGTGGCGACTCTACGGCAGGCTGTTCGGTCGAAACCTAACGGTTTATTTATATCCGCAAGCGCACGGGCTATTGTAATATAGCGGGTGCAAGTACGGGTCGATCCCACAGAGACAGGGTTTACTTTAGGGAATATTTTTGTCTTTAGAAAGTATAGAAAAGATTGGGGGGAGATAAAATTTGTTTTTAGAAAAATAGAGAGAACATAAACAGAAAGTATTTTGATTAAATTCTTATAAAATGAAGCATTCTCGGGATTGGAAATCATACACATAATTTTGTTCATCAAATCGTCATTGTCTTAGAGATAAAAGGTTTTCATAAAAAGCAAGGATGGTATGTTAAGCCTACGCTACTTCGGGTTAAGACAGTAGCGTTTGTATTCTTCACTAATTATGTCCTAACTGTTTGAGATTTCCGTTTATGTTACCCCCGCCCTGTCACAAACGGGCATTTCGGCTTATCTCTAGCTGACCATAATTAGTAAGAATCCATTAAGAACGAGAGTCAACATACTTTCCATTAAAGGAACATCCCTAGGCCATTGAACTACTTTCGTGATCAATGAAACCTAGTATCTTTATATGGTTCCGTCAATCGAGATTCTCCGCTAGGTACTTCTCTCAATTGACTGAATCATACAAATTGGACATCTCCAAAATGTAAGGCATTTAGAGAATAATATAAAGAAATTGTTTAGATGAAGAAAGAATACAAGACTTTTCATTTTAGATGATGAACAAGTATGCTTTTGAGTTTCCAACCCCAAGAATAAGGGGGATTACTCACAAGCCATTAATAACATATAAGCAGAAATAAAAGATTGAGTAAGAAGGACTTATGATGAATAAATGCTGGAAATGATGCTTCACTTTTATTGATTTTCCTCCAAAGTAACTCCAAGAACAAAATAATGACTTTGATCTTCAAATCTCTTTGGAAAATTGTTGTCACAAGTGTTTGTATTTTCTATCTATGAAGTATCAGTGATTTCTCTCTAAAATTTTCGTATCTAAGACTGATTACAAGGGTCCTATTTATAATTGGGAGGAGACTCTTCAATTGGGTGCCATCAAAAGGTGCCTTTACATCTGCAGTCACGACTTGCACGGCCGTGTCAAGGATTTTGCACGGCCGTGTACTCTTTAGCGCCAGAATTGAATTTGAACTTGGAGACTTGCACGGCCACTCCGAATATAGCTGCACGGCCGCTCCGAGGTTGGCACGGCCAGGACACTTCAGCGCTCGGCCACTCCATGGATTTTGGGGCCAAGATGGCCGGCCATGGCCTATAATGCACGACCGCTCCCGAACTCGCTGCACGGCCGCTCCTACTGGTTTTCAGCTTTGTGTGTTTATTTTGCTTGGTGTTCCTCCATCCTTTTGGACCAAATTGCCCAAGTATCCTTTGGATATAAAAAGACCCTAAAACCTATCTAAAATGTATGAAACATATCAAAAACGTAAAATCTAATAAAATAGCAAAAGTAAGTAAAAAGTACTAAAAACTAAATGAGAAATGATGATTTATTTATGTAAAAGTATATAAAATCTAGGATAATTGACTATATAATAGTCACTTATCAAACTCCCCCACACTTAAGCCTTTGCTTGTCCCCAAGCAAACTTAGAATGAAAATACGGAGTGGGAGAAAAAGCAAGATTAATCCCTCAGAAATAAAGTAGCAAGCTTTAATTGCCTCTTTAGATAATGCCTTTGTGTTTCTAATCATATTTTGAATACCTTTAAAAATTTATCTAGGAAGAAGCATTTTAAGGATATTTTTAAAGAGATAAAATGCAAGACAATAACCTAATATAGCATATATAGAATTTTGACCAAGTAAAGCATGCTAGAAGGATAAATCTTAGATTCATTTCTTGGTAGAAGAAAAGCTTTCACTTTTTTAGAGTGATTTTTGAGAAAAGATGAATTTATTTCTTTAAAATGTACAAGAGAAGGTATAAACATTTATTCACAAATTAGAAGTTCCCGAAGAATTGTATTGCATTCTTGAATCACAAGGGTGAAAAATGGATGATGATAGTGGAAAAATCTCATCAAAGTTAAACAAATTTATCTTATTTTTGCACGTGTTATATTTTTGCAAAAGACCTAAGTTATTTTTTATCCTTTCAAGTAGGAGACATTGTGGTCGCGAACCCCATGTTCCTAATACTTAGATCAAGAATACTTTTGGATATTACTCCCGTTTGGCAAGGAAGCATCGTCGCAACGAACGCCGTGCCCCGAGTTACTTTAGGAAGTAATAGGTTTCTTTTTTGCTTTTAAGGATTGGTGACAAATGTCACTCTTTTTAGCAATAAGATAAAGGTGTTTTACTTTGATTTGATTTGAGAAATGAAAAGGTGGAATTTTTTATGAAAGGGTGTGATTCAAGGGATGCAAACAAAAGGTGCTTCTAAAAAGGGAATAAACATTTAATAAAGATAAAAGATGTACAACTTTAAAGAAATATTTTCAATATTTGCATAAATGACCAAGTATAAAAAGATTCCTTCTAATCAAATGCATTTTACTTGATGAGACTCTATATTTTACTATACTAACTTATGAGGCTTTCAATTATTTCCTAAAAAATATCCCTATATTTTTCCTTTTATAGATTTCTAAGTTTATGAAAAATATGAGAGGAAAGATAGTTAGGCATTTATACTAGGGCAAATGACAAGCATAGAAGTAATGATTATGGATCATCATAGGGATTTATATATATATATATATATTTTTATATACTATTATACACGCATAAATGAAAAATGCAACTAAATTAAAAAGAAACTAGAAAGCAATTAAATCTAATCTAAAAAACAAGTAAAAATTTAAAACTAGAAAGCGAAAAATAAAATAAAAGGATAGATATACCCCCCACACTTGAAATGAACATTGTCCTCAATATTTCAAGGAACAATGCCAAATCTAGGGAGGGTAAAGAGAAACCTACTAAAATGGTGTGGTATGTTCGCCCAAAGTAACGTATGAAACTACTTCAATTGGGTCTCCGGTCATGTAGTGTTTCAATCTTTGACCGTTTGCCTTAAAATTTCCTTGTGCTTCGTTCCCAATTTCGATGGCTCCGTATGGATATACTTTACGCACTTGATATGGGCCCGTCCATCTTGATTTTAATTTACCTGGAAAAAGCTTTAAGCGAGAATTAAAAAGTAATACCATGTCTCCTTCTTTGAAATCCTTTCTTATTATATGAGCATCATGCCATTTTTTCGTTTTCTCCTTGTATAATTTGGCACTTTCGTATGCTTCATATCGGAGTTCTTCGAGCTCTTGTAACTGTAGTCTCCGCTTTTCACCGGCTTCTGCCAAGTCATAGTTTAGGGCTTTAATTGCCCAATATGCCTTATGCTCAAGCTCCACCGGTAAATGACATGGCTTTCCATAAACCAATCGAAAAGGAGTGGTTCCGATAGGTGTTTTAAAAGCGGTGCGATAAGCCCACAAAGCACCGTTCAACTTTATTGACCAATCCTTTCTTGAACTTATTACCGTTTTCTCCAAGATCCACTTTATTTCTCGATTTGATATTTCCACTTGCCCGCTTGTTTGAGGATGATATGCGGTGCCTGTTTTATGATAGACTCCGTACTTTTTTAATAAAGCATCAAACTGGCGGTGCGAAAAATGCGACCCTCCGTCACTTATGATGACTTTTGGAACCCCAAATCTTGGAAAAATTGTATCCTTGAAAAGCTTCATGACGACTTTTGAGTCGTTTGTTGGAGATGCTATAGCTTCTACCCACTTTGAGACGTAGTCCACCGCTACCAAAATATAATTATTGTTGAAGGATGCGGGGAATGGTCCCATGAAATCAATGCCCCAAACGTCAAAAATCTCAACTTCTAGAATATTATTGAGAGGCATTTCATTTCTTCTTGAAATGTTGCCGGTTCTTTGGCAACGATCACAAGAGATAACGAAATTTCGAGAATCTTTGAAGAGTGTGGGCCAGAAAAAACCTGATTGAAGAACCTTGGCGGCGATTTTGGCTGTGCTTGCATGACCGCCATAAGGAGATGAATGACAATGATAAAGAATGTCATTGATCTCTTCATTAGGTACACACCGCCTAATTATTCCATCTGCGCAATGTCTAAAAAGGAGCGGATCTTCCCAAAAGTAATTTTTAATTTCTGATAAAAATCTCTTCTTTTGTTGATAACTCATTTCTGGGGGAAGAATCTTGCATGCTAGATAGTTAACAATGTCTGCAAACCAAGGAATTTTGACATTGTTTATAGCAAGAAGATGATCATCCGGAAATGAGTCATCAATGGGAAGGTCATCATTATCGGAAATTTCTAATTCTTTAGAAAGACGAGATAAATGATCCGCGACCAAATTTTCCGTTCCCTTTTTATCACGGATTTCCAAATCGAACTCTTGGAGGAGAAGGATCCACCTTATTAATCTTGGCTTTGCATCCTTCTTTGTCAACAAGTATCTAATTGCAGCGTGATCCGTGTATATGATTACCTTTGATCCCACCAAATATGACCGAAACTTTTCCATAGCAAATATTACGGCCAATAGCTCTTTTTCTGTGGTGGCATAATTCATTTGTGCTTCATCCAGTGTTCGGCTAGCATAATATATTGCGTGCGTTTTCTTGTCTTTTCGCTGTCCCAGAACAGCTCCGACCGCAAAATCACTTGCATCGCACATTATTTCGAAAGGGAGATCCCAATCGGGTGGTTGTACGATAGGAGCGGAAATCAAAGCTTCCTTTAACCTATTTAAAAGCTTCAAGACAAGGGCTATCAAACACAAATGGAGCATCTTTCATTAGTAGATTAGTTAAAGGTTTAGAAATTTTTGAGAAATCTTTTATAAAACGTCGGTAAAATCCGGCGTGACCAATAAAACTTCTTATACCCTTAACATTAGTAGGCGGAGGTAATTTTTCAATAATTTCGATTTTCTCCTTATCTACTTCTATCCCCTTTTCGGACACCATGTGTCCTAACACTATCCCTTCATTTACCAAAAAGTGGCATTTTTTCCAATTTAGAACAAGATTGACCTCTTCACAGCGTTGTAGGACTTTAGATAAATTCTTCAAACATTCGTCAAAAGAATATCCGTAAACAGAGAAATCATCCATAATATTTTCTATGTATTCGGAAAAAATGGACATCATACAACGCTGAAAAGTGGCGGGAGCATTACAAAGCCCAAAAGGCATTCTCCTATAAGCGAAGGTACCATAAGGACAAGTAAAAGTAGTTTTCTCTTGATCGTCTGGATGGATAGGGATTTGGAAAAATCCCGAATATCCGTCCAAATAACAAAAATGGGAATGTTTGGCCAATCTTTCTAGCATTTGGTCTATAAAGGGAAGGGGAAAGTGATCTTTTCGGGTGGCTTTATTTAACTTTCTGTAATCTATACACATGCGCCAACCCGTAACAGTCTTTGTTGGGATTAATTCATCCTTATCATTTCGAATGACTGTCATTCCTCCCTTCTTAGGGACAACTTGAACGGGGCTCACCCATTTGCTATCTGAAATTGGATAGATGATGCCTGCGTCAAGTAATTTAAGGACTTCCTTTTTAACTACTTCCTTCATGTTAGGATTGAGTCTTCTTTGATGTTCAATGGAAGGTTTATGATCTTCCTCCAAATCAATCCTATGCATGCAAATTTTTGGATGAATTCCTTTTAAGTCATCTATTGTATATCTTATGGCTTTTTGATGCAACCTAAGCTCATTTAATAACTTTTCAGTTTCTAGAGGACCTAGGTTAGCATTTATAATCACAGGATAAGTGGAGTTAGGTCCCAAGAATTCACACCTTAGATTTGCAGGAAGAGGTTTTAACTTAACTTGAGGTGCCTTAATTACCTCTTTTTCCTTTTTGTTGGATGGCTCCGCTGTAGTCTCCAACTTTTCGAAATCACTGTTGCCACTAGACTTTGCTGTATCTAAAAGCATGGTATAATTTGCAATTTCTTCATCGTCATCATCATGCAAAGTTCTCTTCCAATCTATAAGATTTTTTTCTAGCGGATCCTTAGATTGGGGACTTTCTAATTCCTTGCTAATTGATTCTAACATGTTAATGTTCAAGCAAGGGTTCTCAAGATTAGGATTTCTCATGAATTTAGACAAGTTAAACTCTATTTTATCATCTCCTACATTCAAAGTTAGGTTACCATGTTTAACGTCTATAACTCCGCCCCAAACTGGTGGCAAGAAATGGTCTACCTAGAATTACAGGAATATGACTATCCTCTTCCATCTCGAGAACAACAAAATCAACCGGGATGACTAATTTCCCGATTTGGCAAGGGACATCTTCCATAATACCCACTGGATATTTAATGGAATGGTCCGCTAATTGCAGGGATATGGTTGTTGGTTTCAATTCCCCTACACCAATTTTCTTGCTTACCGAAAGCGGGATGAGGCTCACGCTAGCTCCTAGATCTAACATGGCATTATCAACATCAAATTTACCTATATTACAAGGGATAGAGAAAGTGCCGGGATCTTTTAATTTTGGGGGTAACCTTTTTTGTAGAACAGCACTTACTTCTTCCGTTAATGCAACAGTTTCATTTTCTTCTAGCTTCCTTTTGTTAGAAAGAATATCTTTGAGGAATTTAGCATAAGAAGGCATTTGTTGCAAAGCATCAGTAAAAGGTACATTAATGTAGATAGATTTTAAAACTTCTAAAAATTTTGCAAATTGTTTATCGAGTTTTGCCTTTACCAACCTTTGAGGGTAAGGGTATTTCAAGCGGATCAAAATTTCTAGTTATTTTAGGGGATTCCGTCCCCTTATTATCCTCATCATTAGTCTCGACCACGGGTGGGTTTTGACTAATACTTTCTTCAATGGGACTACTTTCTTTAGGTAGACAATCAATAAGCTCTCTCCCACTTCTAGTAACTACCGCTTTAGCATGCTCATTTAATATTTTATTATGGGCGGCTAAGTTATCAAATTTATCATTAAATAACTTAAAACATTCCCTAAATTCAGCATTAGTCTTTTCTTGCTCATTTTTACTTTCAACTATAAAATCCATTAAAAGATCTAATTTTGATTTAGGGGGAGAAAAAATATTTGAAGTATTATTGAAATTTCCAAATGTGAGTCCTTGATGTTGTGTAAATGATTGTGGGTTAAGAACGTTGTTATTCTTATAGGAAAAATTGGGGTGATTCCTCCATTCGGGATTGTATGTATTTGAATACATTCCCCCTTTTTGTCCAAAAGAATTAACAAAGTTCACTTGATCGTTAGAAGTAGCGTCAAGTAACTCGCAGTTATCCGTACTATGTGAGTTAGACCCACATAGTTCACATTTACACTAGCAATGAGATTGACATTAAGATTTTCAAACTTTTTCAAAAGCATGTCAACTTTAGAAGAGAGAAGAGTAACTGCATCAACATTATATTTACTGGGCGTACCTTGTTGCTGCTCCCTCTCATTTGACCATTGGTAATGGTTCAATGCCATGTTCTCGATAAGGTCGTATGCCTCATCGACTCCCTTGTTCATCAATGCTCCTCCTGCAGCGGCATCAATGGTCTCTCTTGTCTTGAATATGAGACCGTTGTAGAAGGTGTGAACAATCAACCACTTTTCAAGCCCGTGGTGGGGGCACATTCTGAGAAGTTCCTTGAACCGCTCCCATGCATCATACAAAGTCTCACTATCTGTTTGACAGAAGTTAGTGATTTTTGTTCGTATCTGGGCAGTTTTGCTTGGTGGGAAAAATCGACCAAGGAATGCTTCTTGAATTTGGTCTCATGTTGTTAATGAATTCTGGGGGACCGAATTCAACCATTGTTTCGCCTTATCCTTAAGAGAGAAAGGAAAAAGGCGCATCTGAATTGCTTCCACCGTAACATTTTGAATACGTGTGGTATCACAGTATTCAAGGAATGTTTGGATGTGTAGATGGGGATCTTCGAAAGCGGTGCCGCTATATTGGTTATTCATAACCATATGCAATAACTGCGGCTTTATCTCGAAGTGTGCTGCTCCGGCATTTGGCACAACAATAGGGGATCTAGTTCCCGGGGTTCTTGGGTTAACAAAGTCCCTTAGGGTCCTAGCGGGTGTTTGCTGTTCTCCTTCCATATGTTTCTTCAAAGTTTCTCTAAATCTTCTTAATCTCTCGTGAAAGCTTCTTTCGGGTTCCGGATCAAAGTTGTCAACGTATGTCCGAGTCCGTTTCATAAACTATAAGAAAAACACTTAAAGAGAAATTAAACGCAACAATTTATCGGAAGAGAAAGCAAAATAGTAAAAATAAAACAAAAACTAAAAATTATGTAGTAAAGACAAAAATAAAAGTAAACCGTTGTCCCCGCAACGGCGCGCTAAAACTTGTTCGGTCGAAACCTAACGGTTTATTTATATCCGCAAGCGCACGGGCTATTGTAATATAGCGGGTGCAAGTACGGGTCGATCCCACAGAGACAGGGTTTACTTTAGGGAATATTTTTGTCTTTAGAAAGTATAGAAAAGATTGGGGAGAGATAAAATTTGTTTTTAGAAAAATAGAGAGAACATAAACAGAAAGTATTTTGATTAAATTCTTATAAAACGAAGCATTCTCGGGATTGAAAACCATACACATAATTTTGTTCATCAAATCGTCATTGTCTTAGAGATAAAAGGTTTTCATAAAAAGCAAGGATGGTATGTTAAGCCTACGCTACTTCGGGTTAAGACAAGAGCGTTTGTATTCTTCACTAATTATGTCCTAACTGTTTGAGATTTCCGTTTATGTTACCCCCGCCCTGTCACAAACGGGCATTCCGGCTTATCTCTAGCTGACCATAATTAGTAAGAATCCATTAAGAACGAGAGTCAACATACTTTCCATTAAAGGAACATCCCTAGGCCATTGAACTACTTTCGTGATCAATGAAACCTAGTTTCTTTATATGGTTCCGTCAATCGAGATTCTTCGCTAGGTACTTCTCTCAATTGACTGAATCATACAAATTGGACATCTCCAAAATGTAAGGCATTTAGAGAATAATATAAAGAAATTATTTAGATGAAGAAAGAAGACAAGACTTTTCATTTTAGATGATGAACAAGTATGCTTTTGAGTTTCCAACCCCAAGAATAAGGGGGATTACTCACAAGCCATTAATAACATATAAGCAGAAATAAAAGATTGAGTAAGAAGGACTTATGATGAATAAATGCTGGAAATGATGCTTCACTTTTATTGCTTTTCCTCCAAAGTAACTCCAAGAACAAAAGAATGACTATGATCTTCAAATCTCTTTGGAAAATTCTTGTCACAAGTGTTTGTATTTTCTATCTATGAAGTATCAGTGATTTCTCTCTAAAATTTTTGTATCTAAGACTGATTACAAGGGTCCTATTTATAATTGGGAGGAGACTCTTCAATTGGGTGCCATCAAAAGGTGCCTTTACATCTGCAGTCACGACTTGCACGGCCGTGTCAAGGATTTTGCACGGCCGTGTACTCTTTGGCGCCAGAATTGAATTTGAACTTGGAGACTTGCACGGCCGCTCCGAATATAGCTGCACGGCCGCTCCGAGGTTGGCACGGCCAGGACACTTCAGCGCTCGGCAACTCAATGGATTTTGGGACCAAGATGGCCGGCCATGGCCTATGATGCACGGCCGCTCCCGAACTCGCTGCACGGCCGCTCCTACTGGTTTTCAGCTTTGTGTGTTTATTTTGCTTGGTGTTCCTCCATCCTTTTGGACCAAATTTCCCAAGTATCCTTTGGATATAAAAAGACCCTAAAACCTGTCTAAAATGTATGAAACATACCAAAAACGTAAAATCTAATAAAATAGCAAAAGTAAGTAAAAAGTACTAAAAACTAAATGAGAAATGATGATTTATTTATGTAAAAGTATATAAAATCTAGGATAATTGACTATATAATAGTCACTTATCAAACTCCCCCACACTTAAGCTTTTGCTTATCCCCAAGCAAACTTAGAATGAAAATACGGAGTGGGAGAAAAAGCAAGATTGATCCCTCAGAAATAAAGTAGCAAGCTTTAATTGCCTCTTTACATAATGCCTTTGCCTTTCTAATCATATTTTGAATACCTTTAAAAATTTATCTAGGAAGAAGCATTTTAAGGATATTTTTAAAGAGATAAAATTCAAGACAATAACCTAATATAGCATATATAAAATTTTGACCAAGTAAAGCATGCTAGAAGGATAAATCTTAGATTCATTTCTTGGTAGAAGAAAAGCTTTCACTTTTTATAGTGATTTTTGAGAAAAGATGAATTTATTTCTTTAAAATGTACAAGAGAAGGTATAAACATTTATTCACAAATTAGAAGTTCTCGAAGAATTGTATTGCATTCTTGAATCACAAGGGTGAAAAATGGATGATGATAGTGGAAAAATCTCATCAAAGTTAAACAAATTTATCTTATTTTTGCACGTGTTATATTTTTGCAAAAGACCTAAGTTATTTTTTATCCTTTCAAGTAGGAGACATTGTGGTCGCGAACCCCATGTTCCTAATACTTAGATCAAGAATACTTTTGGATATTACTCCCATTTGGCAAGGAAGCATCGTCGCAGCGAATGCCGTGCCCCGAGTTACTTTAGGAAGTAATAGGTTTCTTTTTTGCTTTTAAGGATTGGTGACAAATGTCACTCTTTTTAGCAATAAGATAAAGGTGTTTTACTTTGATTTGATTTGAGAAATGGAAAGGTGGAATTTTTGATGAAAGGGTGTGATTCAAGGGATGCAAACAAAAGGTGCTTCTAAAAAGGGAATAAACATTTAATAAAGATAAAAGATGTACAACTTTAAAGAAATATTTTCAATATTTGCATAAATGACCAAGTATAAAAAGATTCCTTCTAATCAAATGCATTTTCCTTGATGAGACTCTATATTTTGCTATACTAACTTATGAGGCTTTCAATTATTTCCTAAAAAATATCCCTATATTTTTCCTTTTATAGATTTCTAAGTTTATGAAAAATATGAGAGGAAAGATAGATAGGCATTTATACGAGGGCAAATGACAAGCATAGAAGTAATGATTATGGATCATCATAGGGATTTATATATATATATATATATATATATATATATATATATATATATATATATATATATATATATATATATATATTTATATATACTATTATACATGCATAAATGAAAAATGCAACTAAATTAAAAAGAAACTAGAAAGCAATTAAATCTAATCTAAAAAACAAGTAAAAATTTAAAATTAGAAAGCGAAAAATAAAATAAAAGGATATATATACCCCCCCCCACACTTGAAATGAACATTGTCCTCAATGTTTCAAGGAACAATGCCAAATCTAGGGAGGGTAAAGAGAAACCTACTAAAATGGTGTGGTATGTTCGCCCAAAGTAACGTATGAAACTACTTCAATTGGGTCTCCGGTCATGTAGTGTTTCAATCTTTGACCGTTTGCCTTAAAATTTCCTTGTGCTTCGTTCCCAATTTCGATGGCTCCGTATGGATATACTTTACGCACTTGATATGGGCCCGTCCATCTTGATTTTAATTTACCTGGAAAAAGCTTTAAGCGAGAATTAAAAAGTAATACCATGTCTCCTTCTTTGATATCCTTTCTTATTATACGAGCATCATGCCATTTTTTCGTTTTCTCCTTGTATAATTTGGCACTTTCTTATGCTTCATATCGGAGTTCTTCGAGCTCTTGTAACTGTAGTCTCCGCTTTTCACCGGCTTCTGCCAAGTTATAGTTTAGGGCTTTAATTGCCCAATATGCCTTATGCTCAAGCTCCACCGGTAAATGACATGGCTTTCCATAAACCAATCGAAAAGGAGTGGTTCCGATAGGTGTTTTAAAAGCGGTGCGATAAGCCCACAAAGCATCGTTCAACTTTATTGACCAATCCTTTCTTGAACTTATTACCGTTTTCTCCAAGATCCACTTTATTTCTCGATTTGATATTTCCACTTGCCCGCTTGTTTGAGGATGATATGCGGTGCCTGTTTTATGATAGACTCTGTACTTTTTTAATAAAGCATCAAACTGGCGGTGCGAAAAATGCGACCCTCCGTCACTTATGATGACTTTTGGAACCCCAAATCTTGGAAAAATTGTATCCTTTAAAAGCTTCATGACGACTTTTGAGTCGTTTGTTGGAGATGCTATAGCTTCTACCCACTTTGAGACGTAGTCCACCGCTACCAAAATATAATTATTGTTGAAGGATGCGGGGAATGGTCCCACGAAATCAATGCCCCAAACGTAAAAAATCTCAACTTCTAGAATATTATTGAGAGGCATTTCATTTCTCTTCTTGAAATGTTGCCGGTTCTTTGGCAATGATCACAAGAGATAACGAAATTTCGAGAATCTTTGAAGAGTGTGGGCCAGAAAAAAACCTGATTGAAGAACCTTGGCGGCGGTTTTGGCTGTGCTTGCATGACCGCCATAAGGAGATGAATGACAATGATAAAGAATGTCATTGATCTCTTCATTAGGTACACACCGCCTAATGATTCCATCTGCGCAATGTCTAAAAAGGAGCGGATCTTCCCAAAAGTAATTTTTAATTTTTGATAAAAATCTCTTCTTTTGTTGATAACTCATTTCTTGGGGAAGAATCTTGCATGCTAGATAGTTAACAATGTCTGCAAACCAAGGAATTTTGACATTGTTTATAGCAAGAAGATGATCATCCGGAAATGAGTCATCAATGGGAAGGTCATCATTATCGGAAATTTCTAATTCTTTAGGAAGACGGGATAAATGATCCGCGACCAAATTTTCCGTTCCCTTTTTATCACGGATTTCCAAATCGAACTCTTGGAGGAGAAGGATCCACCTTATTAATCTTGGCTTTGCATCCTTCTTTGTCAACAAGTATCTAATTGCAGCGTGATCCGTGTATATGATTACCTTTGATCCCACCAAATATGACCGAAAATTTTCCATAGCAAATATTACGGCCAATAGCTCTTTTTCTGTGGTGGCATAATTCATTTGTGCTTCATCCAGTGTTCGGCTAGCATAATATATTGCGTGCATTTTCTTGTCTTTTCGCTGTCCCAGAACAGCTCCGACCGCGAAATCACTTACATCGCACATTATTTCGAAAGGGAGATCCCAATCGGGTGGTTGTACAATAGGAGCGGAAATCAAAGCTTCCTTTAACCTATTTAAAAGCTTCAAGACAAGGGCTATCAAACACAAATGGAGCATCTTTCATTAGTAGATTAGTTAAAGGTTTAGAAATTTTTGAGAAATCTTTTATAAAACGTCGGTAAAATCCGGCGTGACCAAGAAAACTTCTTATACCCTTAACATTAGTATGCGGAGGTAATTTTTCAATAATTTCGATTTTCGCCTTATCTACTTCTATCCCTTTTTCGGACACCATGTGTCCTAACACTATCCCTTCATTTATCAAAAAGTGACATTTTTCCCAATTTAGAACAAGATTGACCTCTTCACAGCGTTTTAGGACTTTAGATAAATTCTTCAAACATTCGTCAAAAGAATATCCGTAAACAGAGAAATCATCCATAAAAACTTCCATTATATTTTCTATGTATTCGGAAAAAATGGACATCATACAACGCTGAAAAGTGGCGGGAGCATTACAAAGCCCAAAAGGCATTCTCCTATAGGCGAAGGTACCATAAGGACAAGTAAAAGTAGTTTTCTCTTGATCGTCTGGATGGATAGGGATTTGGAAAAATCCCGAATATCCGTCCAAATAACAAAAATGGGAATGTTTGGCCAATCTTTCTAGCATTTGGTCTATAAAGGGAAGGGGAAAGTGATCTTTTCGGGTGGCTTTATTTAACTTTCTGTAATCTATACACATGCGCCAACCCGTGACAGTCTTTGTTGGGATTAATTCATCCTTATCATTTCGAATGACTGTCATTCCTCCCTTCTTAGGGACAACTTGAACGGGGCTCACCCATTTGCTATCTGAAATTGGATAGATGATGCCTGCGTCAAGTAATTTAAGGATTTTCTTTTTAACTACTTCCTTCATGTTAGGATTGAGTCTTCTTTGATGTTCAATGGAAGGTTTATGACACTACAAGAAAACTGACAGATACCAACGGAAATTACTGACGGAAATAAATCCCTCACTAATGCTGACGGATTAGCGACGAAATAGCAACGTCCTGGGATGAAAAACAAAAGACGAAATTAGGACGAGATTACCGACGGTTTTAGTGACGGATATGCCGACGGATTCCATTTTGTCTCTAATCCGTCACCATTTTGGCGCCAAAAATTTGCGCACTTTTTTACCGACGAATTTGTGACGGAATGGCGACGGATATTTTTGCTGACGGATTTGAGTCGTTGCTAAATTATTTAAAACAAATATTAAATTTATATTTTAGGTTAGCGACGAATTAGTGACGGATTTAATTACCGACGGATTAAAATCCGTCGATAAATTAATTACATATTATTACCGACGGATTTGAGTCATTGCTAAATTATTTAAAATAAACATTAAATTTATATTTTAGGTTAGTGACGGATTAGTGACGGAATTAATTACTGACAGATTAAAATCCGTCGGTAAATTATTTAAAATAATTATTAAATTTATATTTTAGGTTAGCGACGGATTAGTGACGGATTAGATTACCGACGGATTAAAATCCGTCGGTAAATCAATTACATATTATTACTGACGGATTTGAGTCGTTGCTAAATTATTTAAAATAATTATTAAATTTATATTTTAGGTTAGCGACGGATTAGTGACGAATTTAATTACCGACGAATTATAATCCGTCGGTAAATTAATTACATATTATTACCGACGGATTTCAGTCGTTGCTAAATTATTCAAAATAATTATTAAATTTAAATTTTAGGTTAGCGATGGATTAGTGACGGATTTTTTATATAAAAAAAGTTAAAAATTTTAAAGAAATAAAAATATATAATAGAAGAGGGACGGACAATAATATATAAACTTTTTTAATTTTTTATATTTTTTTTTTGGATAAATAAAATTATTTGAGATGTTGGTTAGTAGTGGATTTTTTTACAAATAAAAAAACTATACATTTATAAATAAAAAATTAAAGAATTTTATCCGTCCCTAATTACTTTATTATACTTTCATTTGTTTATTTTTTATCTAACTTTTTATATAACTTTTTTAAAAAAACTTTAATACTAAAAAATGTCCAATACATTTATTTATATTCATAAAAAATAAAAAAAAAGTATAAATTTATAAATAAAAAGTAAAGAATTTTACCCGTCCCTGATTTCTTTATTATACCTTCATTTGTTTATTAATTTTCTAACTCTTTTTATATAACTTTTTGAAAAAAACTTCAATACTAAAAAATGTCCAAAATATTTATTTATATTCATAGAAAAATATATATATATATATGCATTTATAAATAAAAATTAAAAAATTTTACCCGTCCCTAATTTCTTTATTATACTTTTATTTGTTTATTTTTTTTCTAACTTTTTTTAAATAACTTATAGGATATAGGGTATAGGGTATATGGTATAAGGTATAGGGTATAGAGTATAGGGTATAGGGTATATCCTATAGGGTATAGGGTATACCCTATACCCTATAGGGTATAGGGTATAGGGTATATGGTGTAGGATATATGGTATAAGGTATAGGGTATAGAGTATAGGGTATAGAGTATAGGGTATACCATATAGGGTATAGGGTATACCCTAAACCCTATAGGGTATACCCTATACCCTATAGGGTATACCCTATATCCTATACCGTATACCTTATACCCTATAGGGTATACCCTATAGGGTTTAGGGTAGGGTATACCCTATACCCTATAGAGTATACCCTATACCCTATACCGTATACCTTATACCCTATAGAATATAGGGTGTAGGGTATACCCTATAGGGTATAGGGTATATCCTATAGAATATAGGGTATAGGGTATAGGGTATACCCTATAGAATATAGGGTATAGGGTATAGAGTATAGGGTATACCCTATACCCTATACCCTATAGGGTTTAGGGTAGGGTATACCCTATAGGGTATAGGGTATATCCTATACTCTATAGGGTATACCCTATACCCTATAGGGTATACCCTATACCCTATAGGGTATACCCTATACCCTATATCCTATAGGATATACCCTATAAGGTATAAGGTATAGGGTATAGGATATACCCTATACCGTATACCTTATACCCTATAGGGTATACCCTATACCCTATAGGGTATAGGGTATACCCTATAGGATATAGGGTATAGGGTATACCCTATAGGGTATAGGGTATATCCTATATGATATAGGGTATAGGGTATACCCTATACCCTATACTCTATACCCTATACCCTATATCCTATAGGATATACCCTATAGGATATAAGGTATAGGGTATAGGGTATAGGGTATAGGGTATACCCTATACCCTATACTCTATACCCTATATACTATACCATATACCCTATACCGTATACCCTATATACTATACCCTATATGTTGGTACTTGATGTATGGCTTCTCAAGAACTTAACAGAAAATCTGACGGAGAAAATAACGGAGATTGGGAAAACTAGAAACAAGTCGAGTCTTGTATTATATACAATCTCCGTAAGAGTTATTTGTCCCGCACAGGTGCTTACGGTTGAATAACAAAACTCTCGTAAGATAAAACGACTTAACTATTAGTTATAAGGAGCACTCCAATATAACTAATCTAACGAACAACACAAGGTTTTAGAACTTTGGACTTGAAAGATTGAATGCAACAATATGCAATGATTTGGGTATGTTAATCTATCTCTCTAGAGGGTAAAAGGCTCAGAATGACTGTATATGTAAATTGAAATTCGGAGGGAAACTATTTAAAGAAAGTTAAAGGGTTCATGGCTGTTCACTCCAAGAGGTGCCAAAACTGTTCAGATTCTGCCCACGAGCGCGGCCGCTCTTGCCTTGAGCGCGACCGCGCTCTCATGCCGAGACCAGGCCAAGATTTAACCTTAAATCAGCGCGGCCGCTCTAGGCTGGAGCGCGACCGCGCTGAAGCCCAGAACTGAAAGGTCACGAAAACCTTTTTGGGAACAGTTGTGACCCAAACCAATTTGGATCAGTCCAAGTCAACCCAAGTTAACTTTAACCCTTTATTTAACTCTCGTTAAGTTACAAAAAACACTTGTCATTAATTCTCATTCACCCTAAACGGTTTAGAGACATTAAATGAGTTTAATAATCTACAACAAATGTAGAATACATTTTGTAACAAGTTTCGTTAACAAATAACGAACTTCCGTTAGAAACTAGATCAACGTTAAGTCAAACTTAACTTTCCGTTATCTATTTCCAACAATCCCCCACATGAATGACAATTAATGCATGTATGCAATTTCGTCCAAAGTTCCGGCGAACTATTATTACATCGGGATAGATAGCTTGTGGCCTTGAATCCTCCCTAGTGAAATATTATCGGATATACTAGCCATTTGGTAGCGAGTCGCTTTGAACCAGTGACTGTCGGATGTATACCAAGACAATAATACTCACATAATAACAGCTCTAACAAAAGTTGTTCTCACGTTTTGTCCATTTTGGCCCTGGACCGTATCTCATTCATAAGCGTTCATTTAAAGGCGGCCTAATTACCTCTCGCTTATATAGGTGATTCTCACTATAAGGAGTATCATGCACTACTCCACCCGTAGGTATAGAAATCATTAAAAGTTTTCTCAACTTACCCTTACCACTGCTGCATGTGCTTGTACTTGGATGTTCTGGGAATGAGTATTCAACATCTCCAGGTTAATAAACCGAGTTGTTGTTTCCAAGTAACTCTACTAGAACTTATAACTTGGTTGTCTCATTGAACCAAGGGCCTGGGATCTCCATTTCTCAAGGTTGAGTGTCCGCTATAAGTTCTTTTGTTGTGGGTTTTAAACCCATTCCCCTTAACAGTTTATACAGTTGATCTCTATTTATACCTTTGGTAAATGGATCCGCTAAGTTATCACATGATTTTACATAATCAATGGTGATAACGCCATTCTTGATCAACTGTCTAATGGTATTGTGTCTACGACGAATATGTCTAGACTTACCATTGTACATACTATTCTGTGCCCTTCCAATTGCTGATTGACTATCACAATGGATTAGTACAAAGCAGTAATGTGTTTGCTCCAACAAGGAACATCCTCCAGGAAGTTCTTAAGCCATTCTCGCTTCTTCCCCAGCCTTTATCTAACGCGATAAACTCAGATTCCATCGTGGATCTGGCTATACACGTTTGTTTGGAGGATTTCCATGACACTGCTCCTCCACCTATAGTGAATACATATCCACTTGTGGATTTAGAGTCTTTCGTGTCCGATATCCAATTGGCATCACAGTATCCTTCTAATACTGCTGGATATTTATTGTAAAGTATCCCATGGTTTAATGTATACTTTAAATATCTTAGTACTCTCATTAGTGCTTTCCAATGATCAGTACTAGGATTGCTTGTGAACCTACTTAGTTTGCTCACTGAATATGCAATGTCTGGACGAGTACAATTCGTTAAGTACATCAGACTGCCAATTATTCTTGCATATTCCAATTGAGAAACTGGTTCCCCCTTATTCTTGGCTAAATGTAGAGCCAAGTCTACAGGTGTCTTAGCCGGAGGGTCATCAAAGACATTGAATTTCCGAAGAACATTCTCTAGGTAATGGGATTGTGAAAGAACTAATCCTTCAGATGTTCTAGAGATCTTTATCCCTAATATTACATCAGCTAATCCCATGTCTTTCATGTCAAAGTTCTTCTTTAACATGCCTTTGGTATTCATGATCAAATCATGACTACTTCCCATTATGAGCATGTCGTCTACATAAAGACAAACGATAACGAATGATTCAGATGTTCCTTTAATGTAGACACATTTGTCACATTCATTAATCTTGAATCCATTCGATAACATAGTTCTGTCGAACTTCTCATGCCATTGTTTAGGTGCTTGTTTTAGTCCATACAAGGACTTTACAAGTTTACACACCTTTCGTTCTTTACCAGGAACCACGAACCCTTCGGGTTGTTCCATGTAAATTTCTTCATCAAGTTCTCCATTTAGGAAAGCAGTCTTCACATCCATTTGGTGTATCTCAAGATTATGCACTGCTGCAATAGCTATGAGAACACGAATGGATGTGATCCTTGTGACAGGGGAGTATGTATCAAAGAAATCATATCCCTCTTTCTGTCTAAAGCCTTTGGCAACTAGCCTAGCTTTGTACTTATCGATTGATCCATCCGCTTTATACTTTCTTTTAAGGATCCATTTGCAACCCAATGGTTTGCAACCTGGAGGGAGATCAACCAATTCCCAAGTATTGTTGAGCATTATGGATTCAATTTCGTTATTAATAGCTTCTTTCCAGAACGAACTATCCGGACCGGATAAAGCTTCTTTAACAGTTGCAGGTTCGTTTTCTAACATGTAAGATAGAAAATCAGGACCAAAAGATTTTTCCACTCTTGTCC
Source organism: Adenophora triphylla var. japonica (assembly GCA_022495995.1). Lineage (NCBI taxonomy): Eukaryota > Viridiplantae > Streptophyta > Magnoliopsida > Asterales > Campanulaceae > Adenophora > Adenophora triphylla. Next base: position 449,210 of record JAFEMH010000489.1, read on the forward strand.
TTTTGCTACGTCTTGGTTCTTCATCTTCTATTTGAGAAGGACCGGTTGTAGCCTCATATGTTCTTTTACTAGAACCTACATCTTTCCTGTCCTTAACCGGAAAAATGTTTTCAAAGAATACCGCATTCCTTGATTCTATAGTAGTTCCTACATGCATATCAGGAATGTCCGATTTGTGCACTATGAAACGGTAGGCACTACTATTGTTGGCATATCCAATAAAAATACAGTCAATGGTCTTTGGACCAATCTTGACTTGTTTCGGCTTAGGTACTTCAACCTTGGCCAAACACCCCCACACTTTAAGGTATTTAAAACATGGCCTACGATTATGCCACATTTCATAGGGTGTTTTGTCAATACCTTTCTTGGGTATTTTATTAAGAACATAATTAGAAGTGAGTATTGCTTCCCCCCACAAGTTGTCGGGTAAGCCTGAACTTATCAAAAGCGCGTTCATCATCTCCTTGAGAGTACGGTTTTTGCGTTCAGCAACTCCATTAGATTGAGGGGTATATGGAGCCGTTGTTTGATGAATTATGCCGGATTCCCAACATAGTCCTTCAAATGGTGCTTCATATTCTCCACCTCTATCGCTTCTAATTTTCTTAATCTTTAAGTTAAGTTGATTCTCAACTTCTTTCTTATAAGTCTCAAAAGCCCCTAAGGCTTCATCCTTACTTCTTAAGAGATAAACATAGCAGTACTTAGTGCAATCATCTATAAATGTAATGAAGTACTTTTTACCTCCTCGAGTTTGCACTAGTTTTAAATCACATATGTCGGTGTGAATTAACTCGAGAGGAGTCGTGTCTCTTTGTATGGCATTAAATGGTGACTTAGTCATTTTTGCCTCAACACAAACTTCGCACCTATTAGTCGAGTCGGATTTAGTCATTTGGATTAAATCTTGTCTCGCTAATTTCTTAATGGTGTCGAGGTTTACATGTCCTAATCTATCATGCCATAAATTAGAACTTTCCGACAAGTAAACATAAGGAACACAACTTTTATTCATCGCACCTTGGCGGATTACAGTCATTACATTCATTTTAAAAAGGCCCTCCTCGAGGTAACCCTTTCCAAGAAACAGACCATTCTTGGTTAGTACAAATTTGTCGGATTCAAATACTAATCTAAAGCCGGCCTTACTAAGCAAAGCGCCGGACACCAAATTTTTACGGATGTCTGGAACATGCAGCACATCCAACAAGGTTACTTCTTTACCGGAAGTCATCTTCAAAATCACGTTTCCAATGCCTTGAACATCGGAGGTCGCAGAATTTCCCATGTAAAGCTTTCTTCCGGAGATGGGAGTATAGGAGGAGAAACTTTCCTTGTTACCACAAATATGGCGGGTAGCACCGGTATCTATCCACCAAGCCTTTGGATTCCCCTCCAAGTTTGCAACGTTGGCCTCGAACACAACCGCTGCAAAGTCAAGATCCATGTGGTCAACATTATTCGCCTCTTTCTTCGGGAGACGACAATCCCTTGACAAGTGGCCCGATTTGCCACAATTATAGCAAGACCCCTTGAATTTCTTAGAGGCCTTCTTCTTCCCTTTCTTAGCATTCCCGTCATTTCCGGAATGCTTTCTCTTTGTGCCACTTGTGCTAGCCTCGGCGAGATTGACCTTAGCCTCCATCTTGCCCTTAGCAACTTTGGCCTCATTCATTCTAGTGTTCTCTTCTATTTGAAGACGAACAACTATGTCTTCCAAGGACATCTCTTTGCGTTTATGCTTGAGATAGTTCTTGAAATCCTTCCATGAAGGAGGCAACTTTTCAATGATAGAAGCCACCTTAAATGGATCATTCATGATCATCCCTTCGGCATCAAGCCCATGTAGAATGATTTGAAATTCATCTACTTGAGTTGTTACCGATTTGGAATCGACCATCATAAAGTCAAGATACTTACCGACGACAAATTTCTTTGACCCGGCATCTTCGATCTTGTACTTCCGTTCCAAGGTGTCCCATAACGCCTTGGCTATCTCGACATTACTATACACATTGTATAGAGCATCATCAAGACCATTAAGTATGTAATTCTTACATAAAAAATTACCGTGAGCCCAAGCCTCTTTTGCCATTTGCCGTTGAGGGTCGGGATCACCTTTTTCTACCGCCGGAGGATCTTCCTTTAAGAAGCGGTGCAAGCTTAGGGTGGTCAAGTAGAAGAGCATCTTCTGTTGCCATCTCTTGAAATCCACACCGGTAAATTTTGCGGGTTTCTCACCATGACCCGGGTGATGCGGGGTAGGAGCGGGTGCAACATGGTTGAATGTAGCGTCACCTTGTGTAGGAGGCGTCACATTCCCTTGACTTGATGAAGTGGTGTCTTTCTCGTTTGCCATCTCTTGATAATCTTGAAGAAGCGTAAAATAACTCTTACGATTGTTGGTACTTGATGTATGGCTTCTCAAGAACTTAACAGAAAATCTGACGGAGAAAATAACGGAGATTGGGAAAACTAGAAACAAGTCGAGTCTTGTATTATATACAATCTCCGTAAGAGTTATTTGTCCCGCACAGGTGCTTACGGTTGAATAACAAAACTCTCGTAAGATAAAACGACTTAACTATTAGTTATAAGGAGCACTCCAATATAACTAATCTAACGAACAACACAAGGTTTTAGAACTTTGGACTTGAAAGATTGAATGCAACAATATGCAATGATTTGGGTATGTTAATCTATCTCTCTAGAGGGTAAAAGGCTCAGAATGACTGTATATGTAAATTGAAATTCGGAGGGAAACTATTTAAAGAAAGTTAAAGGGTTCATGGCTGTTCACTCCAAGAGGTGCCAAAACTGTTCAGATTCTGCCCACGAGCGCGGCCGCTCTTGCCTTGAGCGCGACCGCGCTCTCATGCCGAGACCAGGCCAAGATTTAACCTTAAATCAGCGCGGCCGCTCTAGGCTGGAGCGCGACCGCGAAGCCCGGGCGAAAGGTCACGAAAACCTTTTTGGGAACAGTTGTGACCCAAACCAATTTGGATCAGTCCAAGTCAACCCAAGTTAACTTTAACCCTTTATTTAACTCTCGTTAAGTTACAAAAAACACTTGTCATTAATTCTCATTCACCCTAAACGGTTTAGAGACATTAAATGAGTTTAATAATCTACAACAAATGTAGAATACATTTTGTAACAAGTTTCGTTAACAAATAACGAACTTCCGTTAGAAACTAGATCAACGTTAAGTCAAACTTAACTTTCCGTTATCTATTTCCAACACTATACACTATACCCTATATCCTATACTCTATACTCTATATAAGGTATATGGTTTAGGGTTTTTGGTATAGAGTATAGGGTTTAGAGTATATGAGATTTAGGGTTTAGGGTATATGCGAGGTTTAGGATTTAGGGTATGAGAGTATATGAGGTTTAGGGTATGTGGGTATATGAGGTTTAGGGTATGAGTAGATATTAATAAGAATTATTAATATTCTAAAAGTATAATTATTTTTTTTTAATTTATTTTTGAACTGAGATAAATATTTTAGACTTTTTTTGGTAAGGAAGTTTTTTAAAAAAATTATAAAAAATAAGTTAGAAATTAACTAAATAAATGAGGGACAGACAATATCATTCACTATGAGTATTTTTAAAAATTTTTTTTTTGAATAGAGATAAATGTTTTAGAATTTTTTTAGTAAGAAATTTTTTTTCAAAAAAAATATTTTAAGAAAATTATTTAAAAAAAATTGATATTAGACATACCACTTTAATTAAAATTTTGGGTAAATCAAATAAAAGCATGTAAATATTTTAGATAACTTTTTGTAAATTTCAGTAATAAAAAAAGTCTAAAATATTTTTTCCTAGTCAATAAAAAAAAATTACTAATTATTATTAGTACTATTATTATTATTATTACTGTTTATATAATTAATATTAATATTAATTAATTAATCAATTATTTAATTAATAATTCATTAATAAATATTATTGATAATAAATATTATTATTATTGATATTAGGCATAATATTATTTTATAGTTTAAATTATTATTATTATTATTAATTATTTTTATTAATTATTATAATCATGAAAAAATACAATATTCACATGGATCATTATCCAAGCAACATCTTCACCATTAAATGCATCACATCCAATGGTCCAAATTCATCTCATAAAAACAAAAATACACTTTCATTTGATTGGCTCTTTAATATTCACATGGATTATCAATAAATCAATCTATACCATTAATCTCACTCAAATCCAATGGTCCTAATTCATCATTATATATATATATTTCTTTTAATATTATATACTCCTCACACACACACTTTCTCTTCCCAGTCACACACACACACACACTCTCTCACACACACACACACTTTCTCTCTCTACTCCATCTCTCCCTTTTCGTCTCCCTCTCTCAGATCTCTGGCGACGGCAATTTCTAAATTCCCCCAAGCCAACCTCAATCTAATTAGTAAAGAAAATTTTAAAAGCCATAACCTATAAATCCACAAATTTCCAAACACATGACGCAGAAACCACCCCAAGTCAGGTTCCAACTCCGGCGGCTCATCACAGCGTCAAACAACCACCGACACCTGCACCAACTGCTTACAAGAAATCAATGAAAGTCGGGCCACAACTACTGCTCAACCGATTGCAGGCCGCGAGGATGAGTTTGAGGGGAAGACTAAAGAGGCCGGCGTGCGCCTCCGGCGTCTCCTTCCAATCAATCCTTGTGTTGGCGAATGTCGTTGTTTCCTTGGCGAATTCGGAGCGAGGGCCTGAGAGAGCAGTGCTGGTGTTGCTCAAGGGGAAGTCCTGGAATGGGTCCCAAATGTCGAGGGAGAATGGGTCGAAGACGTTGCTTCGTCGGCCGCCGGAGAAGCTGCTCGGAATTAGAGACATTGTTGCCGGAATTGAGAAATGACAGAAGATTTAATAGATGCCTTAGTACTCTGTAGATTCGATCAATTGCTTGAGTAATTTGATTTTGGATTTGTAGAAATTTCTTTTGATTTGTTCATATTACTCCCTTTACATCTCTCTCTTGATTTGTTCATATTTCGATTTCGATTTTGATTTGTTCATTTTAACGTATTTTGTGTTTTATTTCGATTTGTACAAACTTTTGTTTGATTTGTGTTGATTGTGGATGGTTGTGGATGGTGGTGGAGCAAAGTGAACTTTTGAAAAATGCAAGGATTGATTTGAATATAAAAAAAGTTTAGTGACTGTTTTGAGAATAAAAATATTAAGTGGACTAATTTGAGAATAAAAAAATTGAGGGATTGATTTGAGAACAAATATATATATATATATATTTTAAAATATATATATATATATATATATATATATATATATATATATATATATATATATATATATATATATATATATATATATATATATATATATATATATATAAAATTCTTTTTTAATAAAAAAATATCAAATTAGCGACGGAAATATCCGTCGGTAATTTGATATATCAAAAATAAAAAATATTGAAAAAAGAAAATTTTAAAAAAATAATAAAATTGGGAAAATTTGGAATAAATTTTAGCGACAGAATGATCCGTCGATAATCCGTCACCAAAATGGTCCAAAAAAATAAAATGACCATTTAAATAACGACGGAATAATCCGTCGATAATCCGTCACGAAAATGGTTCAAAAAATAAAACGACCGTTTAAATAGCGACGAAATTTTCCGTCGCTAATCCGTCGGCATGATGCTTTAAATTGGTTGTTTATTTTACCAAATTATCGACGGATTTTAAAACGTTAGCGACGGAAATTTTCGTCGCTAAATCTGATTGAAAACCGTCAGTAATCCGTCGAAAAATTTAGCGACGCACGTTTTAACATCGGATTTTTTACGTCTAAAATTCGTCACTAAATTGATATAGTGACGAATTTTTGGTATTTAGTGACGGATTTTTCCGTCGGTAACTGCCGTTTTTCTTGTAGTGTGATCTTCCTCTAAATCAATCCTATGCATACAAATTTTTGGATGAATCCCTTTTAAGTCATCTATTGTATATCCTATGGCTTTTTGATGCAACCTAAGCTCATTTAATAACTTTTCAGTTTCTAGAGGACCTAGGTTAGCATTTATAATCACAGGATAAGTGTAGTTAGGTCCCAAGAATTCATACCTTAGATTTGCAGGAAGAGGTTTTAACTTAACTTGAGGTGCCTTAATTACCTCTTTTTCCTTTTTGTTGGATGGCTCCGATGTAGTCTCCAACTTTTCGAAATCACTGTTGCCACTAGACTTTGCTGTATCTAAAAGCATGGTATAATTTGCAATTTCTTCATCGTCATCATCATGCAAAGTTCTCTTCCAATCTATAAGACTTTTTTCTAGCGGATCCTTAGATTGGGGACTTTCTAATTCCTTGCTAATTGATTCTAACATGTTAATGTTCAAGCAAGGGTTCTCAAGATTAGGATTTCTCATGAATTTAGACAAGTTAAACTCTATTTTATCATCTCCTACATTCAAAGTTAGCTTACCATGTTTAACGTCTATAACTGCCCCAGCTGTGGCAAGAAATGGTCTACCTAGAATTACAGGAATATGACTATCCTCTTCTATCTCGAGAACAACAAAATCAACTGGGATGACTAATTTCCCGATTTGGCAAGGGACATCTTCCATAATACCCACTGGATATTTAATGGAACGGTCCGCTAATTGCAGGGATATGGTTGTAGGTTTCAATTCCCCTACACCAATTTTCTTGCTTACCGAAAGCGGGATGAGGCTCACGCTAGCTCCTAGATCTAACATGGCATTATCAACATCAAATTTACCTATATTACAAGGGATAGAGAAAGTGCCGGGATCTTTTAATTTTGGGGGTAACCTTTTTTGTAGAACAACACTTACTTCTTCCGTTAATGCAACAGTTTTATTTTATTCTAGCTTCCTTTTGTTAGAAAGAATATCTTTGAGGAATTTAGCATAAGAAGGCATTTGTTGCAAAGCATCAGTAAAAGGTACATTAATGTAGATAGATTTTAAAACTTCTAAAAAATTTGCAAATTGTTTATCGAGTTTTGCCTTTACCAACCTTTGAGGGTAAGGTATTGGCGGATCAAAATTTCTAGTTATTTTAGGGGATTCCGTCCCCTTATTATCCTCATCATTAGTCTCGACCACGGGTGGGTTTTGACTAATACTTTCTTCAATGGGACTACTTTCTTTAGGTAGACAACCAATAAGCTCTCTCCCACTTCTAGTAACTACCGCTTTAGCATGCTCATTTAATATTTTATTATGGGCGGCTAAGTTATCAAATTTATCATTAAATAACTTAAAACATTCCCTAAATTCAGCATTAGTCTTTTTTTGCTCATTTTTACTTTCAACTATAAAATCCATTAAAAGATCTAATTTTGATTTAGGGGGAGAAAAAATATTTGAAGTATTATTGAAATTTCCAAATGTGAGTCCTTGATGTTGTGTAAATGATTGCGGGTTAAGAACGTTGTTATTCTTATAGGAAAAATTGGGGTGATTCCTCCATTCGGGATTGTATGTATTTGAATACATTCCCCCTTTTTGTCCAAAAGAATTAACAAAGTTTACTTGATCGTTAGAAGTTACGTCAAGTAACTCGCAGTTATCCGTACTATGTGAGTTAGACCCACATAGTTCACATAACACATTTACACTAGCAATGGGATTGACATTAAGATTTTCAAACTTTTTCAAAAGCATGTCAACTTTAGAAGAGAGAAGAGTAACTGCATCAACATTATATTTACCGGGCGTACCTTGTTGCTGCTCCCTCTCATTTGACCATTGGTAATGGTTCAATGCAATGTTCTCGATAAGGTCGTATGCCTCATCGACTCCCTTGTTCATCAATGCTCCTCCTGCAGCGGCATCAATGGTCTCTCTTGTCTTGAATATGAGACCGTTGTAGAAGGTGTGAACAATCAACCACTTTTCAAGCCCGTGGTGGGGGCACATTCTGAGAAGTTCCTTGAACCGCTCCCATGCATCATACAAAGTCTCACTATCTGTTTGACAGAAGTTAGTGATTTTTGTTCGTATCTGGGCAGTTTTGCTTGGTGGGAAAAATCGACCAAGGAATGCTTCTTGAATTTGGTTCCATGTTGTTAATGAATTCTGGGGGACCGAATTCAACCATTGTTTCGCCTTATCCTTAAGAGAGAAAGGAAAAAGGCGCATCCGAATTGCTTCCACCGTAACATTTTGAATACGTGTGGTATCACAGTATTCAAGGAATGTTTGGATGTGTAGATGGGGATCTTCGAAAGCGGTGCCGCTATATTGGTTATTCATAACCATATGCAATAACTGTGGCTTTATCTCGAAGTGTGCTGCTCCGGCATTTGGCACAACAATAAGGGATCTAGTTCTCGGGATACTTGGGTTAACAAAGTCCCTTAGGGTCCTAGCGGGTGTTTGATGTTCTCCTTCCATATGTTTCTTCAAAGTTTCTCTAAATCTTCTTAATCTCTCGTGAAAGCTTCTTTCGGGTTCCGGATCAAAGTTGTCAACGTATGTCCGAGTCCGTTTCATAAACTATAAGAAAAACACTTAAAGAAAAATTAAACGCAACAATTTATCGGAAGAGAAAGCAAAATAGTAAAAATAAAACAAAAACTAAAAATTATGTAGTAAAGACAAAAATAAAAGTAAACCGTTGTCCCCGGCAACGGCGCCAAAAACTTGTTCGGTCGAAACCTAACGGTTTATTTATATCCGCAAGCGCACGGGCTATTGTAATATAGCGGGTGCAAGTACGGGTCGATCCCACAGAGACAGGGTTTACTTTAGGGAATATTTTTGTCTTTAGAAAGTATAGAAAAGATTGGGGGGAGATAAAATTTGTTTTTAGAAAAATAGAGAGAACATAAACAGAAAGTATTTTGATTAAATTCTTATAAAACGAAGCATTCTCGGGATTGGAAATCATACACATAATTTTGTTCATCAAATCGTCATTGTCTTAGAGATAAAAGGTTTTCATAAAAAGCAAGGATGGTATGATAAGCCTACGCTACATCGGGTTAGGACAGTAGTGTTTGTATTCTTCACTAATTATGCCCTAACTGTTTGAGATTTCCGTTTATGTTACCCCCGCCCTGTCACAAACGGGCATTCCGGCTTATCTCTAGCTGACCATAATTAGTAAGAATCCATTAAGAACGAGAGTCAACATACTTTCCATTAAAGGAACATCCCTAGGCCATTGAACTACTTTCGTGATCAATGAAACCTAGTTTCTTTATATGGTTCCGTCAATCGAGATTCTCCGCTAGGTACTTCTCTCAATTGACTGAATCATACAAATTGGACATCTCCAAAATGTAAGGCATTTAGAGAATAATATAAAGAAATTGTTTAGATGAAGAAAGAAGACAAGACTTTTCATTTTAGATGATGAACAAGTATGCTTTTGAGTTTCCAACCCCAAGAATAAGGGGGATTACTCACAAGCCATTAATAACATATAAGCAGAAATAAAAGATTGAGTAAGAAGGACTTATGATGAATAAATGCTGGAAATGATGCTTCACTTTTATTGCTTTTCCTCCAAAGTAACTCCAAGAACAAAATAATGACTTTGATCTTCAAATCTCTTTGGAAAATTGTTATCACAAGTGTTTGTATTTTCTATCTATGAAGTATCAGTGATTTCTCTCTAAAATTTTCGTATCTAAGACCTGGATTACAAGGGTCCTATTTATAATTGGGAGGAGACTCTTCAATTGGGTGCCATCAAAAGGTGCCTTTACATCTCATAGTCCACGACTTGCACGGCCGTGTCAAGGATTTTGCACGGCCGTGTACTCTTTGGCGCCATAATTGAATTTGAACATGGAGACTTGCACGGCCGCTCCGAATATAGCTGCACGGCCGCTCCGAGGTTGGCACGGCCAGGACACTTCAGCACTCGGCCACTCCATGGATTTTGGGGCCAAGATGGCTTGGCCACGGCGTATGCACTTGCACGGCCGCTCCCGAACTCGCTGCACGGCCGCTCCTACTGGTTTTCAGCTTTGTGTGTTTATTTTGCTAGGTGTTCCTCCATCCTTTTGGACCAAATTGCCCAAGTATCCTTTGGATATAAAAAGACCCTAAAACCTGTCTAAAATGTATGAAACATACCAAAAACGTAAAATCTAATAAAATAGCAAAAGTAAGTAAAAAGTACTAAAAACTAAATGAGAAATGATGATTTATTTATGTAAAAGTATATAAAATCTAGGATAATTGACTATATAATAGTCACTTATCACAGGCTGCAACGGTGGGCGTTGGATTGGCGGTCGTAACTGGTAAGCCATGCGTCTGCGTCGTTCCTAATCTCTCTTAAATCTTTGATTTTTGTTTTTTTTTTTTTTTAAGTAACTAAAGAAATTAGGAAAAATTTAAATTTGGGTTTTTTTTTTAACGTGGGATGTTGTTGAATATGTATGGGCCAAATATTGATTTGGGTTAAATTTTTAAGTTAAAATTGGGCCTACAAACCCAACAATTTTGGAGGCCCCTAGAATAGCTCTTTTTTTTGGGCTCTAGGTCATGACCTCACTTGTCTTTGGGCAGGGCCGGCCCTGCGCCTGATGCTTCATCATTTTGGTGAAGCACGTAAATTAAAACACTACAAGAAAACTGACAGATACCGACGGAAATTAGTGACGGAAATAAATCCGTCACTAATGCCGACGGATTAGCGACGAAATAGCAACGACCTGGGATGAAAAACAAAAGACGAAATTAGGACGAGATTACCGACGGTTTTAGTGACGGATATGCCGACGGATTCCATTTTGTCTCTAATCCGTCACCATTTTGGCGCCAAAAATTTGCGCACTTTTTTACCGACGAATTTGTGACGGAATGGCGACGGATATTTTTGCTGACGGATTTGAGTCGTTGCTAAATAATTTAAAAAAAATATTAAATTTATATTTTAGGTTAGCGACGAATTAGTGACGTATTTAATTACCGACGGATTAAAATCCGTCGGTAAATTAATTACGTATTATTACCGACGGATTTGAGTCATTGCTAAATTATTTAAAATAAACATTAAATTTATATTTGAGGTTAGTGACGGATTAGTGACGGAATAAATTACTGACAGATTAAAATCCGTAGGTAAATTATTTAAAATAATTATTAAATTTATATTTTAGGTTAGCGACGGATTAGTGACGGATTAGATTACCGACGGATTAAAATCCGTCGGTAAATCAATTACATATTATTACTGACGGATTTGAGTCGTTGCTAAATTATTTAAAATAATTATTAAATTTATATTTTAGGTTAGCGACGGATTAGTGACGAATTTAATTACCGACGAATTATAATCCGTCGGTAAATTAATTACATATTATTACCGACGGATTTCAGTCGTTGCTAAATTATTCAAAATAATTATTAAATTTAAATTTTAGGTTAGCGATGGATTAGTGACGGATTTTTTATATAAAAAAAGTTAAGAATTTTAAAGAAATAAAAATATATAATAGAAGAGGGACGGACAATAATATATAAACTTTTTTAATTTTTTATATTTTTTTTGGATAAATAAAATTATTTGAGATGTTGGTTAGTAGTGGATTTTTTTACAAATAAAAAAACTATACATTTATAAATAAAAAATTAAAGAATTTTACCCGTCCCTAATTACTTTATTATACTTTCATTTGTTTATTTTTTATCTAACTTTTTATATAACTTTTTTAAAAAAAACTTTAATACTAAAAAATGTCCAATACATTTATTTATATTCATAAAAAATTAAAAAAAGTATAAATTTATAAATAAAATTAAAGAATTTTACCCGTCCCTGATTTTTTTATTATACCTTCATTTGTTTATTAATTTTCTAACTCTTTTTATATAACTTTTTGAAAAAAACTTCAATACTAAAAAATGTCCAAAATATTTATTTATATTCATAGAAAATATATATATATATATATGCATTTATAAATAAAAATTAAAAAAATTTACCCGTCCCTAATTTCTTTATTATACTTTCATTTGTTTATTTTTTTTTTCTAACTTTTTTTAAATAACTTATAGGATATAGGGTATAGGGTATATGGTATAAGGTATAGGATATAGAGTATAGGGTATAGGGTATACCCTATAGGGTATAGGGTATACCCTATACCCTATATTCTATAGGGTATACCCTATACCCTATAGGGTATAGGGTATAGGGTATATGGTATAGAATATATGGTATAAGGTATAGGGTATAGAGTATAGGGTATAGAGTATAGGGTATACCATATAGGGTTTAGGGTATACCCTATACCCTATAGGGTATAGGGTATATGGTATAGAATATATGGTATAAGGTATAGGGTATAGAGTATAGGGTATAGAGTATAGGGTATACCATATAGGGTATAAGGTATACCCTATAGGGTTTAGGGTATACCCTATACCCTATACCGTATACCTTATACCCTATAGGGTATACCCTATACCGTATACCTTATACCCTATAGGGTATACCCTATACCCTATACCCTATCGGGTATAGGGTATACCCTATAGAATATAGGGTATAGGGTATACCCTATAGGGTATAGGGTATATCCTATAGAATATAGGGTATAGGGTATACCCTATAGAATATAGGGTATAGGGTATAGAGTATAGGGTATACCCTATACCCTATACCCTATACCCTATACCCTATACCCTATAGGGTTTAGGGTAGGGTATACCCTATAGGGTATAGGGTATATCCTATACTCTATAGGGTATACCCTATACCCTATACTATATACCCTATACCCTATATCCTAGGATATACCCTATAAGATATAAGGTATAAGGTATAGGGTATAGGGTATAGGATATACCCTATACCGTATACCTTATACCCTATAGGGTATACCCTATACCCTATACCCTATAGGGTATAGGATATATCCTATAGGATATAGGGTATAGGGTATACCCTATACCCTATACTATATACCCTATACCCTATATCCTATAGGATATACCCTATAGGATATAATGTATAGGGTATAGGGTATACCCTATACCCTATACTCTATACCCTATATACTATACCCTATACCCTATACCGTATACCCTATATACTATACCCTATACCCTATACCCTATATCCTATACTCTATACTCTATATAAGGTATATGGTTTAGGATTTTTGGTATAGAGTATAGGGTTTAGATTATATGAGATTTAGGGTTTAGGGTATATGCGAGGTTTAGGATTTAGGGTATGAGAGTATATGAGGTTTAGGGTATGTGGGTATATGAGGTTTAGGGTATGAGTGTATATTAATAAGAATTATTAATATTCTAAAAGTATAATTATTTTTTTTAATTTATTTTTGAACTGAGATAAATATTTTAGACTTTTTTTGGTAAGGAAGTTTTTTAACAAAATTATAAAAAATAAGTTAGAAATTAACTAAATAAATGAAGGACAGACAATATCATTCACTATGAGTATTTTTAAAAAATTTTTTTTTTGAATAGAGATAAATGTTTTAGAATTTTTTTAGTAAGAAATTTTTTTTCAAAAAAAATATTTTAAGAAAATTATTTAAAAAAATTGATATTAGACATACCACTTTAATTAAAATTTTGGGTAAATCAAATAAAAGCATGTAAATATTTTAGATAACTTTTTGTAAATTTCAGTAATAAAAAAAGTCTAAAATATTTTTTCCTAGTCAATAAAAAATAAAAAAAAAATACTAATTATTATTAGTACTATTATTATTATTATTATTATTACTGTTTATATAATTAATATTAATATTAATTAATTAATCAATTATTTAATTAATAATTCATTAATAAATATTATTGATAATAAATATTATTATTATTGATATTAGGCATAATATTATTTTATAGTTTAAATTATTATTATTATTATTAATTATTTTTATTAATTATTATAATCATGAAAAAATACAATATTCACATGGATCATTATCCAAGCAACATTTTCACCATTAAATGCATCACATCCAATGGTCCAAATTCATCTCATAAAAACAAAAACACACTTTCATTTGATTGGCTCTTTAATATTCACATAGATTATCAATAAATCAATCTATACCATTAATCTCACTCAAATCCAATGGTCCTAATTCATCATTATATATATATATTTCTTTTAATATTATATACTCCTCACACACACACTTTCTCTTCCCAGTCACACACACACACACACTCTCTCACACACACACACACTTTCTCTCTCTACTCCATCTCTCCCTTTTCGTCTCCCTCTCTCAGATCTCTGGCGACGGCAATTTCTAAATTCCCCCAAGCCAACCTCAATCTAATTAGTAAAGAAAATTTTAAAAGCCATAACCTATAAATCCACAAATTTCCAAACACATGACGCAGAAACCACCCCAAGTCAGGTTCCAACTCCGGCGGCTCATCACAGCGTCAAACAACCACCGACACCTGCACCAACTGCTTACAAGAAATCAATGAAAGTCGGGCCACAACTACTGCTCAACCGATTGCAGGCCGCGAGGATGAGTTTGAGGGAAGACTAAAGAGGCCGGCGTGCGCCTCCGGCGTCTCCTTCCAATCAATCCTTGTGTTGGCGAATGTCGTTGTTTCCTTGGCGAGTCGGAGCGAGGGCCCGAGAGAGCAGTCTTTGGTGTTGCTCAAGGGGAAGTCCTGGAATGGGTCCCAAATGTCGAGGGAGAATGGGTCGAAGACGTTGCTTCGTCGGCCGCCGGAGAAGCTGCTCGGAATTAGAGACATTGTTGCCGGAATTGAGAAATGACAGAAGATTTAATAGATGCCTTAGTACTCTGTAGATTCGATCAATTGCTTGAGTAATTTGATTTTGGATTTGTAGAAATTTCTTTTGATTTGTTCATATTACTCCCTTTACATCTCTCTCTTGATTTGTTCATATTTCGATTTCGATTTTGATTTGTTCATTTTAACGTATTTTGTGTTTTATTTCGATTTGTACAAACTTTTGTTTGATTTGTGTTGATTGTGGATGGTTGTGGATGGTGGTGGAGCAAAGTGAACTTTTGAAAAATGCAAGGATTGATTTGAATATAAAAAAAGTTTAGTGACTGTTTTGAGAATAAAAAATATTAAGGGACTAATTTGAGAATAAAAAAAATTGAGGGATTGATTTGAGAACAAATATATATATATATATATATATATATATATATATATATATATATATATAATTCTTTTTTAATAAAAAAATATCAAATTAGCGACGGAAATATCCGTCGGTAATTTGATATATCAAAAATAAAAAATATTGAAAAAAGAAAATTTTAAAAAATTAATAAAATTGGGAAAATTTGGAATAAATTTTAGCGACAGAATGATCCGTCGATAATCCGTCACTAAAATGGTCCAAAAAAATAAAATGACCATTTAAATAACGACGGAATAATCCGTCGATAATCCGTCACGAAAATGGTTCAAAAAATAAAACGACCGTTTAAATAGGGACGAAATTTTCCGTCGCTAATCCGTCGGCATGATGCTTTAAATTGGTTGTTTATTTTACCAAATTATCGACGGATTTTAAAACGTTAGCGACGAAAATTTCCGTCGCTAAATCTGATTGAAAACCGTCAGTAATCCGTCGAAAAATTTAGCGACGCACGTTTTAGCATCGGATTTTTTACGTCTAAAATTCGTCACTAAATTGATTTAGTGACGGATTTTTGGCATTTAGTGACGAATTTTTCCGTCGGTAACTGCCGTTTTTCTTGTAGTGAAAAAAGTGATGAGTGGGAGAAGGGTTGTGATAGGGAAGAAATGAGTGGATATGACAAGTGGGGCCCACAATTTAAATATGTGAGGGAGAAAAGTTAGTGGATATGACAAGTGGGCCCCACAATTTAAGTATGTGAGAGAAAAAAGTGAGTGAAGTTGACAAATGGGGCTCACATTTATTATCATTTTAGAAAAGGTGAAGCTTCTACCGAAATATCCATTTGGATAAAAGGTGAAGCTTCGGACGGGACAAAGTATTTTTAGAATATATGAAGGCAATTTCTTTTTATATTTTTTTTGTCGATATTAAATCAAGTTGATCAAAATATATACTCCCTCCGTCCCGGTAGAAATCACACGATTATTGTTTACGCGTAAATTAAGAAAAAAATAATGGAGAAAATATTGTGAGTGTAATTTGAAAATAGGAGAGAGAATGAGTGGAGAGAATAGTAAATTATTGTTGTAAAATTGGTGATACTCCGTTGCAATCAAGATAAGGAAACCAACACACCCACACGTACAAGAAAGAAACAATCACACACAAGAACACAAGAGTTGTTTACCCGGTTCATTCACCAACTCGTGAACTACGTCCGGGGGCAATTGCCAAGCCAATATGTATTCTAATATGTTGTTACAACTCACTAATCTGTTCTAGGCCGTCACTATGCTTATATAGTAATACAAGAAAACCCTAAATCAATATTAAGAAGAGTTCTAATCAAAATAGGAAACAAAATCTGCTGCAGAATTTTCCACCCGACGCGTGGGCGGTCGCCCAAGGCACCATGGGCGGTCGCCCAAGCCAAAAATTCCACGAGCCCAACCTTCTGTTCTCCTGGGCGGTCGCCCAACACCCCCTGGGCGGTCGCCCATCGCAACAGAATGTTCACCACGAATTTCCTCCTTGATCTCAGCAACTCCTCCGACTTAAACCCCTTTTTCCTCGTAGTTTAGTTTAGGACTCCAATCCCAACAATTATAATGGTGTTGTAAGTATTAAAATAATGTAGGAGAGAGAATGAGTGAAGTGAATAGTAAAGATTCTTTGCCATTTTAGGAAGTATGTGATTTGTAGCGGGACGCCTAATGAGGAAAGTGTGTGATTTGTAGCGGGACGGAGGGAGTATAGTATTGCTTTGGAAACGGTGTGAGGTATGAAGTATGAGATGATAATAAAAACATAAGATTGTGCATATATTAGATCTGATATTAAAAGAGTCAAGTAGAACCGGAACATAAATAATGTGGAATTTATTGATCGTGGATACAAACTATGACATTGAATTTGTGCTGTTGATGCAACGACTGAACGGAGGGTTGACCTTCTAGTTTGTAACGAAAATGAGAGTGTTTCATGTCATTATAATGTAACGTGACGAAGTTTTACGCTGTCTGTCATTTGTCTACTTGTCCTTTAACCTAAATTGGGACAGACAAAGATAGCTCGTTGGCAAAGTTGAGACGGAAACGAGAGTATAATTTTTGGTTCAAATTTGATTTAACAAAGTTGAGGGGACTAGTAGATTGTGGACAAGATCTTGGAATGTGAAATCTGAAATCTTATACGAAAAAATAAACCATGTTTTTGGCATTCAGACCATGTATCCGGAAATGGCATTTGGAACAAGCTGTATAACTATAACCCGTCCATCCTACCAAATAGGGAAATTGAAACAAGGAATAAATTAAATTTATAGTCCTAAAATGTGTACATAGTATAAGGAAATTACCCCTAAAATGCATTTTAAAAAAATAAAAATAAATAACTATGTATACTATATAATATCCATCCTATATATAACGAAGAAGAATTAAAACAATAAGTTAGGGGCCATTTCGAATCTGGTAATGAAGATCCTTTGATCTCTGCAGGCAGCAAATATTTAGCTAGCCCTACCACAGAGGAGTGCATTGGCTGGAATCGGATACTCGTCTCGTGTTGACTTAACTGGTGTATAAACTCGCAAGTAAAATTGTTGTCCGAGGTATTGTCGTGCCCAAAACTCCGATCTCATGTTCCACATTCCAACGTTGTCAAGTGCTATGTAGATTGCTGTCCATGATCTCGGGTATACCTGTATCCAAACACGCGTAAATTCAAGTCACATTCATATTCATACAAGTTAGTAAGTTATTAGCCATCAGCCTGCGACAAACAAATATTAAGAAAACGTAGAAGAAAATATAACCTGCACGGTTGAACGGGAAACTGCATCAGCAAGGTTATACTCATCTCGACTAGAAGTAGTCCATACCCCGCTATCCATTCTGGAAACAAAAAAAATCATTATTTTTTCAAATTTTAGTAACTTTGTAAAGTGTTGTAGAGTACAACTATCAATGGCGAAGGCGAAGGAGAAGAAAGAGTTATCTTACCCAACTACAAAGAAAGAATATCCATCAAGATGATAGCTTTGGATGATGTTCTCGCGGTTCTCAAAGATAACCTCGACAAATGCTCTATAGTCAGCGCCCATGACTGATGTGTCTAAGCGCATAGGCTGACCGGTGGGCCCATCAGCGATGCTTCCGACCTTGAAAACGCCACTGATATTGAAGTAGTCCGCTAACTTAAGAGGCGTATCAGCCGGGATGAAGGAAACACTGTTAAGTGCATATCGCTGCTTGCCATTGACTTGGTCAGCTGAACTTGATAATTTGATGGTTCTTGTTATATTGATCTGGCCATAATGATATGAGCCTTGTGGGTTGGGCCTTGGCCCGCTTGCAGTTAAGTTGGTCCTAACGGACCGGGCTTGGTTCATTGACCAGGCTAGGTCAAGGGGAGCAGGTGGGACCGGGCCTGATACGGGCTTAGCCGAGTTGGCATAGTGAAGGGTTGCAGTGGTGTTGAGCTCTTGTGGGCTGAAACGGGTGGAGACTGCAATGTAGTAGTCTTGAGCCGGTTGATCAGCAGTGACCAGTACGGAATAGGATTGACCAACGTGAACGTCAAGGGATGATAACTTTGTTTGGATCGTGTGGGTCCCCTCGACTTCAACTAGGGTCATCGTGTGGCCTTGAATACGGAAGTTAAGCGTGTTTTGCAAGCCAACGTTCGATATTCTTAACCTATAAGTTTTCCCTAAAATAAAATCATGCAAAGAGTAGTTAATAAAGTGTTTCATTTATTCACTATGCATGTCAAATGTTTCTTGAAAAAAAAAATGTAGGTTTTTGTGTTTCGTACCTTGTTCAACCGTAAAAGATGCACCATTGGATCCTTTACCGTTGATTAAAATCCCATCGGGCGATGGAAGTCTCTTCCCGAGGTCCAAGATTTTCTTCAACCTCTATAAGATTGTAAACTAAATAAGTTAGAATTTAAGGGACTAAATTACACAAATGATGTGCATGCAAGTAGAGACACATGTAAGTTGTACCGTGTGATCGGACTTGTACCAATCTCCAATAAGGACGGTGTAATCATCGGCTGGTTCGGGGAAGGGGACGGGAATCTTTGGGCGGCTGAGGATTTTGATGCCGCCGAAGGCTCCGGCGGCCTTGTGGAAGGAGGTGGATGGGAAGTAGAAGAAGCTGCCTATTTGATCTTTGACTTGAAGTTTGTAGGTGAAGTTTTTGCCTGGTGGAATTGGGCATGTTGTTCCATAAACACCATCTTCAAATGAATTCTTTCTATGTTGGACTCCATTCCTGCATAAATCATAATATACAGTTTATAAGCCCATTTCAAAATTGCCTTTTTTTTCTGGATCTTTCAAGGCCCATAACTCAGCCCATATTGGAGGTAAAAATAATTAATTTTAATAGAAATCTAGCCTTTCAATGACTATTTAATTTAAGAGCGATGCTAGAAGTACAAAATAAAATACAAAATCATAATCACAAAATGAACTGATAATATTTCATTGGTTACATTAATAATAGTAATTGTAAATCCGATACACTATAATTAAAAACACTAATAAAATTATTAAAAACGTCAACAACGACTGTCTTAACATTTGCGTAATCTAGAACTTTGTCTTATACTCTAATAACTGATGTCTTTTTGTCCTATCCAAAATAATTAATTATTACTTTTTGAATAACAAAAATATAGTTTAATAAAATACTATATATTGTGATAAAAGTAACTTACAAATAAATAAATTACGTTTATTAAAGAAAAACAAAACAAAGATTTCCATCCCTTGGTTTTAGGAGTTCCATTATATTGTCTAGACATGAAATATATTTCATGTTTAGTTTTTACGACGCTTCGTTTGAGACGGATATTAGACATTAAACGGCATATATATTTAATGTCACAAATGTATAAAACCGATAATTTCCTTGAATGATACGAAAACTTTCTACGAAAAAAACGTACTTCCTCCGTTAAAAATGAAAACGCATAAAATGTCATGTATTTCTAATAAGTTGGTTAATATAGTTGTGTTTCCTTTTACTTAACTCTTGTACATAGAAAACGAGACTCAACCTATTTTACTGCAAATTTATAAGTCGTTTCTTTCACTCGTATAACTATCTGGTTTAGTTCATCAAACCTCCAACCAAAAAGAAAACTTCAAATTATACTTTAAAAAGAGAGAGAGAGAGAGAGAGAGAGAGAAGCTAACCATGAGAGTAGGAATGGCTCAGGCAAGTTGTTGAAGACATTGATAATGAGATTGTCATTAGTAACCGAGTAAATATCAGGGCCAGGAAATTGTCCATTTATCAAAATCCCCTACAAAAAAAAAAACACAAATTACAAAAATATTAACGAAAAGCAACACATTTATTTATCGATAATAAATTGAAAAAAAAAAAACCGTGAACTATATAAACGAAACAGAAATATGAACCTGCTGGCGAACACCAAGAGGAGAGATATCACCATAAGTAATGTTCCACGTAAAGTATCGGTACGGGTCTTCAGCATAAACGACGTCGGAAGCTGCAAGAAAAAGAACAATTGCAGCAGCAATGTAGCATAGCCCACGACCCATTCTTGATTCTAGAGAGAGAAATTTAGTGAGAGAAAGAGAGGAGGTTGACAAATAATATATAGGTTCAAGTTGTGGAGAGTTTGAGAGGTAGAAGAAGTATAAATAGGGGTGTGTTTACGTAGTATTTGAAGAACAACTGGCAACAGACGGGTATATTACGTTTGACTAATATATTGACTTTTATTAATGGACTGTTTTTTTTATTATTATTATTATTATTATATTATTATTTTAGTAGGAATATATGACATTGATGTAGAATACTTTTGATTAGGGACTTCTAAATTAATTGAGCCGTCTAAGGGAGGAGATAGCGGTGGTTGTGGGTCCACACGTTTACAGCCAGTCTTGTGGGAGAATTTGTTTTCATATACTCCCTCCGTTCAATAATACGCAAAAAGACACATTTTGATCATTCCACAATAATCTGTAATATTTCAAAATGGAAATGGAATCTACTTGTTTCTACTCACAACAATTATCCACTTACTCCACTTTTTCTCTCCTACCCAACCATCTACACTCACAACACATTATTTTTTTCACCTTTTACCTTAATTTTTGTGTCAAGCAAAAATGTGCGTATTATCATGAAACGATAGGAGTAATAAATTATACTTTTATACGGCGACGCGACGGAGGAGTCAGGAATTTTCATTAACGGAAATAAAGATAGCACAAAATGAATTTTTAACTATATTTATTCAACAAATTGCACTAAATTCCTCAATTTTTTGTAAATTTTACACTAATTTTTTTAAAATTTTTTAAGATCAATGGGGACAATTATTCCCTTTTGTCCCTTGATATATCCGCCGGTGGTTTTCTGTACCAAAAATTAATAATAACGAAATAAAGAAATTATACTTTCTTATATTTCCTCCGTCCCACCCAGCTTAAGAAAAAATAAAATGGCACGGGAATTAAGGAATATTATTATAGTATTAGAAGAGAGAATGAGTGGAAGAAGTGTTGTGAGTGTGAAAAATTAAATAGAAGAGAGAATGAGTGGGATGAATAGTTAGGAGAGAGAATGTTGTGAGTGTAAAAGTAAAGTAGGAGAGAGAATGAGTGGGGTAGAAAGAGTATAAAAATAACTTTCCATTTTTGGAATTCTTAAGATCGGCGGGACGCCCAAAATGAAAAGTTTTCTTAAGATCGGTGGGAC
The DNA here is from genome assembly GCA_022495995.1 of Adenophora triphylla var. japonica. Classification (NCBI taxonomy): domain Eukaryota; kingdom Viridiplantae; phylum Streptophyta; class Magnoliopsida; order Asterales; family Campanulaceae; genus Adenophora; species Adenophora triphylla. The sequence goes on from JAFEMH010000489.1 coordinate 471,109, forward strand.
GGAGGGAGTACATGTTTGTCTATTGGATGCTATTTTTGTGTCAAAACTGCAATTTTTTAATTTTTTTTTTTTTTTTTGTTATTGATTTCAATTTTCACACTATTTTATTTACTGAACTAATTTAATGATGTAATAATTAGTAAATCATGATAATCTTTTTTTTTAATTTAATTTTTTGAAATTAACTTGCAAAACAAACTATGTAAGAAAAGTGTAATACCATTATGTATATGTTAAAGTTAGAGTAGAATTCATTTTAAAAATTACAAACATATCTTATGGACCTGGGATCTGGGACTGTGCAATTCGACTGTACGATAGTCTCATTTATTTATAATTCGAGCCATTAGGACATTGATGTCTTTAAACTCCCTATCGAAAACCATCAATTTATGAGAAATTGAATTCATCGTAGGCCCAAATTCCTTTTTTTTTTTAACAATCCCATATCTTAGGTATGTGAAATTAAATCCCTTAAAAGAAAGAGGAAGCTGGCGTAGACGAAATACAATTGTAGAACCGTGTAAAGGGAAATTGAAATGTGTTTTTTACTTTATTTATTTATTTTATTTTATTTTTAATAGACAATTGGTGTGCCCCGTGATTATAGACACCATACACGGAGTCTCCATGTTCTTTTCTTCTCTATCTCCCTATTTTTATTATATAGTCCTTACGTCATAATAATTTTTTAAAAGCAATTGTGTTATAGTTATATAATGTAATTGTTAAATTTTATTTATTATTAATTTTAATTATTTTATATGTTTTTTAAAATGCAATGTACAGAAAATAGTTAAATAATCAATAAAACTTCAAAATCCATTAGATTTGTTATTATAAAATCCATTAAAATGATAGATTTTATAAGAAAATGTTAGTTTTTTAATGAATTTAGTTTGTTTATTAACTAAATAATAACAAAAAACTAGCTGTTAATTGGTTTCAAAGTCACGGGTTTCACGGTTCACGGTTTTCGGTTCTGAAAATGGTGTACCCGTAATCGAACCGTGGAACCGCCAGTTACGATTCTCACGATTCCCAGTTCTTCCACGGTTCCGATTCTAGCGGATTTCGATTCCCGATTTTATCCACCAGTTTTTCCGATTTTCGGATATTTTTTAGCATGTCTAAGTGTAGTACTCGCTCTTTTCCAGAATAAATGGATGTTTAAATTTACAAATTTTTGGTTTTAAAATTAATGACTTTTTTTACAAAGAAAAAATTTATCCCTAGATGCATTTTACCAAAAAATTTCGATACTCATTTTATTATCATAAAACTAAATGTTTAGAAAGTGGATAACAATAATATATATACATCTTTACAATTAAAATGTATAAAACTCACACATTTTAAGAATATTTTTAAAAATAAATTTGAATATTCATTTAGGGATGGAGAATTCTGACATTTTATTTATACTAACTTGTTGATTAAGCCGCTGCTGAATACCATCCCTAGTTCCACGTACAAAGGTGAGCCATGCTTGAATTTTTCAAAGATATGATCAATGTTTTAGCCCAGCCATTCAAATACACCTTGGTTGGAAAATTTTCTCATGGTCGGCCATCAATGGAAGTTACAAGGCAGCATTTCTTGAAGTTTGGACTGAAGGCAGATTTTAAATTGAGTCATATTGATCCTAAACATATTCTTATTCAGATTGTGCATGAGGGAGATTTCAATAGACTTTGGGCAAAAGAACAATGACATCTTGGGCGTTTTCCTATGCGTGTGTTCCGTTGGTCGCCTTCTTGGAGGTTGGATAAGGAGTCTTCATTATTTCCTGTTTGGGTTGGATTACCCGGCCTTCCAATTCATATGTTTAACAAGGTATGTTTATTTTCTATTGCTAATATATTTGGGGAGCCGCTATCTATAGATCAAGCAACTTGTAACTTATCAAGACCTAGTGTAGCTAAAGTTCTTGTTCAAGTGGATCTTTTGAAGAAACTTCCGTCTAGAGTTTTCATTGATTGCGGAGATGATTTTTCAAGTTTTTGGCAGCCTTTAGAGTTTGATAACCTCCCAAGCTATTGTAAGCACTGTTATAAGTTAGGCCATGATCTGAATGTGTGTTTCTACCTTCATCATAAGAAGCCAAACTTGAAGAATGGGGCTGAAGTTAATGGAGGTAGTTCGGAGGTGCTGAATGAGGGTCACACGGCTGCAAAAGAGACTCCGGAAGAGGTGAATGCTGGTGGTATAACGAAGGGTGCCAATGTGGGAAAGAAAATGATTTATGTTGAAAAAGCTAAAGTGAAAGATCCTTCTTCGTCAATTGGGAATGTTGAGCCTATCAAGGGGGCGTCTCAAGAAGATAAATCTAATGGCCAGAATAATGTGAAAATTGATGGTTGTGCTCATGAGACTTGTTCTCGATGGGGGGATTGTTCATTCTAACGCGCTGTCAGCCGAAAATGGTTGTGAAGATATAGATACCCATAATGAAACGGTTGACACTCAAGATGAAGAATTGGTTGTCTTGGATGACACAGCTATTGTTGATATAAATACAGGCAATGAAATTTTGGTAGCTACTGCTGCGCTTGGAGCGCAGTTGGGGGCTTTGGCCATGTCTACGACCTCACCATCCATCCCTATGACGGCTCCTGCTTTGAATAGCGAAGCTCTAAATCTCGTTCGGGAAAAGGTTAGACCAATTCAAGCTTCATCAGCTCCTAACTTACGTTCCTCTACTGCTCGTATGCCAAATCCTAAATATTTTAATCTCGAATTTATAAACCCAAAAAAATCTAAAAGAAGCTCTTATTCTTCGGGAAAAATGCGATTCTGAACCAGAAGGCGGTCTTTCTGCTACTTCTCCTTCGGCATATCATGATGCTCGCACTTATGGGGGTATTGTTGGAGGAGTTCATGTTGATCCGAGGGCTCCAATGGCTGACGGCGATAATTTTGAAGATTATTATGATGAAGAAGATGAATTTCAAAAGGTTAAAGGGAAACGAGAAAAATCTGGATCGAAAGCTAATTCAAAAAACCACAAGCCTAAAAGGCCTTGGAATCCTAAAAGGCGATTTGATTGACCTTTTTATTTATTTTATTTTCAGTCTTTCTTTAATTATTGTACTTTTGAATTTCTTTAATAAAATTTAGGGGGCATTGCCCTTTTCGCAAAACAAAAAAAAAAAAAAAAAAAAAAAAAAACTCGTTGATTAAGATTTATTTATTTGTGCATTGATAAAATTTTGACTATTTTCATTTATTTTTTTATATTTATTATGGGACAATGGGAGTATTTTATTAAGTAGAAATCAATCATAAGTGAACAAATGTTAATTATTTTAATTTTTTTTATTTTTTTTTTGATAAATTATGGAAATTAAAAATCCGTGTGTCATCTCCTTTTTGTTGAATTTTGGAACCTTTTGTGATGAATCTTGAGGCCAAGGAAGTTTCCATCCATCGGTGGTACCTACTTTTGTAATCAAGTTGTAGATTACTCGTTTATGTGTGTATCCTAGCTGGCATTATAATTTAACAATATTTTTGTTTGACCATTGCTCAAGTTTTATTCAGTGGCGGATTCAAAACATTTTGTAAGAGGTGTACAAATACATTAGGATGGTTTTTATAGATATATATATAAAAAAAAAGAATGCTTAATATGTAATTTATACCTACAATCATTAAGTTAATATGTCAATATCTTAACTACTAAACTTGATGTGATCGTGAAAAATAGACATTGAACTCAGCCTGTTAATATGAGGCCCAATTCAATTAGTTATGGATCAAGGCCCATGATAATGGGTTCAAGGGTAGCTAAAGGTGACCGGCGACTTCCTTATATGAGCGGGTGAGAACCCTCCGGCGAGAATCCCGTTAAAGTACGTCATTGCAGGAGATGATATATGTTCAAAGGCCGATATCTAGCCTAGTATGTATCTATCTGCGACCAACAAGAAATGTCGCCATGAGATGGTTGTTGCCATAGGCGACATCAAGATCATTAACTAGAGTGTAGAGGTCGTTAATGTCGTTATAAGCGGGGCCCACTGTACCTGTCAAATGATGAAAAGTATGTCAGGGATGAAGTTGACGGCGCCACCTATGGATTGAGACATTTTGCTCACCTTATGAATGATTGACACGTGTCATTGGCATGTGACTTACACATGATGTGTGAGAGTATATAAGCAACCTAAAAAATATCATCATGTAAGTTCTTCTTGTTCTTTCTTCTGCATCTCTCTCCCAGTTTCTACAACCTTTGTTTGTTATTCTTGACTTATTAACTTATTCTCACGCCGGAAGGGTAACACCGGAGACGCTCCCGATTTAGTTGACGTATCTTGCATGTGTGTAGGAGGCAAACGGAGAAGACATCTGGAGTGTCCCCATTTTCCTTACTCAATCAGTCCTAGTGCAATCAGTTTGGCACGATAGCATCAAAACTAAACATAAATTATTTAATGGGTTCACTTTCACTCCTTTCTTCATAACACCACTCCAAGATTCAATTTTTTGTAAGTGTCATAAAATATGTGTTGTATTTTTAAATAAGAAACTAGTTTTATAAATAAATAATGCATATTTTTAGAAGTATTAAAAAGTTAAATATGACATAATTAATTTTCTTCATAACACCACTCCAAGATTCAATTTTTTGTAAGTGTCATAAAATATGTGTTGTATTTTTAAATAAGAAACTAGTTTTATAAATAAATAATGCATATTTTTAGAAGTATTAAAAAGTTAAATATGACATAATTAATGAGAGAGTAAGAGTACATGTTTATTATGGCTGGTGCAGTACTTACTTACTTCAAGCCAAAAATAATTTATTTAACAAATTAACCTTTCTAATACTTCATTTGTTTGTGTCTTACTTGGTCAATTTAATTAAAATTCTCGTTGGGTAATTCCGATCTGTCTTTGGATTGAGGCTTTAAAGCGGTGGCTCTATCTAGGCATGTTAGCTCCATTTTTGGAAATCGGGCATTCATTCAGGATCGACCTACAGGTACAGGTGTTATTTGATTTAGCTGGCTAGAAAAAAATTACGATCAAAGTTTTCCATAAGAATGGGTTAGTCTTTGAGAATGTGATTTTGACCAAAATTATATTTCCTCTCCTATAGTTATGTGTCCCAATTTTATTATTTTGAATGAACTTTTAACAACATTTTTTTTTTGGGAAAATCATTCCACAAAAAGAAAATATGATTTTCTCTAATGAATTATTAGTATGAAATTATAATCTTATTTTAAGTTTATGAAAATTTGTAGATAAAAATTGCAATTGTATATGTCCATTTATGTTATTAACATTAGATATGATTTTTAATTTTAGATAATAGTAACATAAATTATGTGATATTATTTATTTTGAAAAATAAGGCAACCTATATTTCCCAAGATTTTCCAAGAATATTTGACTCAAAAAACGTGTGAATCAATTCACACTTTCATACCCATTACAACGACGTAGTTTTGTGCTTATTCATTAAATTTCTCTGACGGCATTTTCACTTGACACTCAATTTTCCACGTATTTCACCCAAATAACCAAATGCAGCTTAGTCAGCAAAATTGTTAGTTTTTGAGCGGAAGTTTAACGGAGGCCAAATTTGCCCTCATTTGCCTTTAGTTTAGGAGCAAGGATGTCAATTATCGATGTTGGGGGTATATTTGCATCTAATCCCTATGTGGCTATGTTAATGGGCATACTTTATGTATTTTTCCAAAAAAAAAAATTCTCTAATAATATAAAGCTCAAGAAACCCTTTGGGCCCGCCTGAACCTGAAAACATAACCCAGAAAAAAAAACTCATGATCTATCATTAGATAACGAATACCTTCATGGATTCAATTTCAAACGATTTGATCATTGATCAAAATTAAATTGTTACTAGGTGAAAATTTGTGATTCGCACGGATAGCTTATATATTACTTTTGACTAATTGACTGAGTTTTGATTTTCATATAAAAGACTAGTAAAAGTTCGTGTTTGAGGACACGTGATATTTTTTTAATTAAAAGTGAGGGCAAAATGGGAAAGAGACAACTTAGTGAGGGTAAAATGGGAAAAAAACTTTTGACACTATTCATACAACTATTCATCTCACTTTCCTCATTTATACTATAGATAATCATATTTTATTTCACGTACTCTCAAGATATTAAAAAAAAAGGGAATTTGCCCCCTAAGTTCCTTTTGGAACAAATCACTTCCCACTAAGTTTCTCATTGTATTAAAATGATCGAAAAGTTCTTTTTACAAGTGAACTTCCAATTTTGCCCTCACAACATTCTGAAAACAGAAAATTTTGGGGGAAACTAGTTTCCCCAGATATTATAAAAAGTCTTGTTTTTTATTTAAAAAAAAAAAATACGTGCCTTTGTTTCGATTTTTAAAACAAGACTTTTTATAATGTTAGGGAGAAACCAGTTTCCCCCAAAACCTACTCTTCTGAAAATATAATACAACATTCTGAAAATATAATACAACATTCTGATTTTTTATTTTTTTTTGAAAATATAATACAACACTCTGAAAATATAATACAACATTCTGAATATACTACAACATTCTGAAAATATAATACAACATTCTGATTTTAAAAAATTTTTTTTTAAAAATATAACACAACATTCTGAAAATATAATACAACATTCTGGAAATATAATACAACATTCTGATTTTTTTTTTATTAATTTTTTTATTATTAATTTTTTTTTTGAAATATAATACAACATTTGGGGGGGGGGAATTATTTTCATCCAAAATGACAAAAAATTGATACACTCATTTAAAAGAAACTTATTGAGCATAGATTTAAAAAAAAAAAAAAAAAAAAAACTTATGGGGCAATGACCCTTTAAAAAATTCAAAATTCCTTTTATCAGTAATGTAGGTTGTCGAAATTAAAGAATGTTAAATATTATACAAAGTAAGTATTCAATTGTCAATTACATTCACTCTCTGCATATATAAACAAAAATATGATTTTCATTTTTTATTTTTCTAATGGTTTTTGAAATTTCTGAATAACTCTTAACGATATTAGATATTAATTATCTTTTATTCTATTACACATATTAATTAACGAGAGTAATAGGTAATTTAAAAATGCAGAAATACATTGAAATGGAAAAGAAATAAAAAAAATATTGACAAAATAACAAAATTAATCTTATGTTATTGTGAAATTAATAATCCATGAAAATGTGATTAACAACAAAATATAGAATTTCAATTTAATTATATATCTCCAAGAAACAATTTATGTATTCTATTCAAATTCTATCTTTTTGAACATTAAATTAAATCATTTTAGTTATAATTATGTAAATATCTTTCGAATCTTTTTATTATTTTTGTTTGCTAACATATTAATTAGTTTACTTGTTTTATTGTATGTTTTGATTATTTTGTAGAACTTTTACTTGAATTTGGAAGCTATAACTTAGGAAATGATAGAGGAGATATTCCTGAAAATTACTCTCCAAGATCTACACGAATTGTTAGAGCCTTCATTGCCTATAAAAAAGACTCTAACTAGCTACACTCTGCATGGATTGTAACTTCCATAACCTAGAGAAAATGTTCTGAGAGTGCATTTTAGTGAGAGATCTTTTGTTACACAAGTTCTTACTGAACTTGTGTTTTTGTGTTTAAATATTTCGTTTCTTCTTTTCTTTGTTTTCGTTGTAACCAAAATATAATTGAGTTTATAAGAGAAATTTTTAAGTGTCTAAAGCATGTTGTTGTATATAAGTGGTAAACATTGTATTTATTTCGTGTTTTGTATTTATTATTACGTTGCAAATCTATTAGTATAGTATCTGATGTTATCACATCAGGTTTAACACCATTACTTCGTTCATCTGTCTTACTGCCTTATTTACTCAATTTCTTTTTCAGGAAGGTAGAGTATGTTGAAAATATGCCACTATCATTTCTAAGGGTGTAAGTGGTTCGATTCAAATCGCGGTTCGGAATCAAATCAAATCAAATCATGCGGTTTAGTTCGGTTTTCAAGCAATAGTAGTTTGGTTCGGTTCCAAAAATTGTCAAACTGTGTGGTTCAGTTTAGTCTGCGGTTTGGACCCCCAAACCACGGTTCGAGACCGCGAGACCGAACCACCAAACTGTTCAATATTAACCGTAGATATTTATATCTTTCATTTTCACCTTACATTTAGATTTGAAAACTCCTAATTCTATTCATGAATTTTAGCTCATAACTCTTTTTTCTTTTGGTTAACTTCTTGTAATAATGTTAATTTACTCTTTAGCACATACCATTAGAAATACTCAAATGACATGTTGTTATTATAAACATTGAAGCACAATTTCAAGTTGTGTTTAAATACTGAATCAATTATGTATATTATGTTTGAAAAATTCAAACAAACATAACAATGAATTGTTTAGTTTGAAACCAAGTTCTAATTAATGGTTTAAGCAATGTTCCATTTCATGGTTTGAACCGTGGTTTGAATTGTGGTTTAAACCGCGGTTCGAACCGTAAAATCAAATCGCGGTTCGAACCGAACCAAACCAAACCACGACGGTTTGGTTCGGTTCGCTTTGAATTTTTTCATGATTCGGTTCGATTTGAAATTTTTTCAAATCGATAACTAGTGGTTCGGTCCGTAAATAGTCCTAAACCGAACCATTTACACCCCTAATCATTTCTCTTTATCTTTTTTTTTTAACTATCATTTTTCTTCACGAACATCACCTCCGCTGCAACCACCGACCCCGCCACCCCCACCACCACCGACATCACAAACATAATCAACGAAACCATGTCCATCACTACCCATACCACCACCATCTCTGTCCCACCACAACCAACGATAACCATTAGGGATGCCAATTTTATCGGACTCGACCCGAACCCAAAAATATCTGACCCGTTTGGGTTGGGTTCAGTTGTCATATTTTAAAACCCTTCGGGTTCGGGTTCGGTATTTCAATGGTGCCCGACCCGACTTAGTATACAATTATTTTACCCATATATGATATACCCATCTCTTACCCTAACCCTAAGTCAAGTTTGGTTCTCCCTTCGGTCTTCACCTTCACCCCTACGCCGCTTGAGAGAGAAAGAGACGAAGTCGAAGGCTCGAAGCCGCTTTGTTGGTTGTTTTAAACTGCTCACTGCCATGTTTTTTCATGGCTATTTTACATGTCGAATTCGGGGTCGGGTCGGGTTTAACTATTTCGGGCCGGCCCGGGTTCGGTTAATATGCTTGAATAATCGGGTCGGTTCGGCTAGGTCAAACCCGACCCGTTGCCATCCCTAAACATCATAAGTGCTGAACATTCTGATTCAAAAATTGAAGAACACCCAGATTCAAAAACACTCAAATTGATTACACTTAAATAGACTAGATTTAAGCAGGAACATTCAAGACACACCCCAACACACACTGACAGTACAAAATCACATATTCGAAATCACAAACAAAAATTAAGGTTTAAAGATTTGAAATCACAATCTAGATTTAGGGACTGCATTCGAAATCACAAGGAAGATTTAGAGGTTAGATCGTATTTGAGGGTACAATCCAAATAGTCTAGGGAGGTCATATTCTGGGTTCTAATAGTTTGGAGGGAAGAGAAAATAGAGTGGTGGGTGGTGGCAATCCTGCGTGGAGGTGGGGTTTGTGGTGAGAAACGAGAGGAGGGGAAGATGCGACTGAGCGAAAATGACAACGTGGCGGTAACGCCTTGGGTGGCAGCGTGGGAGATGACGTGTGGGGGAGAGGGAAGGGTGGGGGCAGAGATGAAGGAAAAAGATAAAATTATTTTCCTTTTCTAAAATAAATCTAGTTCAAGGATAGGGGTGGAAGCGGTTCGGTTAAAATCGCGGTTTGGAGTCGAACCGAGTTAAATTGTGCAGTTTTGTTCGGTTTTTAGACATAAGTGATTTAGCTCGATTTGAGAAATTAATAAATCATGTGGTTCATCTTAGCTTGGGGTTTGGCACTCCTAAACCGAACCGAACCAAACCGTTTGAGACCGAACCGCGGTTTGAAATCGTGAAGCCGAACCATTAAGTCGAACCGTTAAACCGAGCCATGAGCCAAACCGTCAAACCGCGATCCTGACCGTCCCTTCAAAAACCTAGTTGATCTCAGCCTTTGATTTAAAATAACCCTAGATAACACCTTAATATCCTCAGCGCCTCTCTATAATATTTCATACTCCCTCTGTCCCGTCCGAAGCTTCACCTTTTACCCAAATGGGTGTCCCGGTAGAAGCTTCATCTTTCCTAAAATGGAAAAGGTTTATTAATATTCTATTATACCCACTAACTTTTCTCTCTCACACATTTAAATTATGGGTCCCACTTGTCATATCCACTCACTTCTTCCCTCTCACAACCCTTCTCCCACTCCCATTATTTTTGAATATATATATATATTGTTTTCTTAATTTGCGTACTTCACCAAAATGGTGAAGCATGGACCGGGACGGAGGGAGTATTCCCAAACCGTTTCTCTCTCTTCCCGTTTCTCTCAATATCGCCGTGACTCGTCGTCTCTGGTTTCTCTCAACTATCAATCGACGACGAGCTCTTTGGATCTAGCCTCTCTTTGAACTTTCAATCAACGCAAATCCTTTCTCTCTTCCCGTTTCTCCGTTTTCTCTCTGCCGTCATCTCTAGTTTCTCTCAATGATCAATCGACGACGAGGCTCTCTTCAATCGACGACGAGGTCTCTTCAATCAGCCTTGGATAAAGATCACCTCAGTGTATATATTCTTCTTCCTTCATTTTTTTATATCAGTTTTTTTGTGTTCACTTACAGAAAAAACTAATTTAAGAAATTATATTGATCATATTTTGGAAATGATTCATGAAAAATTTCAAAGTGTTAATGCTAAATGGGTTACATCAGGCAGGCTTCTATTGTTCAGTCAAACAATGAAACAGACTGGTTCATTTTTTTGTAAATTAGTTACTGTTTTATTTCAGTCTATAAATGAAATTTGTTACTGTTTTAATCAATGTTTTTTCTGTAAGTTAGTTTCTAATTATGCTTGTTCTTTTAATCAATATTGATCTCTTTTTAATTACAACCTTTTATTTTACAGTTTTCACTGAATATTCAGATCTTGTGGATCCTTCGATGTTAAGGGAGCAATGCAAGTTCAGGCTGAGTGGCAAAATATATAATTTTATAACTCTTCTTCCCATCCCTGTTCCATTTTTACTCCTTCACCTTCTATAATCTGTATCACAGATTTTCAGAACTTTGCTAGTTCAATTTCTGCTGCTGCATCATCAATTAAAAACCCATTCACCTTCTGTAATTTGTACCACATTACTGCCATTCAAAATTAAAAACATGTTATGATGTTTTTCCTATAGACAAATTCACGTTTACAGTATGTGCTTTATTGTGTTTGCATAAATAAGAAGTGACATGTTTCATTTTCTTATAGTCCATCATATAGCTGCAATAGTTGACATTTTGAATCACCTGTCGAGTTTGAAATGTTAATGTTTGGTACTCGATGGTCGACATTTGATCATTTGGCTATTTGAACCATACAAGCTTCAGGTTCATTTTGTAAGGATTAATTGTTTGGTCTGCTGCTTATGTAATTTGAACCATTTTTACTCCTGTCATTTATGTTGCTGCTTATGTTGCCCGTTTTGAATTGTTATGGTTTGAAATGCGGTTTGGACCGTGGTCTAGATCGCGGTTTGGATCGTGGTCTGAACCGCAAAATAAAACTGCATCTCAAACCGCGGTTCAGACCGAACAAAACCAAACCATAGCGGTTTGGTTTAGCGCGATTTGGTTTAGCTCGATTCGAATTTTTTTATGGTTTAGCTCGATTTAGAATTTCTCCAAACCGATGATAGCGGTTTGACTTCTAAAATTGCCCAAATCGAGCTAAACCGAACCATTTCCACCCCTAGTCAAGGATATGGGGCGCAGTTTGTATTATTATTTGTATTTAACTAGGTTTAAGCCCGTGCTTCGCACCGGGAATATGTTTCCAGTGATTATTATGTAAAATATATTTAAAAATGGGTTCTTTTCTTATTTGTACAAAGTTAGATACTATATTGTTATTTATATTTGAAGCGGGGATATTTTGAATTGTTGGTAAATTATGTGGGGGTTAATTGAAAATAAATTGATTGTTAGGTGTTGCCTCCGCAAGCGATGAGTTGCTTCATATTGTCTACTCAGTTGACGTCGAAATCATAGCTTAGACCTCACCTCTACATTGACAGTTTGAAATTGCTTTGAATTAAATTCTCCTCACAGTGTAATGATGGGTATTCTTAATCAATCACATATGGAGGTTAGTAGTATTTTTTTTTGTGGACGATAAATCTTAAATAGGTATTTAATTTGTCTGGAGATTACGGCGATTCAAGAACAACTGATGGAACTGAACAGATATCATTACTGCCTTCCCATTATGTTATTCATTGTATAGAAATGTTTATTATAACCGTGATTTGATTTGATGACCTAGGTTGTAGTTTAGAAATAGATTTCTCTGTGTTAATTATAGAATATAGAGAGGTTTAAAACTGTCAGTTAACAATCATGTCTATTGAAAAAAATGGTGTCTTTTGGGTTGATATATGAATTCATTTCTCCTCATTCAGGCATTATAAGTACCTATGTTTTTATTCCGGTTCTTCAAGGGAAAAAAAAAACTCATTTCAAGCTCCCTAGTTTTCGCAAATGGCCATTGTTCCTGCTCTTCAAATGAATCTAGCTATTAATCCACATATTCATCTTTTAAATAGAAATACTATTATCTTCCGCACTCCTGACATTTATAGCAAGGTTGCTAGGTATGTGGTAGTGGATAAGAGGTCTAATGAAGTTAGGTTTGTCTTGCGTAGATCCCCTAATCAGATGTTTGAGTGATTGGAGATTTTTTATGTGTCTGATAATTTTCCTGATTAACCTCTTGATGTTGAAGGTGAAAATGGGTCATTATCTTTCATGTTCCTAGCCGATGAATATGTATGAAGACATGACTATGAAGTTCAATACTTACGTCCAGTTTCTGCGTCCTGATGTTACCATACTCTGAGTGTGGGGTTTGCAAGATCTAGTATTTTTGATTTGCTACTGGGTTATTATGATGAATTTCGCATTATGCAATTAAGGGGAGGGGGCAATGAGATGATTTTATACTTTTTCTTCAAGAGTGACATAGTTACAGTGAAGGGAATGAATGATCGGGGCTGTTAGTTTTGTAGAAGTCAATCGGGTGGTCGCAGAACCAGTGGTAGCTATGAATCCTGTGGTGGATGGAGACCCCATAGTGGCTGCAACCGGTCATTCCAATTTACAATCTGTCCAATGGTTTTTAGATATTGGCGGGTACAATGTTGTTTCTGTTTTTTTTTGTCAAAGGTTTCAGTGTTTGGAAGGAATGGATGTGGTGAATTTCTTATTGTTTTTGAAGGTTGGAGTATGCTATGAAGGGTGGTGGTTCGTGGAGGTTATCAAGTTCTTTTGTAGTTTGATGTTTTGGGTGTTTTTGTTAGGGGTCTAGATATTGATAGCAAGTATGTCCTGCTTTTTGTTTTTAGTTTTAATGTAATGCCGACATGTTTAAAATTTCATGTTTCATGGTTCTATGCTTTAATGGCGTAAATTTCCTTTTCTTTTATTGGCAATTAGTCTTTTATTGATTCTTATTTTTATCTGCCTTAAACAGTATACTATCAGTTCTATACATTTGAAGATGATTTGCAAATAATTATTCTATTTAATCCAATCTGTTTATCGAAGGAATTTTTTTAAGAAAATTTGTCGTAAGAGACATATAATTTTTCACATCCAGGTGTTTATCTTTTATTTAAGAAAGTTGACACAAATTATATGCTAGCAGTAGAAGCAACTTGCTTTTGATACAATAACAGTACATGTTTCATATGTATGAATTGCATTAGGCTCAGAATACTTAAATCATTATTATAAAGTATTTTTATTGTCAACAATGTTATAGACAAATAAATTGCATTGGAAAAAAGACATTTGCTAACCGAAAATTATTAGTAACATAATTTATCAAAAATTTCTTTGTATACAACATTCTTTGTCCAACCTTTGTACTCGTCAACTGTTTCTAAACATAGAATCTTCAGTCCATTTGGTGTCTTCACCCTAGAAACAGCGACATACAATTGTCCATGACTAAACACTGGTTGGGACAAATACAAACCAACATTCCCCAATGTTTGCCCTTGACTCTTGTTTATTGTCATTGAATAACATACTCTGACAGGAAATTGTCTCCTTCTTAAAACGAAAGGAAGTTTCCCTTCTGCAGCTGTTAATGTAATCCTAAGAATTAACACTTTATCATCAATATTTGACCCAGAAATGATAGTACCTTCAATAACTCTTTTACCCAGTTGAGTCACAATAAGTCTCGTGCCATTGCAAAGACCTTGGCTTGGGTTTACATTCCGAAGCAACATAATGGGTATTCCAATCTTAAGCTGCAGAGTAAGATTAGGTAAACCAGTGAACTTTAGGCTATTGAGGAATTCTACAGGATACAACATTTCATGATTGGAAGTGCTTTCAGCTGACTTGTTAATTGTGTCATAACTCAGGTATTCTTTCATCTCAGAATCCACCAAATCCATGATGTATGAATTTATTTCGTCCACGGCCTCATTCCTTTGAGTTAAAATAGATATGTTTGTCAAGTAATCTATGTCAAATTTCCTATATCCAAAATCTGGATAAGTGGAATTGAATATATCCTCAATTGGTTTTTCAGTGGGATCTAAAAGTATTTCTTCTGATATTTTTACCCATTCTGCTTCGTCTGCGTCTCCTCTTGTTCTTGCCATTTCTTGACCATCTCCTATTCTAAGAATCCATTGTGAAAAATCTTCCAAACTTAAATTATTCTCATTTCCTTCCACGGTAGATCTTTGCAATCGCATATTTTGTTTCAGAACACATAATTCACAATTAATCCATAAATAGGAACTATTCAACAAAGATGCCACAATGTCGCCTCTGGTACCACCTGGAATGACCGAAAGGATTTGTCTGAAATCGCCACCCAAAGGAACCACTTTACCCCCAAATGACCTTTCAATGTTGAAAGTTGGAGTATCTCTCAAAATATCTTTAAGTGTCTTATCTACGGCTTCAAAAGCATACTTAGAATCCATTGGCGCTTCATCCCAAATTATTAATGCTGTCTTTTGAATCAGTTCTGCAAGCTGTGTGCCCTGCTTTATTGGACATGTAGAGTTTTCATCGAGATGTAAGGGAATTCTGAATCTGCTATGTGCGGTTCGACCTCCTGGTAGCAATAAAGATGCTATTCCTGTTTATTAGATTTAAACTATCAACAAACTATAATTACATAATGAGTGGAAGGGAAACCAACTAAATGAAATTATGAAATTAATTTTAAAAAGAATTTAGTCTATAATTTTTTACCTGAAGAAGCGACAGCAAGAACAATTTTTTCTTCAGATCTCAACCTGTTGATGATAGCTTTATACAAATATGTTTTTCCCGTGTCTCCATAGCCGTAGAGGAAAAAAAAGCTTCAGCTCTTGTTGAATAACAACAGAAATGACCTTTTGATATACAATATCTTGTTTTGCATTAAGTGAATTCTTCAAAATCTCATGTTCTTCACATAAAGCCCGTACATCATAATTTGTTCTTCCATAATGAGCTTGTTCTTCATCTGATCTAATAACCTTTTATCTGGCAAAGGCATGCCCTGTATGTCTTCCAAAGATCTTCCATTTTTCAACAACACTTTTTGCAACTCTGCAAGTATCAGGTTTTTTAATTCATCCTCACTTAACACTAAAGTAGGCAGCCTTAATATCTTTCTCCTCATTCGCAAAATATCATCACCGATTTTGTGCCAATTACATTCCCAAAAATGCCCTGCATCTGATACATCACAGAAGAGTATAATTATCACGAATAAATCCCTATGTTGTGAAGCACTGGCCCAATGATTACCCTCATCGATGGCTTCATGCCATTCCCCATCATCTTCCAAAAGTCCATGTCATAACATGCCATTTTCATGGTTATGTGCACTACACCTTCCACTGTTCTAATGTCTTCATAATTCTCACACCCTTTAACAATATTTAAAAGCAATCTCAAATAGTACCTTTCACCTGAACTTGGGTGTACATATGTTAGAAGGTCTATAGTCTTTCCAGAATCTCGCCTTTTCCTCATTAAATTCCCTTTTTCCATACGTAACTTGTCGGAAACTCAGCGTATGTTAAAAACTTTGCCCTAGGATCAAATTTATTCATTTCCATCCATTCTATAAACATTGTTTTCCTTGCTTTTTCTGTGTTAATAATTCTAGGCAGGGGTCATCATCATTGAACATTAACAGCTGCTCATTTTCCAAATGATAACATAATCTCTCAGCTGTCGGTTTCCTATAATGGATAGGAAACTCGTATATTCTCCATATAGATTCACATGCTGAGATATACCGACAATCAAGAAAGGTCTTGATTTCGTCATTTCCATCTGAATTTTTGGATGAAGTTGCACCTTCGAAATCGTATGAGCTTGAAATAACAATTATGCTCCTATCGGGACCTTTGGTAATATATTTGAAAAGATACTTGATTGCCTTTGACTTATGCATGCTTCAACATTAATATGGCTTTGGTATTTCACCAATAAGTATCTATTATAGGCAGCAACATACCTATTGTCAAGCGTTGTACCATTTTTGTCAACTTTAACATTTGTATCCCTTCTCCTATAAACCGAGTAGCCATTCTCATCAAGCGTTGTCTAGTTCTGAAATGCCTTTGGAAATTTCTTGGAACAAATTCCTGAAAATTTAAATAATTAAATTGAAATTTAAGTTATTTAAATATATAATATGGCATTTTCTTTAAAAAAAAATGACTAACCATCAATCATGCAGAGTGAATATGGATTTGCGCTTCCACATGGGCCATGAATCATGAACTGATTAACTGCGTCATAACCTACTGGATCCGTCAAAGGATCAGGTATTTCAGCTGAAATCATTGCATCTAGTAGCTCTGGTGTTGTTAGCTTAGCTGCGTTATTCACCCAAAAAAATGATGTGTGCATGTGGTATTCCTCGCTTTTGAAATTTAATTGTGTATAACACTGTTCACATAAAACATTTCAAAATTAACTGGCAATCATTACTTTGCAAATTCTTATATATTAAAAATAAAGAGTCTTATACCTGCTTCTACTTTACCAAATATTTCATTATCGACAATATCATGAATCATTTCTTCCAATTTTAGCCTGAACAGTCTGGATTCTACGTCTGGCCTGTTTTCAGCTTTTTGACCACCACATTGACCTAAGAGATCTGTTATCTCTTTCCAATTTGGATTTGCCGTGAATGTGATGAAATAATCTGGATTGCCATAAACCCGACATATTGACATCGCATCCTGATAATTTTGTACCATATACCGTGGACTTCCCGTAAATGAAGCAGGCAAAATAGTTTGCATTTCAACATTCTTTGAGTCTGAATCTCCTTTTTGCACTGCATAATATACATTTCTGTATAGTTCTATTCGCAAATTGCCCTGGTTATTTCTCAAAAATCGAAGTCTTTCTTGTTCGGTTTGGGTATAAAAATCAAAAATGTATTGTTGATAAAGTCTTCCTCCATACTGTAAAGTCTGGCCTTGATTATTCCTCTGCTGCAATACATAGGCATAATACTCTCTTGCCGTAACATTTTTCCGCTTAGTCTTTCTCTGACCATTATTCTGAATGTAAGGAATTTGTAAATCGAAGCCATCTTCGCCATACGGAAAGAGAATGGGATATTGCAATGCCATGAATAGCAGATGAAGATCACTAATTCTTCTCAAAATACCATCTGCACCTTGAACAATTAAGTCTCTTTCTCCATTTGTGGTTGCCATATCCCCGACTATTAACATGGTTATTTCAGACGCGGTTGGGGCTGAATATTGTCGTTGTTTATTTGCTCTTCTCTTGACCAATTTTATGCTGAAATTCCTTGCATTTTCTTCTCTATATAAATCTCTCGCTGTTCTGAAAGCTTTAACTAATTCATTGTGAGTATTCAACATCTCAATTAACTGCTGAATAACTTCAGGAGACAACTCCTCATTACATTCGCCACGATTCACAGCATTCACTCGATTCAGTATTTCATTCTCTGTATCATAAACATATAGCTGAAGAAAACTTGGTGATTTACCTTCTTGGGGCAACATAGATCCTATTCGATGATAATTTTGACCACTTATCTTGTAAACATAAACATAACCATATTTGTTTAATGAAGCGTCGACTTTAGTACCCATAGATGTCATCGCGAACATGGAGTTATATGCTCGGATATTATCTGCAAATTTGCTTGAGACTGGTCCTAATGATCGTAATGGCTCAGGTGGTTCACGTCGAGGAGGGATCTCAATTTTACCATTTCTGCAACATAAACCATATACTGGATATGTTTTCCTCGAATTCTTTTTCACACGGTCACGACCCCAAAAAATAGCATGGCAATATTTGCAAGTAAATTCAGGCAGTCCATAGTAAGAAACTTCTACTGAATGTTTATGTGGAGAGATAATATATTAGGACATAAGGACCTCTATAATAAATCCTTTTTGATGAAATTAAATCCTATCATAGCTATTTACCTCCAGCAGGAACTCTAGGTGTCACATTACGATGCAAAAATTTATCAGGGTTGGCTATAAGATGGTTGTCAGCTTGTCGCTCAATTGCCCTTGTGTTCTTCCTCTCATTAATTTCTTCTTTGTTTTGCATAGAGTTTTTTCATTTCAGCTATAAGAGTATAGTAATATTTTTAATTGTTATTCTAAGATAGAAATGGCCTTTAGAATTATAAGTAAATTGGTTTTAAATACCTGACATATTAACACTGTATGACGTAGATCCGCCAACCGAGAAACTCTCTTCAAAGGAAAGTGTTAACTTTCTTTTCTTTGGTAAGTTTTGCATTTTTAATTGTTGACTTGATAATCCTGTATAACATCGAATTGGAAGGAGATTTTTAATAATCTTTTCTCAGTTTCAAACAGGTATAAATACTGAAGTTGAAGGGCAACAGGGGAGGTGACGAAATAAACTGAATAAAAGTTAATGATTATGTAAGTAAAAAAAATGTAATACTTCTATTACCCAGTATATGAATTTCTGATCCATGATTTAGAGATATTTGCTTATTTTTTTTTGTGATAATCTCTGCCTTTCTGTGTGCACGATTTTCTCTTGCCTTTTCTTTAGAGATTATACCTAGAACAATAAAAAATTAATCTTCTCTCTATTTCAGACAGCAACAAAGACTGAAGTTTGAAGAGCAACAAGGGAGGCAACGGAATAAACTGAATAAAAGTTACTGATTATGTAAGTAAAACAATCTAATTCTTCTATTACCCGGTAGATGAATTTCTGGTCCATGATTTAGAGATATTTGCTTATTTTTCTTCATGATAATCTCTGTTTTTCTGCGTGCACGATTTTCGCTTGGCTTTTCTTTAGAAATTGTACCTACAACAATAAAAGAAAAATATCATTAACAAAACCATATTAGTTTAAAATTGCAAGATATGTTCAAGTGTTCTTCTTCCTATATTAAATCGATTCACCTGGTTCAATAGAGTACCCAACAATTTCTTCGCAAAGTCTCTTCCTTGTCATACTTTGAGTTGGTTCCGCTGAAGACGAAACAGAAAAGAGTATCCACCTCCTAATTGAAATGTAATTTGGTTAAACTCAATTGCTTTGAGATACATGCATATATAAAATTAAAAAAGTCAGTGTATATACAAAAAGACATTGGGAACTTAACCATCAAATGAATTAAACAATGATTCTGAATGTAAAAGGGGTTCACTTCATCTTCTGAATGCATCAGATCTTGCTCATACTCAAGTTTTTCATCTCAGAACATTTTCCTGAAAAATTTCTATCTTAACCTTTGGTATTTTTTAAATCCCAAATCTATGAGCCAATTTCATCTGTCTTATTTCCCTTATTGTAAAACTGAAAAGGAGAATTCGATCGAGAAGTCCGTTGAAATTAGTTAAGCATACAATTTTTCTCTCTTATTATACACTTTTCATCGTCTTCTACAGCTCAATAAATACTTTTAAGAAAAAACATGTTCAACATAGAAAAATCTCAAGTAAATGTTAACGGCCATTTGTATTTTTCTGTCCTTAAAACTGTCAGTAGTACAGGGAATGTCATTTTTATTTTTCCCTCAAATAATCAAACACATTTTTAAAGTCCATTCATATAACATTAAGATACTTGTCAAAAAAGCAAAAAAATAACTTTGTCCATGAAATACTTAAACAAAAAATTATAAATAATCTCAGACAAAACAGGGATTCACTACAGGAAACTTTATCAAGAAATTTTTTTGCAAAAACTAATTAACAAAATAGAATTAAACCATTATATATGTTCACAACTTGACCTAAAACATTCAAATATTCTTGGCCAAAATATGGCTTCATTACATGACAATTTAGGAAAAAATATTTAAAAGAAGTCTCGAATATTTAAACTTTAAAACCCTAGTCCTCTCCTTGTTTTCTTGACTGGAGATACTTCTTTTCCTTTTACATTCTCCGCTTCATGAGTGTCTGCATTGGAGTACTGTGATGTAAATGTGACATTTCTATTTAATACAATTCTTCGGAACTTCTAAATTGTGAATAAATGTTTATACTTTCTCTTGTACGTCTTAAAGAAATAAAATTCATCTTTTCTAAAAAAATCACTCTAAAAAGTGACAGCTTTTTCTACCAAGAAATAAATCTAAAGATTCTTCCTTCTAGCATGCTTTACTTGGTCAAAATTCTATATATGCTATATTAGGTTATTGTCTTGCATTTTATCTCTTTAAAAATATCCCTAAAATATTTCTTCCTAAAATAAATTTTTAAAGGTATTCAAAATATGATTAGATAGATAAAGGCATTATCTACAAGGCATTTAAGGGCTTGCTACTTTATTTCTGAGGGATCAATCGTGTTTTTCTCCCTTTCCGTATTTCATTCTAAGTTTGCTTGGGGACAAGCAAAGGCTTAAGTGTGGGGGAGTTTGATAATTGACTATTATATAGTCAATTATCCTAGTTTTTATATACTTTTACACAAATAAATCATCACTTTTTATTTAGTTTTTAGTATTTTTACTTACTTTTGTTATTTTATTAGATTTTACGTTTTTGGTATGTTTTATACATTTTAGACAGGTTTTAGGGTCTTTTTATTTATACAAAGGATTCATGGACATTTTGGTCCGAAAGGATGGAGGAACAACAAGCAAAATAAGCACTCCAAGCTGAAAACCAGTCGGAGCGGCCGTGCAGCAAAATCAGGAGCGGCCGTGCATCATAGGCCATGGCCGGCCATCTTGGCCCATGGAGTGGCCGAGCACCGAAGTGACCTGGCCGTGCCAAACCGGGAGCGGCCGTGCGGCTATATATGGAGCGGCCGTGCAAGTCTCCAAATTCAAATCCAAATGGCGCCAAAGAGGACACGGCCGTGCAAAATCCTTGACACGGCCGTGCAAGTCGTGATTCGCGAGATGTAAAGGCACCTTTTGATGGCACCCAATTGAAGAGTCTCCTTCCATTTATAAATAGGACCCTTGTGTCCAGTCTTAGATACGAATTCTTAGAGAGAAATTGCGATATTAGATAGATAGAAGATACAAAGATTTGTAACAACAATTTTCCAAAGGAGTTTGAAGATCAAAGTCATTATTTGTTCTTGGAATCACTTTGGAGGAAAAGCAATAAAAGTGAAGCATTATTCTCGTGCAATCATAAGTCTTTCTTACTCAATCTCTATTTATACTTTTATGTTATCAATGGCTTGTGAGTAATCCCCATATTCTTGGGGTTGGAAACTTCAAAAGCATGCTTATTCATCATTCAAAAATGTTTAGTCTTGTCTTAACTTTCTTCATCTAAAACAATCTCTTTATATTATTCTCTAAATGCCTTACATTTTGGCGATATCCAATTTGTATGATTCGACTAATTGAGAGAAGTACCTAGCGGAGAATCTCGATTGACGGAACCATATAAAGAAACTAGGTTCATTGATCACGAGAGTAGTTCAATGGCCTAGGGATGTTCCTTTAATGGAAAGTATGTTGACTTCCGTCCTTAATGGATTCTTACTAATTATGGTCAGCTAGAGATAAGCCGGAATGCCCGTTTGTGACAGGGCGGGGGCAAACATAAACGGATTTCTCAAACAGTTAGGACATAATTAGTGAAGAATACAAACGCTATTGTCTTAGGTGCAAATCCCGGAGGTTGTGTAGATGATTGCGGGTTAAGAACGTTGTTATTCTTATAGGAAAAATTGGGGTGATTCCTCCACTCAGAATTGTATGTGTTAGAATACATCCCCCCTTTTTGCCCAAAAGAATTAACGAAGTTCACTTGATCGTTGGAAGTAACGTCAAGTAACTCGCAGTTATCCGTACTATGTGAGTTAGACCCACATAGTTCGCATAACACATTTACACTAGCAATGGGATTGACATTAAGATTTTCAATTTTTTTCAAAAGCATGTCAACTTTAGAGGAGAGAAGAGTAACTGCATCAACATTATATTTACCGGGCGTACCTTGTTCTTGCTCCTCTCGCTTGACCATTGGTAATGGTTCAATGCAATGTTTTCGATAAGGTCGTATGCCTCATCGACTCCTTTGTTCATCAATGCTCCTCCTGCAGCGGCATCAATGGTCTCTCTTGTTTTGAAAATGAGACCGTTGTAGAAGGTGTGAACAATCAACCACTTTTCAAGCCCGTGGTGGGGGCACATTCTGAGAAGTTCCTTGAACCGTTCCCATGCGTCATACAAAGTCTCACTATCTGTTTGACGAAGTTAGTGATCTTTGTTCGTATACGGCGATCTTGCTTGGTGGGAAAAATCGACCAAGGAATGCTTCTTGAATTTGGTCCCATGTTGTTAATGAATTCTGGGAGACCGAATTCAACCATTGTTTCGCCTTATCCTTGAGAGAGAAAGGAAAGAGGCGCATCCGGATTGCTTCCACCGTAACATTTTGAATACGTGTAGCATCACAATATTCAAGGAATGTTTGGATGTGTAGATGGGGATCTTCGAAGGCGGTGCGTGTATTGGTTATTCATAACCATGTGCAATAATTGCGGCTTTATCTCGAAGTTTGTCAAGCTCCCGGCATTTGGCACAACAATAGGGGATCTAGTTCCCGGGGTACTTGGGTTAACAAAGTCCCGTAGGGTCCTAGCAGGTGTTTGCGGTTCTCCGTCCATGTGTGTTTGTAGAGTTTCTCTAAATCTTCTTAATCTTTCGTGAAAGCTTCTTTCGGGTTCCGGATCAAAGTTGTCAACGAATGTCCGAGACCGTTTCATAAACTACAAGAAAAACACTTGAAGAAAAATTAAACGTAATGCATTATAGGACAAGAAAGCAAAATAGTAAAAATAAAATAAAAAACAAAAAATTTTGTAGTAAAGACAAAAATAAAAAGTAAACCGTCACACGCAAGAATCTGCGCCTAAAACTTGTTCGGTCGAAACCTAACGGTTTATTTTAAATCCGCAAGCGCACGGGCTATTGTAATATAGCGGGTGCAAGTACGAGTCGATCCCACAGAGACAGGGTTTACTTAAGGGATATTTTTGTCTTTAGAAAATATAGAAAAGATTGGGGTAGATAAAATTTGTTTTAGAATAATATAGAGAGCATAAACAGAAAATACTTTAATTGAAATCTTATAAAACGAAGCATTCTCGGGATTGGAAATCATACACATATTCTTATTCATCAAATTGTCATTGTCTTAGAAATAAAAGGTTTTCATAAAAAGCAAGGATGGTATGTTAAGCCTACGCTATTTCGGGCTAAGACAATAGCGTTTGTATTCTTCACTAATTATGTCCTAACCGTTTGAGAAATCCGTTTATGTTTGCCCCCGCCTGTCACAAACGGGCATTCCGGCTTATCTCTAGCCGACCATAATTAGTAAGAATCCATTAAGGACGGAAGTCAACATACTTTCCATTAAAGGAACATCCCTAGGCCATTGAACTACTCTCGTGATCAATGAACCTAGTTTCTTTATATGGTTCCGTCAATCGAGATTCTCCGCTAGGTACGTATGTCAATTGACTGAATCATACAAATTGGATATCGCCAAAATGTAAGGCATTTAGAGAATAATATAAAGAGATTGTTTTAGATGAAGAAAGAAGACAAGACTAAACATTTTTGAATGATGAATAAGCATGCTTTTGAGTTTCCAACCCCAAGAATATGGGAGATTACTCACAAGCCATTGATAACATAAAAGTATAAATAGAGATTGAGTAAGAAAGACTTATGATTGCTGAGAATAATGCTTCACTTTTATTGCTTTTCCTCCAAAGTGATTCCAAGAACAAATAATGACTTTGATCTTCAAACTCCTTTGGAAAATTGTTGTTACAAATCTTTGTATCTTTTATCTATCTAATATCAGTAATTTCTCTCTAAGAATTCGTATCTAAGACTGATTACAAGGGTCCTATTTATAAATGAAAGGAGACTCTTCAATTGGGTGCCATCAAAAGGTGCCTTTACATCTGCAGTCACGACTTGCACGGCCGTGTCAAGGATTCTGCACGGCCGTGTCCTCTTTGGCGCCGCATTTGGATTTGAATTTGGAGACTTGCACGGCCGCTCCATATATAGGCGCACGGCCGCTCCGGTTTGGCACGGCCGGGTCACTTCGGTGCTCGGCCACTCCATGGGCCAAGATGGCCTGGCCGTGGCCTATGATGCACGGCCGCTCCCGGTTTTCTTGCACGGCCGCTCCGACTGGTTTTCAGCTTGGAGTGCTTATTTTGCTTGGTGTTCCTCCATCCTTTCGGACCAAAATGTCCATGAATCCTTTGTATAAATAAAAAGACCCTAAAACCTGTCTAAAATGTATAAAACATACCAAAAACGTAAAATCTAATAAAATAACAAAAGTAAGTAAAAATACTAAAAACTAAATAAAAAGTGATGATTTATTTGTGTAAAAGTATATAAAAACTAGGATAATTGACTATATAATAGTCACTTATCACTATTCTTGAAAGGAAATTTACAGACACCAATTGTTCCCAGGGAGCATTGGAGCAATACCTGAGTTGTGTTAGGGGCCGTTTGATTCGGTGAAAAAAAGTGAAGGAATGGAATGGTCAATGGAATTGAATTCCTTAAGAAATTGGAATGGAAAAAAAAACTGGTCAAACCCCTCCGTTTGGTTGGCACGTAATGAAATGAAATTGTCAATCAATTCCTTGGCAAATCATGTTTGGTTTGAAAATACAAATTATAGGAATGGAATGAAAACATATAAAATGTCCAATTTATCCTTTTTTTTAAAAAAAAATATTTTTTTTGGGAGGGGGTGGGGGGGGTGGGGGTAGGGCAGGGCTGGATGGGGGGAGGGGGTAGGTAGGGGAATTTTTTTTTTGTGGGGGGTGGGGGGGTAGGGCAGGGCTGAATGGGGGGGGGGAGTAGGCAGGAAAAAAAATTTGTGGGGGTGGGGGGTAGGGTAGGGTAGGGGCTGGGTGGGGGTGGGTAGGGTTTGGAGGTATTTTGGTCAAAAAAAAATTTTCCATTGCCAAAGGAATTCATCATTTCTTCCAAAATTGGAAGGAATGAAAATTCATTCCGTAGGGAATGAAAAAAAATTCATTACAACGAACCAAACGAGGCTAAGGAATGAAGTCAACGAAATTGACCATTCCATTCTGCCCCGGAATGGTCAATTACCGCCAACCAAATGCCCCCTTAGTCTTTGCAGGTATGTGTATGACACTGTACATTGGATAACTATCTATTGCATGAGTATTTAAGGAAATTGATCATTAAGAGTTTGGGTCAGTTGAGAAGACCTGCAGTTGTGCCTCTTCAAAAGTTGATTCTTCAGTTTCTGCTACAATTCAGGTTCTCCTATTTAATGACCAGCCTATATCAGGTATGTTCACTTATTATACTTCTCTAGTTTAAAGACCTATTTTATCTCAGTTTGTTCTTCTCTTTAAAGTGGATTATAGTATATATAATCACCATAACGTTTATGTTCTAATGGTAAATATGTAAGGTACCTGTAATTATTAGATCAATATGTACAATGCACTTATTACTAACTGTTATGTAACTTTAGTAAGTTTAAGGGATAATGTATATACAAAATTTATTTTGCAGATTTATAGTTGTCAAGTATACATTTATCTAATATTGAATTCAAGTATATTAATCCTTGTATCTGTATTTTATTACACTGATATATAACCTTTATCTATTCATATATCCTAACTAATGACCTATTTCTTACAACTGATTACGAGGATCACAAAGGTCATGACCTCTTCAAAATCCAGTTGACGTGGAGGTCTGAAAGTCCGGTGAAACCCAAAGCAATGCGAAGTGTCACAACCCTAGGCATTTTCGCCTACTTTCATATGCTATAAGTATGGATTTTATGCTCATTCAATTAGTTCTTACTTCAGCAAATCCTTTTGGCATAATTTTTTCCATGTTATTTAGCTAATTATCCTCATAAGCTACCTTAGTCAGCAAAATCGTTAGTTATTGGACGAAAGTTTAACGGAGAGTAAACATATCCCCATTTTTCTTGAGTTTAGGGGAAAGGACAGTGTCGGATCCAGAAAATTTCGCCACTGTTCATGATGCAACACAAAAGTATTTTCTTGCTAATAAATTAACAAAATCAAGCCGTAAAGTATATGAAAATACTTTTTAGTTTATGAATTATATTTTTCTTATATGAACAACATTTTACAATAACGTAATTTATATTTTATTATAAATAAATTACATTTAATTTGAGCTATGCAAATAATAATAGTGTTTAACTAAAAGTTGCTGTTTTAGTGGTTTAAGAGAAAAACAAAACAACAAACAAAGAAAGCAATAGACTTAAAGAAAATATTTTAAAAGTCCCTGTGTGCCAAGGCCCACACTCGTCTGTACATGGCACCAGGCAAGGATGTCAATTATCGATGATGATGTTAGGGAAATATTTGCATCCAATCCCTTAATTCAGAGGGATATTTTTGTATTTTTTCCTTCATTTTTTAGAGTTGAGATTTCAGTGATTTAGATGCTTATGTTTAGTTGGTTAGAAACAGTTACATTATTTAATGCACATAAAACGCACTCTCTTCCTTCTTACTCATTCATGCTCCTTGTGTGAGTGAGTAATGAATTATAAAATTTTCATACACCTTTCATACAATTGTTAATGAAAAATATAAAGTTTTATTTGAAAATTTAAAACTGAATACTCCCTCCGTCCCGAGAAAAGTGTCGTCATTTTAGGCTCGACACGCAAATTAAAGAAAAAAGTGGAAAGAAAAAATATTGTGAATGTAATTTGAAAAGAGGAGAGAGAATTAGTGGAGGAAATAGTAAATTTAAAAAGTGTTGTGAGTGTAATAGTGTTTTAGGAGAGAGAATGAGTGAAGGGAATAGTGAGTGAGTGTAATAGAATATTAATAAAACATTTCCATTTTAGGAAAAGTGACGCTTCAAACGGGACGCCATTTTGGGTAAAAAGTGACGGATTTCCTGGAACGGAGGGAGTATGAGATTATTTATATACTCCCTCCGTCCCGGTAGAAATCACACGGTTACTATTTACGCGTAAATTAAGAAAAAAATAATGAAGAAAATATTGTGAGTGTAAAAGTAAAATAGGAGAGAGAATGAGTAGAAGGAATAGTAAATTATAATGGTGTTGTGAGTATTAAAATAATATATGAAAGAGAATGAGTGAAGAAAATAGTAAATATTCTTTATCATTTTAAAAAATATGTAATTTATAGCGAGACGTGTGATGTACCCGATTTTTTTTTTTGAAATCAAACGGAGTCGCCACGTCATTTTTGTTTTAAGGGGCCAAAACTTTGAAAAATGCCCGAGATTAGAGATTTGGGTTCGGAGGTCACGTTACATGCCGGGAAGGACGTTAGTGTGCACCCGGAATGCCTCGTAAAACGAGTCTTCCAAGCTGAAAATCATTTATGTGTGTGTGTGTGTGTGTTTTTTGGCCAAAATAAGTTGAAACTCAGAAAAGTAAAAATTGGGAATTCTTTATTAGACTTTGGACAGATCCCGTGATTTTTGGTGTGATTTTTGGGTTGGGATTTGGTACTCAAAAGACCTTTTGAAGTTGAAAATCACTTCTGCCAGAATGAAAAAGACAGTGGACACTTGATTTTGAAATGGACTTTAGAGCTTTAAGATCTCTGAATCTGGGAAAAGTCCGGGAATGAAAGTTGTTCAAAACACCTCAAATAAGGTTTATGTGTAAGAACTTTCCATTTTGGAGATGATTTTAGGGGCCAAAACCTTCTGGAAATCTCAGATATGAAATCTGGATTTCCAGAGACTGATGAACTGACCTTTAAAAGAAAATTTGAAAAAGGGAGTTTTACTCACGCAAAAAATAAAGTAAAAATATGTATGGAAAGCTCTGGATGTTGGCTACAAAAAGTGTTTTGTAGTCAACACCAAATTCCAAGTTTATCTGTGTCCAAAATTTTAGACCATGGACTGAGGTCTTAGAAAATTGCTACTGGACAGCAACTTCTCAAGAAGGAAAATGTGATTTAAAAGGGGGTTTCGCATCCATGCTTGTCCCCATTTCCCTAGGTTTTGATTAGTGATCACTAGACATTCTAGTGGTGAATCAACTATATCAAATCATCCTTGGGGTACATTAGGACTTCAAGCATTTCATTTGCTTGGGAAGGGGAATTTCATCCTTTGAAAGAAAGATTTTGTGTATGAAAATGATTTTTGGAAAACACTTTTTTAGTGAATGATCTTTAGAAAAAACACTTTTAAGTGAGTAAGAAAATGATTTAGACCTTTTAAATGGTCATCCATTAGAAATTTATTCCAAGGTGACTACATTTTTAGGTCAAGCAAAGATGAACAACAAATGAGTTGATGAACAAACTACATCTTTAAAGCTTGAGATGCATGCATGAAGGAGAGAGATTTAGGGTAGGAAGAGGGAGGTTATACCTATCTTTCCTTGTGTATGAGCTTGGCTTGGGGAGTATCAAGATTTGAATGTGTTTAGAGTTTGTGATTAGAGTTGGTCAAAGAGAAAACAAGTAGATAACACTTAAGTCCTCTATGTTTTCTCTCTAATCCTCCTCTTTGGTGATGGTTTAAGCTTGAGCTTGTGTGTTTAAGAGTATGAATGGGAATAATTTGAGAGTGTTGAAGTGAGATTGGGAAAGACTCAAGAGAAAATGGTGGCAATCTAAGGATTCCCACTGTTTTCTCTTTGTTTTTCACCAGAGTGCTGTTGCTGTATGTAAAATGTGTTGTGTAGACTGAGAGAGGAGGGTTCAATTTATAGCCCTCTGTGAGAAGCAATCATATCCGCGCGGAGGAGGTTGCTGGCGTGCACTGTTCATCTGCTACTGATCTTTGGCTTTGACGGGAGGAATATTTTGAAAATTCCAATGAGTTTGTTTTTCAACTTGCCCAATTCGAATTTTTCCAATTTCTTTTGCTTTTTGAGATTCTTTTCTTGGTTTAACTTTAAATGGCAATGCCTATTTTACCCTTACTTTGTTAGAAAAGTTAGGAATGTTAGGAATGTTAGTAATATTATAACTTTCATTAATTTTCTAACGAAAATGCTAACAAGCTCAAATTGGAGCACTTACAAGACGTCCAAGGTAAAACTGAAACAAAAATAAGTAGATGTGCGGGATAAAGTTATCCATCGCACTTATAAATTTCGTCAAAATCTTTTGAGGGCATTTTCTCGTTTTAAATACTCCCCCCGTCCCAATAAGTGCTTCACCCTTTTGGGTGGGCATGCAAAGAAAATAAAATGTTGTGAGTGTAATATGAAAATAGGAAAGAGAATTAGTGGAGGGAATAGTAAGTTATAATGGTGTTGTGAGTATTAAAATAATGAAGGAGAGAGAATGAGTGGAGGAAATAGTAATGATTCTTTGCCAAAAAAAGGAAAGGTGAAGCTTCTAACGGAATGCCCTTTTGGGTAATTAGTGAAGCTTTTATTGAGACGGAGGGAGTATACATTTGTTTTGATTAAAAAATATAAATAAAAAACGAATGTTTATTTTGAAACAATAAAATAATTTTTTCTTTTAAAAACAAAACTACTACCTCCTATCCGCACGAAGTGTCCCATTTGATCAATTCAATTTCAAGTTAAGTTTGACTTAAATATTATTGTAAATCTAATTATTTTATTGAAAATTTAAAAATTATTATTGATAAATAATTAAATAATTTATTAGTAACAATTTTTAAAATTTTAATAAATTAATTAGATTTATATTAATATTTAAATCAAACTTAATTTAAATTGATCAAATGAGATATTTCGAGTAGAACGGAGGAGGGAGTAGTTGTTGAATTTGAAAAAAATAAAAGGACAAGCAGTGTCAGGGATAAACTGGTTGACGAGCATCAATCAATCAATCGCTCAATCCGATTTCCTTTCTCCCTTTGCAGAGGTGGCCTCCACACCTAAAAATAAACCCAAGCCATAAACCTCTAAGACCATCCCCATCAGTGACCCTGACCCAACCCAACCTCAAATAAAATATTAATTTTTCTCATCCAACCCAATCCAACCCAACCTTATATAATTTATACTCCCATCAGTGACCTCGATCCAACCCAATCCAACCCAACCTTTTAAAAATAAAATTAATATATAAAATATATTAATTTTAAAAATATATTTATATAAATACAAAATCAAAATAATTTGATAAAAAAAAAAAAAAATAAGAAATGGCACAACCGGGGTCAACCTTCCAGTCGGCCAGTTGCCCGAAGTCACCACATTTCGTGACTTTCTATCCATTTTTCTTTTTTTTTTTTTTTTTTGTGGTGACCCTCCCCAAGAAAGTCACCATAGTGGGTGGTCTAAAAGTAACCGATAAAGTTGTCCTTACTTACCTTCTTTTTTTACACTTCATAATTTAATTTACTTAGTACACCCCCAATAAAAGTGGCCAATTCTTTTTATACTCCCTCCGTCCCGCTTATTACTTCACCATTTTGGCTCCGACGCGCAAATTAAGGTGGAGAAAATGTTGTGAGTGTAATTTGAAAATAGGAGAGAGAATGAGTGGAGGGAATAGTAAATTATAATGGTGTTGTGAGTATTAAAATAATGTAGGAGAGAGAATGAGTGGAGGGAATAGTAAAGATTCCTTTGCCAAAAAAGGAAAGGTGAAGCTTTCAATGGGATACCCAAAATGGCAAAAAGTGAAGTTATCAGCAGGACGGAGGGAGTATTTTTTTTGTCACAAAATGACGTCATTATTAAATTGAAATTTTAGGGATATATCGAACTTGTGTACTCAATTCGTAAATTGTAAAGTGAGAGAGATTCGAGAGAATTAGAGAACATAAATGGAGAAATCCTAATTAGACGTCGCCGCCCTCATTAACGTTTCTATCGTCGATGGTGCACTGCATCACGATCACTAATATGCTGTCGTTACTGTCTACAATTCAAATTCAAACGCATGTATCTATCTCTCTCTCCATTCTTATTAATATGGATCTTTATCCCTGTAATCATGATTTACCTGTCTTTGTTTGTAGCAATTTGCGTAAATTTTACTTGTGTTGCGTGCTTGAAAATTAGTATATATTGATATGAATCTTTGTTTATGTTTGTTTGAATGTTATGATTGTTTTTGACAATTTATATTTGTTTGACTGTAATGATTTTTGATTTTTTTTGGTATCAATTTATGCACAATTTCAAGCCCAAATTTCATTTATTTGATTGGCCGACATGCTAAAGTTCGCCAGCCGTTATTGACGGCTCTAATTTTCGGCCACCCACAAATGTGTTTATCATTGGCCATCTAACCATTTTCGGTCACCCACAAATGTGTTCATCAATATCCTTTTTCGGCCATCCAAAAATGTGTTATGTGGAGGCAAAACATACCATAATTATAACAAAATTGAAACTCCAATCTTATTTGAATCACAAGAAGCCATAAAAAAAGTAAAATTGAAGCTTCGATCATTTCGCAAAGAGACAAATTGACAATAAAGAATCAGTGGTGAGGGCTTCTTTCCCATTTCAAGAACAATGGGGTACCTATCGCGAAGGAGATAATAGCAATATTTTTTTTACCAATGACATAAAAATGTAAATAGTGAATAATGAAAATAATGAGGCCTCCAACTGCTATTTCGTCGCCCAAACATTAGATTGCATTGAGTTATCGTGATTTTCACATGCGTTTAGGCCCTAAACAACTATCAAATGAGCTCTAAAAAGAAAAGTGTACTTTTCATAATATTAATATTTATGTTATTATACACTTTTTTTAATTTCGATAATTTTTTTTCGAATGTCATAATATTTAGAGTTGATTTTACGAAAAACGCATTTTTTCTAAGTTTAGAAAAAACGTGTTTTACACTGGCACTTCCTAACACTAACGCTCACACTTTTTTACACTGACACTTTGTTACACTAACACTGTCACTTTTATACAATGACAATTAATATACATGCATTGACACTTTTTTACACTGGCACTTTGTTACACTAACACTAGCACTTTTTTACACTAACGCTGACACTTTTTACATTGGCACTTACTATACAAGTACTGACACTTTTTTATACTGGCACTTTGTTACACTAACACTGACACTTTTTTATACTGGCACTTTGTTACACTAACACTGATACTTTGATAAACTGGCACTGCCATTTTGTTATACATGCACTGGCACTTGTTTTACATGCACTGACACTTTGTTACACTGGCACTTTGTTAAACTGGAACTGTCACTTTTTTACACCGACACTTTGTTACACATGTACTGACACTTTGTTACACTGACACTTTGTTAAACTGACATTGACATTGACGGAAAAAACAAAATACATTTTTTCTAAATGCAGCGTTTTTCCTGAGATTTTGGCTAATATTTATGTAAATATATATTTTTTTTAATTTTCGTACAATTTTATTTTTTCAAATGGGACGGAGGGTGTATAAATCAAAATCACGCCGTTTGAGAAAAACAGAGTTAGTCAAATTACTTTGACTCCCCATTTTCAAACCCCAAATTTTCCTGAACCCCCAAACCAAAATACTCAGCGAAAATGAGGCAAACATTGCACGCAAAATCCGACTCCGACGTAACCAGCGTCGACGCCCTATCGCCATCGCGCTCCCCTCGCCGTCCAATCTACTACGTTCAAAGTCCATCCAACCATGACGTCGAGAAAATGTCTTACGGCTCAAGCCCCTACGGTTCGCCACCTCATTACCACTGTTCCCCTATTCACCACTCGAGAGAATCCTCCACTTCTCGATTCTCCGCATCGCTCAAGAACGTGCGACATCCCGGCGCAATCGCCCCGTGGAAGAGGATTGATCGGAGCTGTGATGATGATGTTGGAGACGATGATGGGGAGGACGATAACGGCGCCGAGTCTGGGAGTCCGGTGAGGTTTTACGCGGTCTGCTTCGTGTTTTCGTTTGTGGTTTTGTTTACGATCTTCTCGTTGATTCTGTGGGCTGCTAGCGTTCCGTACAAGCCCAAGATTGTTGTTAAGGTGAGCTCGCGTTTTTTTGGTTTTGTGTTTTGACACCGGTTACTTCCCGAGTTGACTCACTTACCTTGTTCATTTTTCTAAGTTGACTCAGTTAATTTGTTCTAGTTGGTGGGTCAACTCAGTTAATTACTCAATCGTCTCAATAAATGACCATTTCCAGAATAAATTATTTTTACTTTAAATTATTTTTACTTTTAAAAATAGGGTCTATTCCCGATAAAGCTTCTAAAAAAAGTTTCATAATGTCCGATAAGTTCCTTCCCCATATTGTATTATGATGTTGAATTATGTTTCGAAAATACAACGTCAATCAATTAAGGCCATAATACTGCATTCCGGCGGCCGCCGGTGACCGGAGTCCGAAGCCCATGGACCGGCGACCAGATTCCGACCTCCGGCGATCGGCGGCCGGATTCCGGCCAAAATTGCCGGATTCCGGCGAAAATTGACCGGAATCCGGCATGCGGCGATAGCAGACGGCGGCGGCGGAGCTGGGCTGTGGCGGAGGCGGTGGTGCGGATGCAGTATTATGATTTTCAACTACTGCATAACTAAATGTTGTATTATACATGTCTGACATGAGAACTTCATGGGCGTTTTAATGCGATGAGGAAGCTTGAGTGGGTGGGAAGAGATTTGTTCAAAAAGTAACTTATGGGGCAAATTCCCTTAAAAATATAATTTTTGAATAAATTCTTGTCTGTATATAAGAAAAAAAATTTAAAGTCTACTATGTCTTTGTTGAAATGTCTTTATTTAAATTATTCTGGTTTTCATGGGGTTGCTCTAGAAAACAGAAATTAGAAGGAATTATGTCCAAGTTTAACTGATTGCTGGTTCAGTTTAATGAGTCAACTCAGTAACACTCCATAAGGAATGAACTCAGTACCTCATTCAATTTATTGGGTCCCCTTTCACAAATTGAACTATTAAAATGGTTCTCTTAAATTGGATCACTTGAAATAGTTCTCACAGTTCAAAAATTTATGTTTTATTCCCTTTTAAATCAATGAGTTACTATTATAAGCTGATTTTTATGTTTCTGTACTTTTATACTCAAAGTTGAAATCCTAGGAGAAATATAGAAATAATTTTGCGATGTTCAGAAGGAACATTCTTGATTTTATTCCGAACATTCACGATTTAACTCGGTGATTTGAGTCACATGACTGACTGAGTAAGCACATAACTTTCCCTTGCATTTATTGAAACTACTGTATTGGATTTGTGAATGGGGCTTTGCAGAGCATGATATTTGAGAACTTTAATGTTCAATCGGGGATGGATGGAACGGGAGTGCCAACTGATATGCTGACTCTGAATTCAACGGTTAAGATCTTTTATAGGAATCCGGCAACATTCTTCGGGGTCCACGTAACGGCTACCCCTCTTGAAATTCACTATTTCCAGCTCAAGCTTGCTTCTGGCCATGTAAGTTTATCTTTCAATAATCTATTATCATTACTTGTTGATTCATTGAAAAGCTATAACTTTAAATTTCTATTATGTATGGTTTCTAGATGATTGAAGTTGAATATAAAGATAAATTTAACAAGATATGAGAAGGGTCTAATTGCCCATTATACATTATTAACTCTGATTCTGAAACTTGAGAAACTGATATAGTCAGTTCGAACCGTGACCTCGAACAAACATCTATATCATTGAGTCAATGCTCTTAGAGGCGTTTTCTTTTGATATTAGGGCGGTAGATGAGCAATGTAAGCTCAAGATTGAATTTGAAATGGGATTGAGCCATGCTTGAGTTTGACTCAAGTTGAGCGATGTAGGCTCAAGTTTCATTTACATCACTAATCAAGTTAAACATGAGTTGAGTTTGAGGTTGTCAGCTAGCAGTGTACTAGAACACCACAACAATCACGATAACCTTTAACATTTCAATGTATTTTGTGTTAATTAAATTTAATCAAATTAAGACAATATGAAATCTTTTATGTATCTTGCATTAGTCAAGTCTCTTAGAGCCGAGTTGGCTTATTTCTTCTATTGAGCTTGAGATTGTGTTCAAGTTCGTTTCCTTTGCTTGACTGATGAATTGGGACAAAGCTGAGCTTTTAACAAGTTGGGGTCAAGCTAAAATTGGACCATGGGGTCTTATTTACTGCCCTAGATTTATTACTAATATACTTCCGAGGTGAAATTAAAAAAAACTTAAGCAAATCTACTTTATATCATACTGCATACTCCCTCCCTCCCACCCATAACAATATGCACAAAATTGAGGTTGCACATGAATTAAGGAGAGATTATATATAATCAAAGTATTGTGAGTGGAAAAGTGGTTGTGAGTATGAAAAGAAGATAAGATTTGCTAGTAGGGTAATGCTAACGGAGGCTAGAGATTAGAATGACCGAACGATAGAACAAGAAACAATTAATGAAAGCTTCAAGCTTTTCTTTTTCTATTTCATATAATCAAAGTCTGCCTAAACAATACCCTAACAATGTTTAAATACTAATTCTAAGAACATTCTAAAACCCTTCCAAACCCTAATACAACTTTTAAATGAAATTACTAAAATACCCTAACTTAATATTTTAATAAAACCCTAAACCCGACCACAGAAGCCCGGCTGTTTGTTATTTGTGCTGAAGTTCCGCCCAGGCTTTGTTTCGTCGGCTGTGAAGTTCCGCACGGTGATGCCAGTGCGCTCGCCTTCTGGAGGGTGAGGCCGGCGCCTCACTTTCAGGCCGCCTCTGTTCTACGTTCGACCTCTCGTTTCTGCTCAACCCGCATCATCCTCCTCCTTAGAAAAGACTCGTCCTCGAGTCAATACCCTCATTAGGAACACTACGAGAACCCGGAAAATCCGAACTTCATCTGCGAAGGAACGCTATGTCCTTGACCAACTCTAAACTTCAATGCCTTCGTGACAACTTCTATCCAATCGTTCCATTGTGTTGAGATGAAATATTCAATGATCAATCTTTTGACGAACCAAAGAGCCGCAAAATTTGCACAATCAACATCAAAGGGGTCTTTATAAGGATGACTAATTTCAAACTCCCACCTCAATTGGTTTTCAACTGCATCACTGCGGTGTTAGCCGCAACTCCATCCAATGCAACTTCGGATGCCTGTTCAAATAAACAACCATCCTTTCCTCCATCATTAACCTCAAAATCCTTACGGTTTTCAATTCCCATTGAAATACCACTAGGCTTGCGGCTTCAATGAAAGAACACCACTTGGGACGGGCGATTGATATTCGGGATTCACGAAGCTTGATGCAACAATAGGTTTAGAATGTTCAATTTCCGCACAAATAGTATAATCGGCTTCGAAATATCACAATTACACTCATCATAAATAGGTGGTTTGACCGATCAACAAGATTTTCATGACTTGAAGATTCGATAACAAACCCCTCTTTAAACTCAACAGTATCAATCCACGAATCAATCAAATCTCCAGGATTTGAATCAAACAGAGGGGGTTTTGACCAATCAACAAGATTTTCTTGACTTGAAGATTCGACAAAAAAATCCTCTTTAAACCCACAGTATCAATCCAAGAATCAAATGAATCATTAGGAGTTGCCTTACCTTCGTTCTCCGGAATTTCGATCCTCACACCGACATCCCTAGAAGGGTCAGTTGCATACCTGTTATGATGTCCACGATTTTGGGCGAAGGAATCCATCCCCTCTCGATACTCCTATCCTCGGGTGGAACAATCGGATCGAACCCTTCTTCGCTGGAAGCACCACGCGATCCATGCGGTTTTGGAGTATTTGAATCTGTCTTCGTATCTCATCTATCTCGATATTGCGACGGCCGTTTGCGATGATGGTCATCTTCTTGGGGGCTCCGTGCGCACGGCGCTCCATCGACCACCTCGTCCGCACGACCAGCGCGTCCTCGTTCAGCCATTGATATTCGCGCCAGGCGCTCTGATACCAAATAATGCCAACGGAGGCTAGAGATTAGAATGACCGAACGATAGTACAAGAAACAAATAATGAAAGCTTCAAGCTTTTCTTTTTCTATTTCATATAATCAAAGTCTACCTCAAACAATACCCTAACAATGTTTAAATACTAATTCTAAGAACATTCTAGAACCCTTCCAAACCCTAATACAACTTTTAAATAAAATTACTAAAATACCCTAACTTAATATTTTATTAAAACCCTAAACCCAACCCAACCCAGAACCCCGGCACATTTCTGTTGCCGTTCCGCCCGCTGTTTACTGCTGCTTCTGAAGTTCCGCTGGGCGATGCCCGTGCGCTCGCTGGGCCGAGGGCGTGGCTGGCGCCTCACTTCCATGGGCCTCTATTTCTGTTCGACCTCATTTCTGTTCAACCTGCATCATAGGGCCTACAATTAAGTGTGTAACTATGACAATTGGGGTAGGGTAATAATAAAAATAAAAGTATTCCATTTTAGGAAAGTGAGACATATCAATGGGACACCCAAAAGGGATGTGCACATT
This sequence comes from Adenophora triphylla var. japonica, assembly GCA_022495995.1. NCBI lineage: Eukaryota > Viridiplantae > Streptophyta > Magnoliopsida > Asterales > Campanulaceae > Adenophora > Adenophora triphylla. The sequence continues at coordinate 509,250 of JAFEMH010000489.1, forward strand.
ATTATGGGACGGAGGGAATACTCATTTGGAAAGATAGTCGTATTTGACAATCTAAACTTGTTAGAAAGAATGCATTATTTGTTTTATTTTTGAAATTGCACTACCATTAATGTTTATTTTTAAATAAAACAATTTTCAAAATAAATAAAAAAGAAAAATGGCGGGAGTAATAATTCTTGGCCAAAATATCATTTATGTTGAAAGTTAATGCCCTGCGCAAACTGTGAAGCATATACAGTGTGTTGTCTACATTCTTCTTACATTTATGGTTCCAATTGTTGTGAATATGGCCCTCCACACCCAAGCAAACCTACAAGAATAATTAGTGCACACAAACCAAGCACAAGAAATCAACGAAACAGAAAAGAACACAAGAAATTGTTAACCCGGTTCACCAAATTGATTGGCTACGTGCAGGGGGCACTACCAAGCCGAGGATCTTGCACTATGTATGTAAAATATGTTGTTCTGATAAGTCTAGGGCGGAATACTACTTAAATATATACTAGGGCATCAAGGCAAGTCCTAGATTACAAAGGATTCCCGAAAATACGCCAGAATCCCCGATCCAGATTTACTTCTCCCGACACGGGCGGTCGCCCGAGGTCCCGTGGGCGGTCGCCCGAGCCAAGTTTTTCCCGAACCAATGTTTCTGCAGTGAGCGGTCGCCCGCCCCAGGTGTGCGGTCGCCCGCGACAGAAAGCCTCAAATCCGATGTACCTGCCGACCCACTGGGCGGTCGCCCCAGCGCTGACTGGGCGGTCGCCGCCACGCGACGAGAAACTCCCGGGCAATTTCAACCCCTTTGCTTGTAATCTATCCGGTTGGTTCTCTATCCCAACAATCTCCCACCTAGAGATCAACCATACAAATAAGCCCCGTATCAGTCTTGACTCATCCTTGGTGTCCTCTAGTGCTCACCTCGATCATGGTAGTGCCATCCTTCTCTCTCATTCTTCAAGCCCGATTGAAGCTTTGCGCGACTTCAATTTCTCAAGGTTCACAACCTTCGTCAACATGTCATTGGATTTTCCGATCCCAATATCTTCTCGAAGCCACAAAGTCTTCTCCTCCCGAGATGTACGATATAGTGAAACCTTAATTCAATATGCTTCGTCCTCGAATGAAACGCCGGATTCTTTGCCAAGTGAATTGCACTCTGGTGTCATTTGTAGAGAATATTACCACTTCACGTCTTCCCAAGTTCACCCAAGAAGTTCTGCAGCCAAACCATCTCTTTACTTGCTTCCGTCACTGCCACATATTCTGCTGATCGGCGAGCCACGATCTTTTGTAACTTAGAAGCCCAGAAATAATTTGTACCGCTGATGTAAACACATGGCCCAGTAGTACTCCTTCTTTTATCAAGATCACTTGATGCCAAGTCCGCATCAACATAACCCGCTAACACCACTTCCTTGCTTGAAAAACATAGAGCGCCTTACCAGCGGTACCCTTGAGTATCGTAGGATCCACTTAACCGCTTCCCAATGTTGCTTTCTGGATTGCCCATGAACCAGGTGTGACTCCCCGCATGTGCGATGTCAGGCCTTGTACACGCCATTGCATACATGAGACTCCCCAGTGAAGCATATGGAGTTCTCTCCGTCTTGTCACGCTCTTCCTTGTCCACTAGGCGAGTCTTTCTCGGATAACTTGAAATGCTGAAACCCAATGGTGTCCCGTTGGTTTTGCCCCTTCCATACTGAAAATCTTGCCAAGATTTTCTCAACATATTACGCTTGCGAAAGAACCAATCTACCCGAGCTCACTATTCCGGTCAATCCGCATGCACTAAGATTTTCCTTGCCTCTCCCAAATCCTTCATCTCGAACCGTTCGACAGCTGAGTCTTCAACTTTGTTTACCTCTCTTGCTAGAGCCCGCTATTAACATGTCGTCCACATATAACGGCAAGATAATATACCCGTTGTCCGTGTTCTTGAAGTAGCAACAATGATCCGCCTCGCGTCGATGAAATCAATGTATCGTGCATGAATCCGTCAGGCTTCTGTGCAGTATTTTGCTGAGGAGCTTGTTTAAGGCCATACAAGCTCTTAGTCAATCTGCAAACTAGCTCCTCATTACCCTTAGACAAGTAACCCTCTGGTTGTGCCATGTAGATTTCCTCTTCCAAATCCCCGTGAAGAAATGCTGTCTTCACATCCATCTGTTCTAGCGGCAAGTCATCCGCCACTACTATCCCCGGAACCATTCGATAGTGGTCATCTTCACAACCGAGTGAACACTTCGGTGTAGTCAATACCATACTTCTGCTTTGAAACCCTTTAACAACCGGTCTTGCCTTGTAACGTTTGCTACGTCTGCTTCCTCCTTGATCCTGTAAACCCATTTGTTATGCGGCGCCTTCTTCCCCTTAGGTAGTTTGGTCGACTCCCAAGTTTTGTTAGCCTTGATGAGACCATCTCATCATCCATCGCGGCTTTCCACTTGTCACAAAGCACACTATGAGCTGCCTCGCATAACATTCCGGTTCCCCGTTATACTGTCAATGACAAATAATAATTCGAAGGAGTATACTGTCGGGTGATCCACGCAATCTGTTGGATCTACGCAGCGGAATATCTGGTTCTGGAGTATGTGGTTCATCTTGATGACCTCCCGACCGTGAGTCGACATGAGCCCATCTGCTCCCGCTGAGTGCGGAATATCAACCTCTGACCTCCGATTCCGAACTAGTGTCATCGGATGCCCCCTTTCTATCCTTGTACAAAACCCGTTCATTGAATACCACATCTCGACTACGAATAACCTTATGGTTTTTATCATCCCAAAATTTATACCCGAAGTCATCCCCGCCATACCCAATAAAGCGTACACTTAATGATTTAGCATCTAATTTAGTTCTTTCGGCGAGTCGATATGAACATAAGAAACGCGACCGAATACGCGAAGAAAGGGACAGTTACACCTTGCCACTCAAGCTTCCTCACGGAATTCCATTCCCCGATGGGCAACCGACGGTCCCCTATTGATCAAGAAAGGCTGCCAGTGTCAACTGCGTATGCCCGAACGTCTTCGGAAGTCCACACTTCAATCTCATACTTCTAGCCCGCTCGTTGAAGTCCTGTTCATCCTCTCTGCTACCCAGTTGAAGTTGTGGAGTCTTCTTTGGAGTCTTCTCCATACGAATACCATTTGCGGCACAATATTCCCTAAACTCGGTAAGCTCATACTCCCCACCATTGTGCGATCTTAAGCACTTAAGCTTAAGTCCCGTTTGATTCTCCACCAAAGCCCTCCACTTCTTGAACACCTCGAAAGCCTCATCTTTCCCCTTCAAGAAATAGACCCAGACCTTCCTTGTAGAATCATCAATGAAAGTCATGTAATATGACGCACCACCCGAAGATGTATGTAGGAGATGGCCCCCGAGTCCGTGTGAACCAATTCCAACTTTGCTTCCCTCGATCCCCTACTGTCCTTGAGAAATTACTTCTCCCTTGTTTGCCGAACATACAATCTTCGCGAGATCCCCACGTTGATTGTCTTGAGCCGGTAGTAGACCCTTGGAACAAAGTACCTTCATCCCTGTCTCACTCATGTGACCCGATCGACAGTGCCACAAATCGGTATCACCCTTAGGCTGCTGCCATGCAATACTATCCTTGGTGTTGTTCGCGAATACAAAGTACCCTCCTTATTACCCCGAGCGATCTCACAATCCTCCTTGGTAATAACCCAGGTTCTAGCCGAAAGTCACCTTGTAACCCTCATCATCCAACCGCCCAACCAGTAAGTTCTTCTTCAAACCGGAATGTGTCGAACCCCGTTCGGATGTAGAACCTTCCCGTCCGATGCTCCTATTCGACATCCCCTTCCCCTTGATTTCCAAAGGCTCCCATCGCCTAGATAGACCTTCCCGAAATCACCGGAAGTATAATTCTCCATCTCTTCCTTATGCCGCAAGAGTGGAATGATGCCCCGAATCCGGCACCCATGATTCTAGTGCACTACTAACACTCGAGAACCGATTACATCGTCACCTTCGATCGCCACATTCGCCGATTGCCCTTACGATTTGGACAATCCCTCTTAAAGTGTCCCAACTCCTTACAATAATAGCACGAACGAACCCTTTGCAACCTTTGGTTTGTTCTCCACACTTTGACCTTACCACTCACAACGTTCTCCCTTGATTCGGTCCTTCCCTGTTTGCTAGTACCCGGCTTCCCCTACTAGTAGTAGCCAAAGCCGATCCCGAAGCACTTGATGTCCCCGACTTCTTCATGCGATTTTCTTCACCTAAAAGAAAGTCTTTAACATCATCATACTTCAATTTATTCTTACTGCGAAGCGTTGATTGCGATCACCGTTCCGCTCCAACTTGCCGGTAAAGAAGCTAGCAGCAGACATGCATGAACCTCGTCATCGAACTTGATCGCCACCGCAGTCAATGAATCTATGACATCCATAAACTCATCACTGTGTTTAGCCAAGGATCCTCCCTCTTGCATCTTGAGACTACCCATCTTGCGTATCAAATCAACCTTATTTGCGGCGGACGGAGTTTCAAATCTCTCAAGAAGATAATCCAATAGCTCCTTGGTGGTTGTAGCCTTCTTGGTAGTCTTCGCGATCCACTTTGACAAAGTAGATCTCACCACCCCTAAAGCCTTCCGATCCATGAGTTCCCATTCTTCCCGATCTTCGTCTTAGGTTTGACTCCCTTCGTAGGCTTGTAGAGATCTTTGTTGTACAAGAGATCTTCAATCTGCATCCTCCAATATCCGAAATCAGACCCATCGAATTTCTCCACCGCCTGTTTGTCTTTGCCCATTCTTGATTGCTTGAAACAACTCCCTTGATCCTAAACCAAGAGCTCTGATATCAGTTGTTGTGAATATGGCCCTCCACACCCAAGCAAACCTACAAGAATAATTAGTGCACACAAACCAAGCACAAGAAATCAACGAAACGTAAAGAACACAAGAAATTGTTAACCCAGTTCACCAAATTGATTGGCCACGTGCAGGGGGCACTACGAAGCCGGGATCTTGCACTATGTATGTAAAATATGTTGTTACAATAAGTCTAGGGGCGGAATACTACTTAAATATATACTAGGGCATCAAACCAAGTCCTAGATTACAAAGGATTCCCGAAAATACGCCAGAATCCTGATCCAGATTTACTTCTCCCGACACATGGGCGGTCGCCCAAGGTCCCATGGGCGGTCGCCCAAGCCAAGTTTTTCCCGAACCAATGTTTACATGCAGTGAGCGGTCGCCCACCCCCCCCGTGTGCGGTCGCCCACAGCAAGCCTCAAATCCGATGTACCTACTGACCAACTGGGCGGTCGCCCAACACAGCCTGGGCGGTCGCCCACCACGACAGAAACTCCAGACGAATTTCAACCCCTTTGCTTGTAATCTATCCCGGTTGGTTCTCTATCCCAACACCAATGTGGAAATTTTGACGAAGGGTGGTCTAACCTTTGTCTTCTGTACATAGTTTTCGAAACTCGAGGTAATGGCCTCATTGCTTTCTTATGAAGGTCTGCAAATGCCTGTTGTGTTCATTAATTTATGGGCATGGTCTGGTCTTGTAAGAGCTCTGGGGCCTACATAGGCTTTAGTACAAACATATTATCCATACCAGGAAAATGAAAAATCTATAGATTCTTGGAGCATTGGTTTGGTCCCATTATCTGTGGTCCTATCAGTCAACTTGGTTAAAATCTCATCAGATAATTTAGTAAGGCGTTTTTGATTTCTAGGTGAACGTGACTCTATTTGTTTATAACAAAATATAAAATTGTATATTGAATATTTATATAGTATAACTATCCTGCATTAATAGGTGAATTTATATTGAAGTGTCGTAAAGTACAACTATCAAACACTAGCATTGGTATTGTATAATATGTTACTGTACAATTTTTTTCTCTATAGTTTGTACTTTTGTGTACTGGTAGCATTTTCTGTTTTATGGATATAGCAAGGCTAACAAAAATTGCAGATTACAGAAAACATAATTTGCAATTAAGTATTGTACACGACAACCATCAATGCATCAACACTTGTACTGACACTTCAATGCATATATTATTAGTGTTTTTTTTTTTTTTTTTTTAATCCCTATATAGCATTTTTTCATTACAGTATGACATGTTCTTTTGGAGTAATGCCACACTTGATGGGGATATATAATATATAATCTTTTGTTTTTAAAGTATATTAAAGAATTGTACTGCAACAATGAATGCATCATTAGCTGTACAAAGCAACACTATATTGTACCTAAGTAAAGTAGTCTACTTTTTGCTTTTATTTTTTATTTTTTTATTTCTCTCTTTAGTTAAATAAATTAGAGGTCAGTGTTAAGGTTTTACAGGATGCTTGGATTAAGTAAGCAATATAAAACGCGTGATTTAAAGATGCAAGGATATGAATTTAAGTAAATTATCAAGAGAGTTTCGCATGATTCCTTTTGAAACTTTGACATGATTATCCAGATTGTAGAAGTCATGAAAGATAAAGACTGGGAGTGACGTTACATAATAAAGCACAATTTTTTATCCTTAAAAGTACAGATGGAAATGTTGATTTACAATAATCATGAACTTTTATAAAGAAGTATTAAGAAAAATGGAGAGTCTGTCGCACTCATCTTTGCTAGTTTGGCAACACTTTTCAATCACGTGATAATGTTGCATAAACCTACTCGAGATGGTGTGGAGGGTTTGATCATAACCCGTTGAAGGATAATGCCCCCACTAGGCGTTTCTCTCTTTTTCAACATTATTGTTCAGTATATTCAAAAGTGAACCACAAAAGGAGAAAAGGAAATCCATCGCTAATATTTTTCTTTAACTTAGTTGAAGTGGTATGGCTTTCTTTTTGTTATGGCATCCGACCCCCCTTACTTTTGAGAACTGTCATTTTAGTACCTTTAAATTTCAACAGGGACTTCGTCTCCCTTTGGACCCCTTTGTACTATAATATCATTTTGACCCCTTTTATTTCAAATTTCTATATGATAAGTATATATATATATATATATATATATTTTATTTTTTTATTTTTTTTATTTTTATTTTTTTCTCTAGGCAATCTTGATCCCTTCACAAAAATTCTTGGCTTCGCCACTGGGTGGTGGTGGTTTGGGGGGGGGGGGTTGGAGGTCTGGAGTATAACACATGGTTGTCAATGTCATTGTATGTTGAGATTTTTTTTTCTGTTATTTTGGAGCCTAATAATGCTTTCCTTAATTCAAAAAACTCCTAAATGAAGAGTAGTTGTTTCCAAGTGAACTTAGACATGGCGGGCTTCTTAAAACTGAGAATTATTGCTAATTATACTTCTGTAACTTTGACAAGGACGAGCAAAAATTTCTATTCCCTTTTATCTGATTCTTGCCAGAAGTATTGCTAATTATACTTCTGTCACTTTCTTCAAACTTGAATATCATTTCTCATTTTCTTGCAACGTCAAACTGATCTCAGGTGAAGAAGTTCTATGAATCAAGGAAGAAGGAACGGACGATAGTAACCCAAGTTTTAGGGTATCAGGTACCCCTATATGGTGGGGTACCGCCTTTCAGTGGCTTTAAAGGCCACCTGGAGGGGGTATCAGTTCCATTGAACCTGACGTTTGTCGTCAGGTCAAGAGCTTACATCTTGGGGAGACTCGTGAAGCCCAAGTTCTACAGGAACATCCTTTGCCAAGTCACCTTTAGAGGTAACCGACTAGGCAAGCCCATTAACTTAACAAATTCTTGTGTTTATCGTGAATGATATCTTTTGTTGGATACTTAATTTGAATGATCACATCTTGCATTTTTAACCAAATATGGCTATGCATATTATCTAGTACTCCCTCTGTCCCAAATGAATGTCCAAATAATTCATGAGCAAATTTGAAATTTTTTGGACATTCATTTTGGGACGGAGGAGTAGTTGGCTTTCATACACAAATACACACATGAGATCCAAACATGAAACAAATCCCTTTCTTGCTTTATAAGCTTGAGATGTTATGATTTCCAAATAATGACCTTCCTCATCATGTCTCTGCATGTAATTTAGCTAACAATGGTTAGAACATATTTCTTTTCTAGTTTGAATTTATACTTTGTACATTCTTTTTTATTGGTCAAAAACTTCTGTTATATCGTTGAAATGCTTTTGTCGATTCTCGATCAGCCTTAGTCTCAATCACTTGGAAGTCTCGCTTCATTAGACCGCTTTGGTTAACGAGGTTTGAAGAAGTTGGCGTCTAGGCCATTTCTAGCTAAACTCCATATTGCTGCAGCTACTAATAAGACACTCAATACTATACCAAAGCAACCAAGCCCTAGATTAAGACACCACATTTTCCCATTTGCACGGGGTTTCTTGATCGCGATCCACATGAAACACGGATAAGCAAAGGTTAGAGGCAGTGTAATCCCTCCGATTAGAGGCCCTAAGCTTCCCAAGAACGGGAAGGTCACGGCTATGAAGAATGTGAATGCCGGAAACAAAACTCGGATCACGAGCCGAAGCACCTTAGGGCATTTCTTGTTTCTCGAACTCGTGTATTTGGACTCTATGTTGTCAAAGATTGGCATCGCATAGATTTGCATCATGCACACACCACTTACTAGGAATAACACGTATATGAAGCCAATGGCGACTCTTGACGTGTTGGGTCCGTGGATGGTGGCAAATGTGGTCATTATCCCTCCGTTTGCTCCTATCTGAATTCATCAATTGAAAGTCAAAATTGTATTCGTGTTAATGCGAACTTTTGTTTACTAAGAAATAGAAAATTTACTTGAGTTAGAGTTTTCTTAAGCTTACCATGTTCCCATAGGCCCAATATCCACCTATTGCAAGGGGAAATAAACATAATGCAATGAGAAAATATGCAATTTTGACTCCTCTCCACATTGTTTCAGCTGATGGATGCTTTGGGCTGGAAGGCAGTGTCCCCTGCATCAGTAAAAATATATGTTCATTTTGGGCCTTTAGTTTAGCCCAATGGACCAAGCCCATTCCCAAAAATTGGGACGGGCTTGTAGTTTACACATTGACAAAGTTTGATCAAATTACCTGGATCTCTAGCACAACATTATGACCTCTAAACGCTATTGCGATAATCCCAAGTGCATTCAAAATGTCGCGTATTCTACTCACGTCTGACATGGACGATTTTGATTGGTCATGAGATACGCCAACTGGACGGTCGTTGCTGATTGAAAGTGTCCAGATCATGGTGCAAAATCCGACGGCTGCAATCGCACCAACGAGTGACACCCCAGCTAGGGAATTCAGGTTTGGACATAGGAGAGCCACAGAAATAGCCAAACACGTGAACACCAAAAACCATTGTGTGCCTGTCAAGGTCTTGGATATGCAAGTAGACTCACTTCCACAAATGACTTTGTAGAAAAGTTCAAAATTGGCACCCCCTGTAATTATCAACATGACACATGTACCCCCTGATAGATACATCACTGGGAACAGACCTAACAGCTTGCCCAATTTCCCACCTAAATCATTGAAAAATAGGACATGTTAGCCGTAGATTTATACGTAGCGTTTTATTCGGCATAAGACCATGCTCCTTCCGTCCCACTCGAAAAGGTATAAATTTTCATTTTGGGTGTCTCTAATAAAAATGCACACACCCAAAATGAATTTTTTTAATATTTATTTTATTCATGTGATCCGCTTGTGATACTCACAATAACTATCCACTTACTATTCCCTACCTCACTCTCTTTCTCCTACCTCACTTTCTCTATTCACAACACTTACTACACTACACACTTTCCTTAATTTCCGTGCAGTATCAACTTTGTACATTTTCGGGTGGGAAGGAGGGAGTATATGGTACGTCTTTTTTTTTTTTTTTTCCTACTCACACACACACACAAGCGCCTAGGATTGAAGGGCGAAATTACCGATATGGGATTGGGATATGGGATTGGGGCAGCTGCCCCCATTTGATTTAGAAAATGTAAAAACTTTAGTGTAAATTTTGGAAAAAAACTCTAAAATCAGGAATATAGTATAATAAATGAAAACTTTCCCCATTTACGTAAAGAATAAAATACGCTATGAACTTATTTTGCCCTCTTTAATTTAATGAAATTATTTTGCACCATTTCAAAAAATTCCAAGCTCCGCCACTCCATTATTATAATTGTCCTTATTCTAAGATATTTACTTAAATCATTAGAAATTAGAAATGTTTATTATTAGACTGAACCGTTGAACTGTGTCTAGACCCATTGAACCGAATCTCATTGGACAGACTCCATTATTATAATTGTGCTTATTCTAAGATATTTACTTAAATCATTAGAAATTAGAAATATACTACTATTATTAGACTGAACTGTTGAACTGTGTCTAGACCCATTGAACCGAATCATTGGACAGAACCGTTAAATCAAACTGCAGCCTAGATCAAACCGAATTAAGCTGAACCGTTTACACTCCGGACTTGGATGTATAGAAGCTTAATAATATGTTTATCGAGCCTTTGTAATAATTGTAACATAAGTTATATAACTGTTCCATTTATATATATATATATATATATATATATATATATATATATATATATATATATATATATAAGTTGAATGAGGTATATATAAAGCTTGAGTTGTTGCACCTACCAAAGGCAGCCATAGACAAGTGGAGATATCTGCTGTAGCGAGTACCAGGAACTGATTCATGGAGATTCACTAAGAGCCAAGTAGTATAGAGTTGCCATACAAATGCTACTGATAAACATAAGATTCCCCAAAACCTGCAAAAACCAATAGATAATCACTCAAAACAACGTTTGATTGGTGTATTCATCGTTTAAAGACATGTCTCGTATACTATTGAGTCAGCCTAGCCTGAGTTTCCGATGACGAAGAATTTATGAGCAAAATTTTACGACTTTTGGGCCTCTAGTGCTACTAATAATAATATGAGGTACATACCATCCAAGGGATACAAATGCAAGAGGAAGCATAAGAGCTTGAAATCCAATTCCAGAGGAAACAAGATGAAATGTTGCTTTCCATGAGTTGCCTTTTCTTGATTCAGTGATTGGGAGCCATTCATCTTGATCTTGATCTTGTGTGTTATTGTTATCCACTATAACTTGCTCTATCTCCATGTGAAGACCATCTTGATTTTCTATGTCTTGGTTGCATGAACACAAACTTATTGCATCATTATCATTATCCCCTGCTGAACTCTTGGTTGAATGTTGGTGCCAGTTTTCTGCCACCACTGCTATTGGTACTTGTTTAGTTTCTTCTAGTACTACACACACTTCTCCCATCTAGTGTGTGTGTGGGAGAGAGAGAGAGAGAGAGAGAGAGAGGTGATTTTCCTCAAAAAGGGATGATGAAGTTGAAGTGAGCATGGGTCTCCCTTGGGGTATAAATTATGGATGCCAATTGTTTGTTGGGGTCTATTTTGGACTTTTTAGCCTATAAAATACATCATGAGGTATGTGTTGATGTCATCGAATATGACATCATCTATTCTTTGGCACTAAATCCAAATCCATTATGTATGTTGAAAAGTCTCCTTTCCTTTTACCTAAGGTCTCCTACTTGTGGTATCTTTTCGGCCTTCGCATCGAGGTCGTAGGTTCGATTCTCAGGGGCCTGTTTCTGCATATCCCGCAATTTACCTTCTCGAGCACTTTGAGGGGCCGGAACCTGGGTATGAAAAAAAAAAAAGTCTCCTTTCCTTTTCCTGGAAGTGAGCGCATTGGATCAAATTATTTATGTGGTTCATGTACCATAACTAAGGAGTATTGATGCAAGCAACACTCCATGACTAGATTTTTCTTGCCAAAACCAACAAGGCTTTTTTCTAAACCACTTTTTTAAATTACAAATATTATATTTTCTACCCAATTAATTATACTTGTTTTGTAAAAGTTCTCTCTTCTTGTAAACACAAATCACATTTGCATTAAGGATATGTTTGGATATTTCAATTTCATAGCTTGGTATTGGAATTGGGACCTCCAAAATCAATTTCATTGTTTGGGAACATAACTAAAATTTGAAATTGAAGTTGTGTTGGAATTCTAAATCACTCAATTCCACATCTTAAATTTTAATAATTTAAATTCTAAATTTTGATCAATTAATAACAACTCACATTCTTTTTATCATCACCTCAACAACTTTCAACCACCACCATTTGTGCCACCTCCTGCCGCCGTCGGAAACCGCCGACCATCGTCGCCACCGTCGGAAACCGCTCATCGCCGGCTGCCGAAAACTGCCCCACCTTCGGCCGGCAACCGTCGCCGCCGCCTCCGGCCACTCTCCGCCACCACTGCTGCTTCCGGAAATCACCGCCTCCAACTACCTCCGCCGGCTGCCACCTACCGCCGCCGTTAACCACCACCACTATATACTATTTATTTTAAAAAATAGAAAGTTTTTATACTTTTGTTGTTAGCAAGGTTTGAGAACCCTTGTTAATTATAATAACTAACAACTATATACCACTAGACTAAACTAGATATTTGATTTATTATTAAACTTTTATTTTATGTATAATGTATAATTACAATTGAATTTCACACATTATCCAAACAATGAAAATGTTATGATTTTGAAAGCAAATTCTAAGTTATTTAAATTTTAAAGAATTTAAATATTTATTGAATTCAAAATCAATGTATCCAAACGAATTCTAATTGATTTTGAAACGAATTCTAATTGATTTTGAGAGTTTTCCTATAACATGGGATTCACAAGGGTTTATTAAAATACTATGATTATGTCATTTAAAGTTTTAAACGCGTTTTAAGCCAGAATCTTACAAAAAAAAAACCCGTTTTTTCTTAAGCTTAGAAAAAAACGTGTTTTGTTTTTCCCGCTAGCGCTATTGTTAGTGTAACAAAGTGTCAGTGTTAGTGTAACAAAGTGTCAGTGTAAAAAAGTGTCAAGTGTTAGAGTAACAAAGTGTCAGTGTAAAGAGTGTCAGTGCATGTATATTAAGTGTCAGTGTTAGTGTAATAAAATGTCAGTGTTAGTGTAATAAAGTGTCAGTGTAAAGAGTGTCAGTGCATATATATTAAGTGCCAGTATAAAGAGTGCCAGTGTAGGGTAAAAAAAGTGCCAGTATTTGTATAAAAAAGTGTCAGTGTGTGAAGAGTGTCAGTGCATATATTATTAAGTGTCAGTGTAAAAATGGTTTTTTCTTGAGCTTAGAAAAAAACGTGTTTTAACATTAAGAAATACTATTATGATTATGTGCATTAAACGTGTTTTAATGATGTGAATTATTTAAATAAACCGGCCCAGAGCATTCGTAAGAGCAGTCGTGTGCGTGTAGGAAATGGGAGTTGACCATTTGGTTTGACTTTCAAATTCTGATGACAAATGCTATGGACATAGGCTAGGTAGAAGAATTGCAGTTGTTCACATACTAGTTTTTATTTTATTTTAATTAGACAAGGATACGACATAGTTTTGGAGAGCTTTTTTTTCGTCGGATGAATTTGAGGCTACTAAACTACAGCTTTCCAACATTTGAATTCCCACTCAAAAACAAATTTGTACGGGCTGGACGTGGACGTAAGCAGACAATATAATAGTAATGTGTAAAGTGGTGGCGATGATCACGGCCTCAACAACTCGTGCCTAAGGGTTAGCCAAGTGACAAAGGTGAAGTTTAAAAAAACAAAAAAAAACAAAAACAAAAACAAAGACAAAAAGCGCTCCAAAACTATGTCGTATCCTTTTCTAATTAAAATAAAATAAAAACTACTATGTGAACAACTGCAATTCTTCTACCTAACATAGCTCTTGTCATCAGATTTTGAAAGTCAAACCACATGGTCAACTCCCAATTCCTAAATCTACCGTCTATATTTCACAAAGATTTCCATTCAAAAATCTAACTTCAGTTGGAGTTAGATTTTTGAATTAGTAAAAACACAAGTTGCAACAAATGGTATCACAGCCATGATTCGAATTGGTTTGACGCGGTGGACCGTTTGCGTGTGGAATTGTCCTTGTGACATTTCTTATGGAATATTGCAATCGAAATGCATCATGATGGTAGTGATCATGCAAATAGCAGCGATTATTACAAGTTTTCGCATGATTGGACCAGAGAAAACACAAGTTGTATGGCGATGTCGTCCTTGCCAGATATATAAGAGCACTCACCCATTTCATTAACATGAAGCGTTTGAAGGTTACTAAAAAACAAATATGTACGGACTGGACGTAAGAAGACAATATCATAGTAATTAGTTTAGCACTCCGTGCGATGCACGGTTTCTTAATTCCTTTTTTAATCAAATTCATACTCTATAAAATTTCTTTAAACTCTTGCCATAAAAATTTTAGTGTATAATAGGGGGTATATTTTTTTAAATTTAATGTGGATAACCAAATTCTCTCTTAATTGATCAAAAGTTCAATTGAATTTGATCACTAAAATTGAACTGAGACTATCTTTTTGGGTTGAATAAGAAATATTATAAAACAAATTGAGATAAAAGTATTTTAGTTAACTATGTGTTATAAATATTTTATAGTAATATTTATTTGCATATTTATAATATCAATTTATGTTAAATAATAAAAAAGTAATTATTTTTATTAAATACATTACTTATTATTGAGTACATAATATTCTTGATCTATGTAGAAATAATTACATAATTAAACTATGAAAAAGTAAATTTGATATACTAATACCATGCATTGGATTGAAGTGTAAGTACATAAACTAAATTATATTTTTTCTGTATCATTAAAATTAATGTCACATATAACTTGTTAATTTCTTTGAAAAATGTACTCTACTTTATTTTTCTTTTATTTATATATTATTTTAGACATAATAAAACGGTATTAACAATATTTTCTTATTTAGAAATACAATGATAAAATAAAAATGAAAGTGAGATATATTATAAAATGGAGGGAGTATTTTGTAAAACAATTCTAAGCATTAACCAAAATCAAATGACTAAGAGGCCTGAAACCCCAAGCACGAAACCCCAATCACACAGCTTTCTTCACCTTTATTGATGTTTCGAAAATACAAAAGGGTCTTTGATCTTCCTTCTTGGTAAATGTTGTAACAATCAATTAAACTAATTAAATATTTATAAATTGAATTAATTAAATTAATTAATTAAATAATTATAAATTGATGATGTAAGCATATCATTTTGGAGGGAAATTTTTTAATGTGGATATGTCATGTGTTCTCGATGATGTCAGTTGGTGATTGAATTAGTAATATGTTATAGATAGATGTGGAAAGTAGTGGTGGTGATGATCACGGCTCCAACAACTCGTGCCTAAGGGTTAGCCAAGTGACAAAGATAAATTTTAAAAAAAAAAACAAAACCAAACAAAAAAAAAAACAAAAACGTAAGTTTGGTTTATAATTCAAAAAGTGATAGCTATCTATTTATCAATCAATTATCTATATCTATAGTATAAATAAGACCATGCCACCTCACCCATGAACAGTTGAATAAACAGTAGCATGTGGAACATTTTTCATTTTGCCCTCACTATTTTGTTCCTTTTCCATTTTGCCCTTAAAAAAAAATAGAATTTAAATAAAAAAAATAAAAAAAGGGCCTCGGACACGGGCTTAATTAAAAAATAAAAATAAATGAAATAAAAACGTGTCCTCAAACACGGGCTTAGGCTAGTGTTTAATATAAAAGTAGAGGCAAGATGCAATAGGTGAGAAGCTAATAAGTGACGCTCAATCTCTTCCATCCGGACCAATCTTATTATTTGCATATGTAACATTCTTTCAAGTACTTTAAGCTTGTACCGTTAAATTCTTATATAAAAATTGTTTATTTATCTTGGGACGGAATGAGTATGTATTAGAGGTAGTTATAAACATCTATTTTGTAAATGAGTTGCAGTTTGACCTACATAAGTATGTATCCGAAATTGAAGACTTAGGGTGCAATTCCATAGTATCAATTTTCTTGAGTCGATACCAAAGTGGCCTGGGCCCAGTGGTATGTTGGTGACTTTTCGAAGGGGAGGTCGTGGTTCGATTCCCAGGGAATTTACGTGGTTTAATTCCTACCTTGGGTTTCGGTCGCTTTGAAGCCCCTGGCACATCCGTGCGATTAAGGATGCGGCATTCTTTGAGGCTTGTATCCTCAGTGTGGGGAGTTCGAATCTTGACAGGAGCAGTCAATTGGTGTTGTAAGAGTGATGCCATTGCCTCGCGCGAGGCAGTGGAAGCGACCAATTGGTGATGTAAGAGTGATGTAAATGCCTTGTAGGAGGGCTCCCTTCGGGCTCGAGTATAAGGGTACCGCCACCCCCGTCGCATAGGGCACATCCCGCGATTTACCTCCGCCAGCATACTGAGGGGCCGATACCTGGTGGTCCAGGATTAGTCCGGCGAAGCTGGGAAACCTGGATATCAAAAAAATAAAATAAAAATTTCTTGAGTCGATTAAAGAAGATGTTTGAAGGCATGGGAGACAAGATGAATTGAGATATTAGACCTTTGTTGGTGGTTGTTGACAAGGAGGGGAAAGTGGATGGTAGTACAAATATGTGTCCTTTCCTTCCAAAAAGAAGAAGGTTACTGATGAGCCCGGATCTATCAGGTCGAGCACAAAGCTCGATCTGGTTCAAATGTCAAGTATTACGTGGCATATCTTCTGCCAGAGTCAATACCACGATCTCATAATTACCGTCAAATTCAAGACCACGGACATCTAGATTGCTAGAACCAAGACCGCGATCTCCAAATATTGCAGAGTTAAGACCGCGGGCGGCTAGATCGTTAGCAAGGTGACCGCGGCTGTCATGACCGCGATATCAATGACCGCGCCAAACATGTTGTCCTCGATCAACATATTGACCGAGGTCTCCTACCAGACTACTGGTTATTTCACCAGACTCTCGGTTAAAGCCAAAGTTAGTCTGACGAAAGCCTGTACCTACGCTGGCACCAATAAGCCAGCTTGTCCCCACCGCATTGAATAGTGGCTCAGGCGCCCACTACGCAAATAAGGTGTGGGGCCAACTATCGTATGTTTCCTATGTATCTGTCCATTCAGCGACATCCCTCTGCAGTAAATCTTGCTTTATTGTACGAGTCCATCAAGCGAGGACACATGTCATAGGTCAAAGACAAAGATATCCTCCAGGGTTGACATCATCAAGCAGCTCCCTCTTAAAATAAATATCAACCTTTGTCCTCATGGACAAGGTAAGTGCAAAATCATTATTTGTAAGCCACATTATCTAAATCATAAGCACACAACTCACTAAGAAATTCCAATTCTTATTCTCTATTATAAACCCTCAGAGATCTTACTCTGACACCCAAGGGCCTGAGCTGGATTAAACTCCGGTTTAGTCTCTAACGGTGCTTACTGTCTTTGTTGTGTTCTAGATACAAACCAATATATAATCCATATATCCCTATACAAGTGAGACCCCCGAAAGCCGTGGCGTCATCAGTGGTTCAATTGTCGGGAAACGCCTTGTGTTTTTGTCAAAAATAAACACCTTGTCCAAACTTTTGTTTCCAAAAAACAACTTTTCACCTTTTCTCCGTAAAAAATGACTAGTATTCCTCTTCAAAACGCTGGTTTTCTTCTCCCTCTCAACTAAATCCTACCAGACCAAGCACCTCAGCCTGTAATAGGTTGAGTGGCCGTTCTGGCAGTCAAGGGTCTCTTACTCATTCTCAAAGAGACCTTAGGGAAAAGCTTGAGGCTGCCCGTAAGGATAAATCCCCCCAAAATCCAAGTCCAAAAAATCCCACCTCTCCTATCACTCTTGAGTTGATACTCAAAAAGAAACAAAGCTCTAACTGCGAGGGCTAAGCTAGTGGCTGAGACCATGGCTATAAATGATGTCCAGTTCGAGTTGGTTGAGTGGGAGGCCAATGGTGGTGTCCCCCCTAAAGGAAAGCTCACTATGGTTCTCTCAAAGAGTCCCCACGAAATCTCTAGCTAGTCAAGCTAGAGGGATAAAAAGGGTAGAGCCAACCTTTGCAGACCACTGTCACATAGAAATTGAGGAGGACGAGGAGATGGGAGAGGGAGCAGAATCTACTCCTCTCCCTGAGAAATCCAAAGCATAACCCCCGGCCAAATCCAAGGGGAAGACCTTGATTTCTCCCTCCAAAAAGCCCAAGATGAATAGCACGAACCCTGAGTTTATCAAGTTCATGTACAAAATGTGGGAAAACAATCAGCAAAGCTCCACGAAGTGTGGCCGCACGATGGACGCTTTTGCGGACAAGATTGCTCACGCGCCAATCCAAAGGGGAAAACCTCCTCAAATAGAGACCTATGATGGCTCTACCAACGTAAAGTGCCATATAGGGAGGTTTGAAGGACAGATGGCCTTGTTCTCCTCGGATGAGGCCTTGATGTGCAAAGAGTTAGCTGCTTCTTTCACGTGCAAGGCCTTATCTTGGATGCTGGCCTTTAAACCAAAATCCATCAAAAGTTATAATCAGTTAAGGCATAGGTTTTTGAACTCTTTTTCCAGGGCAGGTGAGCCCGCGAGGCCAAAGACTGATCTTATAAGAGTCAGGCAGGCCACCGCAGAAACCACCAAATCCTATATCACTCGATTTCGGAAGATGCCCGAGCAGATTGTAGACCTGTCTGAGAGCGATATTCAGCTCTGCTTTGAGGGTGGTCTATCCTCCAGCTTTTTGAAAATGATTTTGCCTCGGACAGGCCTAAAAATGTGGAGGAGATGTACGAGAGGTCCTCTGCTATTGCCTCAATAGAAGAGCCCAATGAAATAGCTGGCCGAAGGCCGGCTAAAGACAGAATTAAGCATGTGCAGGATGCTGGCCAAGGGCCCAGCCGCGGTCAAGGTCAGAGAAAGAATAGAAATCGTAACACTGATAAACTCAGAAGGTTGGCAGACGAAACAACTTATACACACCTGACCGCGTCGCGGGCAACAATTTTAAAAGCAATGGAAGTACCTCCTCCTCCACCAATGGCCTGAAAGCAAAGTGAGAGGAGCAGAGCCAAGTTTTGTGACTACCACAATGATCACGGTTACAATACTAAGGATTGTTTCCAGCTGAAAAGAATTATTCAGCAGAAAATCAATAATGGTGAGCTGGCCAAGTGGGTACAAGGTGATAATAGTAACAACAACGCTAACACCCATAGAGCACCTCAGTGTGGCCCAGAGAGAAGAGAGAAGAGAGAGATAACAATGATGGGGATGAACAAGGGACCTATGATATCAATTTCAATGGAATAGAGGCTCCCTCCAATAAACAGCTCTCCCATCAGATCAAGACTTTAGAAAAGGTCTTCTTGATTCCCCCTTGGCTCCAGAAGAAGAGCAAACGGGTCGAGTTCAACCTTTAATCGAGCCAAACGTAGACCAAAAAGGCAAATATCCAAATATTGGGATCAGACGAGATATGCCAAGTCGACATGGGGATTGGTCAGACCTATCCACGCCCGAGTATAGTGACAATCACAAACGTGTTTTTAGGTCACAAGTGCTGGAACATCTGATGCGTTGGGCAGAAGACTAATCCAACTTACTTTTGGATTAGTCCACATCGATATGATATTGTTCGATTTGTGTCTATCATGAATTTGTTTTTTGGCCATCTCCTAAAATGCCTAATATTGAAGTCAGTTGACATTCTTATACTCCCTCTGTCCCGTGAGAATATGCACTTTTTTTTTTTTTGCGCGGGAATTAAGGTAAAAGGTGAAAAAGGTGATGTGTTGTGAGTGTAGATGGTTGGGTAGGAGAGAGAAAGTGGAGTAAGTGGGTAATGGTTGTGAGTAGAGACAAGTGGATCCCATTTCCATTTTAGAAAAGTGCAAATTATTGTGAAACGCCAAAAAAAAATCTTTTTACAGATTATTGTGGATCGAAGGAAATTTACTAGATAATTATTTTTTCAATTGCCGATGGGATTTGGGTTGATGCTTATAAAGAAGCATCAAGGCGTGTTACAATACAAGCATAAGAATGAGACATGAAAAGACACCACTTTGCAAATTGAAGCCTATAAATTACAAAAATGATGCACATTATTGTACGATACTTTCTTTTAGTCATAAAATGATGCATTATATTGTAGATTTTATTCCATAATCTTTATGATTTTGACAAAGTTTGTCCATTGTAACTAGCTATAAATTCAATAGAATTAAATTGAATATGTAATCGGCAAAGAAGCCAGAATTTTTATGAATGAGAGTAATTGCTTTAGGGATTAGGGTAGGGATGACCATTTACGATTTCGATTTCGCAAAAGGATAAATCAGAATCGAACCGTAAATTTATGGTTCACGGTTCCGGTTTTGAATCGGCGGTTTTCGATTTGAAACTGGCGGTTCAAAGGTTTTTGTTTTTTTTTCTAAATAGAAAAAACTGTTTTAGAATTATTTTTATTACTGATTTTTTTTGCAAAAAGTTATATAAAAAAGATAGAAAAAATTAAAAAAATGAAAATATATAAAAGAAAAGAGGGACAGACTACCCTTTATTTATTTTTTAGAAAATAATATTTTAGACTTTTTTTATTAGTGATTTTTTTAAAAAAAATGTATATAAAAAAAGATAGAAAAAAACTAAACAAATGAAAAGAATTTTTTCTCAAATAATACTCCCTCCGTCCCATAGAACTTTACTCCTTTACTATTGAGAACGGAAAATAAGGAATAATGTTATTAAAGTATGTGTTGTGAGTGGGAGGAGAGAGAATGAGTGGAGAGAATAGTAAATTTGAAAAGTGTTGTGAGTATGACAAGTGGGTCCCATGAAAAAAGAAGTATTAAAAAATTTCCTTTTTAGGAAAGTGTGACTTTAAAGTGGGACGCCCAAAATAGTAAAAGGGGTAATGTTTTATGGGACGGAGGGAGTACATTTTTAAAATTTTATTTACCAAAGTGACTTTATAATTTTTTTTTTGATTAAAATCGCTACACGGTATAGCGATTTTAAATTTGCTAAATTTTATTTTAATATTTATGCTATTTAAAGAAAAAAAAAACTAAATTTGAAATCGCTATACGAAACGAAGTAGCGATTTCAAATTAACACAAAACTCAGCCAACGCCAAACAAAAGTACACCAAACCAAAGAAAATATGTACTTCCTCCCACTTTAAATTACAAAATAATAATATAAAAATTATGTATTAATAAAGAAAATTAAATTAAAATATTATTTTTTCTATCTCAAATAAATATTTTAAAAAAATGTACTTCTAAAAAAAAATATTTTTCATTTCAAAAATAAATATTACTTTCGACTCAAATTGAATAACCAAAAAATAATACTACATTTTTTATCCAAATAAATGAGCATTACTTCCTTCGTCTCAATGAATATTTTAAAAAATAATATTCTTCATTTCTTCATTTTGAGTCGAAACTAATATTTATAATCGTTGAGCTATGGCGAGATCCCTTGGGCCATGCTATTGCCTTGTGGGCCTGGTGGGCCAAGTGGGCTCTTTTTTTAGCAGATTGCCTTGTTTTGGCCCGTTGACTCCTCACGTGTTTGACAAGAATTAAGCAATTCTTTTTGAATCGGATTAGGGAATTTAGGGAGAATTTTAAATATTGTCATCTCTCCTAATTTAATTTAGCAGTTCAGAATTAATTATAGTGAGACAAAGATCTACTCCCTCCGTCCCGGCCGACTTAGAATTTTTTGAAATGGCACGGGGATTAAGGAAAAGGTAAATGTTGTGAGTGTAATTTAAAAATAGGAGAGAGAATGAGTGGAGGGAATAGTAAATTATAATGGTGTTGTGAGTATTAAAATAATGTAGGAGAGAGAATGAGTGGAGAGAATAGTGATTTAAGATTTCCATTTTGGGCCGTCCTAAGTCGGGTGGGACGCCCAAAATGGCAAAAAGTTCTAAGTCGGCCGGGACGGAGGGAGTATTATTTTAGAGTTAGATTCAATCGCTCATCTGATATTTCTAAGTATTTGTGTTTAGAGAGAGAAATCAATTGACAAAAGTTTAGAGTCAAAATATATGTTATCAAACTAATATTATATTTTGAGACGAAGACACTAACATTACAAACATTAATTTTAGAGGTGAATGAAGTAGTATTAATTTTTAAAATATTCACTGGGATGAAGGAGGTAATGCTCATTTTTTTGGGATAAAAAATGTAGTATTATTTTTTGATTATTCATTTTGAGTCGAAAGTAATATTTATTTTTGAAACGAAAAATATATTTTTATTTAGAAATACATTTTTTAAAATATTTATTTGAGATAGAAAAAATAATATTTCAATTTAGTTTTCTTTATTAATACATAATTTTTATATTATTATTTTATAATTTAAAGTGGGAGGAAGTACGTATTTACTTTGGTTTGGTGTACTTTTGTTTGGCTTTGGCTGACTTTTGTGTTAATGTGAAATCGCTACTTCGTGTAGCGATTTCAAATTTAGTATTTTTTTTTAAATAGCATAAATATTAAAATAAAATTTAGTAAATTTAAAATCGATACACCGTGTCAGCGATTTTAATCGAAAAAATTATAACTCACTACACGGTGTAGCGAGTTTCCAAAAAGTGAAACATTTTGGAAAAAAGTTTGAACAGTAAGTCATTTTGGTAAATAAAATTTTAAAAATGTATTATTTGAGAAAAGATTCCAAATGAAAGTGTATAGAAGAAAAATGGGACATACTACCCAATATTTATTTTTATTTTCTTCTAATTTTTTACTGACTAGAAAATAATATTTTATACTTTTTTATTAGTGATTTTTTTTTTACAATAGGTATATAAAAAAGATAGAACAAAACAAAACTAAACACATGAATGTATATAAAAGAAAGAGGGACGGTCTACCCTATATTTATTTTTTATTTTCTTCTAATTTTTTACTTACTATAAAATAATATTTTATACTTTTTTTATTAGTTATTTTTTTTTTACAAAAAGGTATATAAAAAAGATAGAAAAAAACTAAACAAATGAAATTATATAAAAGAAAAGAGGGACAGACTACCGTATATTTATTTTTTATTTTATTTTAATTTTTTATTGATTAGGAAATAATATTTTAAACTTTTTATTAGTGATTTTTTTTAAAAAAAAGATAGAAAAAAACTAAACAAATGAAAGTAAATAAAAGAAAAAAGGAACGGTACCCTTTAAATTTTATTAATTATTGGGAAAAATTACATGAGGGGGACAACCAAACCTTGATCTTTTATAATTAATGGAGGATATTAGAAGTCTTTACCTCCTTTTATTACAATAATTATCTAAATTCTAACTAATAAAAAAACTATAGTAACAATTAAATAAATTATATTGTACTTAATTTAATCGATTCCCGATTTAGTTTCATCAAACTACTCACATTCGCCACCAAAAAGCTCCGTTGGCTTATCGTATTGCTTTTTTTTTTTCCTGCTCTAATTCAATCACTCAACAAATTACAAAGCTTCAAAACTATCAGATGATAAATTGTGACGATTATGCTCCATATTCCCACCAATGGTAAAAGCTTTCTTCATCAAAACCGTTGATGCGGTACAAGCAATTACTTCTCGTGCATTTCTAGAAATAATAGGAAAATTGTGTGCTCTTCTTGACCACCAACTCAAAATATCAAATGAATTTTCTTGTTCAAATTCGGTGGTCAAAAATTTATCAAATTCGCTATTAACACCGCTACGAAATTGTTGTCTTTCATAAAAACTTGCCACAAATGATGATGAGTAATGTTGAAGTACCGAATAAAAAGACTCACTTGTTGTTGCATATACATCACTATATATTGATTAGCATTCCTGATAAATTTTAAAAAATGTTTGTATAACACTAGCAACTTTTTAGACCTACGTTAGTCATATTGGAATCTCCTAGAAAATAAAAGTTTGAATAATAATATTTTAAAAATTGAGTTAAATCATACTCTCTAACTATAGAATCTAATAACTTAGCATCCAAAAAATATCGGGAATGTTAAGCAAATATTTTCCTACTTTTCTCGCATTTTGAAAATCGCATCTTTAAAAATAATATCATCTTTAAATTAAGAAAATATAATAGAAATTTCCAAACAATGATCAACAACTAAAGTAAAAGTAGGGTAATACGTACTGGATAACGCCAAGGTTGTTGCCTCAGACTTTTTCAACAAATTAATCATACTTGCACATTTTTTTCATTGTATAGTATATAATTTTGTACCATATTGGGTACCATAATTAAAACAACATCTAATTAAATGTCCATAGTTTTCGTTATCGGAAAAATTAAAGAAAAGAGATTGATTACAAACAAATTTAGCCATTTCTTTTTTATGATTTAGATGATTATATGTAAATAAATTAGAAGAAGTTTGAGAAGACGTACCAATATTTTTCAAATAAGCGAATCATTGCAATGGTGCTTGAGTGGTATCTATGTCATATTTTTCGGGGTGTTTTTCTCTTGTATGCGTTCTCAAAGTACCGTATCCACCATCAGTAGAGTAATCATATATTTGTTTGTTATTTGTTGGACAAAAAATTTATATTGCTTTGAAATTCTTACCCGTCGCGTCAACAGAAACTTTTTTGTAGAATTTTGTAAATACTTCAGATTCAATTTTCTTGGTTTTTGGAACAGAAGGTGGATTGTTTTTTGCTTTACACTGTCGCCCTCCCATTGTGGCTTCCATAGTATTGCCATCACTTTTTTGAAAATTTAAAGTTAGATTATCAACATTTTGTGATGACACAAAATTTGGAATCTCTTCCACTTCGTCATCATCTTCCCAATCTTCCAACTCAATTTCATTTTGCCCCGAAAGCCCCATATCATAAAATTGACCATCTTCATTTTCAACAAATCTTGGTAGTGGTGGTGGTGATTTGGAAGAAGATTTTCCTTGTCCTATACCCTTACTACCCTTCTTGCTTGTGAGATTTTTAAGAATATTTATAATGTAAAATATGAAAATATATGAAATGAAGATGAAATAAAGATTTTGGATGAAAATATGGATATTAGATGAAAATAAGAAAGTTGGATTATGTTTTGAGCTTGAGAATAACAAACATTAACGAAATTCGTTAGAGAAAGTTAAGAGAGAGTTAATAGAGTTTGTGTGGAAAAAATGTGAGGGGAGGGAGATGGTATTTATACTTGAGGAAATTTGTTAAGATTACAATTTTTTTTTTGAGAACTGAAATCTGGTTAAAAAAATGGTCAAAAACGACTATTTTTGGTAAACTAGCCGTTAGCTAACTGACATAACGGCTATATTCTGACGAATCGGTGAGTATGACGGTTCGGTTAACGATTTATGACGATTCCGATTCCGATTTCGGTTCATACGGTTCGAAACCGCCGGTTCACGATTTTTAAAAAGTAGAAATCGGAACCGGACCGCCAAACCGCAGGTTACGGTTCGGCCAGTTCCGATTCTAGCCGGTTCTGGTTCGTGACGGTTCCACGATTTCGGGCCAATTTCGGTTCAGTTCCGGTTTGGTCATCCTACAAAATTTATCCCAAATTAAGGGGATTTAGAATGTATAAATTCATTATGTTTAGCAACAAAAAGTTAAGTTCTTAAAAAAGTCAAGTTCTTAAATTTTTGGTGCTAAAATAGACACTTTCCAATTTTCAAGAGGGTCAAATGACCCCATACCCTTAACCTGGCTTGCTAGTTGTAATCTCCTTCCGTTCCGAAAAAATAACTTTATTTGTTTGACCTTTTTTAATGGTTAACACAAGTAAATTTAGATCAAATATTAATGTTAAACTAATCATTTTATTGAAATTTTAAAAATTGTCATTGATAAATCTTATGATTTATTAATACCAATTTATATTCACTAGAATTAGAATGATCATAGTGAAAGTAATGCTTTGTCAAAATTTACTTATATTTGATCATTAAAAATTAAATAAAATTATCTCTCTCTCAAGCCAGAGACAGCGAATCATGGCCGAGTCTACTAAGGCTCGGTCATGCCTTAAAGCATGTGGCCTATGGGGCAGGCCGTGACAAAGAAATGTCATTGGGCTCTCATCTGGCCCAAAAGCACGCTTCGGCCAGGCCGACAACCTTGTTCGAAAAGCCCCAACGGTACTTTACGTTTAACTGGGAAAATATGAAGAAAAAAAAATGCCCTCACAGAAACGGTAATTTGAAGAATTTTCATCATTTTGGTCAATTTTTTTTTTTTGTCCAGATGTGCCCGTCTGATTTTGATCAAACAGGCCCAGGCAAGCCCGAATATGCGGATGTGTTGCCAACCCTAAGAACAACAGCGGGATTCGTGGCCAAAAATGTTGGGCCAAAAATTAGAGATAAAAGCCTCTCTTTCAAGAATCAAAATTGAAATTGCCGATTTTCTTTAGAAGAATCAAGTTGAGAATTACACAACACAACTTCAAGACATTAACTACAAAATCTCACATCAAAAAAAAAAAAAAACTACAAAATTTCACACCATTTCTTACATCCTATGTATATTACACACACATTTGTAGTCGTATTAATTAGTCACTTACTCGGGCTTAAAGAACTTCCCTTTAATCCCATTATCAACAATAACATATATCCCCGCCGCAATCACCAACCCACTAAGACACATCCCTAAAATCCCTAGTCCCCAATTTAGCCACCAAGATAGGCTATAAACCTTTGGTTTTTTCATCTTTATCCACATAAAACAAGGGTAAGCCAATGTCACGGGTAACGCGGTCCCACCAATCAAACCGGCCATCTCTGACAAGAAGGGTAGCGCTACGGACACAAAGAAGCACATGAACCCGAACCCTACACGAATGAGTGCACGGAGCCACCAGGAACATGGTTTCTTGAACTTAACGACGTATTTGGACTCCATGTCATCAAACATTTGCATGCCGTAGATTTGGAACGAGCTTAATGAGTTAATCATGACGAATAAGCTCGTTAGACCTAGAACCGATGCAGCCACGTCTGTTCCGTGGTATGCAAACAAAGCTGTTAGCATTCCTCCGTTTGGTATCTGTCATTGATAAAAATTGTAAGTTTAGAAAGGATTCAAGTGTCGAAAAATAATCAAATTATTTTTTTTTCATGAAATTAAAATGATTTTTTCAAGAAAATTACCAAGTGGCCATAAGCCCAATAGCCTCCAATTGCAAGGGGGAACAAACAAACTGCAATAAGTGCGTACGAATACTTGACTCCGGTCCACATTGGCACACGAGATGGATGCTTCTCATCTGAGGGCATAGTAGCCTGCAATAATTCAATTTTTTGTTTTTTTTTCGGATTAGCAAAGTACAATCTTTACTGCATTCTGTACAATGACATGCTGCAACGAAGTTTGTTTTGATTAATGTAAATAGCCAAAAAGGCATCATAGCAGCCGGCAGCCTTTGAATGACAACAAAAGTCAAAGGTCAAGATGTTGACATTTTTGTCTTTGGGATTTATTTTCCTTGGGATATGATTTTATATTACAAGAAATGGATGGTGACATAACGGAAAAACATGCCAATTTGGAATTATTAATTTTTCCGTCCCACTTCAAGGGTCTTATTTATTGTTTCATGCTTCTTTCTCAAGAAATTTTTTAAAAAATGAATAAAGAATTACAAGTGGGTAAAAGATTAGAGGAAAAAAATTGTAAAAGTTAAAACATTTATGATAAAACCTCTTTTTAATTGATTTTTTTTTTGTAATATGTTATATTATATAGGCATAATGAATTATTTTTTTTGTAAATATATTTACATTATAAAGATATAAATGTCTGAAACACTGTTTAAAATTTGTCATTTATGAAATGAGACTCTTAGTCTGAGATGAACCAAAAGAAAAAGCAGGACTCTTGAAGTGAGACCGGAACCGAGGGAGTATTATTAATATGCTAAAGTTAGGTAATAAATAAAACCAAAGAAAGAGCATTTGAAATTTGGAAAAAAGAAGGAAAATTACTAACAACTAGCTGTAGTGCTCCATTATTGTGTTTACCAACTCTTAAATAAAAATATTGGTAAAAATTAGTGGGTCATTTTTCATTTGTCACAAATGTATAATAATGTCAAAACTTTATCCAGAGCTCCTCTGTCCCGATTTAATGTTTTATTTTTGTTTAATTTGCCACGAAGAATCAGAAAAAAAATAAATGTTATAAATATGAAAAATACTGTCTTCGGCCCGCTACAAATTACACAGTTATTGTTTGCATGCGAATTAAGGAAAAAGTTAGTAGAGTAAGTGTTGTGAGTATGAAAAGTGAGGTAGGAGAGAGAAAGTGAGGTAGAAAATAGTGAGTTGATTGGTGTTATGAATATAAAGGTAAAGTAGGAGAGACAATTAGTGGGTGGAATAGTAAAGATTATTTGCCATTTTAGGAAGAGTGAATTGTAGCGGGACGCCCAATGAGGAAAGTGTGTGATTTATAGCGGGACGGAGGGAGTAAATGTTATAATATAATTACCTGGATCTCAAGAATAAGATTGTGGCCTCTAAATGCAAACGCAATGATCCCAAGCGCATTCAGCGTGTCGAAAACTCGACCGGCACTAGTATGTGACACCACCGGATTGTACGACACATTAGGAAGCCGGCCCTGGACCACGGACACGATCCATATCATGGTACAATAAGCAACGGCCGTGATTGCGCCTATGAGCGAGACGCCAGCAATTGAGTTCAAATTTGGCAACTGAGCCAAAATTATTGCACCAATTGTAAATACCAAGTACCATTCCACCGTAGTCAATGTTGCCGCTGCAGCCGCGCCACAAACTGTTTGGAAGAATAGCCTCATAGTCGTCCCTCCGATGATTATGAGGGCCCCGCATGTACCCGCCGAGAGGTACAAGATCGGAACTAAGGCTAATAGGTTCCCCATTCTTTCGCCTGAAAGGTTCAAACAAGGATTATTAAGAGTAAGGCTGATGTAAAATTACTTTTTGTAAGACATATACCGTTCAGGCAGGCATAGGCGCACTGAATCTAGTCAGTGCGCCTATGCCTGGAATTGGTGCATATATTTACATTTCAGGAATAGGCGCACCGAATCTAGTCAGTGTGTCTATGCTTGATATGTAAAGCTCTAATTCATTTTTCGACAAGGAAGTACAATAAATTTAAAAAACTTACCAAATGCTGCAAATGATAACTGCATGAAGTACAATAAATTTAAAAAACTTACCAAATGCTGCAAATGATAACTGCATGTATCGGCTATATCGCATTCCAGTTTCGGTTGATTCATGGAGTTGAACAAGCAAGTATAAGGTGTAAAGTTGCCATATAAATGCTATAGATAAGCATATGATCCCCCATGCCCTGCAAAACATAACAAAACAGAGTTTACTAAACACTTTCTTTGATGTTTAACATAAAGAAGAAGTGTGTGTGTGTGTGTGTGTGTGTGTGTGTGTGAGAGAGAGAGAGAGAAAGAGAGAGAGAGAGGGAGAGAGAGTAATTACCATCCAAGAATTGTGAAGGCAACAGGAAGAACAAGGGCTTGAAAACCAATCCCAGAACAAAGGGTATGAAAAGCAGCATAATAAGCATTTCCATTTCTTGATTCAGTAATAGGTAACCAAGCATCATGTGGGTCAAGCTTGGTTAGATGAAGAACCTTTCTAAGTGGACTGCCCAAAGGGGTTATGAACCTAGGGGTCAAATTTCTGGACTTTATGACCCTAGGTGTTCTATGACCACTTGGAGGAAGGGTCACTGGCCTGTCCGGAGAGAACAAAAGCGGCGACCTCGACATTGAAGGGGAGTGGAACTGTGAAGGAGGGTTTGATATCACCGGAGGCGTGTGAGGGACGTTGAACGCCTTTGGGGTTACCGGAAAAGAACTCGGTTCACCGGTGGCCGGTCTTGGGGTTATTGGGAGGGAACTCACTCCATCAACTTCAGTACCCATTTTTTTTTTTTTTTTGCTAAAAAGAAAAGTTTTCTCTTGTTCTTGGGGACCTCTTCTTGGCACCTTTGGTTGGTCACACAAATTGGGCTTGGTGTTTAAGGTGCGTATATATAGAGGCCTTAAAGTTGGTTAAAGTTTTGGTATGTTTTGAAAGGGAAGGGTGGGGCAGGAAATTGGTGGGTGTTGTAGCTAGTGTGTTTATGTTGACCAAGGAAGTTTGTAGGCTACTGATGAGGACTGGACTGTCATTTTGTGATTGTACCCACTTATCAATACTAGTTGATTATTGGGTACATATTGACCTATGGTGGGCTGTATTTGCCATCTTCTTTGACTTTTGACTTTCTGTTGAAAATGTGGCTGATTTGGTGATGACTTTTGACTTTTAAGGGGGCAAAGTGTGGTGTGTAATAAGTAGGAGGGAGCATTTACATAATACCCTTACACTTTTCGTAATAGCAGTGGGGCACTTCAAGTTTTGGGGTTTGCCTAACGTTCATGCTTTTACTTTTAGCAGTGTTCTAAAAATCGGTCTAGGCGGTCACCTAGGTGCTTGGCGGTGACCAAACGCCTCACACCTATAAGGAAGTCGGTCAAATTAGGCATTGAAGCCATAAGGTGTAACTAGGCGCCACTAGGCGTTGACTAGGCGGGATGCCCTCCAAAGCCAAGGCCAAGGCCACGGCCGAATGATGCATGCTTCCCTAGCTTCAACCTCAT
The DNA here is from genome assembly GCA_022495995.1 of Adenophora triphylla var. japonica. NCBI lineage: Eukaryota > Viridiplantae > Streptophyta > Magnoliopsida > Asterales > Campanulaceae > Adenophora > Adenophora triphylla. The sequence goes on from JAFEMH010000489.1 coordinate 539,842, forward strand.
TATATACCCACAAGCCAACAAAAACTTTCTTTTTCTTTCGATTTTCGATGTGAGATATGTTGGAAATTAATTTAACAGCACCACATATTAAACAGATAATTTAATCAACAGTAAGGAATTTATTGATCAAGTCAAGCACGTACCAATTAATAAGCCAATAGCAAAACTACAGCAAGGAAACGGGATCAGAAAACAGACAGAAACAAGTAAACAAATGATTAGAAAACTTATCGTGATTTGATCGAGTCGCCTTAGGAAGACTGTCCTAAGAGAAAATATTGCCCCCAATTGGTGCAACTCGGGTACAGGCAAATTTCTCCGAGGATAAAACGATCACGGATTACGTATCACAAATCAGCACACAGGTAGGTAATCACCGGCGGTCCTATCTCAGTCGCCTTGAATCTCACGAACAAATCTCTACGAACAAGGAGTAATCAAACAATGAAATAATGCTAGAGAATTGATTTTTTCTCTCCAAAATTTCGTGTCTTGACTGCTGGGAGTTTAGGAGTATTTATAGTTAGGTTTTTAGAGTTTTAAAGTAATCCAAAAACTGACTAAATTCGGCCCAAGAATAACCCTGTTTCGTCACGAGCGCGACCGCGGTCGGGTCCAGCGCGGTCGCGCACTTGTGCAGAGACATCTGGCCTTGACGATGTACGTCCAGAGCGGCCGCTAACAAAGCCAGCGCGTCCGCGCACGTAATCAGCCTGTTCCAACGTTTTTCCTTAGCCAAAAATCAGTCCAAAACTCAATCGAAGTTTAAAGGTCATATACCTATGGACTTCACACCACAAATACACACGAAAATTAGTTTAGATAAACTAAATTTTCCAACAATCCCCCACAAGTTCATAGAGATATGACGTGTATAGATTGTCTATTGTAATGCTTTCAGTAATGGTACCTTCCGGCTTGAACCACTACCTATGTTATCCAACGTAAACCTCCACAGGACCAGATGAACGGGTGTCTTGAATCTGATGCCTTTGGATGTAGAGGCCTTTGCTGGTAACAAACATGACAAAATCTATGATAGGCCCTCTATCGAACACTTGACGCTTATAAGCCATACGTCCCGATCCTCTATCATGAGTGCTTTCAAGGAATAACCCGAATTCCTCTAATTGCGGCCAACAATAACACTCACTTAGCTGGGCATCTCAGAAGATGTACTGCTAACATCTTGTCTAAAAGACTTGATCCCATTCAAAGTTCCAAACTTTTACTTTATTAGCAGATACGAGCACCTCTAGGCTATTCAGAGGATAGACTCAGACATGTAACATGTCAATCTAATTTTAGGTGCTCTGACTCACCCCACAGCTTGTTATTGCCACATTGAATCTCCTTTGTGGGATCTCCACTCAGGTAGATTGGGTTGCTACTGCGTTTGAATCGGACAGGTTCGGACCCGTCCCCAACCTAGATTTTTGAACTAGAGCAAATTCTAGCCCTTTGGTTAAATGATCGTTGTGTTATCCTTGGTACCAACATAATCGACAATATCACCTTCCGAGACACAAGATCCCTTATAGATTTTAATCTAATTTGGATGTGTCGCCTGGTTTTACAGTTGTACTTGACACTTTTTAGTTTTTCAATTGTGGCGGTGTTGTCACAATGTACAGAGATAACGGCGTAGGCTTGGCCGACCGTAGGGCGGCTCGGACATAAGTCCTCGAAGCCATTCGGCTTCCAATCCGAGAGTGTCGAAGGGCAACTAGTTCGGCCTCAAATGTAGACCTAGACAACAGATTTTGTTTGGTCGACCTCCAGACGACTGCAGCTCCGCCTAAGGTGAAAACATACCCCGTACAGCCATAACTACCGGAGTTATAGGCAATCCAGCTTGCATCACTATATCCTTCAAGAACAGAAGGATATCTTCCGTAATGTAGCCCAAGGGAAATCGTTCCCTTCAAGTACTTGAGAACTCTATCAAGAGCTTCCCAATGTGCTTTATTTGGACATTGAGTATATCTAGCCAACCTAGTAACCGAGTAGGATATATCCGGTCTAGTACAATTGGCAAGATACATCAAACTTCCAATAATTTGAGAATATCTCAACTGAGCCATCGGTACTCCACTGTCATTCTTAGTAAGTGCAGCTGAAGGATCATATGGAGTCTTAGCTACTTTGCAATTCTTATAACCAAATTTCTCAATTACACTTTCAGTATAATGAGATTGCGATATGGTTATGCCACTAGTTGAACGAGTCAACTTAAGGCCAAGAATCACACTAGCTACTCCCATATCCTTCATCTCGAACTTACTTTTCAAGAATTCCTTAGTAGTATTAATTATCCTCATATCCGTTCCAAATAACAAGATATCATCGACATACAGACATAAGACAATACTGCTATCACCAATACTTTTGCTATAAACACACTTATCAAACTCATTAGTAATGAAACCAAACGATGAGACAATTTTATCAAATTTCTCATGACATCCATCTGATGGATAGGAAGATCATATACAGAGGCCAATGCTATAAGCATTCGAATTGTAGTCATTCTAGCAACTGGCGAATAGGTATCGAAATAGTCTATTCCCTCCATTTGCTTGAATCCCTTAGCCACTAACCTAGCCTTAAACTTGTAAACGGTTCCATCCGGTTTCAGTTTCCTTTTGAAGACCCACTTACATCCTATCGTGCTACAACCAGGAGGGAGATCGACCAATTCCCATGTCCCATTAGAGACAATAGAATCCATCTCACTCTTAACAGCATCCTTCCACTGCTTGGCATCAGAAGTGGCCATAGCAGCTTTGAAGGTTAGAGGATCACCCTCGACATTGTATGTGATAAAATCATTTCCATAGTCCTTGGTGGTCCTTGCCCGTTTGCTCCTTCTTGGTTCAATCTCATCGTCAAAATGAGTTGCACTAGAATCAACCCCCACATTTGTCAGCTCCTCTACTTGAGCAGGAATGGAATTAGTGGTCGGGTTAGATTCTTTAGGAAGTCCGTCTTTCATAGGAAACACATCCTCAAAAAATGTTGCATCACGTAACTCAACTATAGAGTTCACATCTATGCCAGAAATTTCAGATTTGATAATTAGAAATATCAATGCATAGCTTGTTTCAGAATAACCTTTAAAGATAGCATCAACAGTTTTAGGTCCAAGCTTTTTCCTTTTGTGTGCGGGTACAAGTACCTTTGCAAGGCACCCCCACACTTTTAAGTGTTTCAGGCTTGCCTGTCGACCTCTCCAAAGTTCAAACGGACTTTCCTTTCTATGTTTAGGAGGTACTCTATTCAGAATATGGCAAGCCGTATTCAAAGCCTCTCCCCACATATATTTGGGCGATCCGTAACTTATGAGTAAACCGTTAATCATATCAGTAAGGGTTCTATTCTTACGTTCAAAGAACACCATTAGATTGAGGGGTGTAGGGAGGAGTCTCTTCATGTACTATTCCGTTTTCTTGGCAATAATACATGAATGGGTTAGACTCATATTCACCTCCTCTATCAGACCTTAACCATTTAAGTTTCTTGCCAGTTTGTGTTTCTGCTTCATTCTTAAATATAATGAATTTATCTAATGCTTCATCCTTAGAATTAAGCAGATAGACATAACAGTATCTACTAGCATCATCAATAAAGGTGAGAAAGTATTTCTTTTTGTCTTTGGTCAACACGCCATTAAATTCACAAATATCAGTATGAACTAAATCTAGAATTTCAGAATTTCTCACAACCGACTCAAACGGACCTTTTGTAGATTTAGCTTCAACACATACATGACACTTAGAATTTTTATCAATAGCATGTTTAGGAATAATATCTAAATTCATCATTCTTTTCACAGAATCATAATTAATATGTCCTAAACGACCATGCCAAACATTTGAAGATTCAATAGGATAAGAAACAGGATAATCAATAGAACTAACATTATTGTGTGAACAAACTTCAGTTTCAACTCTAATTTTAAATAAACCATCCGAGGAATAACCTTTCCCCACAAAACTACCAGAATCCAAAATTATGACCTTATTACATTTAAATGAAATTTCAAATCCTTCCCTAACTAAACTAGAACCACTAATAATGTTGCGACGAATATCAGGAACGTGATACACTCGATGCAAGGTAAGAATGCGCCCATTAGGAAACTTCAGGTCCACGCGTCCAGTCCCAAGCACCTTTGCAGCACTAGAGTTTCCCATCGTCACTGATCTATCACGGTCAGGCTGGTAAGACACAAATAGCAATTTATCAGCACAAACGTGCATATTTGCCCTAGTGTCAACTAGCCACTCGTTGGGTTCATAGACAGTAAAGTTTTTAGGATAAGAGGTTACATACTTTGTAACATTGCAGGTCAGAGCGTCAACTCCAGGTGCGTCAGAGTCAGGATCATCATAATCCTTCGGACCCAACACCATGTTGACAGCAGGATGGTCATCAGCAGAGTGATACAGGTGCCAGAGCGACCGCGCTCGTGGGGATGGCGGCCGCGCTGGAGGACATGGGGACGAGCTTTGAAGACTCTGGACAAGAGAGCGACCGCGCTCGTGGACAAAGCGACCGCGCTCAAGGCAATGAAAACCAAGCATCAGTCTCGGGAGAAGTGCGCGACCGCGCTAGGGGAGAGGGCGACCGCGCTGACGACGATGAAGGCCAGGCATAAGTTTCTGGAGAGTTGCGCGACCGCGCTGGGCCAAAGGGCGGCCGCGCTCGTGACGGGAAGATGAAGACTGATTGCGTTTTAATTACGGAAAACTGTTTAGTTTTGGTATTTTATTATTTTTGGGAACTATTTTATTTGCTTCCTAGGTAGGAGTATAAGTACTTAGTCTTCTTATTTTGTTAAACAACTTATTATTCTTGATTTTCAATTCAAAGAGATTTCTCTTTAATTTCCTGGTGGATTCCAGATCTGTGTTTAAGGATTCATTGCTTGTGAATTCTTGTGATTAGTGCGCTAATCACGAAACATATTGCTTCCGTGCTGCGTCAGTTGGTATCAAAGCAGGCCATATCCTGTCTTTTACATCATACTGAGGAATCATGGGAGATCAGGCTACCAAGGCTGATATCGAGGGGATTACTAACGCCATCGCTGCGTTGACTACACAGATCGCCGCGTTGGTTGCTGCTCAACAGGGTCAGAATGGTAATCGAGACCGTAGGGGTGAAAGAGACAGGGAGGAACACGTTCACCGTCCGCAGAGGGTGGAGAACCGGGAAGAAGATGGATCCGGGCCTGGAGGAAGAAATCGTTGAGGATGACGGAGAACAAGGTAACAATCAAAATCGCCATGATTATAGAATCAAGGCTGAAATCCCTCATTTTTATGGAACCATGGGCATAGAGGATTTTCTAGATTGGCAGACTAATGTCGATCGCTTCTTTGAGGTCATGGAGGTACCTGCTAATAAACAGGTGAAGATGGTAGCGATTCGCTTGAAGAGTACCGCTGCAGTATGGTGGGATAAACTGGTAGTGCAGAGGCGACGGCAAGGGAAGGAACCAGTTAGGACTTGGAGACGGATGAAGAAGTTGATCTCAGGGAGGTTTTTGCCTGCAGATTATGAGCAGATTTTGTATAAGTTGTATCTCAATTGTGTGCAAGGCAAAAGGACGGTTGATGAGTACACTACTGAGTTTCAGCGATACACGACAAGGGTGGAGATTGACGAGTCTGAGGAACAAAAGGTTGCACGCTATATTAATGGCCTGAAGGCCTCAATACAGGACAAGATGGGTTTGCATCAAGTACGGAACTTGACGGATGCTTCTACTCTGGCCTTGAAAGCAGAGCTTATGGAAAAATCGAGTACAAGGTTCCTTAATGCTCCTTTTCGTAAATGGAGTCCGCAAGGCAGTGCTGATGAAGGGAGTAACAAGGAGAAGGGGGCGACTAGCGTCACCTGAATGGGCTCAAATGGGAAACAGCGCGACAGTGGAACCGTGTGGCAATGAGCAACTCGACAAGAAACAAAGCGCCGCACGAAACGGCAAGAACCGTATGCCAAACCGAGGGGAGATAAGTGTTTTCGCTGTCAGGGATATGGTCATTGGTCCAACGTTTGCCCCAGTCGGGCAACTGCTGCATTCTTAGGGGAGGAAGACGAAGAGCAAGTAGAGGAGGAGAATGATGAGTATGAAGGGGCCGAGTTTGCGGAGGAGGAATCCGAGGAGCATGTGGGTTGTGTTCTTCAACAGATGCTGTTATCTTCCAAGGATGAGGGACAGAGGAAGAATCTTTTTCGTGCATACTGCTCCGTTGCTAACAAGGTATGCAATTTAATTGTTGATAATGGATGCACTAAAAATTTAGTTTCGCAGAAATTAGTTGATTTCCTTGGATTGAAAACTGAACCGCATGAGAAACCCTATGGCTTGGGGTGGGTGAATACGGGTTCTGAACTCAGGGTGTCAAGTACTTGTAGGGTTCCCCTTTCTATCGGGAAACACTATAAGGAGGAAGTCGTTTGTGATGTGCTGAATATGGATGTGTGTCATGTGTTACTGGGTCGTCCATGGCAACATGATCATGATATTACTTATAGGGGCAGGGATAATGTGGTGATGTTCAACTGGAACAAACACAAGATTGCTATAGCTCCTGTTTCACGGTTTGAAAAGCAGGTTGAAAAGGATAAGCCGGTGTTGATGCTTATTCAGAATGAGAAGGATCTTACTGCAGCTATTGAGGAGTCGGAGTATTTTTGCCCTATAATCATTAAGGGGTTGTTGAGTTCTGTCAGTGTGGAGATTGGGTTGCCAAGGGAGATTAAAGAACTACTTGCAGATTTTCAGGAGTTACTATCCGATGACTTGCCAAATGATCTGCCACCTATGAGGGACATTCAGCACCAGATTGATTTGATTCCGGGAGCTAGCTTGCCAAACCTCCCACATTACCGCATGAGCCCTAAGGAGAATGAGATTCTTCGAGAGCAGATAAAAGATTTGCTGCGGAAGGGGTTTATTAGAGAGAGCATGAGTCCGTGTGCAGTACCAGTTATGCTTGTGCCGAAGAAGGGTAATCAGTGGCGTATGTGTGTGGACAGCCGTGCCATCAACAAAATTACCATCAAGTATCGATTTCCCATTCCCCGTTTGGAAGACATGCTTGATGAGTTATCCGGTTCGAGGGTGTTCACAAAACTGGATTTGCGCAGCGGGTACCACCAGATTCGGATTAGGCCAGGAGATGAGTGGAAAACAGCCTTCAAGAGCAAGGATGGCCTTTATGAGTGGCTTGTCATGCCATTCGGACTCTCGAATGCCCCTAGCACTTTCATGAGATTGATGAATCAGGTATTTCGACCTTTTATTGGTTCTTTTGTTGTCGTTTATTTCGATGATATCCTAATTTATAGTAGAGATAGAATTGCCCATCTTGATCATCTTAGACAAGTGTTGCAAGTCCTAAAAGATAATCAACTCTTGTGATGATGTGTATCCGAAAATTTTCCCATTTTTATTTGAAAAAAATCAACGAAACGGAGTCGCAACGCCATTTTTATTTTGAGGGCCAAAACTTTGAAAAAAGTTCGAGATCAGAGATTTAGGTTCGGAGGTCATGTTACACGCCGGGAAGGACGTTAGTGTGCACCCGGAATGCCTCGTAAAACGAGTCTTCCAAGCTGAAAATCATTTGTGTGTGTGTGTGTGTGTGTGTTTTTGGCCAAAATAAGTTGAAACTCAGAAAAGTAAAAATTGGGATATCTTTTTAAGACTTTAAACTGATCCCATGAATTTTTGGAAGATTTTTGGATTGAGATTTGGTACTCAAAAGACCTTTTGAAGTTGAGAGCCATTTCTGCCAGAATGAAAAAGGCAGTGGACCTTTGATTTTGAAATGGATTCAAGGGTCTTAAAACTTCATAATCTGGATAAACTCAGAGAATGAAAGTTGTTCTAGACACCTTAAATAAGATTTGTGCGAAGGAATTTTCCATTTTGGAGAAGATTTGAGGGGTCAAAACCTTCTGGAAACCTCAGATATGAGATCTGGATTCCCAGAAGCTGATGAACTAGCCTCTGAAAGAAAATTTGAAAAGAGGAGTTTTACTCACCCAAAAAATAAAGTAAAAATATGTATGGAAAGATCTGGATGTTGGCTACAAAAAGTGTTTTGTAGTCAACACCAAATTCCACATTTATCTGTGTCCAAAAAATTAGACCATGGACTGAGGTCTGGGAAAATTGCTACTGGACAGCAACTTCTCAAGAAAGAAAATATGATTTTAAGGGGGGTTTTTGCATCCATGCTTGTCCCCATTTCCCTAGGTTTTGGTTAGTGATCACTTGACATTTTAGTAGTGAATCAACTATACCAAACCATCCTTGGGGTACATTAGGACTAAGCATTTCATTTGCTTGGGAAGGGGATTTTTATCCTTTGAAAATGAGATTTGAGGCTTGAAAATGGTTTTTAGGGTTTTGAAAATGAGTTTTCTTTGCAAGAAAGTAAGAGAACTTGAAAATAATTTTGATCTTTGTAGAAGATCATCCATGGAGATGGTCTTCCATGGTGATCTTCTTAGATCTAGAGCAAGAAGATGAAAGAACTACATTTTGTAGTTTGCAAATGCATGCATGGTTGGAGTTTAGGGTAAGGAGAAGGAGGGTTTACCAATCTTCTTTGTGTTCTTGAGTTTTTGGCTTGAGTGTATGAGTGTTTAAGGCTTAAGTATGAGAGTGAGTGGATGAGTGTGAGTTGGGAAAGATTGGAGAGAAAATGGTGACAATTCTTGAAGAATTCTCCTTTGTTTTCTCTCTATATTTCGCCGAGGTTCGGTGCAATTGGTGTTGTTCCTCCTTATTTTTGTATTTGGAGGGCTCAATTTATAGCCCTCTGGAAATGACATACTTATCCGCGCGGATAGGACCCTTCGGCGTGCCTTTGTTCATTAAATGCGGCTCCGGCTTTGGACAAGAGGAATATTTCTTTTTGAAATTTCAAATTAACGGCCAGTTTATTGTTCCGCCATTTCTATTTGTGGTTTTATTCCTTTTGTTTTACTTTTTGAGATTCTTTTTGAGGTTTAACCTTAAATAACAATGCCCATTTTACCCTCACTTTGTTAAAAATGTTAGGATTGTTAGGACTTGTTAGAAATGTTATAACTTTCGTTAATTTTCTAACGAAAATTCTAACAAGCTCAAATTGGAGCACTTACGGTAGCCCCTCGGCGACGGCGCTTCGAAGGAAGCGGGGTCGTCGATAAAATAAGGCTCCATATTTGGCGGGATGATCGAGTGATCGGGTGGGTGAACCTAGCGATAGGCTACCTACGTATCCCGAATGGGAATCAAGCCGGCCGGAGTTCGGGTCTTTGACCACAGAGATGATGGCGTTTTAGGTGCCTCGAACGATGAGCGAGTTCTGCGGTCGGTTCTTTGGAAAGAAACTTCTGGGGATAAGAGATGACCATTTTCGGTCGATGGCTATTCGCTCTGCTGGGGATAGGAATGACCATTTTCGGTCTGATGGCTATCCGCTCTGCTGGGGATAGGAATGACCATTTTCGGTCTGATGGCTATCCGCTCTGCTGGGGATTTTTGTGATTTATCGTTTTCCTAGTGATAGCGTCTTAGGTGCCTCAAACCTTGGAGATGGCGTTTTAGGTGCCTCGAACCTTGGAGATGGCGTTTTAGGTGCCTCGAACCTTGAAGATGGCGCTTTAGGTGCCTCGGACCTTGATGATGGCGTTTTAGGTGCCTCGGACCTTGGAGATGGCGTTTTAGGTGCCTCGAACCTTGATGATGGCGTTTTAGGTGCCTCGGACCTTGATGATGATGGCTTTTTAGGTGCCTCGGACCTTAATTTGAAATGGCCTTTCGGTGGACTTCGTCTGCTTTGCCGAAGGAGAGGGTGACCGTTTTGGTCGAGGCTGGACCTAATGATAGGCTACCTACGTATCCCTAGTGGGAATCAAGCCCTTTCGTAGTTCGAGTTCTACTCGAGATTTCGTTGGCTTTTGGGATTCCGTTAACTTTCTTTGGGGATTTCGTTAGCCTTTCTTTGAGGAAAAATCGAGACGTATTCGTGCAGGAAATCGGTCTTACGTTTGGCTAGTTGGATGATTTTGATGAAAGATACGGGATCTCGTTATCTTTCTCGGGGAAATCGGTCTTACGTTTGGCTCAGGGAAGATTTTGATGAAAGATACGAGATTTTGTTATCTTTCTCGGGAAATCGGTCTTACGTTTGGCTAGGGAATGATTTTGATGAAAGATACGGGATCCGTTATCTTTCTCGGGAGCACTCGGTCTTACGTTTTTCTTGAGGGAAGATTTTGATGAAAGATACGAGATTTCGTTATCTTTCTCGGGAGATCGGTCTTACGTTTGGCTAGGAAGGATTTTGATGAAAGATACGAGATTTCGTTATCTTTCTCGGGGCACTCGGTCTTACGTTTGCTTTAGGGAATGATTTTGATGAAAGATACGAGATCTCGTTATCTTTCTCGGGAAATCGGTCTTACGTTTTCTTAGGGAAGGATTTTGATGAAAGATACGGGATCCGTTATCTTTCTCGGGGAGATCGGACTTACGTTTCTTGCCGGGAAGGATTTTGATGAAAGATACGAGATTTCGTTATCTTTCTCGGGGCACTCGGTCTTACGTTTGGCTAGGGAAGGATTTTGATGAAAGATACGGGATCCGTTATCTTTCTCGGGGAGATCGGTCTTACGTTTGGCTTGCCGGGAAGGATTTTGATGAAAGATACGGGATTTCGTTATCTTTCTCGGGGCACTCGGTCTTACGTTTGGCTAGGGAAGGATTTTGATGAAAGATACGGGATTTCGTTATCTTTCTCGGGGCACTCGGTCTTACGTTTCTTTGCCGGGAAGATTTTGATGAAAGATACGGGATTCGTTATCTTTCTCGGGAGATCGGTCTTACGTTTGGCTGCAGGAAGGATTTTGATGAAAGATACGGGATCCGTTATCTTTCTCGGGGAGATCGGTCTTACGTTTGGCTAGGGAAGGATTTTGATGAAAGATACGGGATCCGTTATCTTTCTCGGGAGATCGGTCTTACGTTTGGCTTAGGGAAGGATTTTGATGAAAGATACGGGATCCGTTATCTTTCTCGGGGAGATCGGTCTTACGTTTGGCTAGGGAAGGATTTTGATGAAAGATACGAGATTTCGTTATCTTTCTCGGGGCACTCGGTCTTACGTTTGACTGCCGGGAAGGATTTTGATGAAAGATACGGGATCTCGTTATCTTTCTCGGGAAGATCGGTCTTACGTTTGACTGCCGGGAAGGATTTTGATGAAAGATACGGGATCTCGTTATCTTTCTCGGGGAGATCGGTCTTACGTTTCTTGCAGGGAATGATTTTGATGAAAGATACGGGATCTCGTTATCTTTCTCGGGAAGATCGGTCTTACGTTTGACTGCCGGGGAATGATTTTGATGAAAGATACGAGATCTCGTTATCTTTCTCGGGGCACTCGGTCTTACGTTTTACTGCCGGGATCCGTTATCTTTCTCGGGGAGGTCGGTCTTACGTTTGACTGCCGGGAATGATTTTGATGAAAGATACGGGATCCGTTATCTTTCTCGGGGAGGTCGGTCTTACGTTTGGCTTAGGAAAGGATTTTGATGAAAGATACGAGATTTCGTTATCTTTCTCGGGGCACTCGGTCTTACGTTTTGCTAGGGAATGATTTTGATGAAAGATACGAGATCTCGTTATCTTTCTCGGGGCACTCGGTCTTACGTTTCTTGCCGGGAATGATTTTGATGAAAGATACGGGATCCGTTATCTTTCTCGGGAGACTCGGTCTTACGTTTGGCTAGGAAAAGATTTTGATGAAAGATACGGGATCTCGTTATCTTTCTCGGGAAGATCGGTCTTACGTTTGGCTAGCTGGGAATGATTTTGATGAAAGATACGAGATCTCGTTATCTTTCTCGGGGCACTCGGTCTTACGTTTCTTTAGGGAATGATTTTGATGAAAGATACGGGATCCGTTATCTTTCTCGGGGGAAATCGGTCTTACGTTTGGCTTGCAGGAAATGATTTTGATGAAAGATACGGGATCCGTTATCTTTCTCGGGAGAATCGGTCTTACGTTTGGCTAGGGAATGATTTTGATGAAAGATACGGGATCCGTTATCTTTCTCGGGAGGTCGGTCTTACGTTTGGCTAGGGAAAGATTTTGATGAAAGATACGGGATCTCGTTATCTTTCTCGGGAAGATCGGTCTTACGTTTGGCTGGTTTGATTTTGATGAAAGATACGGGATCTCGTTATCTTTCTCGGGAGGATCGGTCTTACGTTTGGCTTGCGGGATGATTTTGATGAAAGATACGGGATCGTTATCTTTCTCGGGAGCACTCGGTCTTACGTTTGGCTTTGCAGGAATGATTTTCTTGACAAGGGGCGACTTTGGTTAACTTTGGTTAACTCTGTCAAGTTAGGGGGCCCGAATTGCGAGTCTTGGAATTTTAAAGGGCAAAAGGGTCATTTTGACCCTTACGATCCTGTCCGCGCGGAGAGGGTTTGAAAACCGGGGTATTAATGAGGGCCGACGCCCTTCCTCTTCCCATTCAGTTTTTGAAATTGTCGAGAGCGAGAGAGAGAGAAGCGAGGAGAAGCCATTGTTGCTCAAAAAGCTTCAAAAATCTTCCGTTTTTCTTCGATTTTCAAGCAATGGAACACGGGGAAGGCGCTTTTCAAGGCCAAGGACGTGGCCCGGTGGCGGAGAGACGATTGGAGCTCGTCCGGATGAGGAGACATTACAATCTTTCGCAATCGGTTGCGGAGGAGCATTACCCCATGCTTGGCAACATTGGGCTTGATTCGAATCTCCGAACGGTATACTTGAATCTTTTCATTCCCTTTGTTGATTTCTTGTTTGAAATTTGAATTTTGGGTGATTTTTGAATTTTTTTTTTTGAAAATTCGAATGATTGATGTTCTTGGCTTTGAATCTTGATTTTGATGCTTTGCATGTTGCAATGATTATGTGGGTATCCCAAAATATGCATTTTGCTCGGAGAAAGAATTGGCATTTTCGCCATTTTTTTTTGTATCCGAAAATTGCATGTGAAAATTCGAAAATTGTGATGATGATTTTTTTTTTTGAAATTGAATATTGATATTGATGAATGATGCAATGCATGCATTTTGTTTGGAAAGAATGGGCATTTTGCCAATATGAGATGTATGTATGTTTAGGATTTTTTTTTTTTTTTTTTTGAAAAGTGGGACGGATTTTTCCTCCCGTTGCATGTAAGATGGATGATATGCATGTATGCATTTTTGAAAATGGGACGGAGTTTTTATTTCCGTCGACTTCTTGTAGGATATGCATGTATGCATTTTTTTTATTGAAAATTGTTGAATGGGATTTCTTTGAAAGCTTGTCTTTTACGTGAGAAAAATGGGGCTATGTCTATTGCATGCCGTTATCTTTGCCGAATTTTTTTTTTTTTTTTAATGCATGTGTATGCTTTTTTTGTGCAAATGCAAATGCAATTTTTTGACATTTTCTCTATTTTTTTTTTTGCGGGGCGGAAACCGTTTTGTGACGGAGTGTGAACAAAATGAAGACTCGAGGATCGGTGGAGTCCGTGGTTGACTTGTGGGACCGGCTTAGAATGCGGGCCGAGGAGCTTTGCCGAGTCAGGCGGTTGTTGTTGAGACGGGGCTTTGGGAGTTCGTTGAGTGCTTGAGGGGCTGGTCAAGTTCCCACAGAGCAAGGGCACGATGTTCGCTTTAGCGCGGCATTGGTGGGATGCGACCCGCACCTTTCACTTCTTACGGGGCGAGGCTACGGTTACGCCTTCCGACTATCTTTGCGATCACGGGTTTGTCCTTTAATGGACGCGGCATTGAGTGGCGGGATGGCTATAGCGATGCGGATCTGCGAGCTCTTACGGGATTTTCCCTATTCCCAAAAAGGGGATGGGGATGGAGTATGCCGTGGTCTACGGTAAGATTGTGGAGACCATCGTGAGCTACGAGGCCGGGAGGAGAGGATAGGCGGCGAGCGGATCGCTAGGGCCTTCTTGTGGTTTGCCTTTTCGAGCACGCTCTTTGGACATGCGAGGGACGGCGGTCTTTGCCTTGTTGAGGTCCTTGGAGGACATGGAGACGGTCGGAGATGTCTCGTGGGGAGAGGCCGAGTGGCGAGCTTTACTTTGCTCTTGATAGGTACAGTAGGAAGGCTGTGAGCTCCTTGTCTTGCTTTGAGTTTGCCACTGGAGGTATAAGCTCTCTTTTTGCTTTCCTCCTCCCTTTTTTTTTTTGAGCACACACTTTTCTTTTGCCTTTGGATTGATTGGATTTTTACCTTTCGCGGGTATGGGCGTTGGAGTTTTCCACGTCACGATGTGGCGGCGGCCGGCGGAGTACGTCGGGCGTATCCGGCCATGCATTCTTGGTCCAAGCATGCCCGGGAGAAGATAAGCTCCGGGGCGTACGACTCTCGAGTGCGCGGATTGCCTTCCTTTGACGGAGGCCGAGACGGATGAGGGGATGATATTCTTCCCACAGGATCGCTTCGAGGTGGCGCGGTGAAGGGCGAGATTTGGGCGTGCGGCGGAGGATTACGAGAGGTCGACTGCGATGCCTATTATGCGGGAGAGAGGGTGACGCGCCGGCATGGCGTGAACTCGCCTTTGAGGACACCGGTGGAGCCTCCCGCCGATATGATGCACCCAGTGATCGGTCCGTGACTGGGATGATTACGAGCCGGCCGGCACTTCTCGGATTTCGTGGCGATTGAGCCATATGCGACATTCGTCTTGAGGAGGCGAGGATGCCTCGGAGTTACGGATAGAGAGGGGCTTGGGATCCCGCGGTACCCTCGGACGGATTTTCATATATCCCGGGATGGGAGTCCGATTGAGGGTGCGAGATCCCTCGGCTGGCGGCTTCCACGAGCTTTCCGGCCTCGTCCCGGGTATGAAGGTATGGCTTTTTACGCTTACGTCTCTTCCTTTCTTTCTTTTGTTTCATCATCTTTAGCATCACTTCCTTTTTTGACGCTTTTGCTTTTGTGCGGTTTTCGGAGGTGGTCGTCGAGAAGGCGACGAAGCAAGTGATCGGAGCTAAGAGATTCATCGGGAGGATGGTCGCTTGCGGGGCTCCTCGAGGCTAGAGCAAGGCGACCACGGCCGGCGCACATCGGACGGGAGGCTTCCCTATTCGCTCGAGACTTCTTCGAGACTCCTCTGTCTCCTCTCCTTGATCCCAGCGGTGCGCCTTCGGATCACGTCATTCTCGGGGATCCACACGGGCGGGGACACGTATGGCGGCATGGCGGGTCGTCTTCGTACGTTCGGGAGTCGACGCCTTCACCTTTGGATACGATTTTTCGCGGATCTCGGCTTGCCCTATCGGGCGTGCAGGTTGGTCTGACGAGCCTCTTTGCGGAGACGAGGACGATTCGAGCCCGAGATTTTCGGGGCTCTGAGGAGGCGGGCCCTAGTCGCAAGAGGGCGGGGCGGACATCGGGCGCTAGGGATTACGATTGATTACCCCACGATTTTTTTTTTTTTGAGATTTGAGATTGAGATTGAGATTTGTACTGCTTGTGCATTTTTATTATTATTTTTTTTCTCTTTTTTTTTGGATGTAATAATTTAGGATTTTATTGATGTTTGTTTGTTTTTTTTTTATGCATACTCTTTTTTTTTGGAATGTAATAATTTAGGATTTTATTTTATGAATGCAATGCAGTATGAATGCAGTGTTGCATGAGCCTTGTTTTTTTTTTTGGCAAGGGTGTTAGTGTTTGGTATATGGGTGGTTTGGGGAGGTTTTTGCACGGGTTTCGAGCAGCGGGACGGAATATTCCTCTTTTGGTGTAGCGGCTTGGGACATTGCAGATTTTTCGATGGAAAGCAATCATGTCCGCGCGGATGGGGTCTGCATCGACATTGTCCTTTAATTTTGCTTCAAATCTGGTCTCACTTTATTTCAAATTCAAATATCCTCTTCAACCTCCGGTCCAAACGGCCATTTTCGGGAGAAAGAGAGAAAAACCATGGAAAACTTTAGAAAAGCTCCATCAAAATTGTCCCAAGAATCCCAAATGTCATTCTTCAACAAGTTCAAGGATTGGTCAGGGAGATTATGCATGAGAGGAGGTCCTTCTTTGAAGAAAGGTACAAGGTGAAGTGCTTATGGTCTCTCAAGGAATTGATTTCGGATTATGAGCTTTTGAGGGCTTCTTCTTCATTTTGGGACACTAGAAGGCATGTCTTTTGCCTTTCCTTCAACGAGATTGTTCCGACTGTCGAAGAATTTCGGGCCTTGCTTGGAGGTCGGAGGTGGAAGAGATAGCGGTTCCTTTGCCGGAGGGGCTTCTTTTGTTGACGGATTGTGCGTCCTCCTTCATCTTTCCCCGGAGGAAGCGCAAGGTATGATCCGCGGTCCCGATCATTTCGATATTTCCGGTCTTCCTGATAGGTTTAGGGGCCTAGGCTTGGTGGATGATGCCTATTGGGATGCCTTTGCACTTTGTATGTTTGGCACCCTGTTCATGGTCTATTCCTTTGGGATCTGTCATCGATCTACGCTAGATGTTGTCGTTCAGTCGCACAGGCGAGAGATGTCGTTCCTTTGATTTTGGGAGAGACTTTTCATGCTCTCGATAGGCGCTACCGGAAGACGGTATATGCGCGGGGCGGCCCGTTCCTCTTGACCACAGTGGGCGATGGAGCGTTTGGGGATTCTTCGGGAAACTCCCGACATGATCGAAGCCTTGGACATTTGCCGGGAGGGGGTTGCGTGGATTTTGATGATCGGGGCTCATGGGAGCGTTGGATGGGCTGGTCTCCGGACGAGAAGATATCGAGATGGTCGGTGCCTTGTTGGCGGGTGGAGACTCGCGAGTGCTTGAGGATGGGTCTCATGTGGTCATGCTTCGGGGCTTTCTCGGTCCGGCTTCTATATTCGGCTTTAGTTACGAGACAGTTTGGCTTGGAGCGGAGTTCCTTTGGAGGGCTTTGATGATATAGCCACCGGGGTGGTGGCTCCTGTTTCTATGGATGATCCCTCGGTGTTTCCATTTCTTTCCCGAGCATGGAGGTATGATGCCTTTCCTCCTCGGGTTATTCTCGAGCGTCAGAGACCGGTGTTCACGACCACTTGGTACCTGGATTGGTATGAGAGGCATGCAGGAGAGACTCGGGTGGCTATTTTGAGACGGCGTGAGGCCATTGTGGGTGCGGAGGACTGTTGTTTACGAGAGGAGGAGGGCCGGCGAGGGCCAGCCCTCATGATAGGAGCGGAGACGGCGTGACCGACTATGAGGCTTACGTCGAGACGGGAGAGGAGGGCTCCTATGCTACCGGCTAGGCTACGGGAGATGAGAGATGACGCTAGGGCTACTAAGGCCCACGGAGAGGTTGGTTTGATAGATCCTGTTCCTATACCGAGCTTGGTAGGAGGAAGACCGACATTTTCCGGTTCGAGAAAAGAAGACTCGAAGGGGAAGAAGAGGGGAGAGGCCGATGCGAGTGGCTTGGAGTGACTACGAGGTTTGAGTATCCCTTTCTTGTCATGGCGGACACATTAGTTTGATTATGTATCTTAGTTTCTTTTAGCGAGGTTGCCGGTTGTAGGAATGAATCGGGCTTAGACTCATCAAAGAGC
This sequence comes from Adenophora triphylla var. japonica, assembly GCA_022495995.1. Taxonomy (NCBI): domain Eukaryota; kingdom Viridiplantae; phylum Streptophyta; class Magnoliopsida; order Asterales; family Campanulaceae; genus Adenophora; species Adenophora triphylla. The sequence goes on from JAFEMH010000489.1 coordinate 557,456, forward strand.
TTTTAACTTGTAATGAATATTTGAATTGCTTTAGAGTTTTCGAGACGCTTTCATGGTACGATCAATTGTATTGATGTCAAAGTATGACTTTTATTTGTGTTTTAGACCGAACCGTTTCAGTGCCTACGTTCCCCTCATTTTGAGGAGCTCGGGTCTTCGTAGTTCAACGATTTTTTTTATTTTCTTTTTGCTTTTTTTTTTTTTTGTTTTTTTTTTTTTTTTTGTTTTTTTTTTTTTTTTTTTTTTTTGTTTTTGTTTTTTGTTTTTTTTTTTGTTTTTTTTTTGTTTTTTTGGTGCAACCTGTTTTTACCTAGGCCGCCCTTTTCGGGTTTTCAACCTAGTTGGGTATTACTCTTTTAGCACTCTTTTTTTTTTCTTTTTTTTTTTTTTTTTTTTACGCGTAGTATCTGCGCGGCTTGTCACCATTCACTTTGGGTGTACAAAGGGATTCCGTCGAGGTGCGCAAGTTGCATGGCTCCTCAGGAGAAGATCTTACGGGACGACATATGGCCCGACCCATACGAGGCTCCCATTTGCCGAGGGGTTGATACGGTAGGGGCTTTTCTTTTAAAACGAGATCACCTTCTCGGATCTCCCGATGCTTTACTTTCTTGTCGAAGGCTCTGGCCATTCTTCCTTGGTAGGCTCGGATGTGTTCCATGGCCTTCAATCGGCGTTCATCTAGCAGGGCCAATTCGTCATGGCGACTCTGGAGCCATTCGACCTCGTTGATCGCTTTCCGGCGGTATACGGAGCGAGGATCTCTAGCTCGATTGGGAGTACGGCTTCCATTCCGTATGTGAGGGCAAACGGTGTTTCCCCGATTGCCGTTCGGCGATGTTACGCGCCCCGAGTGCAGTGTAACTTCTCGGGCCAATCTACGCCTTGGGCGACCATTTTCCGGATGATATTTTCGAGTCTTGTTTCTTTGCCTCAACGGCTCCGTTGGTTTGGGGCTGTAAGGAGATGACTTGTGACGGGTTATTCGGAATTACGCCGGCGGTTTTCACATTCCCCTTGAAGTGGGATCCATTATACGAAATGATTTCGGTGGCAACCCGTATCTGCATATGATGTTCTCTTTGATGAAGAGGGCTACTTTCCTTGAGTTGAGGATTTTGTAGGACTTGGCTTCAACCCAGCTTGGTGAAATAATCCCACGGCTACCGGGGACGAATTCGTGGCCGTTCTTGCTGATGGCGTGATTTTGCCTATGACATCAATTCCCCAAGTGACGAAAGGCCAAGGGGTTGTCATGCGGTATAACTCGTGAGGAGGCAAGTGATTAAGATTGGAGTATCGGCGGCATTTGTCGCGGCTTTTGACGGCTGGATGCGGTCGGTTTCCATGGAGATCCAAAAGTACCCCATTCTCGGTATGATTTGCATCGAGCTCGAGCATTCATGTGAGGGCCGCGGGTACCACCATGTATTTCTTTCATGAGTTCGGTAGCCTCTTGTTTGCCGATACATCGCGGGAGGGGGCCTTGATAACGCTTCTTGTATAGCATATTTCCCGAAAGAACATAATGGGAGGCGAGCCGCTTCGAGTGAGAGACTTTTCGCTTTGATTCCTTCTTTATATTCCCCATCTTCATTTTTGAAAGGGGCCTCGCCATCCTTCGGTGCTTGGTAAATACGAGTGTACCGGGGATCATTGGCCGGTTCGGCACGCCGATTTCAAAGCAATAAGCGGGATTTTCTCTTCTACTGACTACGAATGGTTTGACGGACTTCCCTTCGGGTATTTCAACGAGAGAGGCTAGTGTAGCCGAGCATCTGCGAACTGTTTCGGTCTCTTGGCAAGTAATGAAAGCTGATTTCTTTGAATTGAGCCACTAGTTCTTCCATGTAAGTGTGATATTTACGCAAACCCGGGATCCACGGTCTTCCATTTGTTAGAGACTGATTGATGATGAGGGCGAGTCACCATACACCTCCAATTCCTTGATATTTCTTTCAAGGGCGGCTTCCAACCCGGCTATGCAAGCTTCATATTCGGCGGCGTTGTTGGTGACTTGAAGTTCGGCCTTGCTGCTATGGGGGTGTGTTCGTCGGTAGGATCGACCGAAGCATTCCTATTCCGTTCCCCCTTTTGTTTGATGCCCCGTCGAAGAAGAGTTGCCGGCGATTTTCTCCTTCTAGAGCGAAGATTCCATCATCGGGAAATTGGGGTTCGAGTCCTCGGGACTCATCACTTGGGAAATCGGCCAAATGTTACGCCATTATGCGTCCTTTTACGGATTTCCTTGAAACATAAGTGATGTCATATTCGGCCAAAAAGAACGACCATTTTGCCAACCTCATGGAGATGGAAGGCTTGTCGAACGAGATATTTGATGGGGTCTATCCTTGAGACAAGATGTATCGGGTGAGGCTGCATGTAGTGTTTCAACTTTCCCACTACCCGGACCAAACTGCGCAAGTCTTCTCGCAAGCGAGTAATTGAGTTCGCTTCCTTGGAGCTTTACGCTACTGAAATAGATGGCGTTTTCGACTTTGGAATCTTTCTTCTCTTGAGCTAGCATAGCCCCAATTCTTTGTATCCGTGACAGGTTAGATATAGCAAGAGTGGCTTTGCCGATGTGGTGGGCGAGAGAATCGGAGGATTCACAAGGTATGCCTTGATCTGTTCAAAGGCAGGCGACATTACAGGGTCCATTACGTGTAGGCATTTTTCTTCATCAACTTGAAGATCGGCTCGCGGATCGAGGTCGGTGATTTACTGGCGGCTTATGTATTGCGGTCTTCCCATGAAGGATTTCACTTACGTCGGTGTCGGGTGGCTTCATTTCAACTATCGCCTTGATTTTACGGGGATCTACTTCGATTCCCCGTTCTGTCACCATATATCCTAGCACCTTACCTCGTCTTACACCGAAGGTGCACTTGGGCCGGATTCGGTCTCATGCGTGGTCTCGGAGGCGGCCGAAGAATTTTCTCAAATCAACAAAGTGCGGCCATCGATCCTCTGGAATGTATTATCATGTCGTCCACATAGACCTCAATTTCTTTGTGGATCATGTCATGGAAACAGTGTAGCTGCCCTTTGGTACGTAGCCCCGGCATTCTTTAGTCGAGCGGCATGGCCAGGTGTAGCGGTAGGTGCCCGAGGGGTTGTGAAGGCTGTTTGGCTTGATCTTCTTACGCCATTTTGATTTGGTTGTAGCCGTTAAAACCGTCGACGAAGGATTTGACTTCATGGTTGGCCGTGGAATCTACCAAAATGTCGATGTTTGGCGAGGGAAATCGTCTTTTGGGTGGCTTTGTTCAAGTCTCTGAAGTCTACGCGGCACCGGATCTTTCCGTTGGCCTTGGTTCTTGTTACTATGTTGGAAAGCCATGTAGGGTATTCAATGACCACGATGAACCACCTTACTGAGCATCTTTTCTATCTCCTCTTTCACTTGTAGGGACCATTCGGGCTTAATTCTTCTTAGCTTACGCTTTGCGGCTTGACTTAAGGTCGAGCGGTATTCGGTGCTCAACTATGGAAGGATCGAGGCTGGCATATCTTTATAGGACCATGCGAACACATCCACGAATTCTTTTAGCGGCTCGATTAGGGCATCCCTTTCGGTCCCTTCGAAGAAACTACCAATCTGCGTCTCTTTAGGCTCTTGCGGTTCCCAGATTCACACTCGTCAAAATCTCTTCGGCGGCTTGGGCTCGATTTTCCTCTTTCAGGACAACTTTGCTTAAAGATTTCTTTGATATATTGTTCATTTAATGTGTACGCTTCTTCATCTAGTGAATCGTTATTAAGCTTGTTTTTAGATTATTAGTTAATTCATCATTAGTTAAAGTGGCAATTAAGGGATACTCGAAAGGTTCGTCATTTCATTGAGAATAAGAGGGAATACGGCATTGGCTACAATTTCGTGGTCTTCGGGCGTGAGGCCATCGGACGGTCGGAAGACTCAAACTCAACAATGAGAGACTCGGAGGACTTTACAAAGGTTGACACGAAAGGACGGGGGACCAATCCAAGCTTGGTGATCATTTCCTCTTTGGTCGCGGACGGGCTGAGAGAGTTTCCCAATTCTTTAGCGGCATCGGCGTCGGTGGCTTCACAACTCGGGAAAGGCATGGTCTCTGTGCTCCCTCTTCGATCGTTGCTATCATCTCTTTGTACGAACCGAGAATCAATTGTGTTTGGCGTACGAAAGGCGAGCATGTGGATGTAGGGATCTTCCTCGATCTGGGGATTTCCATTTCGTCACAATCGACCGCTCAATCCGGATGTAAGGGCGCATTGCGTCTCGGTGTCTTTGCTAGAAAAATCTCATGTCCCATACTCGAGCGGAAAGGCTCGGCGGGTAGTTCAGCAAGGAGGACGTCCCACACGACGTTCATAGATTCGAGCCGAGTGCATCGGTGTTTGTCGACTTTTATCATGAAAATCTCCTCGCTGGCGAGGCGAAGAATGGGTTTGCGAGAATGCGACAAATCTGTGATTGAGGACCGGAGACTTGTGTGCTGTATCATGGCGGTGTTCGGCGTTTCCTTCCGATGCGCCTCCAAGTGTTGGAAATAACAATTAAATTTGATGAATCGAACTTCTTCGGAGTCGGCTCGCTTGAGTGTGTTGACATAGTTGGCATCGTTGGATTCCCGAAAGGATCTTTGGCGAGACTTGCCTCTTGAAGGATGTAGCCCGGTGTTTGGCTGTGGGCATTCTTGGCTATTGTTTCGGCTTCGTTCCCTATGAGGAAGCTGTCACCCCTTATGACTTCAAGGTCTCCTGCCGGTTGATGAATTTGACGCATTGGTGGAGAGTGGAGGCTATGGCTTTCATGTGATGCAACCAAGGGCGCCCTAGTAGAGTTTGTGAACTCGGAGGATATCCATTACATGGAACTTTGCGGGCACCATTTGGGTTTCGTACCGAGTTCAGTCACTGTCCCCGAGAATGGGGCGAGACGAACCGTCGTAGGCCTTGACGGTCCGGGTAGATGGGATCATACGCCTTTCATTTATGCGGAGGGCCCTCATCATGCGAGGAAGGACGTTTACCGATGATCCATTGTCCACTAATACCCCGGGGAGTGATATGGTGTTGAGCCGAATAGTGATGTACAAAGCTTCATTGTGTTGGGAGACATCTCTTGGCAAATCTTCATCGCGAAGGTGATCATACTCCCATATAGGTGAGGATCATAGATTTGGTCCTTGTCTCGGGATAGAGAGTCATTAAACCGATCACTTCGTGCCTTTTTCTTGCGAGGTAGAGCCTTTGCCGAAGCCCACAGGTTATGCGAGGCCTTTTGTGGCGGTTGCCATCTCCGGTCAACATGTTGATTGAGTGGGAGCGCCCAGGCGGCGTCGGTCTTTCTTTGTCGGTGTATACTCGGGAGGCTGGACAAGGCGAACCTTGGGCGACCCAGGGGTTGGACTTACGTTACCCGGTACTCTACGGTATCCGAAGGTCTCAATTCCGTCGTTGGCAAGGCTTTTACGCTCTTTTACCCCTTTTTGCTTTGGGGAAGGCGGGCGGAGTAGAGTACATAATAATCAAATCCCCAGATGGCTCCCAGAGCGTTCCCACTTTGTTATCACCGGCCTCGAATCTCTCCTTCAATTTTCTTTGGGAGGAAATTTTCTTTTTCTTAGGAGGACGGTCCTCGTGTATCCGATCTGATAGTCCCTTTCAAGGCAATCGGGACGATCACAAATATCCCACCAAATGTGTTCTACGGGTGGTGGCGGATTTGGGACCTCGGGTTGGCGGTCTTTGGAATGACTTTGAGTGGGCTGGTCGGGGGATCTGGCTGTGGGCTCATGCTGGTAGCGAGTGATTGGACTCCGCCGGATAATGAGAGATATTGAGGTCCGGGGAACGGGCATATGTTTGTCCTTGAGGTAGCCCGGTCGGTTGGGATATTGTTAAGGTCCAGTGGCGTGTGGCCTCTTCAATCCGGGCTGTATGCATTGCAGCGTTCTTCCGGGGCTTTGATGGCTGACCATATTTCTTCAATTGTTCCACGATTTTCATCACTCGGGCGATATTTGTGGGATCATCACTTTGAGAGGGGACAGCGACGGTATACCGAACTCTTTCGTCCACATCTTGTTTGGGGGCCGGTTGCCTGTAAGTCGACGGGCGGGAGTCCGGCGGTGGAAACATAGGAATCTTGGGGTAGCATCTTGATGTATCGGGACGATTAAGAAGAGGAGGAGAACCCTCTTCCTTCTTTGCGGTAAAAGTGCCATCGGAATTGGGGCGATAGTCGAGCCATGACTTGCGACAACCCCAGGAAGGTCATCAATTTGAGCCTCATGTCGAAGTCTCATCTGTTCTACCAACTGGATCCAATGCGGGTGCATGCGAGGGATTTTGGAGGACGGAGCAATGTGGTCCCCATCATTATCGGGCGATGCGAGACATTACGAAACCCGGAGTCGGAACAAACGGTGAAGGCGATGACGCGCTTGACTCTTCCCAGCTAATCAAACGGTGACCCGGTGCCGAAACCAAGCTTTGTGCGGAGGCTGCGGGGGAAAGGACACGAAGGTTCGAGATGTGCAGGAATGGAAGGAGGGTAGGTGTTTGGGCTTTTGGCTCATGCAACATGCGATTATTTGTTCACGTTTACTTAAAACATGTTTTATTAACCTAATCGGTTGGAAAAGATTGCTCTTCTTTTTCGCAAACTACTCGGATCTGGATCGGTGGGCCCGTCACTACGTCTATAAGCCCCTCGTATTCCACTGTATTTCGACCTCCCGGGGTGGGACGGCCCGGGCGAGGGTCCTATAGGGCAAGCGGGTCCCACCGGCCGAAAGAAAACGATCCTAAAAGTCGGCGGGTAATCGAGTCTTAACGAGCATTCGATGTAAATTACGGACAAGGCGACGTCAAAAGTCAAGATCATGTCAGGGGCTCGACGAAAAGTCGGCATGATTTGGGTGATAAATGTCCACGATTGATCTTGATTTGTTGTCAATTAAGCCGTAATTAGGCATGGAATAATCATTAATCCTTGATGACTCGGTGTCAATCTTTGGGAGTCGAGTGTATAATTTGTGCCGGTCGAGCCGAAGTCAAGGCGCCGGTCAATATCTTGGTCAAAGTCTGCGGCGGAAAACCGGCGAGAACTTCGGCGATTAGGGTCCCGAAAGATATTGAGTCGGTATGCCGACAAAGGCTTGAAAGGAAAGGTCTATACACGAGACGGGGCATGACACGGACCGGACTAAAAACCAAGCGGGTCTCGGACAAAGTGTGTCACGGACAAGTGCATGGTCGACACGAGGCTCCATGGGATGTTTGGGTAGTCCTTTGCTCATCCGAGAGGCGTAATAAGACCAAACGGACCGCGACAAGGATTTCCCGGGTTAGGGACGTAGTGTGCGGTGTACGGTCACGTGCGCGTAGTGTGCAAGCGATCTATATTCTTTTACGAGTAAAATAGAGATTTTTTTTTATGTGTCTTAAAAATATGATGCATGATTTTTTGAAAATTTTCTTTTTGAAAATCTTTTTTTTTTGAAATTTTTGTTTTTTGAAAATTGTATGAACACATAAGCACGTAAGCACGAAAATTCCGACAGTTAGGGACATTATTCCGACAGTCAAAATTTTGACTTTCTCCGAGGCGGCCAAAACAAACACGAAAAATGTGCAAAAATCAACACACACACAAATAAATTTTAAAGCCGGGACGGAAGCTTGACCCTCAAAAGCTCTTTTTTTTTTGAAAACGGTGATACCGGTACGTGGGATTGTTAAACCACAATTTATCCCCGACTCGTGTTAGGAGGCGATAACGGGAAGTTTAATGGTTTCCACCAATATACCAAATATCATTTTTTTTTTTAGAAAAAAAAGCTTATTTGTCCCCAGCGGAGTCGCCACTGTGATGATGTGTATCCGAAAATTTTCCCATTTTTATTTGAAAAAATCAACGAAACGGAGTCGCCACGCCATTTTTATTTTGAGGGCCAAAACTTTGAAAAAAGCCCGAGATCAGAGATTTAGGTTCGGAGGTCATGTTACACGCCGGGAAGGACGTTAGTGTGCACCGGAATGCCTCGTAAACGAGTCTTCCAAGCAGAAAATCATTTGTGTGTGTGTGTGTGTGTGTGTGTTTTGGCCAAAATAAGTTGAAACTCAGAAAAGTAAAAATTGGGATATCTTTTTAAGACTTTAAACTGATCCCATGAATTTTTGGAAGATTTTTGGATTGAGATTTGGTACTCAAAAGACCTTTTGAAGTTGAGAGCCATTTCTGCCAGAATGAAAAAGGCAGTGGACCTTTGATTTTGAAATGGATTCAAGGGTCTTAAAACTTCATAATCTGGATAAACTCAGAGAATGAAAGTTGTTCTAGACACCTTAAATAAGATTTTTGCGAAGGAATTTTCCATTTTGGAGAAGATTTGAGGGGTCAAAACCTTCTGGAAACCTCAGATATGAGATCTGGATTCCCAGAAGCTGATGAACTAGACTCTGAAAGAAAATTTGAAAAGAGGAGTTTTACTCACCCAAAAAATAAAGTAAAAATATTTATGGAAAGATCTGGATGTTGGCTACAAAAAGTGTTTTGTAGTCAACACCAAATTCCACATTTATCTGTGCCCAAAAAATTAGACCATGGACTGAGGTCTGGGAAAATTGCTACTGGACAGCAACTTCTCAAGAAAGAAAATATGATTTTAAGGGGGGTTTTTGCATCCATGCTTGTCCCCATTTCCCTAGGTTTTGGTTAGTGATCACTTGACATTTTATTGGTGAATCAACTATACCAAACCATCCTTGGGGTACATTAGGACTAAGCATTTCATTTGCTTGGGAAGGGGATTTTTATCCTTTGAAAATGAGATTTGAGGCTTGAAAATGGTTTTTAGGGTTTTGAAAATGAGTTTTCTTTGCAAGAAAGTAAGAGAACTTGAAAATAATTTTGATCTTTGTAGAAGATCATCCATGGAGATGGTCTTCCATGGTGATCTTCTTAGATCTAGAGCAAGAAGATGAAAGAACTACATTTTGTAGTTTGCAAATGCATGCATGGTTGGAGTTTAGGGTAAGGAGAAGGAGGATTTACCAATCTTCTTTGTGTTCTTGAGTTTTTGGCTTGAGTGTATGAGTGTTTAAGGCTTAAGTATGAGAGTGAGTGGATGAGTGTGAGTTGGGAAAGATTGGAGAGAAAATGGTGACAATTCTTGAAGAATTCTCACTGTTTTCTCTCTATATTTCGCCAGAGGTTCGGTGCAATTGGTGTTGTTCCTCCTTATTTTTGTGACTGGAGGGCTCAATTTATAGCCCTACTGAAATGACATACTTATCCGCGCGGATAGGACCCTTCGGCGTGCCTTTGTTCATTAAATGCAGCTCCAGCTTTGGACAAGAGGAATATTTCTTTTTGAAATTTCAAATTAACAGCCAGTTTATTGTTCCCAGCCATTTCTATTTGTGGTTTTATTCCTTTTGTTTTACTTTTTGAGATTCTTTTTGAGGTTTAAACTTAAATAACAATGCCCATTTTACCCTCACTTTGTTAAAAATGTTAGGATTGTTAGGAATTGTTAGAAATGTTATAACTTTCGTTAATTTTCTAACGAAAATTCTAACAAGCTCAAATTGGAGCACTTACAACTCTACATCAATCTTAAGAAGTGTATTTTCTGCACCAACAAGTTACTTTTTCTGGGTTTTGTGGTTGGTGAGGATGGAATTCAGGTGGATGAGGAGAAGGTGAAGGCCATAAGGGATTGGCCAGCCCCGACATCTGTCACTGAGGTGCGTAGCTTTCATGGCCTAGCTACTTTCTATAGGAGGTTTGTGCGGGATTTCAGTACCATCACTGCTCCTATTACTGAGTGTTTGAAGAAGGGTAAGTTTCATTGGGGTTTTGAGCAAGAACAGAGTTTTGCTCTCATCAAGGAAAAACTTTGTACTGCACCAGTTCTTGCCCTACCCGACTTTGATAAAATATTCCAGGTGGAGTGTGATGCGAGTGGTGTAGGGATTGGAGCTGTCCTCTCACAAGAAAAACGACCGGTGGCCTTCTTTAGTGAGAAGTTGAGTGAGGCGCGTCAAAAGTGGAGTACTTATGATCAGGAATTCTATGCTGTTTTTCGGGCTCTGCGACAGTGGGAGCATTATCTTGTTCAGCGGGAATTTATTCTATTCTCTGATCACCTTGCCCTAAAGTTCTTGCACAGCCAGAAGATGATAAACAAGATGCATGCTCGATGGGTCAGTTATCTGCAGAAGTTCCCTTTTATTATTCAGCATAAGTCCGGCGGGGTTCAGAACAAAGTGGCAGACGCCCTGAGTAGGAGGGCTTCCTTATTACTTACACTGTCTCAAGAAGTCGTCGGGTTTGAGTTGCTGAAGGAGCTGTATGGAGAGGATACCGATTTCAAGGAAGTATGGTTTAAGTGTGTGGGCAAGCATCCGAGTGCAGATTTTCATGTCCGTGAAGGTTTTCTGTTCAAAGGGGATCGATTGTGCATTCCTGTTTCGTCATTGCGTGAGAAGTTGATCAGGGATTTGCATGGGGGAGGCCTTAGTGGGCACTTGGGGCGAGACAAGACCATCGCTAGCTTGGAGGAGCGTTATTTTTGGCCTCAACTGCGGAAGGATGCGGGTGCTATCGTCAGGCGTTGTTATGTTTGTCAGGTATCTAAAGGTCAATCTCAAAATACTGGTCTTTATTTGCCTTTGCCTATTCCTGATGACATATGGCTCGATTTATCTATGGATTTTGTGTTGGGTTTACCTCGTACTCAACGAGGTGTGGATTCTGTTTTCGTAGTAGTGGATCGATTTTCCAAAATGGCTCATTTTATTGCTTGCAAGAAGACCTCGGATGCCTCTAATATTGCAAAGCTGTTCTTTAGAGAGGTTGTACGTCTTCATGGTGTTCCTAAGTCCATTACTTCGGATAGAGACACTAAGTTCTTGAGTCACTTCTGGGTTACGTTATGGCGTATGTTTGGTACTGCATTGAATCGGAGTTCTACAGCTCACCCGCAAACAGACGGACAGACAGAAGTTACTAACAGAACATTGGGAAATATGATCAGAAGTGTTTGTGGGGACAAGCCGAAGCAGTGGGATTTGGCATTACCGCAGGTGGAATTTGCTTACAACAGTGCGGTCCACTCGGCTACGGGGAAATCACCATTTTCTGTGGTTTATTCTTCGACTCCAAGGCATGTGGTGGATTTGGTACCGTTACCAAGGGGTCGTGGTGTGAGCCAAGCAGCTGAAAATATGGCCAATGAAGTATGTGCTGTCAAAGAGGAGGTTCGGGCCAAGTTGGAGGCAACGGGATTGAAGAATAAAGCTGCTGCAGACAAGAAGAAACGGGTCAAAGTTTTCAAGGTTGGGGATGATGTTATGGTATTTCTTCGACGAGAGCGTTTTCCTGTTGGTACGTATAAGAAATTGCAACCTCGCAAGTATGGGCCATTCAAAGTGACTAGGAAGATCAATGACAATGCATATGTGGTGACTCTTCCTGATAACTTGAACATCTCGAATACCTTCAACGTAGCTGACATGTATGAGTATCACGCGGATGGAGTTCTTTATCCTGATGAGAACTCAGGGTCGAGTTCTTTGGAAGTGGGAGAGACTGATACAGGAGCCAGAGCGACCGCGCTCGTGGGGATGGCGGCCGCGCTGGAGGACATGGGGACGAGCTTTGAAGACTCTGGACAAGAGAGCGACCGCGCTCAAGGCAATGAAAACCAAGCATCAGCCTCGGGAGAAATGCGCGACCGCGCTAGGGGAGAGGGCGACCGCGCTGATGACGATGAAGGCCAGGCATAAGTTTCTGTAGAGTTGCGTGACCGCGCTGGGCCAAAGGGCAGCCGCGCTCGTGACGGGAAGATGAAGACTGATTGCGTTTTAATTACGGAAAACTGTTTAGTTTTGGTATTTTATTATTTTTGGGAACTCTTTTATTTGCTGCCTAGGTAGGAGTATAAGTACTTAGTCTTCTTATTTTGGTAAACAACTTCTTATTCTTGATTTTCAATTCAAAAAGATTTCTCTTTAATTTCCTGGTGGATTCCAGATCTGTGTTTAAGGATTCATTGCTTGTGAATTCTTGTGATTAGTGCGCTAATCACGAAACCTATTGCTTCCGTGCTGCGTCACAGAGCCTTGTGGTCCTTTTCCTTTCTTGGACGGGCAGTCCCTAGAAAAGTGTCCACCTTCTCCACAATTTCAGCAGTTCAATTTTGCTTTTGGCTTCTTAAAGTTATTTTTCTTAACTTTAATCTTATCATGGTTTTCTTTATCCTTAGAGTGAGTTTTCACACCTTTTCCTTTAAACTTGCTTTTACCAAGCTACCATATTAGCAAAGCAGCCTCCACAGTGCACGCTCGGTTGGTTACCATTATGCACCTCCCGAATCGCAATTGCATTCATCACCATTGAGTGTCAAGCTTCCAAGACGATGCTTCGAGGGTCATACCGAATTCCCCCCCAAGATCGAGGAAACTTCTCAATAATAGCCATGACAGCGAACTTATCAGGAAGTCCCATGTCAGCATCCTTGAGTGATTGCAAAATGATTTGGAGTTCGTGCACTTGGTCGGTAACCGACTTTCCCTCACTCATGCGATAATTCAGGAACTTACCCACTTGGTACTTTTCCACACCGGAGTCATCGGTGCTGTACTTTGTGGAAAGTGACTCCCACAGTGACGCAGCAGTGAGAGGAGCAGAGCAATAGACATCAAAGAGTGCATTCGACAAAGCTGACAGAATGCATACTCGAACAACATCGTCCTGCTCCTTCCACTGTTTAAGAGAAGCCACACTAGCGATATCATCGGCTTTCAGAGCGGGACATTTGGATGACAGCATACCAGACATGCCCTTAATTGACAGCCAGATCTTCATGCGTTCAGACCAACGCTTAAAGTTCTTACCACCGAACTTTTCCGAAAGATCTGAGGTGTCAACTAGGGACTTAAATGGAGAACTAGAGGTACTTCCAGACATGATTCAATAAAACTATTTTCTCTTAGACTGTTGGAAATTAATTTAACAGCACCACAGAATAAACAGATAATTTAATCAACAGTAGGGGATTTATTGATCAAGTCAAGCACGTACCAATTAATAAGCCAATAGCAAAACGACAGCAAGGAAACGGGATCGAAAAATGTATTTAAACAAGTAAACAAACGATTAGAAAACTTATCGTGATTTGATCGAGTCGCCTTAGGAAGACTGTCCTAAGAGAAAATATTGTCCCCAATTGGTGCAACTCGAGTACAGGCAAATTTCTCCGAGGATAAAACGATCACGGATTACGTACCACAAATCAGCACACAGGTAGGTAATAACTGGCGGTCCTATCTCAATCGCCTTGAATCTCACGAACAAATCTCTACGAACAAGGAGTAATCAAACAATGAAATAATGCTAGAGAATTGATTTTTTCTCTCCAAAATTTCGTGTCTTGACTCCTGGGAGTTTAGGAGCATTTATAGTTAGGTTTTTAGAGTTTTAAAGTAATTCAAAAACTGACTAAATTCGGCCCAAGAAAGACCCTGTTTCGTCACGAGCGCGACCGTGGTCGGGTCCAGCGCGGCCGCGCACTTATTCAGAAACATCTGGCCTTGACGATGTACGTCCAGAGCGGCCGCTAACAAAGCCAGCGCGTCCGCGCACGTAATCAGCCTGTTCCAACGTTTTTCCTTAGCCAAAAATCAGTCCAAAACTCAATCGAAGTTTAAAGGTCATATACCTATGGACTTCACACCACAAATACACACGGAAATTAGTTTAGATAAACTAAATTTTCCAACAGGATACCCTCCAAGGCCACGGTCAAGACCGGCCAATCCCAATGTCACGGCCAAGGCTAATTTTTATTATTTTTGATAAATAAATATTTCATAAATTTATATATATATATATATATATATATATATATATATATATATATATATATATATATATATATATATATATATATATATATATATATATATATATATATATATATATATATATATATATATATATATATATATATAATATAAATTTATGAAATATATTTAAATTTTGTCTAATTTCTTGGCCTCGCCTAGGCCCCACTTAGGCCCCTATGCGCTAAGCCCGACTCCGCCGCCTAGCGCTTTTTAGAACAATGGCTTTTAGTATGCAATACTCCCTCCGTCCCAGCCTAGTGTGAACCAAAATGTTGGGCACACCGATTAAGGAAAAGTAAGAGTGAGAAAAAGTGGAGAGAGAATGTTGTGAGTGTAAAAGTAAAATAGGAGAGAGAATGAGTGGGGTAAATAGTGAAGATTTCCTTCCATTTTGGACAGTTCACACTCGACTAGGACGGACCAAAAGGGAAATAAGTGTACACTCGGCTGGGACGGAGGGAGTATTTGACTTAACTTCATCTTCTTATACCAAACCAACACTCAAGTCAATAGCCGTTATTATCATCTATTTGTTTAACCTAATCCATTGTCACCATGTTGATTATACAAATAGAAGGACTCTAATGTATTAGTATAAGAGATAGGGGGTCTTAGTGTAATATACCTTAAGATATCTATAACTATAATCCATTGTGGATCAAGCCGTGGTCACGTGGTGGCGTTGAAATGTTTGAAGACCTCATCATCTTTCCTAATAAATAAATTAAAATTGAAATAGAAAAATAAAGTGATAAAATCTGCAAAATGATGAGGTAAAAAATATACGTATACTAAATGGGTGTGCTATTTTTTTCACAAAAACTAAAAAAAAATAAAAATAAGAGTAAATTAATGGGTAAAATTGTAAAAAGATGGCGAGTTCGAGTTAAATTAGCGTCAAAATTTGAAAGAATGGAGTTTTAAAACCTTATTATAAAAATAATTAGGAACGTGGAATTAATTTATGAATATACTGTGGGCGTCTATAGACGCATCTTTTGTCTCTGTCGATAATTAAGATTACATGAGTTAAAATTTAAGTGCGCTTTTCGCACTAGTCAGTAACTGTAGCAGAACTTTAAGCATCATTTTGGTTATTTAAAACACTATATAGAAATATTCAAATAATAATTATAGTGGGTTGAATATTTTTAAAAGTTTTCAAATGAGTGATCCAGTGATAAAGTCAAGTCTTATACTCGATAAGATTTAGGCTTCGTTTGTTTGGGAAAAAATGTTTTTCGGAAAATGATTTCTGGAAAACATATTCTGCAAAATTAATTTTTTTTGGAATATGAATAGTTTTTTTTTTTTTTTTTGGGGGTGGGGTGGGGTTTGGTGGGTCGGGAAGAGAGTTGATAAAAAAATTAATATGAGCAAAAAACAAAAAAATTGATGGGAGGGGGTGGGGTTGGAGTGGCGGTAGGAGAGTTGTTAAAAAATTAATATGAGCAAAAAAAATTAACAGGGGGAGGGGAGGGTTGGAAATGCGGTAAGAGAGTTGATAAAAAAATTAATATGAGCAAAAATAAGTTGACGGGGGGGGGGGGGAGGGGGAGGGGGATTGTGGTGGGGTGGGGATGAGTGGTGGTGTGTGTGGGGTGGGGTGGGGTGGGCCGGTGGGGTGGGGTGGGGATGAGGGGAGGGAGGTGGGGGGGTGGGGGTGGGGTTTGGAGGTGATGGTGTTAAAAATTATTTTTCGAAAAATGTTTTGAATAGAAAAAATTCGAAATTATTTTTCTTAGAAAACAAGCATATTTTTCATTGGTCGAAAAATATTTTCTGCTGATTTTATTTTTCTATGGTTACCAGATACCGAAAAATGGAAAAAATATTTTCCAAAATTTTCCACAAACAAACGAACCTTAGAGCATCCACAATGGTAAAGCTCTCTAGATAGTTTTTTTTTATATTTTTTATGAGCCACATCATTATAATTCAAAATTTAAAAACTTCAAGCACTTTTTCACAATGGCAAAACTCCTCTTTCAATTTTTTTATGAGTCTCATATGTAAAAAAGAGTGAATGACTTGCATAGAAAATGTGTAGCATTAATGATAAAAAGCTAAAAAGCTAGCTCTTTGTAGAAAGAGCTACTCTTTACTAAGAAGCTCTTTTATCATTTTCACAATGGTAAAAAGCTCTCATTTGCTTTTTCATAAGAATAAGGAGTTCTCAAAAAATTTCTATTGTGGATGCTCTTAGTTAGTGTTCGAACATTCTCCTTAGTTGGTACATCTTAAAGGAAAAATACTTTTAAAAGAACACCTACCACATTATACAAATGTCAAAGTAATAAGTGACACTTATTTTTTGGGGGTTTTATATTCCATTTAATTTTGAAACCTTCCAATTTATAAATTTGAAGTTCTGGTTTGATTAGTCGTTATATTCAAAAATTAAAAAATATGCAAACAAAAAATCAATTGCATTTACAATAAATAAATAAAAGTTTTTTTTTTTCAAATAATGCATTTAAAAAAAAATATGTACCAAAATACACATGTTGACAAAGCATATAAAGTCATACTGGTACTACGGACTTTAAAAAAAAATACTAAATGATTTTCGATATTTACAAAAAACAAAAACAAAATCGATAGTACCAATGCCGACTTCACTTTAAAAACGACACTACTAATGCCAACTTCACAAAAAGTAATTAATTTGATACATAATTTGCCAATATGTGTATTTTTTACATACTTTTTTAAAAGTCTATTATTTGAAGAATGATTAAAGTATGAATATTATACACCAACTTTAAGAGAAAAGTATGAATATTATACACCAACTTTAAGAGAAAAGTTGGTCAACATTCCAGCTTTATGTTATACCCTTTACAATGGCATGTTGATTTTTTTTTTTTCAATAGTTGAAACATTGTTGAAATCATTGCAAGCCATTTTCAATAGTTGAAAAAAAAAAATTTGTTTAAAAAATTCAATAGGTATTAAATTCAAGAAGGGGGGTCGTCGCTTGCCATGTGTCGCCACCCAATTGGGCCTTTAGGGCGCGTGGAAGACACGCCCAAACAAGGGTGCGTCTGGCGCTGTTGTTGTTTATTTATTTTTATTTTTTTCAGATTTTGACACATGGCGCCACATGATTGGTTCCTGATATTTTTATTTTTAATTTCATCCGAATTTTCAAAGGAAATTATCTTATATCAAAAAATTAATATTTTTTACACCAAAATTCATAAAACAAAATTCTCTTTAAATAGAGTCCTTTTTCATTTGATTTGAATACAGAAAAAAAATTATCAATATAAATTTCTCAATTATATTGAAAAATAAAGAATACAATGATGTATTACTTTTAATTAAATATGAAGTATTTTTTTAATTATAAATGATAATAATAATTATTATTATTTTACTAATCATAAAAATAAAAAATATAAAATAAAATAAAAGTGGTAGGGTATAGGATGATGAGTTGGAAGAGTGTTGAATTTTATTAAACAAAATTATTATATGGTTAAAAATTGAATGGAGTGTTAAATTATTAAGTGAAAAAAAGAAAACTGATGTAGAATTTTAAAATGGGTGTTGAAAAAATTTGAAGGTTAAGCCATCGATCTTAGTTAGACATAGACAGAAACCACAAAAGTCAAACAAAGTAAGTACCCTGAATAAATAGCCATCATTACACTAATCAGATGATAACAACCAAACGCCTAACAAAGCTGGAAAAAATTAAATAGGGAGAGTGATTGAAAAGTTTTAAAAAAGTATCATAATAATGTTGAGCAAATTTTGGGAGAAACTAGTTTCTCCGTAAATTATAGAAAGTCCATTTTTTTTCTACTTGCAAGTAGTTAGCGAATATTTAGAAACAGTTTATAAAACAGGACTTTCCATAACTTAAGGAGAAACTAGTTTCTCCCAAAATATTGTGAATAATGTTTAAGAAGTTTTTTCATTATGTTATATTATAGATGCAATATTATATTTACATATGAGTGAATATAATAATATTGCATGCAGTATTATATATTACTGCATAAAAAATTTCAGGTCATTTCGATTTAGTGAAAAACTTGAGGAAAAGTGATTTGTTCCAAAAGAAACTTTCGGGTCAAATTCTCAATTAAATAAACACAAAAGAGCACACCCCTCCCCACAATTTTGACAAAAACGCAAGTGAGTACCCTGAATAAATAATAAAATACATATTCACCCTTTTACTTGGGTTATGCATGAAAATGATATGGATTTAATATATTAAAACTTTAGTAAGGTTATAATCCCACCCACAATTTTTATTTTTATTTGAAAAGTTACCAAGTTGATGTTTGAAATAAATTAGTTGTTGTTGTTAGCTTGGCAAAAAAAAAAGGAAGTATGCTATTCTCTTTTAAGGAAATGCTCGCGATCTCTCTTACATTGTGCAGCTCGTGAATGCCTTCACTACAAGTCTTTTGCATTTTAGTAATTTTGTGCGTTTCTAAAAAAAAAAAAATGGGATCATTGTCAATATTTAGGATCCATTGTTATTTCCGTTACATAGAGAGCGAGTCAAGCGTTGCAACTCACGTAAATTTTTTAGTTTTGAGCTGATATTAAATTTCATGCCAAGTTTAGGGGGTAATTTGAATATTACCAAAAATGTAAAGCCGCCCACAACGAGAAACAATCAATCCAACCAAAAAGATACTTTTATAATTGTGCTCCCCAGTTTGCTCAGTGGAATTTTCTTGGCTTTCTTTAATTTTGCAAAATGACAAATCTCATATTAATAAATCATAACATATAATTAGTGGGGCAGAAAATTTGCATGAACTAGAAATGCAGAAATTAAATCAAATTGAATAAAATAAGAAAAATTGAATATTGTGAAACAGAATCTCCACAATAAAATATTGCTTCACACTGGTACTAACGATTTTGTGTAAATCTTCTATCAAGATAAAACGACTTATTATTTTTGATATAATCACTTTAAATAAAAAACTCGACTGATGATGCCAAAATCGTCAAATCAGCCCAAATCCAAGCGTCGAATGCTCCGGCGATTGCAAGGCCTGAAAATAAGAGAAAACACGTAAACTAAGCCGGGGCGGATCCGGCTAAAGGCCCTCCGGCGTGAGAGTAAGTTCACGGTTTGATATTAGAGAAATCAAATTGACAGAGTTTCTCCAATGTAAAAAATAACGTACCCAATAATGAGCCATGGGGCTTGTATTTATAAGAATGGATAGGTAGAATCCATGTGGGAATGAACTTGTAAATAGATAAGATATAATCTTGAGAGAATTATATCTGTTAAGGAATCCTTATTTGACTTGAATTGATATTGGTAATTGTAATCCTGATTGGGTTACAACTGTATAATCCTTGTTGAATAAGGATTGTAACTGCTAGCCGGAACGCCGAGGAAGACAAATGATTTTCCTCGGCCTTGGGCAAATTAGCCGAGGAAAGTGACTTTGTTTCCTCGTCATTTGGTGAATGGCCGACATGAAACTATGCCGGGGAGAATACTTTTGTTTCCTCGGTAATTGGTGACATGCCGAGCAAAGGACTTTTCTCTCCTCGGTAATCGAGACAGGCCGGCCCAAGAATGGCGACATTTAGTCAAGGTAAATGTTCCTCGGCATACGAGGAAGATAATGCTCGGCCCTAACACTTGATGAATATATAATATCCATGGCCCAATATAGTTGGGCCCAGGTTCGGGCAAGCCCATGTTCGTAGCTCGGTTTATTCCGTTCAGTGGCCCCCAACTTTCTAGCTCGGCTTAGACGAATAGAAAGTTAGCTCGTCCTCGGCATATGGAATACGAACAGGTTCGACACGTGTCCTCGGCGTCGCTTCATATGACTGACGGTTGCCATTCTGGGGCCCCCCAGTCTTGTCACGCCTTGAACCCATCATTTCGCATTTAATTCTTGGGACTCCGGACCTGGATCTTTACTTTACCCACGGGTTGACCCGGATTGGAGGGGTATAAAAACTAAAACCCCTTTCATTTTACTCTTTACAAACCCCAAGCAATTGAGAGCAAAGGCGAAAGAAATTTCAGGCGATCACAGCAACCTTAAAACCCAGTTCCCGGTGAGCTTGATTTTTCCGGCGAAGTCACTTTCCGCATTGATCCCCTTCACTCTTGCAAACTCAGGTATGAAATTTCTCCTTTCCTTATAACTTCCTTTCATGTTCCAGCGTTTTCTAGGGTTTAGGAGTGATTTTGCCCATGCCAAGAACCGCCATTGTTGAAGGTTGAAGCTTTTCTTGATAAAAACTTTAAAAACTTCAGTTCTTTAATTCTCTTTGCATTTTATATGAAATTTCTGGAATATTGAATGAACTCCCCCTTCGTTTTTGATTCCCCTTAGAAATGGCTCGATCTTGGGACCATTCTCCCCGATTCCGTTATGGATATCATACTGGAAATTTGAGGGTCTATCGTAGAGAGAGGGGTCCATGGTTGATGCTGAACTTGGATGATATAAGCAAGCAGTTGAGGGGTTATGGTCGCTCTCGTTTATTCATCCAATACCCGGATTCTACAAGAATAGATAGGATTGATTCCGGGTCACCAAATATTATAGTGTTTGGGGATAGGGCTGAGATGGTGGAGCACATCGAACCCGCTCTACCCGGCCTCCAATCGCGAAATGCGTGAGCGTCTGAGAGGTACGGCCCCCTCCTCGGCCTTATGAAATGACGAGGAAGGAGATCTTCCTTCCTCGGCCTTATGGAATGACGAGGAGGGAATCTTCCTTCCCGTCATTTAATCGGCCATCGACGAGGTTAATAATTTGGTCTCCTCGTCTTTATGCAGATATGACGGGAAGAGAAGGAGAGCCCTCCTCGTCTACTCAAATAGTTAATGCCTTCGTTGAAGGTGCTCAAGCTGATGCCCGCCTTGTCCGACGAAGAAGCCGAGGAGCAGGTAGCCGAGGAAAGCAAATTGAGAGGGCACCAAAACCTGGGGATCCCATGATTGAAAAATTGTACTCCAAGTACAAAGTGGATCGTGCTGAATATAAATTAACTTATATGGGCAAGATAGAGCCGAAGACGGAGAAAGAAGAGACGGCCTTCTATTATAGCCAAGATTACGTCCATTTTTATTTCAAACAGTTCCAACAAGGACTCCGTCTTCCCCTAGACCCCTTCATTTGTGAGTTTTTGGACGACGTAAAGGCAGTGCCGGCCATGCTAGGAGCCAATGGTACTAGGGTTTTGGTTAGCTTTATCATTCTCTGCCGTAGTTTAGGCTATGAGCCGACCATGGGAGCCTTCCGTCACTTCTACATTGTCCAAGTCATCAAGGAACAATGGCTGGTAGTAATTAGGAGTGCCAATAGGAAACCAAAATTGCTCCTCCCCATGTCTAGTAAAGTTCCAGGCTGGGATAACCATGTCATCCGCGTTGAGAGCCGCCAAGGCTGGGAGTACCAGTCTCCTTGTGATGATCCAACCTCCTCCTTTGCCGTCCAACAATATGGGTGGACCAAAGATTTGATCAGACGTCTGGAAGAGTTTGCTAGGGTAGGGGTCCTGGACTGGAAGCAAGTCGAATCCTCGGACCATTTCTATATCCAGGCAGGATTGATGCCGGGGAACGAGGACGGGGTGGCTCCCCTCGTAAATGTTAAAAGAGGGCGTCGCTTCAACGATTGGACGGTACATCCAGGCTTCGTATTTCACGAGGATTGTATCAGGTGCCATGATGAGCGTCCCCGTGACCAATGTATTGGAGCACCTAACATTGTTGGACGTAAATTTTTATCTTACACTTGTAATTTGTCATATTATTTTGCTCGTACTTGACCTTGGGCTTCCTTGCTCGTACTTGACCATTTCTTCCTTGTCTTTACGAGATCCGACCACCGAGGAAGAAGCTACCCTTGCAATGGAGAGACTGAGCCCTCAGGAGCTAGTGAAGAGGAAGAGGAGGTTGAGCAAGAAAGCCGCTTTAACAGAAAGGAGGGAGGATACTAATGCTCGTAACCTCATCCTTAATGTTCAGACTGACCAACCCCTCCCCCTTAAATTGCACGGGGAAGTGGATGCCGAGGATCCTGCTGCTGATAATCAATCCAATCCATCAACTGTAGAGGGGCATAGCCTCCATGTTGATGCCGAGGAAGAAGCAACCGAGGAAGCTAACCTCGTCCAAAGGAGGTCCTCCAAAAGAACTCCAAGTGCCAGCGCCGAGGAGCCGGCTGCCAAACGGGCAAGCGTCAGTGTGGCCCCTGAGGTTGATGCTCCCCCTCCCTTGACCGTTCGCCGCCAAGACTATTGAAGAGGCCGATGAGCCGGCAAAAAATATGTCCCTTGGCATTCCTCGTCTTAAGGGACTCCCCCTGTTGGCAAGGGAGGGACCCTTGGTGAGATTGGGCCGAGCTCCCATCCAAAGGGCCATGGACGAGGATGCTTATGAAACCCTTTGCAAAGAGGGTCCTAATGAAGATACTGTGCTTTGCCACAAGGGACTCCGCTTGCGCAGGTAAATGTTGATCCCTTTCTTGGGTTATTATCTTTGATATTGGATTTGTCTTCCTAACGATGATTTTATCTTTCAGTTGGCTTCAGTCACGGCGTACGAGAACGTGCTGGCCAAGAAGAAGACAAGGCGCCTGAATGAGGCCAAGGCAGCTCAAGCAAAGAGCGAAAGAAAGTCTTCCTTGGCTAAACTTTTAGAGGCCAAGGATGCCGAGCTTGCAGCGGCCAAGGCCAAGGTTGAGGCCGAGGTAAAAGGGCCGAGGAAGAAAGATCAAAAGCCGAGGAACATCTCCGGCTCAAAAATGAAGAGCTTGCCCAGGCCAGGGCAGATAAGGTCGAGCTTCAGACCAAGGCTGAGGAAGCTGAGGCCAAGTGCCGAGGATTGGAGGCTACCCTTCCAGCCTAGGGAGGAAGAGGCCGTAGCTCGGCTCAAGGAGAGCTCGGCTTTCAAAGAACCGATGATGGCCACCTCGGCCTTCAGAGAGGCTGTTGACGAGCAAACAACCACCATGTTCGAGGACGGCTACCTCCACTTGGCCAGGAGCCTTTTAGCTGATCCCTCCACTGGTCTTGACATCAACAAGATTGCCCAGCTAATATGCCGGATCAATATGCCGAGGAGGTCGTGGCACTCCATCACTTAGTCCCTTATTCCGAGAGCAACCTGAGCTAATAGCCGCCAAGGATGCCCATGCTTGTAGGGAAGTGTGGAAGCCGGCTTCGTTGCCCGGCAATATTAAAGACCTAGTGGAGGCGATCCAAGACGCCGACGAGCCGAGGACCTAGAGGCCGAGGAAGGGGAACAATGAGGAAGCTGATGCTCAAGCCCATCAAACGACCCTTCCTCCACCTGGCTCCAATAATACTAGCTGGCTAGAAGAGCCTTTTGAGGATGCTCAGCCATCTTAGGATAGTTTTTCCTTTTTTGTTTCTTGTAATAGACAATAGGATCTTGTAATTTCCATTTGAATATCAATGAAAAAATCCTTTGTCATTATTCTGTCACTTTACTGACTTGATTATATTTTTGTATGCTATGCACTAGCCTTAGGAATGTGGGATCCGAGGAAGGTCCCTTGTTCCTTGTGGAGCAAGTGGTTAGGCCGAGGAAGATTCCTCGGCTGTAACTATACTCGTACTTTATTTGGGCCGAGGAAGTGTTCCTCGGCTTTGAATGTTGTAAACTTGAATCAGAGTAGATTCATGGTGGGAGGTTTATCAAGCCATTAGGCCGAGGAAAGTCCTAGGCCTTGGCCGTTAGTCTCCTAAGTCAAGATGGATCCTTGACTAGGAGAGTTGTAGCCATCGTGCCAAGGTGGTTCCTAGGTCTTGGCTGCTTGGTAGCCTGAATCAAGGTGGGCCCTTGACAGATATGTTGAGGGCCATCGTGCCAAGGTGGTCCCTTGGTCTTGGCAGGTGTGTAGGCCATCAGGCCAAGGAAGATCCTTGGTCTTGGCAATTGGTAAGCCATCAGGCCAAGGAAGATCCTTGGTCTTGGCAATTGGTAAGCCATCAGGCCAAGGAAGATCCTTGGTCTTGACAATTGGTAAGCCATCAGGCCAAGGAAGATCCTTGGTCTTGGCAATTGGTAAGCCATCAGGCCAAGGAAGATCCTTGGTCTTGGCAATTGGTAAGCCATCAGGCCAAGGAAGATCCTTGGTCTTGGCAATTGATAAGCCATCAGGCCAAGGAAGATCCTTGGTCTTGGCAATTGATAAGCCATCAGGCCAAGGAAGATCCTTAGTCTTGGCTATTGTGTATCGGAGAATCTGAGGTAATGCCCTCATCTTCCTGTGCTGGGGTGAAGAGCTGATAGATAGTTGCTTTGCATGTTGGAAGAAATTGCTTTCGTAGAACTGAAATGTGATTACATCAAACTGCAATCCTATCAACTAAAAAGACAAAAAGAAAACAAAAGACCGAAAATAAAAGACCGAAAATAAAGAGCTAATCTATTACAAAAATAAACTAGACTAGTGATAATATTTTCTAAGGTTGTCGGAATGCCATGGATGCTTGAGATCCTTCCCCTCCTTGGTCCTTAATCTGTAGGTCCCTTCTCGAATGACTTGAGTGATGATATAGGGACCTTCCCAATTTGGGGAGAGCTTGTTTTGTTCTGCTTTCCGACCAGTGGCTTCGATCTTTCTAAGTACCCAATCGCCCACTTGGAATACTCTTTTGATGACCCTCTTGTCGTGATATGCCTTGGTCCTTTGCTTGTAATTCACCATCCTCATCTGCGCAGCTAGTCGTTTTTCATCTATCAGGTCCAGGTCTAGGAGCCTATTGACCTTGTTGACTTGCTCATCATAATGGGAGTTCCTTACTGTAGGGATGGCCATTTCTGCCGGTGCCATAGCCTCGTAACCGAAAGTTAGTGCGAATGGGGTTTCCCTTGGCCCCGGGTGGTTGTGCGAATGGCCCATAAAGCTAGGGGAAGTTCGTCCAACCATCTACCCTCGCGTCCTTCAAGGTTCTTGGTGAGGGCGGTTAGGACCAGTTTGTTGGCAGCTTCTGCTTGACCGTTGCCTTGGGGTCTCGCTGGCGAAGATTTTGCATGGCGTACTTTGACTCTTCCCAATTCGGTTGTAAATGCCGTGGAGAATTGGAGGCCATGGTCAGAAACAATTGTATGCGGAAGGCCAAATCTGCACCAGATGTTGTCATGAACAAAGTTGATCGCATTCTCTTCCGTTATCTTGGCCAATGCCTTGGCTTCTATCCACTTGGAGAAGTAATCAACAGCTACTATCACGTACTTGCAATTACCACGGGCGGGTGGGAAGGGTCCAATGAGGTCGATCCCCCACATATCAAATGGCCACGTAGGTATTACAAGTGTTTGCTCGACTGCAGGTAGTCTTGGAATGTCAGAGAACCTTTGGCATTTGTCACATTTTCGAACATAGGCATGCGCGTCTTCCACTTAGGTTTGGCCGCAGTAGTAACCTAGCGCTATGATTTTGTCAGCTAAGGTTCTGGCCCCCGGGTGTCCGCCGCAAACACCTTCATGTACTTCTGCCAGGAGGTTCTCAGTTTCCTTGGGATAGACACACCTTAGCAGGGGCTTCGTGAAAGATCTTCGGTAGAGGATTCCGTTCATCACCACGAATCTTGGAGACCTCTTCTTGATAAGCTTGGCTCGAGCATCGTCTTCTGGGAGTTTCTCCTTCTCAATGTATTCGATGTAGTCATCGATCCAGCATCTCTCTTCCTCGTCCAGAAGCATGACTTGTAATCTTTCGCACGCAGTGTTCCTCGGCATAAACTACATATGGGTTGGTCTCCGCAGGAGACACGTCCATGGTGGCTAGTTTGGAGAGAACGTCTGCGACTTGGTTGTCTTCCCTTCCTATCTGCTTGAGCTCGAAAAATTCCATTTTCTTCGTCATATCTAGGACCAGGTCTCTATATTTGGCAAGGGTGACATCTTGAGTGTTATATTCTCCTTTCACTTGTTTGACAACAAGCTGGGAGTCACGTAGCACCACCTTAGTTGCTCCATAGAAGGAGGCCAACTCAATGCCAAATATGAGAGCCTCGTATTCACTTGGTTGTTAGAGGCGGTGAAACCTGAAGCGGATGGCATCTTGTATAGTATATTCTCCTTCTGGGCTTGCTAGTACTACTCCAGCTCCGCTTCTTTCCTTGGTAGCTGATCCGTCCGTATACAGGATCCAACAGTTGGATGGGAGTTCAATGGGAGAGTCTTTTTCCTCCGGCGCGTTTTGCTTCCGGGAGGTGGGGAGATGCTCACCCATAAAGGCAGTCTCGACCATGAAGTCAACCAAAGGCTGTGCTAGGAGGGTCTTCCTTGGTTGGTAAGTGATATCAAACTCCGTTAGAGCGATTGACCAATTAAGGAGACGTCCCGAGCCGTCCAACTTGTGAAGGATTTTCTTCAATGGTTCGTTGGTGTAGACGGTGATAGGGTGTGCAGAAAAGTATGCACGCAGCTTCCTTGAGGCAATGACTAGGGCGTATGCTATCTTCTCCACATTGAAATATCTGCTTTCCACATCGGACAGGGCCTTTGAGACATAATAGATCGGGCTTCAATTTCTTCATCCTTTCGTACCAAGACAACTCGCGACAGCGTGATCGGTGGCAGCTAGGAAGACGTACAGCATCTCACCGGTAGTTGGAATGCTAAGCAAGGGAGGGGAACCCAAGTACTCCTTCAACCGGAGGAATGCTTCCGAGCATTCAGGAGTCCAGGAGAAGCTCTTGGTACCCTTCAATACCTTGAAGAAAGGCAGTGACTTTTCGGCGGACTTGGCGATGAATCTTCCAAGGGCTGCAATTCTTCCATTAAGTCTTTGGACCTCTTTGATGGTGGTAGGTTCCTTCATGTCAATGAGCGCCTTGATCTTTTCGGGTTTGCTTCAATCCCCCTTTGGGAAACCATGAAGCCCAGAAATTTTCCTGCAGTAACTCCGAACACGCACTTGCTTGGATTCAGCTTCATGTTGTTGGCTCGGAGGTTGTGAATGGTCTCTTCTAGGTCAGGAATGTGGCTGCCTTCCTTGGTCTTTATGACCATGTCATCAATATAAGCCTCCATGTTTCTACCTATCTGACTTGCAAAAACTTGATTTACCATCCGTTGGTAAGTGGCACCAGCATTCTTGAGCCCAAAAGGCATCATGATGTAGCAGAAATTCTCCACGTGTTTGAAAGGCGGTCTTCTCGATGTCTTCTTTCGCCATTTTTATTCGATGATAGCCGAGTAGGCATCTAAGAAGTCGAGTTTGGTGTCCAGAAATGGAGTCCACTAACTTGTCGATTCTGGGGAGAGGATAGCTGTCCTTGGGGCGTGCTTTGTTTAGATCAAGAAAGTCTATGCACATGCGCCATTTCCCATTTTGTTTCTTCACCATAACAACATTAGCCAACCAAACGGGGTATTAACTTCGCGAATTATTCCAGCGCTGAGTAATTTCTGCACCTCTTCTTTTATAGCTTCCTCCTTGTCTCTTGCAAAATTTCTCCTCGTCTGGGAGATGGTCTTCGCTAGAGGATCAACTTCTAAGCGGTGGAGGGCTACTTCTTCATTGATTCCCCTCATGTCTTCGACTCTCCAAGCAAAGACGTCGAGACTGTTTTTCAAGAGGGATATGATTCTTTCTTTCTCTTCCTGTGATAGCTGGCCTCCTAGCTTGATTTTTTGTTCGGGATAGTCAGGATTAATGACTACCTCTTCTAGCTCATCTACAGGCTTCATTTCTGGTCCGTCTCGAAATTCCAGGGATTCGATGATGATCTCTCTGATTCTTCTCCCTTCATTGTCGTTTACATTGAGGCCTTCTTCCTCCATAAGTTTATCAATGTCTGGAAGATCGTTCTTCCCCGAGTCATGGTTGGCCCCCGAGTTCTGGTCATTGACGAGAATGGGGTCTTCCTCGGAGATGGGTAGAACTATGCCTTGGTCATCCGCAGTTTCTAGGACCATAGGCTCTTCTTCCAGTGTGGTTAGAGTTATGCCTTGGTCATCCACAATTTCTAGGACCATAGGTTCCTCTTCCTCACTTTCCCATACTTCACGGATATAGTTCATTCTAGAGCTAGTTTCCGTGGTCTTCTGAGATTTGGTGATCTTGATGTTCTCCTCGGGCGTATCTATCTCCACGCTTTTTGACTTTTTCCGGCTTTTGACAACATGTTCCAAGAAATCTTTGGGGTTGCCCTCACGCATCCAATGCCAAAGACGAGTGGGAAATTTAACTCGTTGGTGAGGAAGGGAGGCTACCATCCCAAGTTTAGCTTGACTTGGAATGCCAATAATCGCATGATAGTCACTAGTCAAATCCATGACTATGAAAGTGACAGTAGCTTTGGCTCGGAAGGGATGATCGCCGACTTCGAGTTCTAGCTCTACGGTTCCCTTTGCTCCAACCTTATGGTTGGTGAATCCTTCAAGCCTTCCATGATATGGCTCTAGCGCTGTGTCTTTCAAACCCCATCTGTTGGAGGCTGAATAATATAGGATGTCACGGGAGGCCCCCGTATCAACAAGAAGTCTTTCAGATTCAACATTGTCAATTCGGCCCTTGATGACCAATGGCTGTTCACGAGCTGCTCGACTTCCTGCCAACTCATTCGGAGAAAAACTAATGACTTCTTCTGCTTTATGGATCCAAGCAGGGACATGGTATACTTTGCTTAGCTCGTGAATCTGATCCCTTAGCTTTCTGGTGGAGGTCACCTCTTCGCGGATCACATGTAGTTTAGCCCTAGGAGGCCTTCGATCTTCATCCTCACTCTTGGAATCATCTTCACTCTCCTCTTGCTTCCGCTTTCGCTTGCCATCTTTCTTCATGACATAACGGTCTAATTTTCCCTCGTCAACCCATTGTTGGATTATCTTCTTAAGGGCCCAGCAACCATCAGTGGTGTGCCCGTTGTCCTTGTGAAAATCACAGTATTTGTTCTTGTTGCGGGGATACTTCGGGTTATCAGTCAGCGGACGAGGTGGAGGAAGGTTCACCATCTGCATGATTTCGGAGATGGGCTTTGTAAGGGGGGTGAACTCCAGCTTCTCAGTGCTTCTGGTTTTATTTTTTCCTTTCTTGCCGTTCCCATTGTCATTCTGTCGGGAGTTAGTTGCTTCAGGTTCCGTCTTGTCAGCTCCCCTTTTCTTTGTCTTATCTTCAGCCATGGAAATGGCATAAGCCACTTTGTACAATTCGGCCTTGGAGCTGGGTTCCCTGGCTGAGAGTTCATAAATGAGGGGGCCAGACTTTAATCCAGAGTTGAAGCAAACTATGACCTCCCTATCAGTAAGGCTTTCTTCGACTTGATCTGCCATTTTTCGGAACCTGTTGTAGTAGCTAAGGGTGGTCTCCCCTTTCCCTTGTTCAATGTTGGCCAAGTCGGTTAATCTCATCTTCCTCTTCCCAGCCGTGGCAAAGTGATCTAAGAACATTCTCCTCATGCCCCTCCAGCAATCGATGCAACCTTTCTTAAGCTCACGGAACCAGGTCAAAGCTGTTCGGAAAAGGTGCTCGCGAAAGCTTTGCAGAGCAAGTCATCGCAGTGGTGAGGAGATTCATGGTTTGTTCAAAACTTTGCACATGGTCCTCGGCGCCGTGGTTCCGTTATATTTCTCGAAATTTGGGAGCTTGAGGTTAGGATGGGGAGGTGCTGCAGTTATCCTCAAGGAAAACGGACGGGTGGCCCAATCATAATCATCGTCATTATACTTCTTTCCCCTCTCCATATCATCCAGCCTTTGCTTCAGCAGCTCCCATTGCTTTGTTTCTATTTCCTTCTCACTGCTTGAGCGAGTGCTTCGTTGGGAGCTTCTAACGGACTTTTCTTTGGGGCGATCATTCACCCTACTATGCTTTTCTTCATGACGGTGACCATCACGTTTGGAGGGGGCCCTATCACGTCTTGGTTCCAGGTCTTGTGCGCCAAGTATCATCCTGTAGGGTTCTGGGGTCCTTGGCCTAGCAAATTCCCGATGCCGAGGACGAGGAGAGTCCTCAGACGAGTACGATGAGAATCTGAATGACGAGGACGAGGAGAATCTGGCCGACGAGCTCGAGGAGACGCGGGACGCCTCGGTGTCATGACGAGGCGAGCAGTGATAGGCGTCTATTCAAGCTGAGTCTTGTTCTTAGGTCCTTGGAGTTCACTTCCTCTTCCCTAGGAGTTATTTGGCTTCTCAGGTCGACCACAGGCTCCTTATGCTTACTGTTATGCCGAGGATGAGGAGAATCCCTGGGAGTTCGCGTGGTAGCTCGGCGGCCTTCAGTGGAGGAGCCTGATGCTCTCCCTGTTCCTTTCTCAAAGGTGGGCCCATTGATGGTACAATGAAGGGAGCCATGGAATGGTCTGGGTCCATTTGCAACAGAGCAACTTGTGTCTCATACATCCTTTGCAAAGTCTCCATTTGTTTGTGTAACAAAGAGCGTCGGTCAACGGGTTGAGATCCTCCTGCTTGACCGGCGTCGGCATTCTTTGTTTTCTTCCTTCCTGCTTGCTTCCCACGAGTACGAGTAGGACGAGGAAGGTCATTGCCCTCTCCCTCGGCATTTGCCTGACCCCTGGAACGAAGAGTCATGGCAAGGGGAGGAATGGCATCGGCTTGAGGTAGAGGAGGAGGAGGAGGCAGGCTCCTCGGCTCCGTGTTTCCCCATTCACTTGGGTGGGATCCTCACAGCAACACTTGTGAATTGTCCGTCCATTACGAATTACAAACAGATTATTAAATGCAAAATTTTCCAAAAATCACAATTTCACTGCATTCGAATTTATGGCTAAAATTAGGGTAAATTTTAACCAAAACAAACAGCCAATTGTGATTTTCCCAACACAAAAATTCAAGCCACAAATTTCGCTTCAGTCGTGAACTAGCAGTTTCCGGCCGAATTTAATGCAGTTTCCGGTGGAAGTTTACAAATTCCGACCGAATCAAGAACAGAGCCTGTCGGAGCGAAAATTACCAATTTCGATCAAGAACAAATCCAACGGAAAATAGCTTCTCAGGCGAGATTTTCCAGGCCAAACAAAGGGTGTTTGAATCGATTTCCCGGCAATGGAACCAATTGATGATGCCAAAATCGTCAAATCAGCCCAAATCCAAGCGTCGAATGCTCCGGCGATTGCAAGGCCTGAAAATAAGAGAAAACACGTAAACTAAGCCGGGGCGGATCCGGCTAAAGGCCCTCCGGCGTGAGAGTAAGTTCACGGTTTGATATTAGAGAAATCAAATTGACAGAGTTTCTCCAATGTAAAAAATAACGTACCCAATAATGAGCCATGGGGCTTGTATTTATAAGAATGGATAGGTAGAATCCATGTGGGAATGAACTTGTAAATAGATAAGATATAATCTTGAGAGAATTATATCTGTTAAGGAATCCTTATTTGACTTGAATTGATATTGGTAATTGTAATCCTGATTGGGTTACAACTGTATAATCCTTGTTGAATAAGGATTGTAACTGCTAGCCGGAACGCCGAGGAAGACAAATGATTTTCCTCGGCCTTGGGCAAATTAGCCGAGGAAAGTGACTTTGTTTCCTCGTCATTTGGTGAATGGCCGACATGAAACTATGCCGGGGAGAATACTTTTGTTTCCTCGGTAATTGGTGACATGCCGAGCAAAGGACTTTTCTCTCCTCGGTAATTGAGACAGGCCGGCCCAAGAATGGCGACATTTAGTCAAGGTAAATGTTCCTCGGCATACGAGGAAGATAATGCTCGGCCCTAACACTTGATGAATATATAATATCCATGGCCCAATATAGTTGGGCCCAGGTTCGGGCAAGCCCATGTTCGTAGCTCGGTTTATTCCGTTCATCGACAAACTAAACTATGTTTGTTACTCTCACTTTCAAACGTTGAAAGAGACTTTATACAATAAGATTATCTATTTTCTAATAGATGTATTGAGAATTTCATTGAATTATATGAATAATTCACATAATTCCATTGAATTATGTTTATAAATTGTGAATGGATGATAAATGACAAACAAGGAGGATCTATTTATAATAATTGAATAGTTATGGTGTCTCTTATGCCAAAAGACATAAGTATAGATACATTGAATCTATTCCATTCAAGGAAAGGTCACATCCGTTAGTCTTTAAACTGAAAATCACCCAAAATGTACTGATTCGTTAAATATTTAATCGAAAACGAAAATCCTCGTTAAGTTTATGACAGCCTGCTATGTTTCGACAGAAGTGGCGTTTCAGAAACTTTATGACTGAATCGACAGTTACTTTTAAATTTCTAACGGAATCTGACAGTTAGTTACTGTTAAATTTCTAATATAAAGTCGTGTCTTTTCATTAAATCTTACAAATAGACATGTCTTTACATTATATTTCTAACAAAACTATAACAGATGACTAACAAAATAAGATTTTAGAACGCAAAAGTAAAAATAATTTTTTTTTTTTTTTGGGGGGTGGGGTATGCAGGAGGTGGGTGGGGCGGTTACCAAAAAAAAATTTAAAAAAAAATTTGGGAGGGTGGGGCGGTTACCAAAAAAAGAATTTTTTTTTTTTGGGGGGTTGGGTGGGGTAGGCAGGGGTGGGTGGGGCGATTATAAAAAAAAAAAAATTGGGGGGTGGGGTGGGGTAGGTAGGGGGTGGGTGGGTGTGGCGGTTACAGAATTTTTTTTTTTGGGGGGGGGTGGGGGGGGTGGGGGCGCTTAAATTTTTTTAAATTATTATTATTATGTTGTATCGGGCGTAATATGAGTTGTACATTAAGACCTCCATTTTTCGGAAAATGTTTTACTTAGGACAAGGACAGTAGGTCGTTTTACTTAGGAAGGGCGTAAAATGTTTTCCGGAAAACGTTTTACTTAGGACAACCAAACAGCGAAAAACGAGTTATTTTTCGAAAAACATTTTCCGGGGGCTAACCAAACGGCGTAAAACGAGTTATTTTTCGGAAAACGTTTTCCGAAAAATGTTTTACGGGGGCACAAACGGAGCCTTACTTTCAATATTAATTTCTCATTCACCCCAAATTAATTTTTGAGAAAATAAATATATAATCTTAATCTACTACAAATAAATGTAAATCACAATTATGCAACTTAAATTCATTTAAATAAAATGAAATCACATGAAATTATTGGTCAAAATGGGTCAAACACCATTTTCTATACCAAATTTCCAACACTTATCACTTGCAATAATTTTCAATGTTACAGAAAATGATAAACCTAAATATTTTCATTCTTTCAAGTAGTCCTTACATTCTAAAACAATGAAAGGAAGTAGATTTGTGGATGCATTTGAAAGATTTGAAGGGTATTTATCTAGGATTTTACTGATATGCAATTTGTATTCGCTAGTTTTTGACGAGCATGGGTACTTAGTGTTAGAGATATTATTTCACGTTGGAAATTGATAAATCTTGCCTATGACATATAAAAATTGTGGACTACTCACCTTGACACCAATTGATTTTAAGGTGGAACCTCAGACTTTAAGATGATAACAAGGTTATTTCTCTAGAAGATTGCTCAGATTCGGAAGGAATGAATGTCGAGATTGAAGGTAAGGTCAATAAGAAAATGTCAAATGGTCAAGGCAAAATTTATGGATCTTTACCTAGTAATGAGTCTCTCGTGGGTAGCCAAGCTCTTATAGCAGCTGTAATTCCGCAAACAGCTAATGCAGAAATGGAAAATTTGGAGTTGCTGAATTCGGTTGGTGAGGATATTGTGGCTAATTCAAATTTGCAATTGGCTGATTCTTTGGTATCTCTCCCTACCGAAAAATCTGGGGATGAGCATGGAGTTTCCTTGATAATTTTCGAAAAAGATGAAACTGATATGGTAATGGGATCATCATCCCTTAATCAAATCCATGATAATGGGTTTGTATCGGATTTGATTAGGGATGAAAAAATGAACTTAATTCGAGAAAAGGTTCGACAATATCAAGCCTCATCATCAGCTCCTAATCTTCGTCCCTCTACCGCTCGTATGTCAAATCCAAAATATTTCAATCCCGAATTTATAAACCCAAAAAACCTCAAAGAAGCTCTAATTATTCGGGATAAATGCGATTCGGAACCGGAATGCGGTCTTTCTGCTATTTCTCCTTCGGCATATCATGATGCTCGCACTTATGGGGGAATTATTGGAGGAGTTCATGTTGACCCGTCGGCTCCAATGGCTGACTGCGATAATTTTGAAGATTATTATGATGAAGATGACGGCTTTCAAAAGGTTAAAGAAAAACGAGAAAAATCCGGATCGAAAGCTAAATCAAAAAACATTAAGCCTAAAAGGCCTTGGTTTCCTAAAAGGCAATTTTATTGACCTTTTTTTTTTTTTACTTTTTTTATGCCTTTCCGTTTAATTATTGTAATTTTTTTCATTTTTCAATAAAATTTAGGGGGCATTGCCCTTTTCGCCAAAAAAAAAAAAAAAAAAAAACAGAGCATGACCTTACACGTGCAGGCCCAACGACCGGCGATGTTATCCCACATTGAAAATTGACAAACCTTGTCTATGATATAAAAAGATCTTGGGCCACTCCTTGACACCAATTGGTTTTATTTTTTTAAAAACTGTGGTCTCGTAAGTACTTTTTAAACTTTTGTATATTGGGTAATACTTTTTTTAAATGCAATTATTTGAGAGAAAAAAAAAACTAGAAAAATAAATAAATAAGGTGGATGGATTAATCCAAAGGAATGACAGTTATCTATAAATCCATGAATAGAAATAGCACTATATTATATATAAGCTTAATTATATGATATAAAAGTTAAAATATGTTTGTGTCGGCCATATGAGTATGTTAGTTTCTTGGAATGTACCTCAACTTGTTGTTATAGCTGTTAAGTTTGAATTAAAATTTCAAAGATGGCAGACTTTCTTTAGAATGATGCACAATGTGTTCATTATATATGATTGTAACAACATAAATAATAAATACAAGTTGAAATGAATAATATTTAAGTGTTTTATTAAAAGACAAATTCGTATCCTTATCTGCATGCCTCATCTTAAAACATGTACAGTATCATTTCATTTTCTAAAGAATACTCCCCCGTGGCATGACGCACGAAAATTGACTGCATGGGATAATATTGATAGTGGAGGAGGCGTTACAAGTATGAAAGGTAGTAGAGAAAACGTACGATAAGGAGCATTGTAAATGGATTGTTATTGCGAGCGTAACAATGAGTCCCATTACATAAAAGAAAAATATTCCCTCCGTCCGTAACGAATGTCGAAAAAGTTTCAAACTTTGAATCAAGAACATTTTTTTTTAAAATTGACATTATTTTAGAAACAAAGAGAGTAATGAAAGATGGCTATTTTGGGTAGTGTCATTTGCTGTGTGACGAATCAAAAGAGAAATAAGTGTCACTTGTTATTGTTATTATGGGACGGAGGGAATATTTGGGTAACCCCTTCTTATTTTTCTAAGAAATAAAATTTGTTCATGTTGGGATATTGCTTGCCTCTGTGTTCCAAATAATCAGTACTGAAGTTATAAAATTTTCAATATGCAATAAAATTATCATAATTCGAACATGAAAGAGAATTGTCTTGTACTCCCTCCGTCCACTTTGTTGCTTCATAGTTAGTGTTCACGCGTAAATTAAGGAAAAAAATAATGATATAAATGTTGTGAGTGTAAAAGTAAAATAGTAGAGAGAATGAGTGGAGGGAATAGTAAATTATAATAATGTTGTGAGTATTAAAATAATGTAGGAGAGAGAATGAGTGGGGTAGGGTTAATATTTTAATAATAAAAACTTTCCATTTTAGGTAAAAAAAACAAAGTGTGAAGTGTGTATTTGGACGCCCAAAATAGAAAGTGTGAAGTAAGTAAGTGGACGGAGGGAGTATATATTTATCATGATGTAAGAGTAATTTTGTTAGTAATGTACAGAAGTCATGGACTGAAATTTACACCAGGCAATTGTGGCATTTTTAGACAACACAAACTAGCAACTGGTGGCTATTTTCTTGCTGCTGCAGATGGAAAGAGGAAGATAAAGAACATGACCTATAATTATCTAAGGACATTAGCAAAGCTTTCTCCACATCTTCTGTTGCCCGTTGCCGGATTAGTTTGATCACATGCTCCATGAATACGGAATCACAAGGAAATGTAATCGGCCCATTGCTAGGAAGTCCAAACTCTTCCTCTGACAATATCAAGAGCTCTCTGAAGACATAACTGTTCAGATACTCAATGGGAAACACAAAGCGCTTCTGGTCAATTGTATGAGCAACAAAATGGCCTTTATCTGCCAATGTGTTTGTGCTACCGAGAGAAAGTCTTTTACGACCAATGGCAGCTATCCTTTGCCACTTTCTTGCCATTTTGATGAGTTTCTTGGCACTGATCATCTTGAGAGATTTGGGACAGTAGAGGGGCAAAAGGGAAAGATTTTTTTTAATCTAAGAAGATTGAAAATGGTTGTGAATTGTGTGGTGAGTTTGAAGGAGATGAGGAGGGTTTATATAGCTGTGAGCTCTTTTGTGCAGCTTTCAGTGTGTTGGGGCATCATATGTGCAAAGCTATGTGCTTGTATATATTGGCCATGTATTTTTGTGTGTGAAATTCAACACATTTGGTGAGTGTTTTCTTTCTGTCAAGTAGTTAAATGACACACTATAGGTAATGGTCTGTTTGGCTGATCATAAATGCAGTATTTGAGAGCCACAAATACATACTCCCTCCGTCCCACAACAAGTGACACACTTTGCCATTTTGGGCGTCCCACTAATAAGTCACACTTCCTAAAATGGCAAAGAATCTTTACTATTCCCTCCACTCATTCTCTCTCCTACATTATTTTAATACTCACAACACCGTTATAATTTACTATTCTCTCCACTCATTCTCTCTCCTACTCAACTATCTACACTCACAACACATCAACCTTTTCACTTTTTCCTTAATTGCGGAACTTAAGAAATCGTGCACTACAGGACGGAGGGAGTATCAATTTGCTTTAAAAAATCTTCCTTAAGAGGTCCATCTTTTATCAACTTGATCAAATTGTTAGATAGTCAAATTGCGTATTCTGAAACAGAGTTGAATGCAGCGGAGACTTTTCGAAGTCCAAAATATGTGGCATCTAGTCCTTGATGTCTATCGTTTTGACGAACAATACTTATCCGGTTTATGTAGTGAGTAATGCTAGTGGAACACAATTTTCTTATGAATGATCTTATACTTTCTTGTACCTTTTTAAACATGTGGATTTTTTGGAGTATTATGCGTCGTTTGCATGGCAAGCCGACTTAAATTGTCTACTTGAAAGAGTATTTTTTCTGCAGTTTTCTTTTATGAGTTCTCTACCGCATAAAGATCTCTAAATGCAGCCTGATATGATTCAAGATAACCGGAAAATGTCATACGGTATAATGTATATTCTAAATCAAAAACCACAAATAGGCCATGATTGCTGTAATTCCATTCTACATTGATGGAGAGAGCAAGACAGCAAACACCTGTTTTCTATGGACATGACCAAAGCATTTTGCATGTCTTCTCTAGCTCCATTCTTCGATAATGAGATGGCGTAGATCATGAAAACACCATCGCATGGCAACGTGATTGGTCCATTACTAGGCAGTCCAAACTCTTCTTCCGACAAAATCAAAAGCTGTCTGAAGATGTAACTATTAAGATATTCAATAGGAAATACGAAGCGCTTCCCTTCTACTGTATACACCTCAAAATGGCCTTTATCTGCAACTGCTTTAGTGGTATTGACATTTCCTCTTGCACCTTGTACAGAAATTCTTTTACGTCCAATGGCAGCAATTCTTTGCCACTTGCTTGCCATTTTGATGAGCTTCTTGGCACTGATAATCATGGTTAGTGACAGAAAGAGGGGCAAAAGGGGCCGGAAGATTTTTTTTAGTCTAAGAACAATGTACTGTAATTGGTAGTGAAATTGTGTGTTGAGTATGAAGAAGCTGAAGAGGGTTATATAGTGAGCTCTTTTGTGTAGCTTTCAGTATGTTGGGGCATCATGTGCACAAAGACATGTGCTTGTGGGGGGCTGGCCTAAAACCTAACGCCAATTTGGTTATGTAGGGGAGACTACTAGAAACTGATAGATTACTCACGAAAAATTAACCACGGAAAATTCCGTCAATATTACCCACGAAAATAAACTTGTTACCTACGAATTGAAAAAGGTCAAATTTTAAAAAATTCAACTTTTTTTCCACGGAAATTTCGTGGGTAAACGTTTAAATTACCCACGAAAACTATTCCGTGGGTATTTCAGATTTAAAGAATTGGATCATATACATTTATGGATACATTTCAAGTGCTATACAGGAATTCAGGTGATTCCTTTCTTTCTCTAGCTTTATTTAACGGGTTAGAGGAACAGGCTTTCTATCTCAATCAATTAAATAGATTTAGGAGAAATGAAATGGAGCTCCTTCTTAATACAACAGGTTTAGCACTACCATATAATTGACTAGATCACCTCAGCTGCAACGATTAAGAGTATT
Organism: Adenophora triphylla var. japonica; assembly: GCA_022495995.1. Taxonomy (NCBI): domain Eukaryota; kingdom Viridiplantae; phylum Streptophyta; class Magnoliopsida; order Asterales; family Campanulaceae; genus Adenophora; species Adenophora triphylla. The sequence continues at coordinate 595,809 of JAFEMH010000489.1, forward strand.
TACATATTTTTGGACATTTACGTATGCAAGTTCCACAGTATATAGTCACTGCAGCCATGTTAAATCACTAGGCTTTACATTGTATAGGTTAATGTGAGAGTAAGGCTCCGTTTGTTTAGCGTAAAACATCTTCCGAAAAATGATTTCCTGCAAAATGTTTTTCGAAAAATGAAATAAACATGTTTTTGATTGTTTGATAAGGAAAATATTTTTCGGAAAATGTTCGATTTAGTTGATTATAAAGTTACCCACCCACTCACCACCACCACCCCCACCCTACACACCACTACCACCCCCTACCTTGCCCCCTCCCCCCCCCATCAGGTAAAAAAAATTAATCATTTTAAATTTATTTTAACAACTTCCCACCCCACTCCACTCACCAGCACCACCCCCACCCTTTATCCCCTTGCCCCCCCTCCCCTCCCCCCCCCGATCGGGTCAAAATTTTTGTTAATCATTTTAAATTTATTTTTAACAACTCCCCACCCCACTCCACTCACCAGCACCACCCCTACCCCCACCCGATCCTCACAAACCCAACCATGTTTACAAATTCAATTCCTCACAAACCCAACCATGTTTACAAGTTGAAAAAGGCGTTGTATGGTCTCAAACAAGCCCCACGTGCTTGGTATCGAAGGCTAACTGAACACGTTATTCAACTTGGATTCAAAAGAGGAGAAGTAGATAAAACTTCGTTTATCTTGAGAAATAAAAAGGATATTCTTGTTGCTCAAATTTATGTGGATGACATTGTCTTTGGTTCGACTTTTAAAGATATGCTAAATATGTTCATTAATAGTATGACATTCACATTTGAAATGAGCATAGTTGGAGAGTTGAAATTCTTTCTTGGATTGCAAATCAATCAATCAAAAGAAGGAATTTCCATCACTCAAAGCAAGTATGCTAAAAACCTTGTGAAAAAGTTTTCTTTTGAACATGTTTCGCATATGAAGACCCATATGGGATCTTCACAAAAATTGTGTAAATATGAGAATGGTGAAAGTGTTGATCACACTTTATTCAGAAGTATGATAGGAAGCTTGTTGTACCTTACTGCAAGTCGTCTTGACATCATATTTAGTATTTATCTATGTGCTCGATATCAAGCTAATCCCAAAGTATCTCACTTAACTGCTGTCAAACGTATCATAAGATATATAGGGGTACCACTCATTTGGGATTAAGCTACACTAGAGACACTAACACTAATTTGATTGGATTTAGTGATCCTGATTGAGCTGAAAATACTGATGATAGAAAAGCGCCACTGGGGACTGTTTCTATCTTGGTAATAATTTGGTGTCTTGGTATAGTCGGAAACAAAATTGTGTTTCTTTGTCAACTGTCAAATCAGAGTATGTGGTAGTTGGGAGTTTTTTACTCAACTCATGAGGATGAATCAAATGATTAAGGACTGTGGACTGAAAAGTGACACATTGACTGTATTTTGTGACAATCTAAGTGCCTTAGATATTTCAAAAAACCCTGTTCAACACTCTAGAACAAAGCATATTGATATAAGACATCATTTTATAAGAGACCTTGTTGAACAAAAAATAATTAGCCTGAAACATGTAGGAACAAATGATCAGTTAGCTGATATCTTCACTAAGGCTATTGACTTCGAGAGATTTTCTCACTTGAAAAAGTCTCTTGGACTGTGTGACCTGAGATGACTGCTCCAGTGAGTGGTCATCTATTTGCATTTCTGCACGGAAAAAAAACCCTCATGCATTGCACTATTATATCTCAGAGTGACCACTTGTATGTTCATTTGACACATGATTCAACCCTTGATTGTGACCTCTTTCTTAAACTATTAACTTAAAAGTTGATTGGTCTTAACCTTACAAGGTTATCACAGAGTGGTTGCTTAATCTAATGTCATTGAGAGCACAAGCTGCCTCCTCTATTTTGAAGTTACTACTCATGTGCCAAATGTCAATGTTATATTGTTGCATCACTTGAGAAGAAAATTTGGGTAACACTATGGTGTGAGAGTGAAAAGGTCCTCTCAATGATTGATTCAATGCCCAATGTGGAGACATTCTCGAGGTTAAGTGATTGAAAATCAGCTCATTGACTTCATGTGTTGTTGAATGTGTGGTCCAATGTTCAAACATCCTATGTCACACCAAAATCTTAGATATATCACTTTGTTTGTGCATTTTAGCATCATCCTAGTCATATATCTTGCTTAGGACTGTTGTGAAATTGGTGCTCCCCCGTTGCAATCAAGACAAAGAAATCAACACACCCACACGTACAAGAAAGAAACAATCACACACAAGAACACAAGAGTTGTTTACCCGGTTCATTCACCAACTCGTGAACTACGTCCGGGGGCAATTGCCAAGCCAATATGTATTAGACACCTCTCTAATATGTTGCTACAATGTATTCTAGGCCGAAATTATACTTATATAGTTTATACAAGGAACCTAGCTCAGTCAAGAAAGAGATCTACACAAAATAGGAAACAAAATTAGACCAGGATTCAAACTCCCGACGGCCTTGGCGGCCGCGCACCTGCCGCGGTGCGCCTCCTTTCCAGTTCCACTCAATTTTGGCCAACGAGCGCGGTCGCTCTCCACCCCGAGCGCGGCCGCTCTCCCCCGCAGAAACTCCTCTGTCGCTTCCTTCCTTGTAGTTTAGGATCCAATCCCAACAATCTCCCACCGGAGACTAAACCAATAAACATAAAATCACCCATTAACTCCCACCACGGAGTAAAGACCTTCGAACACATTCCCCCTCCTCCATATTGGCTTGACACTACCGCACCTCTCCTCAAGTACTAAGGCGAGTTGAAACCAAGCGACGTTTCAACCTCTCCGTGTTAGATCGTTCTTGCCTCCCCAAATCAGCTTCTACCTTGATTTCTCCCCGCAAGTCTAACTTCGCCTTCTCCCTCTAGACCCACCTTCCTCGCAATGCTTCCCCTTGAAACTTGGACACACCTTGTTTCTTGCATCGACTGTTCTTGGTCTGAAACCGCTCTCTGTTAGGGCCCTTGGACTTCCTCACCACGTTGATCAACTTTGAGTCCTCCCCAACATACCGTTTCTTGATGTCTCTCCTTTTTACACCAACAGGCCGGTTCTTAAGCCTCTTGCTCCCACCGGAACGAACATCGATATTGTAGGTAGAGTACAATATCTTCCCCTTAACCCCATGAGCCAACACCTTAGCCCCTTTTGTGACTTCCCAAGACCCACCAATGAAAGAAACACCGTATCCTTCACTGTCAAGTTGTCCCACAGAAATCACCCTTCTCTTCAAATCCGAACATGCATCACGTTGTGTAGTTGTAAAACAGCCCCGTTAGGTGTCTTCATCATTACATCCCCTTACCTTTGATCTTCAATGGTTGACCATCACCAAGATAGAGAACCCCAAAATCTCCGGTTTTGTAACGCCTCATTGATTCTCGCATCCCCACTAGCATGACAAGAAGCTCCGTAATCCAACACCCAATCTTCACCCGACCGTTCCTCCCCTAGGATTAATACATCACCACCATCATCCACCACGTTAGCACCACCACCTTTTCCCGGACAAATATAAGCCGATGTGCCCCAATTCACCACAATTGTAGCACTTGACCTTTTTCCCCTTAGGTCTCTCCCTATTTCTCTCCACCCTAAGTGCGGCCCATCTACGGACGATTCTCCCCTTTTCTCTTTCCTTCGCAACTCCTCTTGAAGGATGAGATCTCTAACCTCCGTATACACCAATCTTTGTTTCGACGTACTAATCGTTGTGACAGTAACCTCCCAACTATCGGGCAACGATTTTAGAAGAAAACAAGCTAGCACTTCATCGGAGAAAGTAATATCAACACTTTTCAATTGGTCCACCATACCTCTGAAATTGCCGATATGACTTGCCGCCGTACGCCCTCTCGACATCTTCGCATTCGCAAACCTCTTTATCAAATGCACCTTATTGATATTCGACGGCTTCTCATACATGTCCGACAGCGTTTGTAGCAACTCCACCGTTGTCTTGGCCTCCATAGCGTTCCGTGCAACGTCGTCGGTTAGGGCACTCCTTATCGCTCCTAACGCCTTCCGATCCAACGTCTCCCAATCCCCTTGTGACATGTCTTCGGGCTTCGCCTTCAAGGGTCCATGAAGATCCTTACAATAAAGGTAGTCTTCAATCCTTGTCTTCCAAAACG